>OY282640.1:66442921-67060421 GCA_958299015.1 Tetanocera ferruginea
TATATATAGTGCCTAGAGCCCAGATAAAATTTAATTCCTATGATGTATCTGTAACAGATAATGAAATTTTAAAAAGTTGTGTACATTTCTATTACATTCGTACACTAATTATGTAAAGAATCAATTTCAAATATCCAGTTTTGAGAACATTACAAATTTTGGATACAAGATCTTTAGCTAATAGTTTGGTTCCCCTCATAAAACTTTTTCCTAATCTCATCGAAGAAAAAGATATCGACTGTCTAGAAAAAGAATGGCGTCTTTTAATATTAAATGATTTTTTAGCTGAAAAAGATTTGAAGAGCTTTGGTTCTACGTTTTTAAATTAAAAAGTGCCTTAGAAGTCCTGATGTACCAAAAAATAAAAACTTTCGTAAGAGCGTTGCTAAGCTTACCGCACGGTGGTGCAACAACAGAAAGGGTATTTTCACAATTAAAACCAATTAAAAATACAACTACAAATAAGTTAAAATTTAACACCGTAAATTCGATAATGCTAATAAAGGACCACTTTCTAAATGATAATTTTTTAAATTGGAATCCCTAAACGAATACTTTATCGAATGTTTGTTATAACAGTGATATTTACTTCAGAACCGAAGAAATAGCTGCATCGAAAATAGAAATAGAAATTAGAAATACATAATTTTTTAACATTGTTAATTTATACATATAAGTGATTGAAATGTATTTCCGTATTTTCTTATTGAACGCATATTTTCTTATTAAACTTTATTGATTGATTTTTATGAAAATATTTTTATTGATTTTTTCGTTATTAATTTTGAAATGTACCTGAATATGCTTAATAAACAGTCATGTTAAAAACAAAATTAATTTATTTTAACACTTCGAAATCTCTGAAAATACTTCCATCTTGTAGCCTATTTTACTTCGTTTTAAAATTCTCGAACGGCAACACTGGTCTAGGCTCCCATGTTACAGCAGGCAAATATAACTTTGAAGTTCTCAAGAAGTTTACATACCTTGGCACCGCCGTAAACAGCACCAAAAATGTCAGCCTGAAGGTAAAGCGAAGAATAATAATTGCTATGCTAATGAGGCTGTTCAGACTTGCCTCAAATGAAATTTGGCGTCTAAAGGCAAAGGGGAAGCGGGAATGTGACATGTTACGTGAGGCAAGAATTTTTAAAATTTTTAAATTTGTTCTACTCATTTTGATATACGCCAGAGTGAAGTTTTTTATTTTTATTATTTACAGTGGCTCACAGTTAAAGTGATGGAACAATTATAATATTTTGATTGCATTCAATTATTATTTTGGAAAGAAACAATATTGGCTTGTGGATACGCAAATATGAAATCACAGCCAAAATTATGCAAGAGCGTTTACAGTTAGTTGCGACAGTACGAATCCAAATTTTAAATGCGTAGTAATTGATATAAGTTTCTAAGAACAATGCATTCTGATTAGATACTGAAAAATTGTTTTGACATTCTTATAAAATAAAATGGGTCGCAAAATTCTGAAACCTCACATTATCAGACACCTCACACATAAATTTTTGTTTTATGTCGTGAACTTTTCCAGACATGTGGAAAGTAGCCACTGTAATACCAGTAGCAAAGAAAAAACCCATCTACTCCTTATGATTTCCGGCCTATACAACCCTCATCAGGAAGACTGCCGTATCTAGCATGAAAATCAAAATTGATTTTATTTTATTTTCATAGTCAATCATCCTTCGTCTTTAATATTGAAAAATAAAAACAGTGAATTTGTTTGCTTAGCTTATTATACCAATAATATTGACTCAAACTGTCGTATCTACACAAAAATTGTCCTGCCAACACAAAATAAAGCTATCCTACTGAGCTTAAAAGCAGTATCTACAAAAAAAAGAGCAAAAAAAGAGGTATCTACATTAGGGTGTCCCAAAAACAATTTTTTTTTCGAGTTTCATAGTTGCTCAACCTTTGTTTGAATGCTTATACTGTCAAGTATTTTTGAGAGTTTTTTCAGATTTTTTGGAGGACGTTTAGAGGTCGCGCTAATCGGATTTTCCGTAAAAATCAGGTGTTTCTGAGATTTTTCGAATTTTAATCATTAGTTGATCAATTACAGACATTTTGTTTGTATTTGAGTCCTCATTTTGAAAGAAAAATAACCAAACTTTACTTTACCGTACATAAATTAGAAGTTTTGGATTTTTGTTTTGTAATTTGGATGTGATACATTAAATTATTTCGTGAAATTTTCGTATTTTTTTTTAAAAATGCTTCATAACTTTTCAAAATTACATCAAAATAAATTAAAGTAATGATGCAGTTTGAAAAATAGTAAAATTCTTAGCAATTTAAAAAAACAATACTTAATTTTACTCTTACCGTTCCAGAGTAATAGCCATTAAAGCTGTGTTGCCATTGTTGAAAATAAAATAAAATGTAAGTTTTTCGTATTTCTACAAACTTATGCTTTCCTTATTTAAAGACTTTACGAATTCTAATAAGGCATTGGTTTATTTTGGTTACCACCGAATCCACAAAAACACAAATAAAAATAAGAGGAATCTGTACATTGTACAAAATCATTTATTTGATTCCCTGCGATGTAGCTCTATGCCCTGTAAAAGATTTCGAAAGTCCGTTTCAGAAGTTGTAAGACCGATGCAATTGCTTGCCAAGGCCACACCACGTTCTGCGACATCGTTTACCACTTGCAGTTGTTGAATTATATGCTTTGTTTCCTGAAATGATTCGTTGCTTATCCATTCTTCTGGGTCGGTTTGCAAAAAAACAATTGAGATGTTGCAGGCTTCAAAAAAAGTATGGCTGGATTTAGAAATGAAATCTTGAATTTTCATACTTTTTATCATGTTTTGCGTTATATTGGCTTGTTCGGTTTTATTATTTGCCGTATTAATATTTTTTACCATCAAATGCAAAGTTTTGGTTTTTATGCGTTCATCACATAAAGCTGAGGAAGCTAGTTTCCCCGGATAGGTACCACTGATGCCCCAAAAAAGTTTTCAGCGTGGCGTTTGCAACGTGTGCATTTAAGTGCTTGTAGCTAGTCAATTTTATAATCAAATTGAGGTCATTCAGAGGAGCGTATCGAGGACACTGCCAGAGGTACCAATTTTTGATGTACACTCTTAAAATGAATGAACTAAACTCAAGCAAGGCATCAGTCTTTGAATTTCCTATAAATGATCGCAGCTGGTTTTGAAAAATGCACATTTTTAACGAGTATATAATTTTCATCATCCAGCGAGCTCTATTAATAGCTCCTAGATTTTTGATTGAATGACCGGTTCCTTAATTATCACCCAAAAAAATAAGGCTCAGTAACCAAAATAAACCAATGCCTTATTAAAATTCGTTAAGTCTTTATATAAGGAAAGCATATGTTTGTACAAATACGAAAAACTTATATTTTATTTTATTTTCAACCAATGGCAACACAGCATTAATGGTAAAAACTCTGAAACGGCACAAGTAAAATCAAGTATTGTTTTTTTAAATAGCTTAGAATTTTACAATACTTTAAACTGCATCATTACTTTAATATATTTTGATAGAATTTTGAAAAGTTATGAAGCGTTTTAAAAGAAAATTACGAAAATTTCACGAAATAATTTAATGTACCACATCCAGATTTCAAAAAAAAACCAACACTTTTAATTTATGTACGGTAAAGTAAAGTTTGGACATTTTTCTTTCAAAATGATGACTCGAACACTAACAAGATATCTGTATTGACCAACTTATGATTGAAATTCGAAAAATCTCTGAAAAACCTGATTTTTACGGAAAATCCGATTAGCGCGACCTCTAAACGTCCTCCAAAAAATCTGAAAAAATTCTCAAAAATACTTTACAGTATAAGCTTTTAAAAAATGTTGAGCAAAAAATTTTTTTATTTTTTGGGACACACTAATCTACATGAAGATACGGCCTTTTTCTTTTATTTCTGTAGATACTGCTTTTACCTGTGTTTTGCTTGTCATGAAAAAATTGTTTTTGATATATTGAATGATTTTTTTTTTCATATATAAAAACTTAAAAAAAAAACCTACTTCAAAATCACTACAAAGTAAAAAATAATTTTAAATTACTTTTACTATTTATTTCCTGGTCAAATTTGATAATTTATTTATATTGATTATTATAGTGGAAATCTTAACGCGTCTAAACACAAAATTATCCTCATATATATTTGCTTTTGCTCATCGTTGCAAAAAAAAAAAAATTAACCAGCAAAACAAAAAGAAATCATGTGCGTTTTGTGCTACACATGTACAAACATTTCAAGCGCAGCGCAATTGAGTAAGGCTGCGATTATAGTGAGCGCCGAGTCAGACAGGCAGGCAGGCTGAAATCTGTGTGAAAAAAACGAGATGCAGATAGCTATCTGTCTGAGTCGGCGCTCACTATAACCGCAATCTAAGGCTTGCTTGGTTTTCCATGCATTTGTTGTTGTTAGCAAGTTAAAAATTTGGTGTACTTCGGTTTTGTTGCTATTCTTTGTACGTGTTGTTGTTATTTTTTGCACGCGTTGTTGTTTTTTGCACGCGTTGTTTGTACAAATGTGCAAACACAAAGTTGAAAAAACAAAACAAATTTGTAGCTGAGCCAACTGAGCTAATTGAGCTACTGGAAGCTCATGTCTGATCTAGAAGAAGTCATATTCTCATTGCACCTAGGCATTATTCATTAAATTCCTCACATTTGTTTTTCATTAATGCAATTAGATTGTGGAATTCACTGCCTCGAAACCTAAGAGAAATAACTAAAAGAGGAGTTTTTAGGCAATCTGTTTTAACTTTCTTCTCTGCTGTTTAGTATCTTTTGTTTCGTCTTTCCTCTTATCTATATTCTTCTTACTTTTTCTTTTTACTTTATATGTTCAAATTCTCTATATTTTATGTTTAAATGTTTTTGTTTTTAATGTTAATACTTGAGGTTTTTATAATGTTAATTTAATTTTATTTAAGTTAATTTAATTTAATTTGGATGATAGCGGTCGTTTTTTGAGAACTCGCAGGGTAAAAAACACAGCTAATAGGTCTGTTCCCGTACTCTAAAGTTTTAGTCCAATTTACCAGTTTTTACCAGTTTTAGTCCGAGAAGCGTTCCCGTACTCGAAAAAATGGTAAAAGAGAGTGCAATCGAGAGAGTAAAACAATTCCCCTCCTTGTCAAAAGTTGCAAGATTTAGTCCGAGAAATTTCTTCGGGTAAAAATGGTAAAAGTGTCACACATCTTAAAATCAGCTGTTTAGAAGTTAGCAAAGAAATTGCGATTCATCAAAACTTGTTTGTAACTATTAAAATGGAAACCATAAACATGGACAAATGTGTAAAAACTAATATAAATAATAAACATCTGAATTAATTTCAATATTTTTAAAAATCTCAAGCATTTCGCTTGCACTGCCGATGTTCCACATCAAGCCAACGCTGGACAAACATTCTTATTTGACAGTTTCTACAATTTTAGTCCGAAAAGCGTTCCCGTACTTTTTTGTGTTTTTCTCTATTTTCGAGAGATTTTTTCGTTCTCTCAGACTTTTGACAGTTTTACCATTTTTAGTCCAAAAAGTACGGGAACAGACCTAATATAAACAAGTAAAGAACGGTCTAAAGTCGATCTAGCCCTTATTATTGTATTTAACCTTCTTTTTTTAAATACAATAATAGTATTGAAAATGGGCGTGTTCGTGGGCGGATGAAGTCCATATCTCATATGCATTTCAATTTTTATGAAAAATTTGCTCATACCAAGTTTTCTTCCTGTAGCTCAGATGTTAATGCCTTTATGGTGTTTTCGCTATTGTGGGTTCTCCATTTTTGGTTTGTATGGGAGGTGGGCGTGTCCATGGAGGGATGACTATTTTTCAAAAACATCTTCGTTTTGTTATAAAAAACATTCGTACCAAATTTTATCTCTCAAGGTGAAACGTAGGCTTCTTTATTGAGTTTTTCATTCTTGAGTTTTATGGGAGGTGGGCGTGTCAGTGGGTGGATGAAACTCATTCTTCGAAGACATCTTTGTCTTGATATAAAATAAATACGTACCAAATTTTAAGTCTGTAGGTAGACCATAAGCTTGACCATTTATTGAGTTTTCAGTTTTTGGGTTGTATGGGAGGTGGGCGTGTCCGTTGGCGGATGAAACCCATTTTTCGAAGATATTTTTGTTTCAATATTATAAACATATACACCAAATTTTATTGTTGCAGATGAATTATGAGCTTATTTATGCAGTTTTAAATTTTTGGGTTAAATGGGAGGTAAGCGTGTCCGTAGGTGGATTCCAAAAATATTCAACAGTGCAAATTCGTGGACCCTTGTAACCATGTATACTGAGTTTCATCCAATTATCTCAACTCCTTCTTTTTATCCTGTGTTTACGGACAACACACAGACGGACGGACGGACATGAATATCTCGACTCACGAGGTGGCGCTGATCAAGGTTATATATACTTTTCTATACCGGACTCACTTATTTCTATGCGTTACAAACGTTTGCACAAAATTAATATAACCTGACATTACATGTTTAGGGTATAAAAACTTTATTGCTAGCTGAATTTTTACTGAAAATTCATTAATATTCCACGTTTTTCGCTACAACTTCTGAACACTTCAAGAGCACACTTGCATTCTATAAAAATCAGTTGTCTTATTGCAATTCATTCACTATTTTTATATTTTTCCCTTAAAGAAGACAAATTAACCTTTTCAATGATACCCTATTGACGAAAATCAAATTTAAATTGACAGAGCTGCGTTGTCTCAAAAGGGACCCATTTCTGGCCGGGAAAAATTATTGCAAAAATTTATAACTTCGGATTTGGTTTTCTAACCATTTTTTCAATTCAAAAAACAAAATTTGAGCTAAATCGGAGATGGTAAGTGCAACTGATATTACACTTCAATATAAAATGGGCGCAATTGTGAATATAGGTGCCGTTCATTTCCTGTTGTTTTAGCTTTAGCATTTCAAAAGCATGCACTTTTTGCACAGTTAATTAATTAACAGTTAATTTTAAAAATCTTTCCTGTGAAAGAAAACCTGTGAATACTCGCTTTATTTTTTGCACAATTGAAAAATAGAAATGGCGGTTCGCTGTACTAGTGATGTCAGTTTTCTATATTTGAAAAACATCGATGCATCGATACATCGGCTATTCAAAAGTCGATTGAAAATTTTTAAAATGCATCGAAAAAAAATCAATATTTTCGATGCATCGATATTTTTCCGACATCCCTAACGAAAAGTGGCTAATTAGAACACGTCTTTAAAAGTAGATATATAAAAAAACTATTTTGTAATTTGTTCTACGTTATGTTTGATTAGTTGTGTTGTCTTCGAAACCAACCGCTATTTGGGTTGGGCGTTCTCTACATTTACTTGTTTTGAGCAACTAGTTCCAGCCGCGTACCGTGGGGGGGGAGGGGGGGCGGTCCGCCCCGGGCGGCACTAGTTTAGGGGCGGCACTGAAGCTAAATAAAGCCTTTTACAAAATAAATATGTGTACATTATCATTTTAAGGTGTACAAACAAAAGAAAGAACTAAACTTAATGAATAAATTTGGCCACCACAGTAAATGTAACTATATTTATGAGCTTCGTATTGAGCACAACCAAAATGTAAAATCGTTTTTCGAGTCTCAAAATTAGTTGCCAAAGAAATAAAAAAAGACATAATATTTAGGCATGTGCGAGTAGTTGAATTTTCGAATAACTCGGCTGCGACTTGAAACAAGCATTGAATAACTGGTGTTTTCGAGTAACTCAAAGTTTTTTGAGTTTTTAAGTGCTTTAACTTGTCAGTGGAAATGCCCAGTAGAAAAGTGGTTTAACAGAATAACGTTTTTCAACTTAGGTATATTTGGTAAAATAGCTGTTTTGTGCTTTGATGTGTTGAGTGTGGGAGAAAGGCGGAATTTTCGTTTGATTATGGCGAATTGTAAGTTCAGAGTGCATATTAAGAAATAAGACTTATGCGTATAATTTTAAGTCGTATCTTTTATAATGTTTTTTGATTTTTTAAGGGATTTCACTGTTTTAATAAAATCACTTTGGAGAGGAGTTAGGCGTGGTCTAAACTGATTTAGGTCATTTTCTAATTTAATAATTTAATTATTAATTTTCAAGAATTGATTTTGAGAAATGACCACAAGGTTTCAGCAGCTTCATGCTCTTGCTGAAAAATTCGCAATTCTTACTCCTTTGATTCTCCTGAATGATAAGTTGGAATGTAAACTTAATGAATTCTGTCACGAAGAAATTGACAATGAAGAGTTTCTCGTTGAGAGAAAAATACTTCAGCATATTGTTTCTATAGCTCACAAAGAAACTGATTCTTGTATGAAAGGTCCACTTGAACTTTTAAAATTTATTTTTAAATTAAGTCTAGAAAACGCAGTTCCAAACATTGTTATACTTTTAAGCTTTATTCTAAGCTTTTATTCATAAAAACCTACATTAGAACTACAATGAGTACTTCTCGCCTACAAAATCTTGCCATATTATCTATAGAATACAAGTAAAGTAATGAAATAGACTTTGACAATTAGGGAATTCACAGTTTGCTTCTAAAGTTAACACCTGACAACTTTAGAAAGATATTTAGATCGAACTGTGAGCACCTTTTTTTGTGTTTTGGAGCTAAATTGCAAAAATAGTTTTCAAAAATTTGAAATTTGTTCATAAACATGCCTCGAATGAACGGAAAGGAAGAATTATGAGATAACTTTAGCAACAAGTGGTATCTCAAGTTTGTACGTAAAACAAAAACAATCAAAGTTAACACTTGCTAAAATGTTCTAAAGTTAATAAACGGCAAAGTAAACATAGCAGATAATACAGAACTGTGAGCACCCTAAAAGTAATTACCGATTTTGCTAATAAAAAAACAAGAAAAATAATAATTTAATAAAATATTATATAAAAAAAATTGTATATGTATAAATTTCCTTTTCGGTGTCATTAAGGAATAAACTTTTTTATCGTTGGCCTAATTCTAATATGGCGTAAGTCAACATTTGGAATAATAGCGATTATTAACGTTTAAGGGGACCTGACGCCTTCAAAATTTTGTTTATTTTAATGTTTAAAAATGTGTATAAGTTCAATAAAAATAGATATAATTGTGAAAAATTACAAATATATTTTTCGGAAAAATATTACGCAAAAAAATTTTTATTGTTTTAATCACATATACTGCTGATGGAATTTTTTTAAAAAATTCATGGCGCTTTTAATTTCATATATTTTGTTCACCACTTTATATATCATAAATAAATTTTATTTTCAACTGTAGGGTATAAGTATAGTGTGTATGCAATGACAAAATTTTATTATGCCAGGTTACTCCTTAAAAAATACTTGTTCAGGTGTCAATATATCATATTTATATTTTAGTAAATATAGAAATCTCCCGTGATATAACAAAACCAAGTAACTTGTTTTTTGAAAATTGTGAGAAAATGAGGTATTGTGTTATAGGATATAATCTTTCCGTATATAAGATTTTTAAGTTTTTTCAAATTATTGAAGAGTTAAATTATTGAAGAGTTAAGAGTTAAGTTTCGAAATTTTTGAAACTTGTGCTAGCCAAATTATTTTGCGTTGCAGATTTTTAACAATTCAGTCGAACTTAAGATACTGAGAAAATTTTTGTCATATATTTTTTCATTTCATATAAACAAGATTTTTGTTTTTTCACAAAACCAGGCAACTATGAAGTTACTTAAAAGCAAATAAAACATTTATATGTTTCTTATAACACTTTATTCTTTGCTGTTTTTTCAAAATCAAGTAACTTTAAAGTTGCTTGGTTTTGTTGTATAATATCAATTAAAACACAATTGTTTAGAAAATAAGTTGAACATTTATTACAATTTTAATTAAGTATATTATTATTATTGGTTGGTGACCGTGGCATGCAGGTTAAGTGAGTGGCTTAGCATGCTCGGAGCCCGGGTTCGATCCACAGCCGTGGCGAAAAGTTTTTTCAATAAAAAATTTTTCTGATCGGTCACCACCTCTCTGCAGACAATGGCAAACCTCAGAGAGTAAATAATGCCATGTAAAGCTCCTTGAGAACATGAGCCGTTCGGAGTCGGCATAAAACATGTAGGTCCAGTTCTCGGTCAATTGTGTGCATAAATTTAATAACACACACAACACAATCGATCCTAAGAAGCTCGGTCAAAGTCCTTTCAAGGGCTGAAATGGCCAATTTGTTTTTTGTTTTTTTTTTTTTTTTCTTATTATTATAATTAAGTATCTACACAAGTATCTTTTTAAGTAATTAAATATAAATCTATTCATTAAACTCAATAAAAAAGCTTTTCATACTATTTTTAACAAAATTAATGGAACACATAAATAAATTCATGAATGTTGGTATTTACTCATGGCTTGTAAAACCAATAGAAAGATCCTTAGAATCTGCACATTCCTTAAAATCTTCCCAAAAATTAATTTTTGTGTTATCATGTATTAAAGGAATTAATTTATCTATAATATCCTTCTTTTTATATGGGTTTTTCACGATTTCCTTTAATTGCACATATTTGAAAATTTCAGAAGATCTTTTTGATGAACTAATGTGCATTCAAAAAAATTTTGCATCGGTTTCGATGGAAGTTTTATAAAAAATTACAATAATCCTTTTCGAGTTTTTCTGAAAATTTTGCATATCATTTTTTTCGGCAATTGCTGTATGCTGGATGCAATAATCTTTTCTTTGTAGCACGATTGAAAACGAATGTTTGAGAATCCTTTGTAGTACGATTGGAAAAGATTGTTTGAGAATCTTCAGATCGAGTATCCATGAAATGATTGTCCATGAGCTCTTCTTCATCACCTTTTTTCATTTGTGGATCAAAATCAGGATCATAGTACGACGATGCAGGACTAAAATCAATTTTACTTTCTCCGTTATTAACGCAAAAATCACTGGAGAGTATACTTATATTTTTGTAATAATTTCCAAAAAAAAATTCAAGGAACTTATCATATAATTTTTGATAGATTATTACTTTCAAATTTTCAATTAAATCGAAATTTTTTTCAAGTGACGACATTGTACGCTGTTTTTGATTATATTCGATACGTTTGAAGAAGAAGATGTGACTAAGAAAAAAGTTTCAATAAATTTTGGAAATAATTTTTCGATTGCGGTATTTTGAAGTGCATTTTTTCGCATAAAATTTAACTTCGTTTAAGTAAAGTGCTGAAAAGTACTGAAGTAACTTGGTTTTGTTGTAACCCATTTTAATCTAATCAAGGCATTTCAAGTTACTTGTTTTATTTTTTTTTTAATATTAGTGTTTAGAAATGAGATAGGCAAAAATGGATTGAAGTTTCTCGTAGACTTTTTGCTCTAGATTTTTAAACATGATAGAACAACAAAACCACGGAAGAAATGAGAGCAAAAATAGACTCATGCGCGCGTTTTGCTTCATTTTTTCTAAACTTGCGTCGTATTAGAAATAGGTTGATGATATGTATATTAGAATTTTTTTTATATAATTGAGAACAATGAAAGACCAAATTCTAAAGTGAAAACTATGCATACAAAACCCTATATTAATATCAAAGATTTTTTTTTTATTTCATATGAGAGGGGCGGCAAATTTGGAATCCGCACCGGGCGGCTTAGCCTCTCGGTACGCCACTGACTAGTTCAATAGTTCAAAAGTACGCAAAAAGCTCCAGTTCCTCAACCTCATTTTAATTGAACGTTTTAATAAAAAAATATTATTCTAAGCTTTAGCTAATAATTCGAGGATGCTACTTTGAAAATGATGCTACTTTGTTTAAAGGATTTATCAAAAATGTATTTACCTTGCAATCTCCGTCAATGCGTTATTCGACACGTTGCACCAACCCAACTTCGTTAAGTCAGAAATGTGCTGGGCTTCAAGTTTGGTTAATTTATTAAAGCTTATATCGAGTGCTTCTACTTCTCGTAAATTTTTAAACTGATTTCTTTTAAGATTAACCAAGTTATTGCCATGCAAATCAAGATTTTTCAGTTTTCGTAATGACTGGAACGGAGTAATTAACGTTAATTTACAATTTACATTAAGAAATTTATTTGTTAAACTTACTTGAAATGAATCAATTGGAATATCATCCAGTGGACCGTTTATAATACTCAGTACCTCAATTCGATTCGATGCCTCTTGGTCGTAGAACAGGTTGTTTACCAATTTCTCCAAAGAATGGCCATCAATTGTAAGTTCACTTAACTTGCCAAGAATCTATAATATATAAATATATTTGTACTTATGTTATATGTAGTATATCAGTTTCGGCTATTCGGCATCAATATGGCCGAAACCGAAACCGAATATTTGATCGGACACTACTAACAAAAACGTGAAATTCAGTCATTTGATTGACCGTGTGAGTTGAGTCCAGCACAAAACGATAAATGTAGTTTTTTTTAGATTCTAATATTAAGTTATTTGACTTTAAATACTAAAAAGTTCCTTAAAGTGGTATTACAGTGGTCAAACGGTCATATTCATAAAAATATCTTGAAATAGATTTAAAGTGCTCAATAGTCAAAAAGCTTTTTAGAGATAAAATGTTTTTTAAAATTTTGTTATTCATAAAAATATTGTCTCAGCTTATTTGTTAAAATAGGAACACTCTCAATTTGAAATGGGAACAGTGTCAAGAATGGTTCGTGAATTTGATAAATTCAATAATTTTTTGTTTATTTGTCACAATTTTATCAATACTTTGACATGCAAACAGTCAAAAAATTGTTTAATCTATGTTCTTCTGTGAAAACATTGTCACTTATAATTTTTATTTTCAATATTTTGAAATGTTTTGCCATGTTTTCATATTTTTTGAAACAGTTTGAAGTATTTTTGACAATATTTGTGCTCACATTAGAGTAAAAATTTTAAAAAGGCTTTATCAAGGGTTTATTGAAGGTTACTCATTTAAGAAGCCTTTATAAGAGATTTTTGTCGTTATTTATGTAGTTTATGGATACTGTTTTTGAAATTTTTTTTTGTAAAGGCTTTATAAGAGGTTCGTAAATTTTTATGAATAAAGGCAAAAGAATATTTATCGAATATATACGTTATTATAATCTGTTTCAATTGTTATGTTTTTGAAAGCTTTTAACTAAAAAATTAAAATAAATAAATTGTTTTTAAAACAATTTTCATGTAGACATTCAGTTTCGGTTTCGGTTTCGGTTTCGGCCGAATATTACAAAAATGGCCGAAATTCGGTTTCGGCCAAAATTTTGGTTTCGATCGGACACTAGTTATATGTTAAAACATTACGAATATGTTTTATTAATTTGTTTAACTTTATTATTTTATTAAGAATATGTTTATGTATTGAAAATAATAGGGAAGGGCGATTCTTGCTAATCCAATAATTCTTATATTGGATATGGATCGCAAATATTTGCTTAATAATTGAATAGATCAGTCATTGAATAATTTTACATAACATATTTTCAGTTAAAAATTAATCATTTGATGGAATCACAGGCATATATCAATATCTTATAATTACAACTTTCTGTCGGATGGAGGCTTGCACTAGAGCTACCGCGGTTCGTTGGCTCGCAAGTCACACACTTTTTCCAATTGGTTTTTCCAAAGGATTCATGGCCTTTTTGCTTGAGCTTCTTCATCCATTCGATGCGAGTAGACATGGCCCAGCCAGCGTAGTCGCTGAATTGTTTTACGCTGAGCTACATCAATGTCGTCATAAATCCCATATCCCGTGGGTTATTCGAATGCGGTAGCCGTCGCCAACTCGAGGAGGACCAAAGAATTTGCGAAGAACTACTGCTTCTGTTTTCGATTGCACGCATCGAGAGAGGGGGATATACAACCTAATTCCTTACTTAGCCTGTAGTAGCTCCTAGGAATGTTGATGTTGAACTTAAAATCGATTCTCGATGTTAATCGAACATTAAGGTGATGATTTTTGGTGACTTTTTTTTACACTTATATTGAGAAAGCTCTATTCAAGAAGATCTTGCATCCAAAAGGATTTCGATTTTGATTTAACAAAAACAGTGTTTCGTCAAAAATCATTCATTTTTCACCGTAATATAATTTGGGAAATACCTACGCAAACCTAGGTCGCAAATTAAAGGTTTCCAAAACCCCGAAAGCGTGGATTTCAAGATTGATTTTTGACAAAATGATTTATTTTTTCAAATCAAAACCACTGGTAGACGTCAAACTGATTTCAAAATACTTTTAGATTTCATATCTTCTCGAATACAGCTTCCACAATGAGCGTCGAAAAAATTTTCTCGATTTTTATTGTTCTCCTTGAATCATTGCCGGTGCCAAGATATGTAAGCCAAGGCATGCCTACTTCAAAGTTATTGCTTATGTAAACACTCTTTGGCTGATTCATTTTCGATAGCGGCGAAAGCAGAAGTAACATCTCTCTAGATTCTGTCTTGATTAATATCGATATCATCGGCATAGGAGATTATAGGTGCCATAGCGTTTGCGTTTGTAGGAGATGGTACCATTGCGATGCCTTTCGTAGATTCCCTTCCATGATGGAATGCAAAAGATCGCAGGACAGCGGGTCATCTCAACATAATTATTGCCTACAGGCTATCCCGAATCGGGCTATCGAACTCAGGTTTATAATCCACGAAGTGATGGTGGGTGTCGATTTGATTTTCGTGGGTGTTTTTACAAGATTTGGTGTAGTGTATAAATCTGGTCTATGGTGGACTTGCCGGGACGAAAGCCACACTAATAAGTTCGAATAAGTGTTTTTTTTATACGGCTGTGTCTTAAACCGATGTGCGCAGTGGTCTCGTTGAGACTGAACGGACCGACAGCGAAGTGAAAGACGCCTTCTCTTCCGACCGAAATCGCCGATGGCTATTTTCAAGTCATTCATTCGTCCACAGGTGGGAATCAGGAAACAAGGTGGAAAGGTTTTCGGCTTAAGACGAATCCGCATCCAAATTTTTGTTTCTCCGAATGTCTGCCTTTGTTACTTCGAGGTCTTTCACCACCTGGCCAAGGGCACATTCCCTCCTGGTGCATATCCGTAAATCATCGACCGTTTTTATGCTTGCGGTCGTCAACGTAATAGGGATTCATATCCGAGACTGGTTTTATTTTAATTCGCTAAGTGAAATGTCGTTCGCAACATGATCAATTTGGTTTCACAGTTTTTAATTCGGGGACAGTCAGGTGGCTTTGTGGATATCGAGGTGTTAGAACCTGATTCTAATAAATACCATGTGTCCCGCGGTGGCGAAGTCGATTAGCCTTAAACCGTTGTTCGAAGTGGTCTCGAGTGGAGACTGAACTGACCAAAAGTGGAACCAAAGATGCTTTCGGACATAGAGTTTTTTAGGCGGCTCCGTCTCTTCTTGACAGGACCAGTTGCGGGATATGGATTTCGTTCAGGATGTAGTGCTGTCCAACACTAGGCTTTCCACACCCACTGCTTGTCCGGGACTTCAAAGTCTCGGCTAACTTCTATATCTAAGAGTCGTTCACTGTTCGCAACCTTTGGCACTTTGTCCTGAGAACCCGAAATTATTAATCTAAAATATTAAGTGTCTAAAATTTAATAAGAGTATTTACATCACGCGTCATAAAATAAAAAAAGGCAATAAATAAGATATGAATGGGGCAGGGCAAAGATCTTCATGAATAGAGACAGGGTAGTTTGTTCTCTATCAGACAATATGAATTTCATCATACTTTTCAGTAGATAGAGTATCCGACAAACTCGAAAATACCCTAAGGACTGCTTTATATTCTACGAATTTATGTAATTTTTTTTTTATTCTAACTATTAATTCGAATGTATTTTTAATAGCGAATTAGTCATGTAAATAAAATATCAAATGATTTTTAGATAACAGGTTTGAATTATATGTTTATACAGTGAATCAAAAAAGTTTAGGCACAAAGCAGTTATGAGTTTAAATTTGTTAGTACAACTTTTTCCAGTACACTTGCAGAAAAGAAAAGTATTAGCATTTAAAAAATAAACATTTCATTTTGTATTTACACCAAAATAAAAATTTAATTTCAATTTTAATTCATATTAAATGTTACAATACTAAAAAAAACATGATTTTGACATCAAAAAAGTTTAGGCACAAGTGATTATGTTTTTATTAAAGTGAGTAAATTTCAAGTCCTTGAATATTTGGCTAGACCTCCTTTGGCCTAAATTATCGCCTCTTAACGTCCTCGCATTCTTACAGATTTTGATGTCTTCTCTGGTGATATTATTGACCATTCGGTGCGATTGGCTTCCTTGAAGCTTCCTTGAGCGCATTTTAGAAGTATTTTATTTGAGATTTCGTATTTTTTTCTAGTAAGTACCAAATATGCTGAAAGGGGTTCATATCGGGTGCTTGCAAAGGTGTTTTTAGCTGATTTCAGAGCTAGATAAGCCATTCCAGCAAAAGATAAGACCAATTTTTTGGGTCGTTATCTTGTTGAAATTTATATTGTATCCCAGTTAGCCCCAATTTTTCAACACTGGGTGTCAAATGCTCATTTAAAATATTCAAGCAAAGGTGTTTATCCATTTTATCATCAATAAAAATGAGATTCCTTACTCCAGACACCGCCAAATAGCCCTTAATCATTCGATTTCCGCCACTGTATTTCACTGTTTTTTTATGCTATTTTCCTACAGCTCTTTTTTTAGTTTTCTCAAACGGTTTTGAGCGCCATATGATGCAAACAAATTGTATTAAGGTCCATCACTAAAAATAATACAATCCCAAAATGAATCCGGCTCATTTAGGTAGGGTTTTGGGAACTCTAACCTCTTTTTTTTATTTGAAGCTTAAATTTGAAGCTTGCGCCGATAAACTCGTACCTAATATCCAGCTTCATTAAGTGTATCGCGAAGTGGTCGAGCATCAAAGTTTTTTCAAATCGTTGCTGTATTTCGTGGCACAATTTAACAGCTAAATTTTAGGGTTTTGAGTAACTGCAGGCACTACAATCTAATCCTGGTGTAGCGTTAATATTTTGGCACGACCAGATCGGCTCTTACGCTTTACTTTACCGGTATTTTATAATGATTTATGATGTTACTGACACTTGAATATGATCTCTTTACTAATTTACCGGTTTCGCGATACGGTTTTTTCTATACATAAACATTTATTATTATTTTACGAACGTCAACCGAAATTTCTGTTCCATTGCTTACTTCTTCGCTCAATATTTACCGAAACCGCTCAATCTTTACCGAAACCAACATCAACACTCAGTAAAAACTTTTAACAAATAACTTAAGCGCAAAAGTAAAGACAAAAAACCAAGAGATATTGCTAAATAAGAAACAACATGAGACACATACAAAGTGTGCCTAAACTTTTTTGATAAGGATTTTTCCTTCATCCGCTTAAATTTTGATTGGTAGTTTGAAGTAACGGGACATTTTTTGGATATTAAGAAAGAACTATTTCTAATGGTACTTTCTTCATTAAAACTTTGGTCAAATTCGTTATTATTAGATACTTAAGCAACACTTTTTTTCAGAAACATTGCTTGTGCCTAAACTTTTTTGATTCACTGTATATATTTTTATTTATTTTACTTTATATTTTATTTTCTTACCCCAAAAGTTTGTGGTGAAAGAGACGATAAATTTGAACCGATCATGTGAACTTTCTCTAAAGTTTGATTTATGCCAAAAAATGTGTTGTCCTCAATTTCTCTAATATTTGTGTCCATAATTGACAGAATTCGAACTTTAATTTTTGAAAAAATTGGTCCATATATTTTTTCTGAAATGTCAAGAATAAAAGAAATATAAAATAATATTCAGTTGAAAGGTCTTAAATAAAATGACTTGAATAAAAAGTCGAAACGATATAAAATATTGTTATATAATGTAAAGCATATTTATCAGAATTTTATATTTTGAATTTTGATAACGTCAAAATTAAGCAAAAATATGCATACATATGCTGACAAAATACGAAGCTGCCATATCTTCAAGCAAAAAATCGTCTTTTCAGAAGAAAATATGTACAGTGGCCCACAAAACTCTTAAAAAAAAATATTTTTATATTTTGACATATTTTTATTGCAGGACATAACAATTTATACTTGAAGGTTTGAAAACTTTAAATAGCTTATTCTCAACAATATTTGAAAAACTAAACATAATACATACACAATAGGCTGGCTCGATTTTTAAACCGATGTTGTTTGGGCGATTTTCGGTTCGGGCATGAAAAGTTATTAAAGCATATAATGACTTTAGGTATAGAAAGTAACTTTTATCGAAATTTATCATCTTTTGATCTAATGACACGAAATTCGGTATTCAAGTCGGTATTTTTCTAAAAAAATATGATCAAGTTCGAAAATGGGTTTAATCTAATGAAAGCCAGCATATCCAAAGTTACTTGATAAATAACAACTTAACATTGACTTATAAACTTTGATTTAAAATGCCCACACTAAGTTTGAAATATTGAAAATTTTAATAAAAATCACGTCAATTAAGATTGATGTTGTTGAAAATGATGCATGGCATTTTATACGTACTCTAAGTTTGAATTTTGGAAAAATTGGATGAAAGTTACGCCTATCCCCATAAAAAGTAAAGTCATCAAAATAATAAAGCTGTCAATAAATAATAACTCCGAATTTTGAAAGAGGCTGTAGGGGTATTTTAACTTCGACCAACACGAAGATATTTCCCAGATTTAACATATATTTCTTACTAGCAATACCCGGCGCGCGTTGCTACGCCTTAGGCCACGTGCATAGTAAACGCCGATTCAGACTGCCTGCCTGTGTCCGCAGAGTGTGTGAAAAAGCGAGAGAGATCGATATTTGTATCTCATTTGTTCACACAGATTTCAGCTTGCCTGTCTGTCTGAATCGGCGTTGAAAATGCACGCAGCCTTAGACAAACACATGTACTTCATCTGTGACTTCAGAACCTATTCGATCAAAAATGTAGCTTGTAGGGGAAGGTGCACCCACTTGACCAAAGCTCAGACCAGTTTTCTATTAGAAGGACATTACCAAATGGCAACTCCATTCGGAATTTCACTGATCAGCGATTTTTATTTCCAATGCTATTTGCTAATCAAAATTTGGCTTGTATGGGCGGATTCACACCCCGTTTTCCAATGCCCGTGCTATATTTCTTGTCGAAAGACATTTCCAAAAATTAAATTTATACTGAGTTTAAATATTATGAAACATTAAGTACCACAGCTATTCGATATTAAACATTTAAACTATGTTGATGGTGTCAAGACCCAATTTCCAATGCTTGCTGAATTTTTCCAGTGGATGGACACGACTAAATGTTATATTCCTTCTGAGTTTCACAAATTTGTGACTTATGTTTCTTAAATTATACTGAAAAGTTTGAATGCCTTAAAAGTGTCACGCCCCTTCTGCAACGGCTTTAAAATTTTACCAGTAAAACAGCACGTGAAAATTGAGGTCAAATACAGAATTTTGGAGCTGTGCAACATGTAATTCTAAAGCTATTCGATATCGATGCCAAACTTCACAGGAGCGCTCTGCAGACTTTGCTAGAGTTTCCCTGAAAATTTCATAACAATTGGTTTAGCGGTTTTGAAGTCTACTTGTACATACAATCATCTATACTATTATATAAAAGGAGACTCACGGATTTGCGGCGACGTGTTCTCAATAACCGCTGAACCGATTTTTATAATTTTTTCACTATTCAATTGCTATGATAAGCGAAATTAAAATAGGGTACTACGTTTTTTACAAAACTTTTTCTTTAATTATTTAAGCACTCAGCACGGCTGCCATGTTGTGTCGGGAGTTGCTCTCAGTTTGGTCTGTTGAGCAGTGTTGCCAACAATCTGACATCGTATTTGTTATGGTTTTCAGACTTGAATTGTTTATACATATTTACAGTCAAAAAATCTTTTTCCTCTTATGCCTGATATATAACCAAATTATTATTTTGTTATTTATTGCAAATGTTATTCATCGACAATAACACAATCTCGACGGATTGAAAGCTTTATACAATAGTTCAGATTTAAAATTTGTTTTTATGGCAACACTAGCTACTTTATTTGCAGTCAACTTCTCGCTCAGAGAGAAATATAAATATATTAAAATCTTACCATGAAATGGGGGATGAAATTTTTTATTGTTGTAGTTATTTCAGTATACAAATATTCCATTGCATATGCTCAAATGCTTCTCAGAGGATCTCAGTACGATCTGAAATGTCGCATTGATATGTCATTGTTTGTGTTCATCTGCGCAGAAATTATGTTCATGCATACAACCTTATAAAATAGATTTCCTTTAAACTTTTCAATAGGTTTATATTGGACGCATCAGAAAATAATTTTTGTTTTTATTTTCCAACGTCTTTTTTAAAATCAAATAGGTTGGTACTATGAAATGAAGTTGTAACAAAATGATGACCATAAATGTAGAGGAATACCAATATAACTTCTTTAATTTAGTTGGATTTTCGATTTTGTTCCAAACAGAAGCCTCAAAGTTTTTTATTTCGCGTGTTAATAAATGTTGCACATTAAAAGAGTTATTGTGATTGGAGCATATTTTTTATTTTTAACCGATTTCAAAAAAGAGGGGGGTCTCAAGTTGGTTGGTTTCTCTGTTTTTTTATAATAGCATTATAAGTAATGCATTTGCATTGGTCTCCAGTAGTTTTAGTTGAACCTTAATATTATAATTCAACTTTTGAATGGTTTTCCATTATATTAGACAGCCTGGCATAAGCTACGCAGCGCATGTAAAACGCATCGAAAACGTATGTTTGACGCATATTTTAGTGTTTAAAGGATGCGTAAGTTAAGCATATTTTAAACAAGCTGTTAACATCTTCTTTGTATATTAAAACTAGCAATACCCGGCGCGCGTTGCTACGCCTTAGGCCACGTGCATAGTAAACGCCGATTCAGACTGCCTGCCTGTGTCCGCAGAGTGTGTGAAAAAGCGAGAGAGATCGATATTTGTATCTCATTTGTTCACACAGATTTCAGCTTGCCTGTCTGTCTGAATCGGCGTTGAAAATGCTATTAAAATGCTAAATGAGATCCTCTGAGAAGCATTTGAGCATATGCAATGGAATATTTGTATACTGAAATAACTACAACAATAAAAAATTTCATCCCCCATTTCATGGTAAGATTTTAATATATTTATATTTCTCTCTAAGCAAGAAATTGACTGCAAATAAAGTAGCTAGTGTTGCCATAAAAACAAATTTTAAATCTGAACTATTGTATAAAGCTTTCAATCCGTCGAGATTGTGTTATTGTCGATGAATAACATTTGCAATTAATAACAAAATAATAATTTGGTTATATATCAGGCATAAGAGGAAAAAGATTTTTTGACTGTAAATATGTATAAACAATTCAAGTCTGAAAACCATAACAAATACGATGTCAGATTGTTGGCAACACTGCTCAACAGACCAAACTGAGAGCAACTCCCGACACAACATGGCAGCCGTGCTGAGTTACTCTCACAGCCAGAGCTTAAGCATTGGTTTTCTGCTGCTTGTTGTGCTGCTTGTACAGCATTAGCATGAATTAAAAGACATGAATTCTTAAATAATTAAAGAAAAAGTTTTGTAAAAAACGTAGTACCCTATTTTAATTTCGCTTATCATAGCAATTGAATAGTGAAAAAATTATAAAAATCGGTTCAGCGGTTATTGAGAACACGTCGCCGCAAATCCGTGAGTCTCCTTTTATATAAGAGTATAGATTGAGTAAAGTTGGATTGACTAAACAAATGTTTCACGTAATAAAATACATGTGAAACTTTTTTTCCGCAAAGTTGGACTCCATATCCCGCTGATTTCGCAATTGAAGCTCTCGGTGCTTTAAAAGTATTTTTTTAGTCTCGTTTTTCTGATATAAACGCAGTTACATATAACATCAAGATATTCCGAAATTAGTTTATCACTGGTATAGAAACCCTTGCTTCAGGACTTCGAATAGAAATAATAGATTTTTTATTTAGCGATGTTATTTTTAAAAAAAGTCTATATTGGTGGATTTTTATTAGATTCTTAATTTCACACAATTTTATCAGATGCATAAATCTGCTACTTTACTTGTTTTCTTTTTTAAAAAATTTTCCAAAATTTAATACACAAAAACTGTTCACAGATTCAAGTTAACTGGAAAGTCACAGCTGTATAAATTTCATAATTTTTACCATAATTTTAATAGCTAAATTATATGGATTATTGTATTTTTAGTTGTTATATAAAACATCTCATTATAATTTTATGTGATTAATATGTTTGATTTGATTTATTACAATAAATTAAAGGGTGGACCATATACTGGGCACACCAGAAAAGCTGTCGTGGGCCGGATAGATGATAATCGCGGGCCGGTTCTGGCCCGCGGGCCGTAGTTTGGAGACCCCTGAACTAATGCAATGTTGTTTTTGTGTTTTTTCTCAAAATTTAATTTATGTTTTTTCAAATATACATACAGGTGAGAGCTATTATTACTTATTATTTGTCGTTGAAGGTTGTCTGTAACATAAGATCAAAAACCCTATCACCACCCTACCACCCTATTTGCAAAAAACAAATAAAATAAAAAAGAACTAATGAAATATGTTTTGTTTACCAAAAATATACTTATATTAAACAAATCTTACCATAGAATTACACTATGGAACAAATTCTGGTTAGCAAAAGTTAGGTCGATTCTGAGACCCGTATCGCGGCGTTTGTTTATGTTAGTTCGAATTTTTTTTTAACCGACATTCGAACTTTGCAGTCAAATGCCGATTTTCAGCATATTGTTTATATGGTTTTTTGGTTATAACTCGTCGACTAAATGATATTTATTTAAGCCAAAGCCAAATTAACGCTAGAGACCTGTGGAACAATTACAATTTTTTAAAAAATTGATTTAGAAAATTTTTGTGGTGGAATATTAATTTACTAATTTTAATTAGAAAATTTTAATTTTGCATTCGATTAAAATATCGATTAAAAAAAAATTCGAACTAACATTAACAAACGCCACGATACGAGTCTTCTAATTGAGCCTCTATTTTTACCCCTCACTCTCAGAATCGACCTAACTTTTGCTAACCAGAATTTGTTCCATAGTGTTATTTTAATACTTTTTTGAATACCATGTCTTCGGACACTTTCCACCTCATTTATCGGAAACCAATGATCCGATTTGGATAATTCTTTTTGTTTTTGATAGTCAACACATGCATCGGAAAAATCTCTTAAGCTGATCGTTTTTTTATGTTATTATTTTGAAAACACATATCACAACTTTAGTAATAAGTTATTTAAAACATTGTCCGATTTTAATAATTTTTGCACCACTTATTTAGAACAGTAGTCATTCTAGTCCATTCTAGTACCAGAAACATTGACTTTTGGATACTATAGTTCCGTTATTTGTTGAAGGAACCTTTTTATTTTGGCACCGACAATAACAGCATTAATTCTTAACATATTCCCGTATTGGTTTTTATATTCAAATGAAGCACAAAAATTTTTTGATTATAACCAGCGGGGTACCTTTTTTTTGTTGGTCTACTTTGACATGACATACAAAAACAACAACAACAATATTAATTTTAAAATTAAGTTTGATATTTTTCCTAGTCAATATAAAAGACCATTTGTCGATATCTTTAATAACTTTTGTTTAATTTAATTTTCAGCGAGGCATTACATTTTGTGTCGTCTAGGTAAAAGGTGACTTTAAACAAACAAAAGTGTGCCGATAAACTCACTTCGACTTTTGGTGATGAAGCACCATCTCAAGCAACCGTGTTTTGCTGTTTTTCCGAATTCAATCGTGGCCGCAATTCGCTACAGGACGAATTTCGTGAAGGCTGTCCAAAATCGGTTGCTGTGCCACAAAACATTGATGCTGTGCTTGAACTAATATTGCAAGATCATCATGTGACCTACCGTGAGGTATCTTTAGGGATTAGTTGGACCTGCATACATTCCGAACCCAAAACTGAACAACAATCGAGAATTTGAGGCTTTTAAGACGAGCCAGATCCACACAAAGTGCACAAAGTACTTCGACGCAAATGGTTGACAGTTTTTTCGGAATAAGTGGACATATCGCCACCGTTTCATAAGAGCAACGAAGAAAGGTCAATTTTGAATGGTACACCACAGGGAAATCAATCCCAGAAGCACAACCGTTCTCCACCACGAACAATGCAAACGTTTTTGAGCATTCAAAACAACATCGAATTGATGGGTCATCCACGATTAAGTCCTCACTTGACACCCAATGATTTATTCTTATTCCCGAAGATCAAAAATAAATTGCGGGTGTCAACGTTTTTTGACGTCTGAAGAAGCTGTTATTCTTAAAATCACATGGTTTGTAGCTACTTCAATCGGAGTGGAAAAAGTGTTTCGAAAATTTATTCTAGCGCACGCAAAAAGTTATCGATCTTCATGGAGAATATTTTGAAAAATAATAAAGCCATTTCCATTTGTTAATATTTGTTTTTATTTGTTTATGTCAAAACTTAAAAATGAACTCTCGTAGTTTGTTTAACTCAGCCCTGTGATAACTTGCGATAACATATTTGAAATCAAGTTTAAGAAAATTCGAGCAAAAAGTATCAAAATGACAGTCGTATTCAAAAATATTTCCCTCCAAATGATCGAGATGAAGATGTTCGATTCGCTGTTAAACACCTAGTGCAGATTACGCAGATCTTGCTCACGTATACAACTGCTTATTTGAGAGAAACTACTCTAATTGAAAGGTGAGGTGCGGAAAATCAAAGAACCGCATGCTGTATCATGATTGTGATTTATGACACTAGTGGTTACCTGTATTAAAACTGTCTTATTTTGTGACCAGCCTATGTATCACAAACGAACAATTTTTGGAAGCTGAAGAAACCGTCAGAAATATTATATTTATTAAATATTAGAATAATCGTTAATGGCTATGCAGAGAGGGCCATTAATCTCATAAACGGATTCTTTGAGAAACTAATTACGTCGGAGAATGAAAAGAAAATCATTTTTCTGGTGTTAGAAGCTCATCAAAACATTTTTCTGTACGGAGTACTTTGAAAAACAAATGTTTATACATGTACAATAGAAATAAAAATATTCCCAATAAGTCAAAAAGTACATTCACGTGATAAATAATATATCGCTTAAGAAAGGTTTGCAAAAATGTTTCTTTAAATGTTATTTACATTAAGCACTCATCACAGCTGATATGTTTAATTTTCAAAATTACTTTATAATCTACCAAATTGATAGGATTTTAATTTGATCTGAGTGAAAAAAAAATCGACATTATTCACGATTATTTGCGCCTGGTGACCGTTAACTTAACTGGAATCGAATTATCGACCAATTTTATGTGTCGATATAATTTTGTTGTAATTTTCGTAGTACTTTTATGACGGCATGAAAATTAATAACTTGACATGAACTCAGATGGCCCGAGAAACACGACTTTAACTGTACTGATCATCCAATTTATGAAAAGTGTGGTATTTTTTTGCGTTGTTTTTTTAATTTCCAAATTACTTGTTGCATATCTCTGTATTATATCACTTTAAAGTAGGTATATAGTTTAGTTTATAGTATATTTTATTGGTATTAAAAGCAAAAACTACATAAGAAAACAAATTTTCCAAAACAACATTTTTATCAATACGTGTCTTATATCTTATCTCAAACTCCTAACCTGAAATCCAAAAATAACAACGAAAAATTTCACTAGAACACATATTTAAATTGAATCGTTTATTTGAGAAACAACATAAGTCACTCAAATTGAATTATTCAGGAATCAATAAGAACCAGGGACCGTAACTGTTATGACTTTTTTCCAAAAAGTCAATAAATAACAGTTATTTTTTGACTGATTTTTTTTTGGTCAAATATATAAGTTAAAATTTGAGTTTTATTTTTTCAGTCAAAAATATAAGTTAAAATTTGACTTTTTTTTTTACTGAAAAAAAATAACTATTATTTTTGACTTTTTTTATAAAAGTCAAACAAATAAAAAGCTTTTAAGATAACTATTCCTTAGCTAACAAGCATCGCACTGCTATATTCAAATATCGAATAAACAAATTCTTTCTGTCTGTTTTTTTGAATTGAAATTTCGATAATAACCGTTATTTTCGGTCCCTGATAAGAACTGTGTAATTCACAAAAAAAAATTATTTTAGTAAAAAACGAAGACTACGAAGCATTGCTTTAAGGGGAAGGAGTACACTGATGTGTGTGCATTTTACTTGGACTGTGGGTCTATCTTTAAAGAAGCGTTTGCAACAAAAAAGCTATGTTCGAATAAAGCGGGAAGTTCATTCGATGCAGTAGCGTTTTTCGTCCGTTTACTCGCTAGAGCAATTTGCCAGCGTAACGTTCACAACCGTTGAACTCGTTCCCATAAGCTTTCACATACTTCTATTTTATAACGCCAGCGAGTAAGCGGATGAAAAACGCAAATGCATCGAATGAATTTCCAACTTTAAAATTGACTAATATTGTTTCTGAAATAAACGAGTCAATTATTTTCTAAGCTAGAACTCTGTAAAAAGAAGTAACTGCTGGAACTAAATGTGCAAGTTTTACTTAGTCATATCTTTCCAAATAAGTTTTGTGTATTGTATAGATTATTGGAGGTTTAGGGTATTTCATAGTCTGGTTAGTCGGTTTAGACTTAAGAGTGACCTTGCTTGTTATACCCTAAACCTGTAAGGTCAGGTTATTTTAACTTTGTGCAAACGTGTGTAACACCTAGAAATAAGCGAGTGCTGTATAGAAAACTATGTATATTCTTGATCAGCGTCACCTCATGAGTCGATTTTTCCATGTCCGTCCGTCCGTCCATTTGTGTGTTGTCCGTAAACACGAGATAAGAAGGGTTTGAGATAATTGCATGAAACTTGGTACACATGTTCACATGAACCGCACATGGATCTGCACTATTGAATATTTTTGAAATCCGCCCACGGACACGCCTACCTCCCATACTACGCAAAAATTAAAAAACTGCATTAGTAAGCTTATGTTTGTCTTACAGAGATAAAATTTGGTACGTATGTTTATTATAACAAACCAAAGAAGTTTTATTAGCGTCATCCAACCACAGACACGCCGACCTCCGATATAACCCAAAAAATTTAAAACTTCATTAATAAGCTTATGTTTAATCTACAGAAATAAAATTTGGTATTTTTTTATACCAAAACTAAGATGTGTTTAAAAACTGGGCGTAATCCGTCCAACACGGCCACCTCCCATACAATCTGCAATAGCGAAAACACTATAACGGTATTAACCGTAAATTTTCATCAAATTTTTCATCAAAGTTGAAATGCATTTCCAATACTATTATTGTATTTTGAAAAAGCATGTTTAGGGTATTTTATAGTCGGGCTAGACCGACTTTAGACTTTCTTTACTTGTTTTTTTACTATGTATTGATAAATAGCTGTTGCAGCGAAAAACATTCGCCGGTTCGATTTTTTCATTGACTGATACATACACAAGCATGTTACAACCCAATCAACCATTTAGAAACAGTGCTTGGATTAAGCTTACATGCAATACAAAAAGCAAGCCTTATCCAAGCACGCTTGAAAAACATTTGCCCGGGTAATAAATTTCCAAGTTGCTTTGTATAACTATTGCGTAAAACACAAAAAGCAAGTGATGTACAATAATACTTGGAAAGGCTTGCATTAAGTAAGTGTTTTGCAATCATACTTAGATAACGCTGACAACGGTAATAGTTTCACAACTGTTCAAAGTTGTGATGCTCTCATATATACATACATAAATGTATTTTATTTTCATTTTGTTCGCTCAGCAGCCATAAGGCTAACGGCAAGCTGTTAGAGTGTCCGACTCATGTGCGGTGGTTCGCGCGTTCGATCCCTGGGGTAGCAAACACAAAAATTTTTTAAGGCATGCAATTTTTCATATAAATATATGCTTCAATTTTAACAAACAAAAATAAAAAATAAATAAAAATAAAAATGTTCCGGTTGGGAATTGAACCTTGGATGTCCAAATCACAACAAATCAAATAACCAGTGGCTTACCAACTGAGCCACGGAATAAAAATTTTTCGAGAGTGCTAATTGATTTGTTGAATGTAGCACACTCGGAAAACGCTTATTAAAACACTTATATCCAATTGTAAAAACAACACTTGGATTAAGCTTGAAGTAAGGAATATTATTCCAAGGGTTCACTTTCGTTTATCCTACAATTGCATGTAAGCGTTCTACAATAGTAAATGAAAGCGTTATCCAAGCTTGAGGCTTACGCTTGTAAGCTTGTTTAAAGCTTATTCCAAGCTTGTTTGGCCGATTGGGAACCCAATCAGCCATTTAGAAATAGTGCTTGGATAAAGCTTACATGCAATACAAAAAGCAAGCCTTATCCAAGCACGCTTGAAAAACACTTGCACAGGTAATAAATTTCCAAGTTCCTTTGTATAACTATTGTGTAAAACACAAAAAGCAAGTGATGCACAATAATACTTGGAAAGGCTTGAATTAAGTAAGTGTTTTGCAATCATACTTAGAAAACGCTGACAACAGTAATAGTTGTACAACTGTTCAAAGTTGTGATGCTCTCATGTATACATACATAAATGTATTTTATTTTCATTTTGTTCGCTCAGCAGCCATAAGGCTTACGGCAAGCTGTTAGAGTGTCCGACTCATATGCGGTGGGTCGCGCGTTCGATCCCTGGTGTAGCAAACACAAAAATTTTTGAAGGCATGCAATTTTTCATATAAATATGTGCTTCAATTTAAACAAACGAAAATAAAAAATAAATAAAAATAAAAATGTTCCGGTTGGGAATTGAACCCTGGATGTCCAAACCACAACAAATCAAATAACCAGTGGCTTACCAACTGAGCCACGGAATAAAAATTTTTCGCGAGTGCTAATTGATTTGTTGAATGTAGCTCACTTGGAAAAAGCTTACTAAAACACTTATATCCAATTGTAAAAACAACACTTGGATTAAGCTTGAAGTAAGGAATATTATTCCAAGGGTTCACTTTCGTTTATCCTACAATTACATGTAAGCGTTATACAATAGTAAATGAAAGCGTTATCCAAGCTTGAGGCTTACGCTTGTAAGCTTGTTTAAAGCTTATTCCAAGCTTGTTTTGCTGATTGGGAAAGAAAGCAGGAGACACAACATGCAAGCAGCTAATGATTGATTTTCTTATTTAAAAATCTAGATTATTCTTCTAAGCTTTTGCTATTTTGTGACTCTAATATAATAGTAACAAAATCCTAAATTAGATATTCGTTTAGCGCAGGATATATCTGATACTTTAGTATATATATTATGTTTGAACGATGAGTATTAAAGGCTGTAGGTATGACGTTATTCTAAGTAAAAAAAAACCGAAAATGCATTTTTTGAGATATGAACAGCTTCCTTTTTTTAAAAAAAGTAGGCAACTCTAGCAAAAAAATTCCAAAAGTATTTTATTTTTTATTAAAAATCGCTTTTCAATTGCTTTCTAACGATACTTCATTTAAAAAAATAGGGGTAACAAATGACAGAGATATGATTTATTGAAAATGACTCCATTTTCAAGATTTTTACTTTGATTAAAAATTGCTATCTCCATAACTTTAGAAAAAATTGCGACATAAAAAATAACTTCTATTCTTGTAAGTGAAAAAGGATCAGAAGGTAAATTTTGCCGGCATAAGTTTAGCATAAGTAAATTATCGAAATAATTTAGAATTTGTGAAGGGATAAAAAAACCAAAACAAATTTCGTTTAGTTGAAAAACAAAGTTATCATAAAATAAAAATGCATTTCAAGATTATTGAAAAATATGATCTTATATGTTGTTTCTAAGATTAAGTTGGCATTTTCGATACATTAAAAACCGTAAAACATTTGAATATACGGTAGGAATCTGAGCGGAGCTCGGTCGCCCAGGTACTAACAATTAAGTCGTGTTAGAAAAATGGGCTTCTCTTTAAGGTACTGGGAAATAATTTGGTGCATTTGTATTTTATATCAAAACTAAATCGTGGAAGAAAAGTGTGCGTCATCCCACTACGAACACACCCACATTCTACACAGCCCATAATAGTGAAAACTCTATAAATAGGCTAATGCTTAAGCTACAGAACTGAAATTGGTTATTTGTGTGTTTTATGTCAAAACTGAGGCGTGTTAGAACCTCGTCAACCCATACACCCTCAAAATTGAAAACTTTATTAACCCATCTTTTTACCACGGGAAAAAAATTGTATGAGAACAAAGTTAAAACTAATTTTTTTAAGCTAATTTAAACCTCAGAAACTCAAATCTGGCGTTCGAAAAATGTTACTTTCTAAACCCAGCCCTAAAATAAGAAGGAAGTAAGTGGGCGTGGAAAATATTTGTTTTTTTGTTAATCCAAAATATCGAAGCAACATATAATGAAAACAGTAACTAATATATAGTTTGCGTTATGAACTAAAAAAATCATAGAAATATTGTGTTTTGAGTGTTCACTAAATCGAGCAGTGGTAAAAGATGGGTTAAGAGGCTTGTCTTTACGCTACAATTTTAGATTACGTACCCTTACGAATCGGCCTTGGGGGTTTTTTAACTTCGGCAAAGTCGAAGATATACCTCACTAGTTTGTACGTGTTCTTGTTTTTTCAAATGTGCAAATACAAAGTTGATAAAGCAAAACAAATTTGTAGCTGAGCCAACTAAGCTAATTGAGCTTCTGAAAGCTCTGCAGATTCTGCAGTAAGGAATTGAAATTTCTATATTTCCTGAAATTTCTTTCGACAAGAACGAAAGGAAAATTCATTAAATTACCTATTTTTGTGTGGCAGTAACTCCTGACTCTTATAAGCAAAATTTTTAAGATATTATTATTATTATTAAGTTTTATTTATTACCTGTAAGAATTGATATTGATCATTTGATTGATCACATTAAAAGAAAATTATTTTTAATTTGATTTTCTGTAAATCTGACTTTTTAAATCAACGAATTAACGTAAATTCCAAATTTCATGAAGATTGAACTACTCCTCTTATTTTTGGCCATCTTTTGTATGGGTCGAACTACTGTGCACCGCTGCGCTTACGCCAGAAATTACATTCGACAATTTCTATATAAAATAAAATTCATGTGCACACGCCCATCACTCTTATTTTAATTCTGATTTGAGTAAAAATATTAAAATTGGCTTGCTAGTTTTGAGTTAAGTACTTTAATTCAGAATTTATATTTCTTATTCTATTCATAGCACAACTAACACAAAAGTAGTGATTAACGATTTAACTATTACTTTTCACAGTTTTAATTAAGAATACAGTTGGAATAAGTAACAAATTATTATGAAAAGTATTGAATGATTTTAAGGGGACGTTTCAAAAATTTTTTATTTTAATGTTTTAAAATGCGTATAAGTTATAAAATTACAAATATATTTTTCGGAAAAAATATTACGTAAAAAACATTTTTTTTATTATTTTAATCAAGTTTATGGCTGGAATTTTTCAAAAAAATCATTAAAAAAATCATGGCGGGCTTGATAAAACAAAAACTACTCGACCGATCGTACTGAAATTTTAATATGTTGTACTTGATGGACACGTGATAAAGAAGTAAACAAAAAGCGCAACAACAAAATCTTTGCAGAAGCAATGCAGTCAACTTTTTGAAATTTTGCGACTAGCAAAAGAGTAGAAAAACACTGCTTTGGTAAAGTGAAAAGTGCATTGGGTAATTCCATGTTGGTCTTGCGACAGTTGCACTTTTTAGCTTCTCAATGCTAGTGGACTGCATGAACCACAGAGACTACTGATGAGTCGGAGTAGCGTCCGATAAACCATGGTCTACTCAGGCGCGGATACAAGGGGGGGGTAAAGGGGGTAATTACCCCCCCCCAAGAACTCGCAAATACTTTTTTTTTAATACATTATTTGGAAAAAATAGTTATGCCCACAGCTTAAGGGTACTTTTATGTATACATCAGCGATTCTGAAGGCGTGTTTTGAAAGAATACTAAAAAAAATGGTCAGAGACATTGTTAAACTCTAGTTTTTTTATTGATTTCAACAATTATTAAAGTATATAAAAAAAAATTTTGTTTATTTTTGTTTCGTGAGGTCATTTGCGTGTAGATGACGTTTTTATGAAGCGATGCGAGAAGAGTATGACCATTTTGCTTGTAGAATCACATGATCTGTAGTCATCTGCAAAAACCAAAATATAATTATATGTAAAGCAAACACTTACGTCAAGGTAGTAAATTCGATTTTTTTAAAAAATGAGATTGAAAATAAAGTAACAGATCGTTATGTTCTCAAATTAACAGCCATTTTTTAAACAATCAACTTTAAAGACGCTTTATTTTCTTACAAATAAAAAACTTGAAGTCACTACCTTAGCGTAAGTGTTTGCTTTATAATAATTATATTTTTGCAAGACATTTACGATTAGTTTAAAAATGCCATTTATAAGAAATCATTGAGCAAGCAACATTGATTTTGATTTGTTATGAGCGCAATTAAGATTTTGGCTATGCAAACCAAAGTTGCCACTTAAAATATTTTATTCTTCTAAATTTTAACTGAAAACCTGCCAAACTTTTTTGCAACCTATGTGCCAACGAATTTTACCATAAAAAAACAATACGTGCATTGTACTTTCAGTTTTCACTTTATAAATTTTCAAAAAAAAAATTACAAACAATGTAAAATCCAATAGATTTTTTACTTCAATTAGTTCATCATCAGTTAAATTACTTCTTAGAAATATTTCAGCTATATTCAGTCCTTATGAAAATATTATATACATCTGTAATACTTTTTGTCATATATGATATAAAGGGTGTTTTTTTCTGAGGTTTTTTTTTCAATATGGATTACTCTATTGTCTGACAGTTGTTTTGACAGTTGAAAGTGACGTCTCTACTCAGTATTATTTGGCAAATCATCATGAATAGGTTAACTCCAGAACAACGCTTCCAAATCGTGAAAATTTATTTTCAAAAACAGTGTTCAATTAAAAATGTTTATGGAGCACTTCGCGAATTTTATGGTGCACATAATCGTCCGTCTGAGACCACCATAAAGAACGTAATTACCAAATTTCGGTCTATATTCACTCTTTTGGATTCCAAGCCACCGAGAAGAATGAGAAGAGTGCGTACAGAAGAAAATATTGTTGTCGTTGAGGCCAGTGTCGAAGAAAACGTTAATTTATCGATTTGTCTCTGAAAATGAGGAAGGACGACGCATTACCGTGAATAGAAATCGATACAGAACCATGATCAATGAATTTTTGTTGCCAAATCTTCACGATATGGATGTTGAAATACGCCCTCAAAGACTTTTGACCTCCAGAATGCCCTTTGTGCAAAAAAGTCGTGGTGGTCATATGCCCGAAATTATATTTAAATGTTAAATGCCAAGAAATTATCTACTAAATAAAAATTTTTTTGGCTATTTCACAATTTGGCATGTGTTTTATTTAAATTTCAAATCAGCAAGCTTTTAAAAAAACACCCTTTATAACAGGGTTGTTTTGAAGTGAATTAATGTTAGGTTAAAGTTGCTAAAATTGTATCAACTGCGCAAATAATTTGTTGCATACAATTATTTTTGTTTGAGTAAATTCTAAATAGTTTGGAATTCTGAAATTTTTCAAGCCTACCTTAACTTACTTTTTATATAAATAGGCGCAGGGAAAACAGTTAAGTACCATTTTCTCCCGTGTTTTTCAACCGATTTTGATAATTCTGTTTTTAAATGAATTAGAGTGCGGAGAAGAAGTGCACCAACTATTTTATACAACTATAAATAAACAAACAAAAATTGGGCGATTTGCGACCCCAGCGCGGTACTAGTAATTATATTTGCAACAAACCAACCAAATTACCACAACCTAATTTCATGAAATAAAACTGCCACTTTTAGTCCACTTTTAGTATGGAACTAATTCAAATTCAATTATTTCATGAACTTAAAATTTGGCAGTGTAAATAGGAGAGCGACACTAATGTGACACTAATGGCATTTTTCCACTAATTTCTATAACGTTTGCTATCTTTGCCACGCTTCCTATCAGTGTAGAAACAGCTGAGCGAAGTTTTTCTATACTGCGACGATTAAAAATATGGTTCCGTTCGAATTGAGAACGATTGAATGGACTCGCATTATTGCATATACTTAGAGACATTTAAATAAATATTAACGAAGTTATTGATAATTTTGCGATGATTTTGTCATATGATTTTGTCAGTTACAAAATTAAGCTTTATGAAAGGTGCAGAGAACTCGATAAACAATACCGAATGAATTTTGGCTGCTGATTTCGAATATAGACTCCATTTTTCTCCATCAGCTCGAGTTTTTGAGTTTTAGGCAAAAACATGATAATCAGTTTTTTTCTGATAATATTGCTAAATCTATTATATTGATCTACCGATTTAGATAGACCTTTCAATTTTTGCACATTCAATAACAATATATTCGACAGTTTCGAAGATATCGACGTTCAAAGACGAAAAAATTTCACAATTTTACGTGGGCTGCTCTTGTTAGATTTAGAGTTTTTATTTACTTTTCGCTGAGATATTATTCCAGAAAAAGGGAGAAATAAATAAATACAGAAATGTGCGTGTATGTGTCTGGAAAAAATGCTTCTTAAACAATTCAATAATTTCAATTCAAAAAAGAACAATTTATCTATTTGTAAAAAGGCAAAATTTTCTCAAATCGAAAATGTGTGTCTTTGATAATTTACCCCCCCCAAGATTTTTTCCAGATCCGCCCCTGGGTCTACTCTGCTCGGTTCTTCTGAGAGATTTTTGTTGTTGTAGCAACCTGTTACTTCATGAAATATTTGGCATTAAGCTCAAAATATAATTCTTAAAGAAGACTTTTTTAAGAATTATAAAAATAAATTAAAAATATGTATTAAATTTTTCAAAATGATGTCTTATTTTTTATTCAACTTATAAGCGTTTTAAGACATTAAAAGTAAATTTTTTGAAGGTGTCAGTCCCCTTAATAAAATATAAATTTGATTGTATTATGTGAGGTGATATTGCATTTCTCTGTAAGCAATTTAAAGAAGTTTAACTTTTTGAGATGCCTTTTCAGACGTAACCCAAGGTTTCAAGCCCGGACCATCCACTTGTAGAGATGAGAATGGTGATCTGGTTACAGATACGCAGTGCGCATTAAGATTTTGGAGACAGCATTTTCTAATCTGCTTGCAGGCGACGATACCAACAATTCCGCCCTTGGAGAATGCAGTCTGACACCACCAAGCGTCTCAAAAACAACAAAGCCGCAGGAGCTGAATTGTTTAAAACCGGCGGCGGTATATATATGTCTAGCGGAACGCATGCCCGACGATTGGAATCTCAGTGTGCTTTGTTCTATACTTAAGAAAGGAGACCCGAAAATCTGCGCCAACTTATTTCCATCGCATACAAGGTTCTTTCGAGCGTATTGTGTGAAAGATTGATGCCGCATACCAAAACACTGATTGGACCTTATCAGTGTGGCTTTCGTCCTAGCAAGTCCACCATAGTCCAGATTTTCACACTACGCCAAATCCTGCAGAAAACCCACGAACATCAAATTGACACCCACCATCTTTTTGTTGATTACAAAGCTGCGTTTGATAGCCCGATTCGGGATTGCTTGTGCGCAACAATGTCTGAGTTCGGTATTCCCGCAAAGTTGATAAGGCTCTGCAGGATGACGTTGAGCAATACATGCAGCTCCGTCAAGGTAGGAAATGACCTCTCCGAAACTCTTAATACCGAACGAGGTTTCAGACAAGGCGACCCGCTATCATGCGATCTCTTCAATTTCAACATGGAGGGGATCCTACGAAAGACGGTTGAACATCGAAATGGTACCATTTTCTACAAAAGTGTCCAGCTCCTTGCGTATGCTGATGATATCGATATTATCGGGAGAACCAAGAGAGATGGAACTGCTGCTTAAGCCGCTATCGAAAAGGAATCAGCCAAACTGGGTTTGACGGTGAACGAGGGCAAAACAAAGTATATGCTGTCTGCAAATAAGGAAGTGTGGCGTCTAGGCTCCCAGCAGGCAAATATAACTTTGAAGTTGTCAAGGAGTTGTCAGGAACAATGTCAGCCTGGAGATAAAGCGAAGAATAACAATTGCCTTTAGATGCTACTACGGGCTAAGTAAGCAATTGGGTTCCAGAGCCCTCTCTCGATCGACAAAACTTACACTCCACAAGACTCTCATCATACCTGTGCTTCTCTATGGCGCTGAGGCATGGGTGGTATCGCAAACAGATGCAGCTGCTCTTGGGGTGTTCGCATTTTTTTATTAGTATATCATGACTAACGCATTCAAATGACTTGATTAATAAAGAGTCCACCTACCTTACTACATCTGCTATCCATGTATGAGCAAAATTCTATCAATTGCCTGGGCTAACGCTGGTTGTGTTCCTGATCGCTGTCTGAATCCATTATTTCTTCCTCCACCTTTATATTGGGTGTGTTTTTTGAGCTTTAGCTTGTTTGGATAGATACCAGATTCAAATATTGATGATATAAGCACTGTTATTGCTTTTGCAATGCTTGCGCAAGAGTTTTTGACAACACTTGGTGGTATTTCGTCTAAGCCAAATGACTTGTTTGAGTCGATTTGTTGTATCACTTATTGGACTTCCTCCACGGCCACTCGTTGAAATGAAAATGTTTTGTCTGAGCCTCTTAGTGTTCTGAACAAATTTTTGTGATCGCCTTCTTCTGTGTTAATAGATGCAAATTTATCACCTGCCCGAGTTGCAAAGAATTGATTTAAGCAGTTTGCCACTTCTTCGCTATCGCTTATAATCATACCTTTTGCATTTTCGACTTTTTCGATTGCCATCGATTGTGCTCCGTTAATCCGTTAATTTAATTAAAAATCCGTTAATGGTCTTCCATGTTGCTTTAATTTCGCTTTTGACAATCGTAAGTTTTTTTTTTTAATACTTGTCAGTAAGAGTCTTCCTAGTTTCATTAATAACACTATTGATGCTGGCAAGTCGTGTTCTTAAATCGCTCCTTTGGCGATGTTTAATTTTTTTCAGCAACCGTTTTTTGTTTTAGCAATGTTTTAAATTCTTCATTAACCCATGGGGCGGCAAGGTGCAGTAGCTTGATTTTGCTGTGACTTCTTCTTTGTTTTCCTTGATCGCTTTAGAGATTACATTTTCAAAAGAATTTTAAATTTGGTTTGGATCGTTTTCATTTAGAGCTATAGAATTCAGGTTTGTATCAATGATCCTTGCAATATTAATATAATTTTGCACTGTTTTCATGAAAGTTTTATACTTTTCTGTTGTAGTTTTGACTTTAATTGAGCAGGTTATTATGTTGTGGTCACTTAATGGGCACTCTATCACGTTGAACTCATAGTTCATATTTGAAAATACGTTGTCTATGGAGGTGTTTGATGACGGCCTTGTTATAAGGTCATGGCATAAATACATGTAGCTACATTTCAATAGTGTACTTAACGAAAGCCTGTCACTGGATTGCGACCTAGTGTCTATATTAGAATCATCCGCTGCTATACACCAATACGCAGAAATTTGCTGAAATTAACTTTCTAACAAACTCAAAAATTCATTTGTGGGACACCTCGGAGAGCGGTAAAATCTTATAACTGATAGCGGTTTGAAGTTGATTTTTACTGTAGGAATCAAAATTCTTATAAAGTGGCAACTTAGTTCATTCCGTATTTGTTCTGTAACAAATGGAAGCTGCTCAGTAATATAAATCGATAAACCACCATATCCATCTCCTCTACAACAGTGCACGCTACGGTATCCAGGTATCTCATATGTATTTACAATTTCAGTCGAAAACCATGTTTCCTGTATACATATAATTTCTGGAAGTTGATCAAACTTGAAGATTTCCGTTCGGAACTCATTATATTTATTTAGTGAAGCAATACTTATTGCATTAATGAAAAAAAATTTAAAAACTCATTAGTTTACTCGAGACGAGAATCGGTTACTGCTTGGCCCTGCATAGCCTTCGTCATCCGAGCCAACAATTTGTTACGTGTTAGCTGAGTGACGCACACTTTTATAAGTGTTGTTATTAAAGTAGAACAACTTAACTCCAGCATTTTGAAAAAGCTGAAGAATCTTGAATTATTCTTGCTTGTTGTAGCGTACTTCGAACTAATATATAAATTTACTCATGTATCTATAGCCAAAAATTTAATAAAAAACCGGTTTCATTCTCTCAGAAATCTTTTTTTGTTTCAAATAAAAAACAAATTTTATCATTTTTCAACACATTGAAACTTTTTGAAAGATCCGTAATTTTCTAAAGTCATGTTTTTAAATAAGTTGTTTCGGGTTATACATTTTTTTCAATCATGTTAGTTGAACCCTATGGTGCATATTAAATCCCTATGACTAGTTCATACTTATATATATTAATGGACATTAAAATGCATGAGATCTTTTCAAAATGACAATATTTGATGTCATGCAGGTTAAAGATTTTTTAATGAAATTCCTTACAGCACAACTTGCAGTTCTTTCATAGCAATAAACTTTCACATATTAACTAATGCCTTTCTTTTATGCAACCTGATTTTATCAGGCCTTATGTTTGCATTACATTTTAGTGACGTCCATTTGGTTAAGCGTGACACATCAACTTAGCTGAGTTTCCAGCTCTTTGTCAAGTCGTTGAACGAGTTCGCTTACTAAGTTTTTTGTTTTTTACTTCATTGTTTTTTGATATTTTTAATTAAATGTATACATTCAACGCGGTAAAGTTAATTTTGAAGAGTTTTGTAGAAATTTAGAATGTTTGTATGTATGTAAAAGAAAAACTATCCAACAAATCTTCATATGTTTTAATTTAAATCTTGAGGATTATCATGTTTACCAAAATGTCCTTTGTTGATAACCAGCTTTTCAATAGGATTGTTTAATGCTCCCAAATTCTGAAGTGCAACCGATAAAAGAGCCAAATTTGTATTATCACATCTAATAAAGAGTCCATCATCAGATCCGTTCAGACATTTGCAAGGATATATCAATTTTGATCTGAGTGAAATATGAACGTTAACATATAATATGATATAGGTAATATATAAAAACATACCTAGCTGGGCATGTATACTTCAGAGGTTCGAATGTTGGCGCTGATGTTATATGTTCAATGTTGAAAAATAAAATAAGCGGCCATATACATAGCACCAAAGTAAGATATTCGAATCCAAGCTCTTTTTTCATTTTATATTATTAGAAACAAAGACCCACGATTTTTATATTTATATGATGACACGTTTTCGTACTTGGTCATGGGCACAAAAATATATACATTAAATATTCACGTTCGTTTCTTAAGTCTTTTGTTTTCAGCACTGTAATGTTTGACTAGAACCGATATTAAAGCAAAATTCAATGTAGAGCAAACGACGAATACGTTTTAATGTTATAACAAGTAAAAAAATGTTCATATAAACTGTATATTTGGTATTATTCACGAAAAATTTATCATCCCACTTATAATAATATTGCTACAATAAAATAGAAATTATTAAAACGAAACGAGTGAAAACGAAGCGAATTGATCATTCACAATAGCTTTTACCATAGCTAACAGCTTGTTTCAAACGATCCAACATGTCGAACAACATGGCCGAACCAAAATCGCACAGTGAACAATGGCACAGATCAGTGAGAAAATATATTAAACAAAAAGGCCAAGTGCTTTAAACACTGACTTTTACAATTGAATTTATTAAGGTGCAATGTAGTAAACTTATAATTTGGGCAAATAGATATTTTTATAAGGCCTGAAATGCATTAGAATGAAGGTCTAGTTATAATAGAAGCATTGTAAAGTAACGTAAGTTTGTCAACTGTCATCGTGACGGGACATAATGTAAGAAAACGTTGTAGCAATTATAATGGCAGCAGTTCAAAGTCAAATTGTTTTAACAATTTTTCTTAAAATTTATAATTCGTAAAATGTATGAGAATGTAAGAGAAGAAAAATAGACGCAGATTATTTATGTTTTAAGTTGATAAAAGTTAAGCGCGGAATTATTTAAGGAAAACATGCGTTTGCTTTAGACGAATCCAACCTCAAACATCAGCTGTTTGACAAGACGTAACGTAATCAATATTTAATACGTTTATTATAATCATTTGTTAAAAAAATGTATTTGTTGAAACATTAAGTGACAGAACACACTGCTGCAGTGACATAAGCTTACATCACGTTACTTCTATTATAACTCCACCTTGAGAGTACGATGTGAATCTTAGTAAGACCAGTAATGTGCCGCGTAGACTACATGTTGTTGATTACACGATTGTTGATGCGTGTTGTCTTCAGTGATGTCAAATCAAAATTGTGAACTGACGCTTTGTTGACGAGGTGTCAACAATTTTAGACCAATCAAAATACTTTCTACAAAGTATTTCGTTATAGTATTTTATTTGAAGTATTTAAGTAATTTGAAGCAATCATCAAGCCAAAAACAGTTAATTATATTAGTAGTGATAACACTTACGACAGAATTAACGACCAAGTTAACGACACATTTAATGACATTGGTGAAATTGTCGACACAATTAATGACATTGTCGAGACGGTTAACGACGCCATTTTGTCGACAATGGTCGACATATCGAAACGACGAGAAGTGGAATAACACTGCGTAATAATCTCGCAAAAGCTGTAAAATAATTTTTAATAGCAGATTTCTTATGTAGTTATATACAATGAGTGCATTCAATCCGAAAAAGCGCTCAGGTAGCGAAGTAGATAAAGTGATACTTTCTGCTGAATGGATTTTTTTGCGAAATGTCAAATTTCTAACAAACTCATTGATCATCTGTCAAAATGAAGTGAGCATATAGCGCTCAACCGAGGTAGCATAAAATACTTTCGCTTCCTAAGATGGCGACCGCTCAGGGAACATGTTGTGTGAGCGGTTTATGCTACACACCATTCAGCCGGAAAGTTGTGTAGCAGCTACGTAGCAAATTTTCTGCTGAATGCACTGAATGTAAAGCAGTGAATAGTGTTGCCAACTTTTCAATTCTAAAATCCACCAAAAATGCAAAAAAATGCGCCTTTTCTTCAAAAATACACCAGATTTATTAGGCTTTGAGAAATATTAAAAACACCATTTTAGGCCCGTTTTTTCAAAATACACCAAATCTGGTGGAAAAAGCTCAAAGTTGGCAACAGTGGCGGTGAGTGGAGTGGTGCGAACCATTTTTGAAAAATTTAAAAACTTTATATGCGAGACATTTTTCTTGCGCCGATATTTTAAAAATACACCAAATCTGGTGGAAAAAGCACAAAGTTGGCAACAGTGGCGGTGAGTGAGTGTGGTGCGAGCCATTTTTGAAAAATTTAAAAACTTTGCATGCGAGATGCGATGACAAGCTGTCAAAAATTTGTTAACAAGATTATACCATTAAAAATATTTTTATTTGAGAAAAACGTATACACACTAAAAAATTTGTATAAAATTTTTACACGGATCTGTGTTCCAGGGAGTCCTACACCGTTCGGTGTTAAAAAACACCGTGCCAAAGTGCTAAAATTTTATATTTGAAAGGGGATATTTTTTTTACAGCGATCGGTGTAAATAAATAAATATTCGATAGGATGTTTGTGTTAAACCCTATTCGGTGTTTATTTTAATACGCATACGGATTTTAATACGGTGTTAAAAATGATGATTTTTAGTTAAAAATTATGATTTTTAACACCGAACGGTGTAATTTTTTATTATTCGAAAGGCTATTTTTACAATTTTTGTTTTCAAAAGAATCATGTGCTTTACCAACTAAAATGTTAGACATGTTCGAAAATCGATTTATAGATTTTCGCTTTCAGCCTTGAGAAATTTCGATTTTCAATTTGTTTGTCAATGCTTATGTGATTTCAATGTTGATATTTTCTTTGCCTTTCTGACTTTACACCGATTCGGTGTTAAAAATTCACCCACTGACCGGTGTGAATTTATTTTGGAAATTTTTTTAGTGTGTACTTTTCATGAATGCATAAATTACCCGAATAAAAAATCGAAAAAATTGATGGCATCATTTTTAAACCACCTTGATCAGAGAATTAGTTGGCGTCAAGAATTGGATTTTATTAATCACTGCGTTAATGCGTTAGTTATGTTATGGTATCACCAAGAACTGCCAGTCAGCTAAAGTTTAGGTTCGCCATATATCTTCTATCTATCTTTATATGAGTCGATACTTTTCAAAGTCACCTAAGTCCATCATAAAAGGTTTTTGGAAAATTGAAGTGATTACTTTTCTATATTTAAGCTACATTACTTTTGTTGAAAGATTTTAAATTAGTTTCAACAAATCTGTATGAAACATAATATACATATAAGATTTATAAGAGAAAACCTGCGAGGATTTAAAATAAATCAGATTAAATGTTGTACTTAGGCGGGTATGAAATGTAGCTATGTACTAAGTCAATTTTGAAAAAATTTGTATTAGGTTATTTTGAAAAAATTAAAATTTCGATTTATCAAGTTGGAAAGGAGCGCATTCAGTTTGGCGTGGCTGAACAAGATTTGAATTAATAAGAGACAAGCGTCATAAGACTTCACATGGCAACGTGTCTGACTGCCTCAACTTGGCGGGGCCAACATTATCCATGTCGAAATCGTCTCAAATCGATTCAAAACCTCCACGTGGTGGAAAAATTATCCCCAAATCTGATGACGACTACCGCAAACGAAAAACTGATGATAGGGAAGTTCACAATCTTATTTGCACCGGATTGCAAAATTATGCAATTGCAAATATTTGCTATCAATTGTGCTATTTTGGATAACTCTGCAACGCTTGTTGCAAAACTAAAAAAATTGATTTGAAAAAGAAATAAAAACAAAAAATCTGAGTTTTAATTTTTATTAATTTTAATCCATTGCGATATAACAAAAATGATTTCTTTGATTTTTAATTCTTATACATTTTTGAAATTTGAGCTTCCAACCTTGTGTTCCATGTATGTAGCATTTATATCCTATGTTTAAGGTGTTGCATATTTACAACAAAGAAGCAAGTGCAAGCGTGTGTATTTTGTTAGTATAGTGCAAGAATATGCAATAAACTTTTGCAAATGCACTCATGCAAGACCATTTGCACCAGATCGTGAGCTCCACTATTATATTAATAAATGTATACATTAATAATTGTAAAATAAGCTTAAAAGTAATATTTTATTAACACATGCAAATGAAAGTATGGTATCCTCTATAGTTTTTTATGCTTTTTCTTGCAACTGTGGAATAAACTTAAAAATAATAGTGGTATTCATCATGTAGGGCAACTGGTCTGGTAAATGAGCTGAATAGCAGAATAGCAGAAAAAATTGTGAACACGCTTTTTAACAATGTGGCATCTATGCTAAAGATCTACCAAAACAGCTGTTTGTAGTTTCCCAAAATAATGATATAATGACCAGGTAGTATAAATCGCGAGGGCTCAACTGTCATTGGAGGCATAGAATGTCAAAATGACGATTTGACGCCAAAACAATGATGCTTCTTGTACAATAATAAATGAAAATATGGATATTTCTATTTATGGAATATGCACAATATATTGGCCCATATGCATAAAAAAAGTAAACACTAGAGTTCGTAGCGAACACTTGATTTTTCATTATTGATATGCATAAAAAGAAAACACTATATAGTGTTCTCTTCTATTTTTGACTAGACTATTTTCGAAACAATACTTGCTAAACTTTGATATGCATAAAAGGAGTGCTCACTACTTGAAAAGAAGTGAACACTATAATTTATTGTAGTGTGCTTCTGATTAGACTTCTTTGAAGTAATTCATAACGAAATGGTAATGTTTTTCATTTTTATCGTAAAAATATAACTAAATGTTATTAAAAAAGAAGATTTGCCACGAAGATAGTTTTCGATTTCTTTAAAGACTGTCCTGCGAGAATGTTGAATTATTAGAAACATATTTACTGCCTGAAAATTTAGAAACTCGAGATATCGCTTTAAGTAATTTTACTAAAATGCAATGTATTCTTTGGAAACGTTTGCCCAAGCGAAACACACCAGTTCGGTTTCACCTGCTATTTCTTCGCGACCTTCTTTTAAGGTCCATATTTCTTCATATAGTTCCGTATTTTTTTGATAACATTATTTAATTTAAGTTAATAATTCTTAAAACAACATTATTTTTATTAATAATATTTTGAGCTTTATGCCAAATAATTCATGAAGCAACTTTATTTTTATTGCATTCAATTTTCAAATTGAATTTTTGAAATATGACAAGAATGCAAAAAGTCTCGCGGGCTGTGATTTCATGAAACTTTTTTGACGTTATACTTTTATATTTTCGTTGTTGATGAAATTTTGAAAGCAAAGTCTCTGCAACGCAGTTTCATCGTGTAATTTGAAGATGAAACTTGAAAAGAAAATTTCAGAAAATGTCATGCGACGAGTTTCGTCGTATAAATCCCCTCTATAACAGAAGTGTACACTGAAGTTCGAAATTCGAAAATAGAGCTTGCTTAAAAATGTTTATTCATACCAAAAGTAGTGTTCACTATCGTACTTTCACTACTTGATAGATAACACTACTCTGAAGCGTTCACTATATTTTATGCATACGGGCCATTATATTTTTGCGTAAATTGTATCATTATATTATATTATTATTAACTTTTGTGAAATATTTTAACCTAATACTCCTAATTCTGCTAAAATAAAAGCGGAATTGTTTAAAATAACGCAAACGAATTTTACTTGTTTACTCTAGTTGAAAAATATTGCTGTTTATCTTCAATAAAATGTTAAAAATGTGCAAGTAAAACAACAGAAAAATCCCTTTCTTTTAGTGCAAAAGTAATCAGAAAGTGCAAGACCAAAGACACAAAAAACCCCTTTTTACTTATTCTTATGATTACACTACTTGTATTTGACACATCATGCCTCCGTCTTGGCAGCGCAGTCGCTTTTTATAATACCTGGTTTTTATATCATGCCCGAAATCAGAGTAAAATATAAGGAAACGTCAAACACAGAGTTGCATTCATTGATATGCATAAAAAGAAAACACTAGCTGCGTTTTTTCCAACATCCTAATCTGGATTTAGATTTGCTTTGCAACTCTGTAAGCTAATACGTTGTAAAACAACGTAAGAAATGTCAAGAGTTTCATTGTATAAATCCCCTCTATAAAAGAAGTGAACACTTATGTGGCTTTCACATCTGGAACTCGTGTTCGCAAACAATATGGCGGCTTGTATGTGTTCGAGAAAGCGAGCGTTCAAATTACGGAATTTGTTTGGCACACACAGTGTTACATTTGAGAAGATTAGAAATGTACTCTTAAAAAAGTATTTATTGCTTCGAAATAAAATTATTTTTGTATGGGGAAAAAAAGCAAAAATGCTCTCCAAGTCCTTCCACACCTGCCTTCTTTTTTCGAAACAAATTTTTTACTGGATCCAAACAAACTAACCACGTATACTGTATGCAATTTACATAGTGTACTACCAAATAAAAAACAAAAAGTACCAAACATTTCTCATATCGTACTTAAATCATTAAAATGTACTCCCCATAGTACTACACTTATGTTTCAATACAACCCTGGTTTCGCAATGACTATAGAAATGTTTTTTTTTTGCTTTGTTGGACAGAGAATATCAAAAATTTTTGTCAACAAGCCAACTTGTGTGCCAAGCTGGCGAACTAGCTTCTTAACTATCGAACTTGTGTGTATATGGCTGCCGTATGCCACACAAAAACGCTGATTTGAAGCCTACATTAAGTTCGAAATTAGAGCTTGCTTAAATATGTTTATACACACCAAAAGTAGTGTTCACTACCAAACTTTCACTACTTGATAGATAACACTACTCTGAAGCGTTCACTATATTTTATGCATACGGGCCATTGCCTGAAAATGTAGAAACTCGAAATATCGCGTTAAGTAATTTTACTAAAATTCAATAAGGGTATTCATGCAAAGAGGCAAGAATATAATTTGGGCAATTAGTTAATTTTATCAGGCAGGTTGCATGAGCATCCCTTAAAGTCGATTGAGCATTTGCATCATATATCAGCTGTTTGCAAGTTCAGGGTTTGCTTTCTGCAAATGAAGTATATAAATATTTTGTAATTTCTTCAATTCACAAAATTTCCATTCTTACCTCTTCCATTTTATTTAATTAGTTGTACAATTTTGACTATATCTTCTCCTGCTTCTAATTTTTTCTTTTGCTTTAGTAAAATAAATCAGCTGATTGATGTTATAAGTTTGCCTGTTCGTTTGCCCAGCTAAATCGTTGAGCAAAGATATCTGGTTTGTGCAAAAGCTTCTTCATACAAACTTTGACAGTTCATTTATAAGGAGAATAAACTTATACGGTTTATACCGCTTATAAGGGTTTTGCCCAGTTGCATGAATACCCTTAATGTATTCTTTGGAAACGTTTGCCCAAGCGAAACACTCCATTTCGGTTTCTTCTGCACTTTCTTCGCGGCCTTCTTTTAAGGTCCATATTTCTATATCTTCATATACTTCCGTGTTTTTTTGCTAACATTTATTAATGTAAGTTTATAATTCTTAAAAAAAACATTATTTTTGATATATGACAAGAATGCAAAAAGTCGCGCGGGCTGTGATTTCATGAAACATTTTTGACGTTATAGTTTCATATTTTCGTTGTTGATGACATTGTGAAAGCAAAGTCTCTGCAACGCAGTTTCATCATGTAATTTGAAGATGAAGTTTGTAATACTATGTTCACACTGAGATCAAATTAGGTAATTTTGAGCTTTTATGTAATTTCGACTGAAATTATCTAAAAACTATGGTAGTTTCCCATACAATTTGATGATTTGGAAATTACCTCAAACAAGGTAATTTCGTTTAAATTACTCACGAAATTAGGCAAAAATGCACTGCAACCCTGAAATCTGAATAAAGTGTGAATTAAACACACCCTTGTTTTGGCGTATTAACAATCTTGCTATCCATTCCAGCTGAGCCGTCAAAATTATACATGACACATGAGAATGACCACATTCAGATACTCAACTGTTTTGACCCTTCGGTTAGCAACCTATTCAGTGAAACTTAGGTGAGCGATGTTTTCAATGAATTAAAGTTGCACAATTGATAACATGTACGGCTTTATGAGAAATAAATTTGCAAACTTACTATGAGTAAGAATTTTCTATTTTTAATTGAACATTTAAGTTGGCAACTGTCGAAAGTGCTGAATGTGGCCAATAATGAATTGAAAAAAAAAATAAATCAAACGTCAAACGAAATTATCCAAGCCCAGTGTGAACACTTTTGTACAATTTCAAAATTATCTCACGAAATTACATAATTTGAGCTCAGTGTGAACATAGTATAAAGAAAATTTCAGAAAATCTCATGCGACGAGTTTCATTGTTTAAATCCCCTGTATAAAAGAAGTGAACACTTATGCAGGCTTCAAATCAGCGTTTTTGTGTGGTATACGGCAGCCATATACACACTAGTTCTATAGTTAACCCCCCAGCTAGCATTTGGATGATCATTTTTTTAAAAATCACCATTATGAGTCATTTTTGACTCGTTTGTATGACCAAAAAATGATTATAAGTAACAACTGAAGAAGAACAAGAAAATAAATAATGCCAAAAATCACATTTTGCTATACAAAATGATCAAAAAATGATTGCAACGATCGTACAAGAAAAAAAACAGTAATGATCACATTTTGATCAACGTAATGATTAAAATGTGATTTAAGAACAACATTTTTTACAACAACTGTTTACAACATTATATGTTCATGCAATATTCGTGTTCGGTTTGCTTGTTTTGTTTGAATTTTTTCGCTCACACGCCATCAGGCGATTGGCATAATGGTTAGTGTGTTGGACTATGATGAGCGACGGTCCGCGTTCAAATCCCGGTGATGGAAAATTGGTCAATTGTAATGAAATGCAATTTTCCCTTAAATTATTTGCTGGTATAAATTTTAATAAAAATAAAATAATATTAGAGCTGGCTTGAGAATTGAACCTGGGATATCAAAATTCATATCAAAATAACAAGCGCTTAACCAACTGAACCACGAAATAAAAATTTTGCTCGCGATCTAATTGTATACTTAGCTTACTATGAACTATATTTCATATAAAAAAGTGAGTGAATTATGACTGCAAAAAGCGATCATATTGTGGTCAAAAATACCTTCATAAATGAGTAAAAAATGACTAGAAAAGGCAACCACATTATGGTCAAAAATCACCATTAAAATGAGTAAGAAATTACTATAAAAAGCAATCATATTTTAGTCACAAAACACTTCAAAAATGACTGAAAAATGATTGAAAAGAATGACCATTAAAGAGTATTCATGAGGAGTCATCTCTAGGGTACCGTTTTCTCCCGACAACAGAGTCATATTTGATCAAAAAATGAGCGCGAATTTGATTGTTTTCAATCATTATGCAGAGTCAAATATGACTCAATTATGATCGAAATTTTCACAAAATGCTAGCTGGGCCCCTAGCCACACGAGCCAGTAACAGTTCGAAAAACTCAATACATTCTCACTTTTTCACTAATACACTCACACTTTGACATCGACAGCCAGCACTGGCAGACCACTGGCAACAACTTTTACAGAGACAGTGAATTTTGACAACCGCAGACAGTGGAATCAAAATAGGAAAAACAGTGTTGCGTTTTCTCCCTATACTATTCCAACTTGAAGTAAGTATTTTTTTTTTCATGCCTTGTAGTGAAATAAACATGTAATTATTTTAATTACCATTGTTTAACACATAAAATATGATATGAAAAAGTTTTTTTTTTGAAAATATTTTAATAAATATATTGTAAATATTTGAAATCAACATAGCTTTTTCCCCATTTAAGTTTTGTGCTGTTTTGGAATTAAAGGCATCACTGAATAAAAGTAAACAAAAGAGGAAAATTATCGCATTGTTGCTGGAACCTTTGACTTTTGCAAATGAACTTTCACTGCTACGTGTGGCCGTAGCGTAATTTGTTGCTTATTTCGAAACATTTTCGAAATTAATACATATTTTCCACTGGCAAGACATTACTTTCACGTGTGGCTGCAGGGTAAGAAGCTAGTTCGCCAGCTTGGCAAATTTCAATTGCAGTGTTGGGTTCGTTCGTTAATATACGTGTTTTCGCATTTACTTGAACGCACTTTTCAATAATAAAGTGTGTGATCAAAAAATCTCGCATGAGTAATGCAGGCTTCAAATCTGCGTTTTTGTATGCCACACGGCGACCATTTCCACACAAGTTTGATAGTTAAGAAGCTGGTTCGCCAGTTTGGCACACTAGTTGGCTTGTTGACAAAAATTTTTGATTTTCTCTGTCCAACAAAGCAAAAAAAAACATTTATATAGGGTTGTATTGAAACATAAGTGTAGTATTATGTGGAGTACATTTTAATGATTTAAGTACGATATGAGAAATTTTTGGTACTTTTTGTTTTCTATTTGGTAGTACTCTATGAAAATTGCATACAGTATACGTGATAACTTTGTTTGGATTCAGAAAAAAATTTGTTTCGAAAAAAGTAACCAGTAGCTCGTTTCTGCAACTTTTTCGACAAATAGTCACTTTTTCTCTCGTCACACTACCCAACCCAACTAACAATTTTCCTTCCAATTTTAAACTTATAGTATGATTTAATGTTATAAACGTTGTATAGTGCTTCAATTTGGAAGAATTGCTGTTATAGCAGTGTTTACTGGTATAAATCATTGCAAGAACATTCTCTGAATCTACTTATTCAGGGTTTATAGAAAAACTACATTCATATTGTATAATGATGTTATATTCATTGTATTAAATAACTATGAAGTGATTCTTCCTATAAACATCGCATAACAAAATTATACAATGTTTATGACTTTGTACCTCTCAGTTCGAAGTTTGAAAAATGTTCGAAACGAATACAGAAATCGCCAAGTATATAAAAAAAAAATTATTTATATTTTATTAAAAAAAAAAATTCTCTATGCGCCCGCAGCATTTGAACCATGGACCTTCATGTTTCAAGATGAAAACATTAGCACCCGACCTATTTGACAAACTTCGAAATCTCATATAATTTCTAATATATATTTAATATGTTGTTGAGAATGTTCTTAGGTGTTTTATAGGAGGAAAATTGTTACTTGGGAAGTACTTACTTACTGAAAATTGTACTTACTTACTTACTTACTTGGGAAGTAACAATTTTCCTCCTATAAAACACCTAAGAACATTCTCAACAACATATTAAAACACAACAGTTACGGATATAATCATTGTATAATAATCGTATAAGACAAAAAAGGCGCACTTTTTTTGTTTGTATTAAACCCTACATCAGTAAAATTATATTCTGTTGAACATATTCTTATCATTACTTTATAGGAGCTTTATATCATTTTTTCAGTCTTATATCAGTGTTTGTTGCTATAGAAGGCATTAGAGAATATTAATATCATGAAAACATTGAAATTTTGTAGCCGTGTCAAATATGTTAAAATAAATGCTCGAAAAAAAAAATGTTATTCGAAAAAAAATAATTTTGAAGTGTTCTATTCCAGTTTTTCTTTTCTTTGTTTTCATATGACAAATTGAAGTTGACTTTCTCTTTTTTTTCCTTTTTTTTTTTTGCGTTATAAAAATTTATTTATTGTGTTGGAAGCGGATTCGATCTTGGTGCCTCCGTGTTGCCAGTCCGACACATTAACCTCTCGCCCATTTTTTCATATTCAATACTTTGAAAAAATTTTTAATTAAAAACGACTGCGCTGCCTATTGGTAGCTTCAATATTTATATGTGACATTTATTCGAAATCTCAATAATGTCGTATTGAGCATGATAGAATTAGAGAAAGGTAGTCCAGATATTTGACATACCCTTAATTTTTGTAAACAAAAAATATTCTCTCTCAAAAAATAATGATAAGCAGGGTTGTGTTGGCTTGGTTTTTTTTAGGGTTGAGTTGCGTCTTTTTAGATTAAAATGTACTTTTTCGATGTAATTGAAAACAAAACTGTTCGCATTGCTTAATCAAGTTTGTTACAAATTTGTTATAAATTTTCAAATATTTTTGAACTGTCAATTTGGCGAAATTCGTTATTAAATAACTCGCGGTTTTTTCTTTGTGCTACTAATTTTGTGTTATTAATATTGTGTGATTTTAATATGCCTTCTACGTGCGCAATTTGCAAATTTTCACAATTTCAAAATTGTTTTGCAAACTATAATCAGCTTTTTGCTGTCGACGACTTAAGTATAACTTTAGTTACGCATTTTTCATACTTAAGTTGAACTTAAGTATGGTTAATGAAATGCATTTTCAGTGCTTATACTTAAGTTTAACTTTAGTGTAGTTGGTGAAACTGGCCCTTAAACTCTTAAGCATAGTACTCTGTTCGACTTTGACGTGAAATTCCACTCAAATCTCCATACGAAAAATGACAGCTGTGAAAAAAGCGTGAACATTTCACAACTTTTTCGACAAAGCTGTACCAGGCTTCGCTGCGGAAAATCTAGTACTATATTGCGCAACATCTGCCTAAATTTTCACGTAACAAATAAATGGATGTTGCCAGCGGAATTCCACGCAAATGAACATAGTACTTGGATTTAAATGTTGCATCACTATTTCAAAGCTGTAAAACTTTTCAATGTACGTAACTGTACAACTCCTCAAGTCCTCAACTATACTGGCAACTGCACTGAATCATGAATACGTCTATTCTTTTTATTCGTAATAAAAAAGTATTATAAAACGTACTGAACGCAAGTACATTTTTTTAAATTGTACTACGGAATAGTATGATTTTTTTACAACTGAGTGCCTGTGATGTCGTCAAAAAGTCTCTCTTTTGTAATAATTGTCAACTAAGGGTATGAACTTTCATTTTTGGGAGAAGACGTCAAATGTCTGGACTACCTTATAAAATTATTGTATCATGGTATTGAGGTGATGTTTCTTTTATTTTCTTTATAAGAAAAGGGCGAAATTTTTGTTTAACTATTCACTCTTTATTAAGTATTTATAATTCATTATTTATTAACAGGTAATTTTTTTCATATTAAGTCAACTGTTATTTTTTAAATTTGTATTGTTTTATACGAATAAGTAAAACATAATTTCCTGGTTCAAAAACATTTTTTATTAAACTTTAACATTAAAAAAATTATAAATACTTATTTTCGGCATGCCCGAAGTTAAAGTACCCATTCTTGGTAGTAATATTTAAGTATTACCCAACACAATCGAGCTTATAATTTTTTAGGTTTGTTTTTTACAATTTTTAAAGTTTTTCTTAAAAATAAATCCTCGTCTTACGCTTTCATATTTCCAAATTATCTCTGTAGAATAAATAAACTTAGTTATTTCTTTTACCATTTTCAAGGTAGCACGCAGCCAGCTCTTGCATAGCTCCTACACGTGTCTACGTAATCATATCAAAAGGATCTCTAGAAAGTGTCAAGATTTATTTAAAGAAGGTGGCAGAAGTACCTAGATTGACGTCTATCCATCCACACCGTAGTGCTATCTACTTCTTCTACCTTCCTTAATATTTCTTGAAAAGTGTTTTATTTTTAATACGAAAGACAAGCAACATCAGCTCTTTGAGAGTGCATTTTTATGAAATAATTATAATTTTATGTCGATAGGTCACAAATTACGGTTGTAATCCTGTCGACCGACAGATTGAAAGAGCTATATCTTGTCAAGAGGTGACTCTTATCAATAAATATAAAATTTAATATATGTGGGTTTATAAACACATGCAGAATTTAAAATTCCAAATGGTAAAAACTCCCTACTTTTATTATTTGTGTTTACATTACTTGTGATTGACATACACTTTTAAACTACAATTGACGGTGAACTCGCTTATTATATTAGAAATTATATGAGATTTCGAAGTTTGTCAAATAGGTCGGGTGCTAATGTTTTCATCTTGAAACATGAAGGTCCATGGTTCAAATGCTGCGGGCGCATAGAGAATTTTTTTTTTTTTAATAAATATAAATAATTTTTTTTTTTATATACTGAATGGCAAGCTAAGTTCGAAAAAGAGAAAATTTGTGTCATGGCGATTTCTGTATTCGTTTCGAACAGTTTTCGAACTTCGAACTGAGAGGTACAAAGTCATAAACATTGTATAATTTTGTTATGCGATGTTTATAGGAAGAATCACTTCATAGTTATTTAATACAATGAATATAACATCATTATACAATACTAGCAATACCCGGCGCGCGTTGCTACGCCTTAGGCCACGTGCATAGTAAACGCCGATTCAGACTGCCTGCCTGTGTCCGCAGAGTGTGTGAAAAAGCGAAAGAGATAGATATTTGTATCTCATTTGTTCACACAGATTTCAGCTTGCCTGTCTGTCTGAATCGGCGTTGAAAATGCACGCAGCCTTAGACAAACACATGTACTTCATCTGTGATTTCAGAACCTATTCGATCAAAAATGAAGCTTGTAGGGGAAGGTGCACCCACTTGACCAAAGCTCAGACCAGTTTTCTATTAGAAGGACATTACCAAATGGCAACTCCATTCGGAATTTCACTGATCAGCGATTTTTATTTCCAATGCTATTTGCTATTAAAAATTTGGCTTGTATGGGCGGATTCACACCCCGTTTTCCAATGCCCGTGCTATATTTCTTGTCGAAAGACATTTCCAAAAATTAAATTTATACTGAGTTTAAATATTATGAAACATTAAGTACCACAGCTATTCGATATTAAACATTTAAACTATGTTGATGGTGTCACGACCCAATTTCCAATGCTTGCTGAATTTTTCCAGTGGATGGACACGACTAAATGTTATATTCCTTCCGAGTTTCACAAATTTGTGACTTATGTTTCTTAAATTATACTGAAAAGTTTGAATGCCTTAAAAGTGTCACGCCCCTTCTGCAACGGCTTTAAAATTTTACCAGTAAAACAGCACGTGAAAATTGAGGTCAAATACAGAATTTTGGAGCTGTGCAACATGTAATTCTAAAGCTATTCGATATCGATGCCAAACTTCACAGGAGCGCTCTGCAGACTTTGCTAGAGTTTCCCTGAAAATTTCATAACAATTGGTTTAGCGGTTTTGAAGTCTACTTGTACATACAATCATTTTAATATACAAAAGCTGTGTTTTTTACCAAGCGAGTAGGTAAAAAACGACCGCTTATCATATGTATACTCGCTTAAATAACACAGGAAACTGTTACTCGCTTAAAAGTTTGCCGACCAAACGAAAAAAAATGCTTCCAAGTTATGTTTCAATAATTGTATAAATTTCCTACAAAGGTGGCAACTATATCTGATTGATAGTCAATAGTGATGTATGAAATGAACATTTTTTGTACCAAATACTTTTCACGAAATACTCATAATTTGCTTCAGATCAATATTTCAATAAAAATACATTATAATTTAACAGGTAAGATAAACAAAATTTATCAAATATACTCATTATGTAAAACTATGTTGTTTGCTTAAGCTTTTAGCACTGAAAATCTTTTGAGTATCGGGTTTGTTTTCAGAACCGAGTCTCCAATGCTTAAAATCTGAAAATTTATGCATCACTAATTGTCAGAACTTTGATATATAAAATAAATTTGTCAAAAATTGTTTACAAAAATTTGATCAGTAGCTCGTTTCTGCAACTTTTGTCACCGCAGTTCTCACAATATTTTCTCACTTTGACGCCATAATGACGTCATTCTCACTTGCACCGTCTCTGTTATAAAATGAGAAAAGTCGGTGACTCGTCTCGCTTGTTTCAATTCTATTTTCGTAGGAATTTAATAGCCAAAGTGTTTCTGTAAACTAAAATATGCGACTCGAGTCGGCTGAAGTTGTCACTATGTTCTGATTAGGTGAGAACAATTTTAGGTTGATAGTGCAACTTTCGATTTCAATGAAGTGGTTACTAATACTTCTACCCGGTACAAGGTATCAACTTAAATTTTTCATTTAGACTATAAATATATAATATACACAATATTATAAGTATTACAATGTATAAATTATTGAATCTACAAACTTAAATATTTTATTAATGAGATTTATTCCATGATAAAAATTTGTATCACTGCATTAAGCAACCGCATGAAAAGAATACTCGGATCTCAACGCATGGATAGGGTTTGTTTTATAAATATCAACATCACTAAGTGTCAAAACATGAAAAAATTGTTTTGTTTATTTTTGTTTATTTTTTTTATTTTTGAAAAAATCAAAACAAAAAAAAAATGTCAATTGTTTCAATTTTATATATTCCCTATCACTTGTGTATCTTTCTCATCACAGAGCAATATTTTCTCACTTATTAATGCAGAAACACTTTCTTTCGTAAAAGTGAGTATTTTGGAACGAAATAGTCTGGCGACAGAAAAAGTGAGTATTTGTCGAAAAAGTTGCAGAAACGAGCTACAGAACATAAACAACGTTTTTGACTTTTCAGAAAATGCTTCCAAGTTTTAAAAAAATTCTTAAGCTAGTAAGCAGTCGTTTTTTGACTACTCGCTTGGTAAAAGACACAGCTAAAGAAGATGTTAACAGCTTGTTTAAAATATGCTTAACTTACGCATCCTTTAAACACTAAAATATGCGTCAAACATACGTTTTCGATGCGTTTTACATGCGCTGCGTAGCTTATGCCAGGCTGTCTAATATAATGGAAAACCATTCAAAAGTTGAATTATAATATTAAGGTTCAACTAAAACTACTGGAGACCAATGCAAATGCATTATTTATAATGCTATTATAAAAAAACAGAGAAACCAATCAACTTGAGACCCTCCTCCTTTTTGAAATCGGTTAAAAATAAAAAATATGCTCCAATCACAATAACTCTTTTAATGTGCAACATTTATTAACACGCGAAATAAAAAACTTTGAGGCTTCTGTTTGGAACAAAATCGAAAATCCAACTAAATTAAAGAAGTTATATTGGTATTCCTCTACATTTATGGTCATCATTTTGTTACAACTTCATTTCATAGTACCAACCTATTTGATTTTAAAAAAGAGGTTGGAAAATAAAAACAAAAATTATTTTCTGATGCGTCCAATATAAACCTATTGAAAAGTTTAAAGGAAATCTATTTTATAAGGTTGTATGCATGAACATAATTTCTGCGCAGATGAACACAAACAATGACATATCAATGCGACATTTCAGATCGTACTGAGATCCTCTGAGAAGCATTTGAGCATATGCAATGGAATATTTGTATACTGAAATAACTACAACAATAAAAAATTTCATCCCCCATTTCATGGTAAGATTTTAATATATTTATATTTCTCTCTGAGCAAGAAGTTGACTGCAAATAAAGTAGCTAGTGTTGCCATAAAAACAATTTTTAAATCTGAACTATTGTATAAAGCTTTCAATCCGTCGAGATTGTGTTATTGTCGATGAATAATATTTGCAATAAATAACAAAATAATAATTTGGTTATATATCAGGCATAAGAGGAAAAAGATTTTTTGACTGTAAATATGTATAAACAATTCAAGTCTGAAAACCATAACAAATACGATGTCAGATTGTTGGCAACACTGCTCAACAGACCAAACTGAGAGCAACTCCCGACACAATATGGCAGCCGTGCTGAGTTACTCTCACAACCAGAGCTTAAGCATTGGTTTTCTGCTGCTTGTTGTGCTGCTTGTACAGCATTAGCATGAATTAAAAGACATGAATTCTTAAATAATTAAAGAAAAAGTTTTGTAAAAAACGTAGTACCCTATTTTAATTTCGCTTATCATAGCAATTGAATAGTGAAAAAATTATAAAAATCGGTTCAGCGGTTATTGAGAACACGTCGCCGCAAATCCGTGAGTCTCCTTTTATATAATAGTATAGATGAATGTAGTTTTTCTATAAACCCTGAATAAGTAGATTCAGAGAATGTTCTTGCAATGATTTATACCAGTAAACACTGCTATAACAGCAATTCTTCCAAATTGAAGCACTATACAACGTTTATAACATTAAATCATACTATAAGTTTAAAATTGGAAGGAAAATTGTTAGTTGGGTATTTCGTTCCAAAATACTCACTTTTACGAAAGATAGTGTTTCTGCATTAATAAGTGAGAAAATATTGCTCTGTGATGAGAAAGATGTGGTGACCGTGGCATGCAGGTTAAGTGTGTGGCTTAGCATGCTCGGAGCCCGGGTTCGATACCTAGCCGCGGCGAAAAATGTTTTTCAATAAAACATTTTTCTGATCGGTCACCACCTCTCTGCAGACAATGGCAAACCTCAGAGAGTAAATAATGCCATGTAAAGCTTCTTGAGAACATGAGCCGTTCGGAGTCGGCATAAAACATGTAGGTCCAGTTCTCATTCAATTGTGTGCAAACATTTAATAACACACACAACACAATTGATCATAAGAAGCTCGGTCAAAGTCTTTTCAAGGGCTGAAATGGCCAATTTGTTTTTGTTTTTTTTTGTTTTTGATGAGAAAGATACACAAGTTATAGGGAATATATAAAATTGAAACAATTGACATTTTTTTTTTGTTTTGATTTTTTCAAAAATAAAAAAAACAAACAAAAATAAACAAAACAAATTTTTCATGTTTTGACACTTAGTGATGTTAATATTTATATAACAAACACTATTCATGCGTTGAGATCCGAGTATTCTTTTCATGCGGTTGCTTAATGCAGTGATACAAATTTTTATCATGGAATAAATCTCATTAATAAAATATTTAAGTTTGTATATTCAATAATTTATACATTGTTATACTTATAATATTGTGTATATTATATATTAATAGTCTAAATGAAAAATTGAAGTTGATACCTTGTACCGGGTAGAAGTATTAGTAACCACTTCATTGAAATCGAAAGTTGCACTATCAACCAAAAATTTTTCACACCTAATCAGTACATAGTGACAACTTCAGACGACTCGAGTCGCATATTTTAGTTTACAGAAACACTTTGGCTATTGAATTCCTACGAAAATAGAATTGAAACAAGTGAGACGAGTCACCGACTTTTCTCATTTTATTACAGAGACGGTGCAAGTGAGAATGACGTCATTATGGCGTCAAAGTGAGAAAATATTGTAAGAACTGCGGTGACAAAAGTTGCAGAAACGAGCTACAGATGTGAAAGCCACATAACACGGCACTTAAAAAATCACGAATAGTGATTTATCAAACGAAGCTGGCATCTATGATTTGAGTGTTGAGTAATGTTTGTTAGAATTAAAAGGTGGCACCTCTTATAAATTTACTTCAATTTTAGCGCGTTCGCCTACTATGACCAGGGGGAGAAATACCGACTTCTCCCGTTTTGAGCTACAATCATAAATTCTGCCAATAGCGTGAATCTCTACGCACACAATCTCATATCTTGTTAAAATTATTGTATACATATACGTTCAGTTGAGATAGTGTGACTTGATTTTCATGACCAAGGGAGAACGCGATTTTTTCATCGAAATCATTAAACGAAATAAAATATCAGCGCCAACATTATTTTTTGTTGTCTGGATTTAAAATATAATTTCAAGTTTGTTGAGGAACGCAAATAAAATGAGTAGCTATCAAGCCGATGCTTTAAATTCCGCACACCTTGAACTGCAAGGAGGAAATACAGAACTAAGACGTCCATTCGATCCAACAGCGCACGACTTGGAAAGCAGTTTTCGGCTAACTCGTTTTGCTGACTTAAAAGGCCGTGGATGTAAAGTTCCACAGGAAGTTCTTGGTAAGCTTGTTTCTTCTCTTCAACAAGATTATTCAGTACAGGATCAGGATGCTCAATTCATGCACATGGCTATTCCACGCATCGGCATTGGTCTGGACTGTTCGGTAATTCCATTACGACATGGCGGACTTTGCCTCGTTCAGACTACTGACTTTTTTTATCCCATCGTCGATGATCCATACATGATGGGCAAGATAGCTTGTGCTAATGTATTAAGTGATCTCTATGCCATGGGAGTGACTGATTGCGACAATATGCTAATGTTATTAGCTGTCAGCACCAAGATGACTGAGAAGGAACGCGATGTGGTTATTCCACTTATAATGCGTGGTTTTAAAGATTCTGCATTAGAAGCTGGGACCACCGTGACGGGTGGTCAAAGTGTCGTCAACCCTTGGTGCACAATCGGCGGTGTAGCCTCAACAATATGCCAACCTAATGAATACATTGTCCCAGACAATGCTGTAGTGGGTGATGTATTGGTACTAACAAAACCTTTAGGCACTCAAGTGGCAGTAAACGCACATCAGTGGCTTGATCAACCTGAACGTTGGAATCGTATTAAGCTGGTCGTATCCGAAGAAGACATCCGTAAGGCATATCATCGTTCCATGAACTCGATGTCTAGACTTAATAGAACTGCTGCTCGTTTAATGCACAAGTATAACGCACATGGATCTACAGATATAACTGGATTCGGGCTGCTGGGACATGCTCAAACGTTAGCATCTCATCAAAAAAAGGATGTTTCTTTTGTTATCCATAATCTTCCTGTAATCGCAAAAATGGCTGCTGTTGCAAAAGCTTGCGGCAACATGTTCCAATTATTGCAAGGTCACTCGGCAGAAACCTCTGGTGGACTTCTAATTTGCTTGCCGCGTGAACAAGCTGCAGCTTATTGCAAAGACATTGAGAAGCAAGAAGGTTACCAAGCATGGATCATTGGCATAGTCGAAAAGGGTAACAAAACAGCTCGTATTATTGATAAGCCACGTGTCATTGAAGTGCCAGCTAAGGAATAAATTAAATGATTCTTGTTTTTAATTGTTTTTCGCATATTTGACATATTTTACTCTTTTTCTTCTTAATTTCATATTGTCTTATACATATTATGAATACAATAAATTGTGACAACAAAAAAAAAAGGAAATTGCTTCTCATTTTCTGAGTATTTTTGTGTCCATTTTTTTCTCCAAAAGTTGTATTCCTAACTTTAATACATAGCTGTTAAATAATGATTAGTAATCGTATTCATTAGTAATTAGATTATTTTTATTAAAAATTTGAAATAATTGATTAAGTACGATTCTTTTCTGTTTGGCTCAGTAATCAAGCGATTACGACTACAAATAATCAAATTATATTCACGATTACTTGAAATTACGAAAATAATCAAAAAGAATCAAAAGTAATCCACAAAAAAAGTTCGATTATTTTTAAAGATTACTTTTGATTCTTTTTGATTATTTTAAGAATTTTCGATTCTTAGGCTGAAATTCTTAAAATAATCAAAAAGAATCAAAAATAATCTTTAAAAGTAATGTGATTATTTTTGTTGATTACTTTTGATTCTTTTTGATTATATTCGTAATTTAAAGTAATCGTGATTATAATTTGATTATTTGTAATCGTAATCAATTACTAATCAAAAACTCTTTACCTTAGGATTATATAATGATTATAATTCTTTTTGAAAAATAATCTAATTGATTACTAATTGTAATCGACATTTAACAGCTATGCTTTAATATAAGATTTTTTTATGTTCTTTTATTCATTCGAGTTTATACATAAGCAAAATTATGAATACGAAATTCAATTCATGCACTGAGGGAAATCTATAAATTAATTTGATAAGGTTTTTCTTGTGGGAGTCTCCTAGTCTGAAAGGATGAACATAAAAATATGGTTAAGGTGTCATATAACGGGGAGTACCATGTATATGTGTCATAAAGAGTTTGTTGATAGCCGTGGTTAGAATAGCGATATTTCTATAAATTGTAAAATTACCGATAATTTCGGGATTTTTTTGGATAATTGTTAACAATGGCAAATATCGTGGTCGTATTTGTCGCTTAAGAATTCTTTTTTTGATATTTTTTTGCCCAATTTTGGCTTAATCACATCGAGTAGCTGTATTGTTTTTTTTTGTTGGTTTGTTTTGTTGAACGTGGAAAAAAAATCTGAAATTACTATGAAGGATTCAAGAACTACCAATCGAAACTGTTATGGCTTAATCGCTGTTTCCAACGTAAACTTTCCGTTTCGACAAAAAAGTGATAGCTGTCTTGCTTACTACGCCGGATGCCCTAAGCCGGAGACTCGGTTACTGCCATGGTCAAAAAACAATGTGTTTGTGTTGCACAATACATAAAAATTAATGTTTGATAATGTTTGGGGCGGTTTTTTTTGCCCCGGTTTTTCCTCGCTTTCTGTCATCTAAATTTTGATCCGAGATAGACCAAGTAGCTAAAACAATTATTTTATTTGCTTGAAGAATACAGAAATTCTTTAGCATAGATATTAGGTATCAGAGAACTACATGAGACCATTCGTCATTTTTTGCCACTCAAATAACAATCGTCGTCAGCCACAATCGCACAAAAAAAAACATGCATGCATACCACTCGAGTTCGTAAACAACGATTGCTGCTTAACACAGTGTGTGGCGACTGCGAATCGATACAAAGACAGCATCCAGACAATGCTGACATTCGAATGATTCGCTGGAAGCTCGAGTGTTTGCTGCTGGACTCGAGCTCGAGTGGAATTTTATTTTTGTTTTTTTTGTTTTTTTTTTTCCTGGCGTTTTGTTGTGCGCAGTGCTTTTTTATGCTTTCAACAACAATTACAACAAAAAATATACAAAAACCACACAACGCCAGCGACTGTGCAAAAGCTAAAATCATGTGTTTATCATGATCACGTGGGACAAGTTTAAATTACACAGTGCAACACCAAAAAAAATAACCATATACGGACACCACTACGTGATAAAAGACTAAAAAAAAAAAGACCCGTGTCTCCCAATTTTCCCCAAAGTCATGCACTTTTTGTTTTATGGGCCACGCCTACCTCCCATACAACACAAATAATGAAAACTCTATAAAGAGGCTAATATCAAAGTTACAAAACTGAAACTCGGTATTTGTGTGTTCTATGTCAAAACTTAAGTGTGTTAGAAAAATGGGCGTTATCCACCCACTTACACGCCCACCTCCCATACAACCCCAAAATTTAAAACTCTATAAAGAGACTAATATTAAAGTAACAAAACTGAAACTCGGTATTTGTGTGTTCTATGTCAAAACTTAGGTGTGTTAGAAAAATGGGTGTTATCCACCCACTAACACTCCCACCTCCCATACAACCCCAAAATTGAAAACTCTATAAAGAGACTAATATTAAAGTTACAAAACTGAAACTCGGTATTTGTGTGTTCTATGTCAAAACTTAGGTGTGTTAGAAAAATGGGTGTTATCCACCCACTAACACTCCCACCTCCCATACAACCCCAAAATTGAAAACTCTATAAAGAGACTAATATTAAAGTTACAAAACTGAAACTCGGTATTTGTGTGTTCTATGTCAAAACTTAGGTGTGTTAGAAAAATGGGCGTCATCCACCCACTAACACGCCCACCTCCTATACAACCCCAAAATTTAATATTTTATAAAAAGGCTTATATTTATGCTTCAGAAAAACAATTTGATATGTTTGTATTTTAGACACATAAAAATAACACAATTTTCTAAAATCTCATACAAAAAGCTCTCTAATTTAAGATTATTTAACCCTTAAGAATCAGTCGTGGGGGTATTTTAACTTCGGCCAAGTCGAAGATATACCTTACTAGTTTTTTAATATTTTTGTAATAGATAGCATAGTAACTCAATGTTGAAGTAAATAAAAAACAAATGAAATTAAAAAACGGTGTTAAGAATCATCTCTAGGAAGTTTATATGTTTTAGAAATTTGTTTATTGAGATCTTAGGTACATTTTTGTAGTTGATTGTTTCCTTAAATTTTGAACGGTTTGCTACCTATGGACCTGAACACGGGAAAAAAGGTACAAAAAAATCGAAATTTTTTAAGTTTTTTGCGATTTTGACCTGGAAGGTGAAGTTTTTTGGATTTTATATGTTGGCAATTTTTGTTCCTTATGACAAGAGCTACAACTTTGCCTCTGAGAGTAAATCGAAATTCTGAACGGTTTACAAGATATGAGCCTGAGAAAATGATCACATTTTTACGAAAATGATACCGAGGCCCCAAATCTTTGGGGGCCCATAAAACAAAAAGTGCATGACTTTGGGGAAAATTGGGAGACACGGGTCTTTTTTTTTTAGTCTTTTATCACGTAGTGGTGTCCGTATATGGTTATTTTTTTTGGTGTTGCACTGTGTAATCTTAAATTAGAGAGCTTTTTGTATGAGATTTTAGAAAATTTTGTTAGTTTTATGTGTCTAAAATACAAACATATCAAATTGTTTTTCTGAAGCATAAATATAAGCCTTTTTATAAAATATTAAATTTTGGGGTTGTATGGGAGGTGGGAGTGTTAGTGGGTGGATAACACCCATTTTTCTAACACACCTAAGTTTTGACATAGAACACACAAATACCGAGTTTCAGTTTTGTAACTTTAATATTAGTCTCTTTATAGAGTTTTCAATTTTGGGGTTGTATGGGAGGTGGGAGTGTTAGTGGGTGGATAACACCCATTTTTCTTACACACTTAAGTTTTGACATAGAACACACAAATACCGAGTTTCAGTTTTGTTACTTTAATATTAGTCTCTTTATAGAGTTTTAAATTTTGGGGTTGTATGGGAGGTGGGCGTGTAAGTGGCCACTTGACGCACCATCGAAAATTTGGCCACTATCGATCCTAATCATGTCCAAAACTTAATGATGAAGTCATTTCTTTCTATAACTTCTATAATAAATGTTTCTTTGAAATGGCAATCACATTGCTATGACAGGAAAAATTTTCTTAAAAATATGGTTTACTTTTGGCTTACGCACCATCGAAGGTTTGGCCACTATAGACTCTAATCCTTTCCACTACGTGCTAGTGAAGCCATAATCCTTTCTTTAATGTACTCTCAAGAAAGTTTCCACAAGAGATAGTCAAAGAAAAATATCACAGAAATTATTTATTTTGAAATGGTTTACTTAGATTTTGGAATTAATTCACAGTTTGGGCAATAAAAGATGAAATCTGTTCCAAATCCTCTACTAATGATCATTATTAGCGTTAATTAATCGTTTTCAATACATCATTTCAGCCTCTGAATTTCCCCTCCATTCGTTGCTAAAATTTTTGACAGCTCCAGCAACGTTGCTATTTTAGCGCTGGTCAACGAAGCAATAAGAAGTGAAATCGAAAAGAACAAATAACAAATTAAACATTGTGCTCTAATCAACAGATTGTGATTTAATAAGTTGAATTGTGAATTTTTATAAATAAATAAACATGTCATATCGGAATGAAACAAAGTATTGTGTTATTTCATTACTGTCCGCCATGATTAGCACAATTTTCATTCTGTTTATTCATTCTCTCTCTTCGTTGCAAAAATTGATCAGCTGTTTTTGACAGATGCCCATCGCTGAAGGCAGCGAAAAGAACTGTCACGGCTACCTCCTTTCCTTATATCATGGGTGCATGTCTTTGCGCATTAATTTTAATGCAGAAGGCATATTCGTAGCTCGTATTTTGACGACACATTCAAAATGCCATTTGAATATACTCAAGTTGTTCTCTGTTAGGTATGCTGCCGTCATAAGGAAGAGTGCGATATCTACATTTTTCAAAATTATGAGTAAAACGCCTTACAATTATTTATCGATAATGTACCCATATGTGGTTGGAATTATAATACATTTATGATTGGTTTGTGTAGTTCAATACAGTAAAATACTTAATAAAACTTTATGTTTCCTATATTAACAAACTTGCAAAAAGTTTAGAGCAAAAACTGTAGTTGCTACTTTTATGCTCTATTTGTTATCCATATCCAAGTTATCGTATGCAATAAAAAAGATTCGTATTTATATTTGATTCTGTACTTTTTAATGAAAGTGTTTCAAAATTGTTGTTTAAACAGTTCCAATCAATATTTTGAAATGTATTCTTGAGGTATAAATGATTGGACTGTTTTAACAGTTTGATAGTCTAACCAAGTATATTTTTACACGAATCTTTGACTTTTCGGGTATAAAATATAATAAAAATTTGAAAAATTGTTGTTGAATAAAATTATTTTGAAAAAATTTTGTGTTTGCTACACCAGGGATCGAACGCGCGAACCACCGCATATGAATCGGACACTCTAACAGCTTGCCGTAAGTCTTATGGCCGCTGAGCAAACAAAATGAAAATATAACACATTTATGTATGTATATATGAGAGCATCACAACTTTGAATAGTTGTAAAACTATTACCGTTGTCACCGTTTTCTAAGTATGATTGCAAAACACTTACTTAATGCAAGCCTTTCCAAGTATTATTGTACATCACTTGCTTTTTGTGTTTTACGCAATAGTTATACAAAGGAACTTGGAAATTTATTACCTGGGCAAGTGTTTTTCAAGCGTGCTTGGATAAGGCTTGCTTTTTGTATTGCATGTAAGCTTAATCCAAGCACTATTTCTAAATGGTTGATTGGGTATTAAATAACAATAACAAAACAATTGAAAAAAGAACCGAGGGAAATTTTTTACATATAAGCGAAGACAATTAATTTGAGTTAAGAACTGGATAATTATGTGGAATGCAAAATCTGCCACATAGCTCTAATGTCGCTTCATCGGCGTCAGTGTCACCTTCTATTTGCAATTATTCAATGAATATATCTTTGAAATGCAGCGTCGATCACTGTTTTCGATCTTGTGCGATCAGTGCGGCAACTGCACATTTCTAAATTGGATTTGATGCTATTGCATACGCTTTGAGCGACATCTTTGTTTTGACATCTAAATGAACATTTGCTATTGCATATGCTTTGCGCGACATCTTTGTGTGGACATTTAAATAAACTTTTGCTGTTGCAATATGCTTCGGCCTCCATTTTGGTTTTTTAAAACTTTCTCTTCTTCCTATCATTTTAAGTGCACACGTCTGGTTTGTGTCATTAATAAATACTAATTTATTAATGGCTGAAACGCGCTTCCACTTAACGTTACAACGCTTCTCTCCCATTGAGTTAAAAATCATTTCGATACAACGCACAGTGGTTCCACTTGTATGGCAGAGAGTGACAAAAATAGTTAGAGTCAGCGTTGCCAGAGAACCACGGAGAAAATTCTTCATTGTGGTATTAAAAAAATCTGAATTTCTACCAAAAATACTTCCTTTTAAAAATTTTCGAACTGGCGCATAGGAAAATAAACAATTTTTTTTATTGAAAAATAATTATATTAACCATGGATCACTAACCTATGGTAAGTTGCGTCACAACTAATTTTGGGTGTTTTCCACCCACAAAAGAAATTCTCAATAATAAGGACATCATTTCTCAAACCTAAGAAATGTGTTAGTTTTCAATAAAGTGCAGATTATTTCGCCATTTCAAAATGTTTTGTTATAAAAAGAATGGTTATTTCAATGTAAAATAAAAAAATTTTGAACTAGTTCATGAGTTAATTTAGAAAAAAAAAAACAAAATGCAATAGGTTTTGAAAAAAGTGTGTCATTTCTACAGTTTAAGAGCTAGTTATATATGAAATATATGATTGTAAAGTTGAAATTATTCAAACAAAAAAAGTGGATTCCACCCAAAGGTTAGTGATGGAGGGTTAAGTAACATACATTTTTAAATTTTTGTTTTTAAATAGTTCAAATCAATTGCCACTTGCAATTTGTATTATCTATAAATTTGATCTATAAAACAATTTAGATCTTTTAATAAAACACAAAAAAACAAATGAGATCTTTCAATAATAATTCAGTTCAGTTAATTTCAATAGAATATATAATTTTTACAGGTTGGTTAAATTTTAAGGGCCGATGATGATTTTGAATAAAACACAAATTATAAAGAAAATTATTGTCATTTCTTTTTATTATGATAACATTGGTATAGTTCAATCATGTATGGAATTGCAATCTCGGTGGCACACCTCCATCCGATGGTCTACATTTTCGATGACGCTGAGGCATAATTGAGGTTCTATGCCGTTAATGTGCCGAATTATCTCATCCTTTAGCTCTTGAATTGTTGCTGGCTTATCGACGTACACCTCTTCTTTCAATCAACCCAAAAGAAAGAAGTTCAACGGTGTCAAATCACATGATCTTGGTGGCCAATTGACATCGCCACCACGTGAGATAACACGGCCATTGAATTTGTCGCACAAAAGAGCCATTGTTTCGTTAGCTGTGTGGCAAGTGGCACCGTCTTGTTGAAACCACATAATGTTAACCACCCTTTGTAATAGAGTAAAAGTACTTTTATGCTTAGTATGCAAAAATGTTTTGGCTGGCATAAAATACTTCATTTAAGCAATAAAATACTTCAATCTTATTTTGGGTTGAAAATACTTCAAAATGAAGTATTTTACTTCCATATGGCAACGCTGGTTAGAGTAGAGATATTGAGTTGAAAGTGTGGTTACAAAATCCTTGGGAGATAAATATAATTTTCTGGAAAAATGGGCGTAGTTGGATATTTAAAATACCAACAAATATATTGAATAACAAAAGAAATGACACCAGACTTCACGGGACATATTTCTTGTATGACGCAGTCTGAACATTTTTATATCGTTATTTTTTGCTTTAGATGCTTCCTCAGACTGTTCTCCTATCGATACTAGCGCATTTTCCATAACGTCTGGTCCGTGAATAAGAATAAGTTTGCATCATTGAATTCTACAATTTTTAATACAAATTTTTTTAATTTTGTCATATGGAGGGAACCACAGTGCAACGGCGCTAAAGAAGATTCATTTCAAAAAGACTTATGATTATATTGTTTGCCAACTTAACTTTCAAAATGTTTTTCCATTTAAAATTTTTATATAAAACTAGCTGGTACTCGGTCCGTTGCTGCCGTCCTTGACCAATGCCTGTTTCAGTTTGCCAATAGAACGCCATCAACAAATAGTATTTCCAATCTGAGTTTCAATATTATGTGACCATTATTTCCAAAGCTATTAATATAAAAAAATTGTCTTATGGACGGAGACAAACCCCCAGTCCAATATCCCCTTTAGTTTGCGAGTAATAGGATATCGCATAGTAGGATAACATCTATATGTGACTATTATTTCCAAAGCAATTCAATCAAAAAGTGTGTCTTATAATGCCCGTTCCAGTTTCCCAGTAGCAGGACACCACCAAATAGTAACTTCATTCTAATTTAAAATCTCCTGTGATTTTTACTTCCATAGCTATTCTGTATCCAAAATTAGAGTTGCATTGGCGTAGTCATGCGCCGTTTTCCAATGCCCGTGTCTGTTTTATAATTGAAAGACCTGACCAATCAGTTATTTCATACTAAGCTTCAATGCTATACGACATTTAGTTCCAAATCTATTCGATATCAAAAAGTTGAATTTATTGTCGCTGTCATGCCACCTTTTCGAAGGTAGCTCAAATTTGACAGTCGAAAGGCAAATCTCAATAGTCAGTTCTGACCGAGTCTCATTGATGTGAGATTTATAGATGAAAGTAAAACCGAAAATTTGTGTTCTTGAAAAAGTGCCACGTGAAAAATACTTTACAGCCTATTCTTATATTTTATAATCCGCTTGCTTTAATAGCATCAAAACGGTGTTATGCAACCACACACAATATCCTCTTACTTACTTACTTAGATGGCTCTTACAACCGTTGGTCGGTTTTGGCCTGGTCTAAGAATTTGCGCAAGCCTCTTTTGTCGTGCGCTTGCTGGCACCAGTTGGAAATTCCAAGCGTTGTCAGGTTATCCAATGCCTGGTCTTTCCAACGGAGATGCGGTCTTCCTCGTCTGCGTTGGCCACCGCTAGGTACCGAATCCAATATTTTTTTCGCTGGAGCTTCGTCGTTCATTCTCTCGACATGACCTAGCCATCGAAGCCGCTCTATTTTAATACGCTTGACTATATCGATGTCGGCATATAGCTCATACAGCTCGTGGTTCCATTGTATTCGGGACTCGCCATTGACGCAGATTGGACCATAGATCTTGCGAAGGTTTTTTCTCTTGAACGCTCCCAAAGTCCTTTCATCAGAGCTGCTCAACGTCCAGGTTTGTGATGCGTATAGTAGATGCATGATTATTGACTTATAGAGCGTCAGTTTTGTTCATCGAGAGAGAGCTCTGCTTTTCAATTACCTACTGAGCCCAAAGTTACACCTGTTGGCAAGAGTTATCATCTTTTTAATCTCAATACTGATATCGTTCGAGGAGTTAATGCTGGATCCCAGGTAAACAAAGTCCTTAACTACCTCAAAGAAGGTGTTGTCAACAGTGACGTGGTTTCCAAGACGCTGGGACTGTTTGTTTGTTGACACAAGATACTTCGTTTTATCTGCGTTCACTGCAAGACCCATTCGACTCATCAGCAAACGCCAGCAGCATAACACTCTTATAGAAAATGGTGCCGCTGCGTCTCAGGTCAGCAGCTCGGATGATTTTCTCCATGACTATATTAAAGAAGTCGCACAATAAGGAATCACCTTGTCTGAAACCTCGCTTGGTATTGAACGGATGGGAGAGGTCCTTCCCGATTTTCACTGCACTGCTGGTGTTGTTCAGTGTCATCCTGCAAAGACGTATTAGCTTCGCAGGAATTCCAAATTCAGACATGATGTCATATAGGTGACTCCTTATTGGACTGTCGAAGGCGGCTTTGAAATCGACAAAAAGATGGTGTGTGTCGATTTGTTTTTCGAGGGTCTTTTCCAAGGTTTGTCGAAGCGTGAATATCTGGTCGATGATGGACTTTCCAGGTCTGAAGCCACACTGATAAGGTCCAATCAGTTGGTTAACGATGGATATTAAGAAGGCTAATCCCACGGTAGTTGGCGCAAATGGTGGGATCGCCTTTCTTGTGGATTGGGCAGAGCACACTGAGGTTCCAATCATCTAGAATGCATTCTTCCGACCATATTCTGCATAGAAGTCTGTGAATGCATTTAAACAGAGCTTCGCCACCGGTCTTAAACAGCTCAGCCGGTAGGCCATCAGTCCTGCGGCTTTGTTGTTTTTAAGCCTTTTTTGTTCGTTGTTTTAAAAGACTAGAGAAGTGCTCCCTCCATAACATCAGTGTACTCTGGATATCTGTCACTAGATTTCCATTCGTCTTATTTTTTCGAAAAATTTTCGAATCTCATTCCTGTCGCCATGCATCTCAATTTTCTCGCACTCACGCATTTCCGCCTCTCGGTTTTTCGCCTGAAAATGCGTCTCTCTTCCCTTCTCTTCTCTCGGTATCGCTCCATAACAGCACGCGTTACAACCGACTGCAGGGTGGCCTTGTAGGCGGTGTCCTTCTCTGCAGTGGTGGCGCGACTCTCCTGGTCGTGCCACTGGTTTCGGCGAGGGTGATGGTAGCCTATCACCTCTTCGGCAGCCATACGCATAGAGTGGGATATGTGCGTCCACTGTGCGCATATATATTGAAGCAGGAGTGAGAGTCGAGTAGCGAAGGCAGCTGCAGTCAAAACGGAAGGCCGTGCTTGTTGACGTCTAGCTTTCTTAGTGTAGGATTGCGAGCATTCTTAGCTGCGCACAGACGTGTGCGGATCTTGGCTGCGATAAGATAATGATCCGAGTCTATGTTAGCACCACGGATCGTGCGTACGTCTAGTACACTGGAAGAGTGCCTTCCTTCAATCAAAACGTGATCAATTTGGTTACATGTTTTTTGATCAGGAGACAGCCAGGTGGCCTTATGAATATTGAGATGCGTGAAGCTAGTGCTACTTACAACCATGTTTCGTGCTGCGGCGAAGTCAATCAACCTCTGAACTTTCCGACTGTTGGACCAAATATGTTTTCCTTACCCACCTTGGCGTTGAAGTCACCAAGCACGATTTTTATGTCATGACGGGGGCAGCGCACGTATGCGTCTTCAAGGCGCTCGAAAAAACTTTCTTTGGTCTCGTCATCTTTTTCTTCTGTCGGAGCGTGCGCACATATAGGGCTTATGTTAAAAAATGTTGCCTTGAAGCGGTGTGCCTTTCACACAATATCCTCAGTGTGAAAATTTAAAATAAAATTTTATTATCACAACTTTCGAATTACGATTTACCAAATGTGTTACCATTATATGCCAATCAGAGCAATTCATCATTTCGCTGTCGCTTCACTTTTGACTCGTATAAAATTAGTTTTGAATGAAATAAAACTAAATTGAAATTTTAAAAATTTTTCATTCCCGCAAAACAAATTTTTAGCGAAAACAAATATTCACAAAAGGGTAGTAGAGTGGCGAGTAGAGTGGAAAGTAAAACTAGTCGTTAATAAAAATGCATTATTTTGTTGATATAAAGATACTTTTTAATTCATAAAACACTTCCTTGACAATTTCATGAATAGTTGAACCTATTAATGCTTTAAGTTTAGGTTAATTTTAATTTATGACCAAACATAGATATTTCAAAGGAATAAGTAAAAATATATTACAATATTAATTTTTTATATAATTTTTTACATATTTTGACTTTCATATATATATTAAGTTAATAATATTTATAATAATTTTTATTCTTCTACTTTAAATAACAGCACACACGTACATAGCTTATATTTGTATATGAACTACACAGAATTGATTAACATAAATTTATTGCAATGAAGTCATTGTAGTTAATTAATTAATTATATGAGAATAATTAAAACTCACTTAATCCAAAAGTATACCCAACGTGTAAGTCTATTTAAGTATATCTAATAAATAAGTCTGTGAGTATATACTTGATTATTATGTAGTATTTTAAAACTTTAATTCCAAATTTTTAATAGCTTTTATGAACTGAATACCATGGAATTTTATAGAGTGCTCCTTTAAAATGCGTTTTTTAAAGAAACTAAGGCATGTAAAAAAATATCTTATCTACTCAAACATTTCCTCACAATGGAAGTTCCAATCTATTGGTTTACTGGATATTGCGACAGTTCAAAATACCTGGAAAAAGATGATATTTTAAAAAGCAAGAATATTTGTGTGAAACGGTCCTAAAATATGGACTAACAATAAAAAACCTGTTAGTTTTGCGTAACTTTACGCACTTATCAGCCAATTGTTTTAACCGGATTAAAGTTTCTACGGAGCAACTTTTTTTCGCAGTTTTGCTTTAAAAAAATAGATTTTGGCAGTTTGGTTGGTTTGTTGCGATTTTCCATTAACTAATCATCAAATTGAAAATAAATATAGTTCAATGTAATAATTTATAGATTTATTTAAATGTATTTTTCAACATTCTGCCTTTGTAAAAAAAAAATAATTACAATCCTAACATTTTACAATTCTTTCTTCTTCTTGTGAAAACCGACCCGTTATGAAAATAAAAATTCTCTGCTCAAAATATGCAAAAAAACTAAAAAATGAAATAAAACAGCTAGCTAAAGATAGTCCAAGCGTAAAATGGTAGGCAATTTCGATGGCCTCGAAACTTAAATAAAATCTGAGACACATTTTTTATTTGAAATATACATAGTTATTTGCCAACTTCCAAAAAATTCGAGCATCCATATCATAATTCCCACAACCCAAAGAGAACTATTGAATTTAAAGTGTTCCAAGAATACTACTCAGAAGAACCTGATAAAAATCTTACCAAAGAAGGTGGCTTTCTTTGGAGTCTGCAGTAGATGAGTTGAGCATTTTATTTTTTGTCATTGTGAATTTTTAATGGTGTTAAAGCCTTCCGAATTGGCAAGTGCGATGTATTCGTAAATTACATTCAATCTCGGTTAAGTACCTACCCGCTTAAGTACCGTTCCCGCTTAGGCACCACTTTTTTGCTTCATCTTACATTTTTTAACAATTTTCATACTAAATTCCCCTATTTAGCACCCCCCGCTTTAGTGCCATTCTCGCTTAAGTACCAGTTATTTCAGCGTTCCATTTAAAACAAACAGTAAAATTTTCCCCCTTTAAGTGCCATTTTAAATATCAGTGAAAATCTAAACCTGCACACAGTTTGAAAATATATACATATTCCATTCCTAGTATGTCGATTATTCAACACTTTCAGTAATCGAAAAGCGTTCGTTACTAGGCCCTATCAGAGGGAGAGGCAGTGGGAGCTGTCAAAAAGGGTCAATTATTATCACCGGTCGATATGGGAAAAATCATTTAAGCGTGCTTTCCCGAGGTGTTTTAAATTGAAATTATTCCTGTCCCATATTATTCGCAAAATAAATCATGGATGACGAGTACATTGTGGTCTACTATTCTGAAAGAATCTGATCGTGAAATGGCTTGACATTCAGACAGTTTGTGAAGTCAATTACATTGTTAGATGCACTTGCGTTTGTTAAACGTTTGTGGGAACTTGTGAGTAGCGAAACTATTAAAAATTGCTTTCAGAAGGTAAATTGTCTCTCGCAATACTTTTTAAAATATTGTAATGCACTTTGGTACTTTGTATCTCATGCAGGTAACTCATGCAGGTAGGATTTCAACTAGGTGATGTCTAATCTGAAGATAATGAGGAAATGGAAGTGATTCCTATTTCACGAGCAGAAGAATACGTTGCGTGTGACAGAACGATGAAATAATAGATGCTGTTGACCAAATACAAGACCAATCATCGGAAAACTCTTCATCAGATAGTCCAATTGACCCTTTGTCATTTGCTAAAGTTGTCTGAGCTCTTGATGCTCTAAAAATATATTCAAGCTATAACAATAATGCATGTGAAGAACTTGAAATTTTTGAAAAAAAATTGTAAAAAAAAAATTCAGAACTGTTGCCAGAAAAAAGTACTGAATTTTATAGGTTAAGTATGAGTAATGGAAAGGATAAACGGTTTAGTATGTATGTACTATGACCTGAAAAATTAAATAAAAATTGTATTTTAATAAACTGCATTGCATTTTTATACACATGTGTACCTTATTATTTTTGTTAATTTTAAATGAATGGTAATTTTTTGTTTGTCTTTTTAATAAAATAATCTGTACTCAAAGATTTGTTCCAATTCATTAATTTGCATTAAGTTTTTGAGCTTTATTTTGAAAAAGTGTTGATAAGTACCTCGAGGCACTTAAGCGGGTCCCCGCTTTAAAACCTTACCCGTTTTAGTACCACAATAACTTCTCACCTTAAGGTTAGGCACTTTACCGGGATTGACTGTATAACTTAGTTTTAATTTCTGGCTAATATATTGTCCATTATCAATAATTTAAACAAATAGTTCCAATCAGAAAGATCACGGCTATTAAATCTAATTATCTCCGGATTTTAAGTAATTTAGAGAACAAATTTTTAAAAAAATATTTACATTCAGTAACAAATCAATTAAAACCACATCTATATATCAAGCATTTTTATAAAATCAAAAACAGAAATATATATAAAAAAAAATAAAATTAAATGCTTTTGATTGATTTAAAATAAAATATTCTTCAGTTTGATGTTGAACTTTGGGAAACAAATAAGAAAGAGATTCAACTTTAAAATGTAAGATTTAAAGTTTTTACAAATTATAACACCGAGTAAAGTTTTTTCCAAGAATAGCTCGACAACATTAATTTAAAATTAAGCTTTTTGAGATGTCATTTATAAAAACTTAACTAAGAAATTAATACAATAAATATGTTAAGCAGAGTATTCGTACAAATGTCCGAAGCACATTATTTTTGGTCTGCAAAAAGAGATCTCGGAAAATAAGTTTTATTTTTATTTTTTGTTAACTTATATCTGTAATATTTTTTTGTTTTGTTTATTTATGGATTTTATTTCTTGTATAGATGGATTCAATAGATGGATTTTATTTCTTGTAAAGTATTAAAAAAACTCTGGAGTAATTTTGGTAGGTTTTAGGAAAACCTTTGATAGGATAAAATATTCCTAAAAGCCAACACTTAATTCAATAAACATTACTATGAGCACTCTTAAATACCAGAGTTTTTGACGATGTATGAGTACTTATAATCAGCGTTGCCGTTTGGCTACTATTGTAACCAATTTGCCACTTTTAAAATGAAAAGCTTCAATGCTACAAAGTTTCTTATATGGCTACATTTTCGTAGTTCTCAAAATTTTAAACAATTCCACAGTTTTTCCAGCATACGCAAATAATTTTTTTTAAAACTTAATACAGTTTAAAAAAAAAATAGGAGGGATAGTCCCATTTTGGGTTCAGCAATTTAAATGCCGATAATTCTTATAATAAGAGTTCAAAGACGATCAAAATTGGCCAACGCATTTAAAGGATATGTAAAATTATTAAGAAAAAAATACCTTTGCTGAAATTTTTCTTATAACTCCAAAACTCTAACTGATAGCAAAAAACGGAAATAATTATTAAGTCTGCGTTCAAATGAATCAATAATTTATAGGTACCATTTAGCTGCACCCAATAATGCTCCTTTAAAAATATTTTACAATTTTGTGTACAAAGATCCGACATCCCTTCTAATATGTGAAATTTAGTGCTGATTTCGAATCTGCCTTCAGTTTTTTCAAAGATTACATTTTTTATGTTTTTTATTTGCATTATTTAATATGTATTTAAATAATTTATGTATATTAAATAAACTGATAAGATTTTTCTCAGATACAGAAATTGATAAAATTATATCCGAAGGGGCAAAAAAAGCACGATTACCTTTGTTTCTGGTTTTTAAATAATTAAAAGAACAGGAAATGAAAAAAAGGAGCTTGTCTACACGTGTCTACAATTTTAAAACTCGGTTCAAAGTGCAAACATGCTTACATTTTTTCTTTTTTTTAACCTGAGAAGGAAACAAGTAAAAAAGTATAAAAAAATTAAAAAAAAAATAATATTTACTTATTAACGCGTGAAGTGTTAATATTTTAGATTTCAAATACTTGAAACCTTTTTTCACAATTGCAATGTGAAAAACAAGATTATTAAATAGTTATTACAAGAAATAAAAAAAAAAATTCGTATATAATTTTTTTGATAGTAATCAATCACTTGAGGCATAATATATACATATATTGCAAATATATAGCAATGTAATGCAAAAACAAACGGTTTGGATTATAAAGAGCGGAAAAAACGATTTTGTCCAGGGAAGACCAACATAATTTGTATAATTAAGTTCCGCTAGAATCCGTATATTTCACACTGTGAGTTGTGAGGTTCTTGATGAAGATAATTTTTTTTTTTTTTATTTTAATAAGCCCAATTTCCATATTCAAAAGTATTTGACAACAGTTTTAAGATAATATAACAAATTGAACATTATAAACTTGATCAATATTACTATAAAAGCTGATTTAATAAAATTTCTATAGATAAGAGAATATCACACCGAAAAAGTTGATGCATGGTAAAGCAAAATTTTCTGTATAAAAATTATAACCCTTATTCTGCAAACTTCTCTGGCATTACGTGCTCGGCACACTGGGATCATATACTCCCCAGCGACAAAAAACCATCATAAAAACTTGAAACTAGCTACTTTTTGTAGCTTCTTAAAATTATATTTTTAAATAAAATATAATTTTCATATAGCAAAAATTTGTTTAATTTGTAAATGATCAAAGTATGCTGAATAAGGGTTAAGATTATTTTAGCCCGTATTAAATAAAATTCCGGCTATTGTGCTCATACTTGAAAAATTTTATAGGTATAAGAAAATACACTAAAGTAGGCACAATTCTTAAAAATTAACCCGCACTAACTTTTAAAAGCTAATATATAAAAAAAAGGAACGTTTAAAACACAACTGATAGTATTTTAAAGAATAAAACCCTTCGCACTAAAATATATTTTGTTTAAAGCTTGTGTTGCAAACATTCTTACAGTTGTTAAATTAAAGAATTTTTTCTATATAATCGTTGATTAAAGCGTATGTATTTGAAATCTTTTATAGATGTTATGCAAGTAAAATTTGAGTGCAACATATTTTTAAAATAAATTCAACCAAAAATATTGCATTAACAAATAATTCTCAATTCAAATATTCTTATAGATACATATTTTTACAGTATTGTGCAAAACTTTTAGCGAATTAAATAAATAAAAAATAATTTCTTAAGTAAAACGATTTAAATTGCTAAAAACGTTATACTCGTACTTTGACAAATACATTAAATGTTTAGAAATATTTTTTTATTTCGTTTTACGACTTTCTTATTAAAGAAATCTTTTGAATATCCTATAAAAATCATTTGGGTACCGACCTACCTGGCTATTAACTCGCAGATGAAGGACCAAAACAAGCAATATCTCTGCCCTTCTTTACTCAAACTGAGGAAATGCTTTGCACAAACAATCTTTCAATAATGAGCACGGTTTTATAACGAAAAATATAAACCCGTTTTTCACATTCTGATTGAAAGTCTCCCAAAAATATTTAATAAGTCCTATTATAAATAATTTCGCGCGGAATTAGATAAGTGAGGTATCTGGTTTTGAGATAAAGATCAAGAACTTTTTGAAATTTTTACTTTAAATTTTTTGATCAACCGTCATTGAATATTGTCATTAGTGTTAAAAAAAATCTATTTTCTAACTTAAAAATGAAAACTTCCTTTTCTAATGCTAGACGAAAAATTACTCATAAAACTCTGAATAAGAAGACATCCAAAATTTTAAGAGGTCTTTTTGTCGTGCCTAAAAGTACGTTTCGTACTAAAGCCTAGTACTATGTTCGTATGCGTGAAATTTCACTGGAAACATCCATTTATTTGTTGCGTGAAAATTTCGGTAGATATTTTGTTGCGTACGAACAGCTGATGATCAGCTTAAAAGTTTCGACAGGAAGCAAATAAACAGCCAGAATTTATTAGACGGAACGCAGAAAATCATTTAAGTTCTTTAGTTTTTAATAAATATTAATTACACGGTGCAACACTCAAGAAATCCCAAGAGGTTTCTCAACGGTTTCTTAAGGTTTTGAGTTCGCTGAATCCGAATCTGAAGTAAGAATTTTCGGGTCACCCTAGATTTTCGAGCTACAGGGAAGGCAGAACCCTAACCCCCTACTGCTAATTTAAACAATATGGCCGACCCCCATTACTTTTTCAAGAGAAACATTTTTTGCCTTGGAACCTATCCCCTCCGAATTTGTATGGGGGCTTCCATACAAATTTTATGATTTTTGTATATATTTTCTATGAAAATTTTATTAAAAAAAAAAAACAAATTTTATTAATATTAATTTATTGAAATGCAAAAAAAAATGCTTAAAATTAATTTTCTTTTTATTTTTAATATATTTTATTATTACTATTTATTTTTGGTATTTCTTTAATTTAATGTTTAGAAGTCTACATAATTAAAAATAGGCAAACAGAAAATTTGTCGCGTTTTTTGTTTAAATTCGGTCATATTGAATCCATTTATAGTAAAGGATTAGGGTTCAGCCTCCCCTGTAGCTCGAAAATCTAGGGTGATCCGAAAATTCTGACTTCAGATTCGGATTCAGCAAACCCAAAACCTTATGAAACCGTTGTGAAACCTCTTGGGATCTTTAAAAACTTCAGTTTTGTTGTACAGTGTTATTAATAAAAATAATTATTTATGCGAGTATGCATATGGATTATGAGCTTTGCTGTGGAGCATAAGTCATTAGTTTATGGCAGGCTGCAAGCTGCGAAATTTTACGATCGCCAACATCACGGAAAGGTACATCTGTATTTACAATTTCAACTACACCAACAAATACAACAACCACAATTATTAATTGCAAAACTTTACAAATAGTACAAAAATATAATATCAATCAAAAACATTAGGGGTATTCACGATGTGGTGTATTTGCCCTTGTATTGTGTATTTTTGATAAATTTGATATTTGAAGTAAAATTACAAAAACAAAATGTACAGTGTTCAAAATACAACCCTGTAGCAAAAATACAATGGCGAAGCCCTATTGTATTCTTTGTAAATTACGCTGTATATTTGATCAAATGATCACAAAAGCTTTTTGACTCAGCGTGGATGAAGGTACTGGCTGGGTTGTGTGTTTATTTAATAAAAGTTAATTTAATTCAGTGCTTCAGTTCAATTCTTTTATTTTCTCGTACTGCTAAATGATGAATTTCCCATAATTAAGTGAAGGTTTGTTCACAATGCGTTGTAAATATTGTAAATTTTGTAAGAATTTATCAAAAATACACCACATCGTGAATACCCCTATTGTTTTTTTGCTTGCACTTTTTTCTTAAACGAAACGCTTAATGAAAAGCTTGCGTTTCCGGAGATGAAATTGTTTGCAACGATTTCTATTTGATTTTTATTTATTTTCTTATCAGATTTTTTGTCCAATGAACTACTGAAAACCATAATATAATAATTTGACCAGGTAGTATTGACAAGTGTTGATTCTCTCAGCTAGAAGTAAACGAACTCTTGTCAAAAACAGCTGTTCGTTGTTATATGCGTTGGCAACATTCAGCTGTCTCAACTGTTGTGACAGCAACACATCAGGGAGAGCTGTTATCGGTATTGAAGTTTCAGAAAAGTTGTCAAGTTTATGAAATGTCAAGCTTTGTATCAAAGACCAATGGAAATTTTACCGACAAATTATAAATTTTCTATTTTTAAATGCATTTTAATGCGCAACTTCATATTTATGTGCATCAAGTTTTGACTTAGCAGTTGCCAACTGTTGAGTACGCTGAATGTAATCAGTGAAAATTAATTGTTTGCAATGACGGATTGTGAGCACTCTCTTCTTTGTTATATGTTTTGACAGAAGTCCGTTTCCAACACAAACGTCAATACTACCTTGGAGTTATTATATCATGACTGAAAACAAAACAGGCTTGACATTTCCAATTTTTTTAATTTTAGCTCAAAATCTTTTATCTCATTTTGTGACCTAGTTCTTATCCGTTTTCACTCACTCTTATGGTTTAAACAGGCACTCTCAATCATTCAGAATTTCCTATTCTATCAGATTTAATTGAATTTAAAGTGTATACAAATATTTTTAAAATTTCAAGCTTAAACATAATCTCAAGATGCTTTTTTGAAAATCCTGAATTTTGCGTACAAATTGATTTATTAATTTGTTAAAAGTGTTGTAATACGGTGTAATTTATAAATTGTTGAAACATGCAAAGATTTATCTGCACAGTACTGTAAATTTGGTTGCCATTCTAACGGCACATTTTTTTAAATGTATAAACGCTAATATATACTTAATTTTGTTTATATTTAATATCGCTTTTATACAGCTATATATGAATGTGTATATTTAACTCTGATTAAGCTAAAAAAAAAATATTAATATATATTTTTGTGTAGGACGTGTCTTGTATATACAGTCAACTAATCAGTGAACCATTTCCGAAGTAAGAGAATTCAGTGCATCTTCCACAGTTGGCTTATAACGATCTATTTTGGCGCCATTAATAGGTGAGAAGTTTTCTGAAAAATTTTAAATTTCATTTGAATTTAGCATCTATACATTTAATATTTCTTACCTATATCCTCACTTGAACTGGAATCTGTAAAACTTGGGGTACCCTCCGTCCATGTTGGTGTGGAACCTTCTCCAGATGCTGGTGGCGTCCAAGCAAGTCCACCACGTGATCCATATTGATTACTGCATGATGTATCGACACCCAAATAGCTCTCTAAATGTATTTCAGAAACACTAAAAAAAAATACTACGAAATTAATCAAATATAACAGAAGCATTTTGATAATATATGGTTGATTATATTAAACTAAATTAACGTTGATGATTACAACAGTTGCTTAAACTTGACCTTGCATTCAATGGGTCTTTCCATGATTCAGTAATTATAAAGTTATCTCGAAATGTGACATACCCTTATTTTTTATAAACAAAAAATTGTTCACTCTTGAAAATGAATGACAACCAAGGTTTTGTGGTATCCTCAAAAAAATGTACGTTTCAGTGTTTTTTTTGTTTTTTTTTTTTATAAAATATTTTTCAATATTTTACTGCTTAGAAAAAAAAGAAATAAGTATGCATCGCTTTCATTGAATTTTTTAAGGCAATAAATTCGTGATAATATTTCAATCTTGGACGCTGTGAAGTCGCAGAACCAGGAGTGAACGCAGGGAGGTTTTGGGGGTTAAGCCCCCCCAAATGAACGAAAATAAAATGTATAAGGCAAAACGATTAAAAATTAAAAGATTAGAGTAAAAAAACTTCTTATGAAAACTATTGATAAAAATAAAAGGATCTTAAAACACAGGATTCAATACTTTTCGTAAAGAATTCCAGTCTCCAGTCAAATGAAAGACAAATAAAATTTGTAAAGCAAAACAAAAAAAATTATGAAGTATTTTATATCACTTGTATTAGTTTAAGCTATTTTTTGTTATGTTATATATGGGCATTTCCAAACTGGCATTATGTACGTTTTGTACGAAAACATTAAAAAAAAAGAATGAAGAAGTCTAAGTTTTAAAAATTTTTTTTTTTATATTTGCGTTGTAATTAAGTTGCTCTATATTAAGTAAAAAAAATTATAACAATCGACTCTAAGAATTAAAAGATATAAGCAAAAATATGCACTGGCGTGACGTAACAAAAAACAGAAGTGGTTTTCGACTTAGATTAGAAAATTAGCAAAACTCTGCGAATTGAGCAAAACTCTATTTGGAAGAATATAAAATAATATGAGTTTATTTTACTGGTTATCAAATAGGGCTAAAATCTTTTCTCGGTTTTTTTTTTATTAGGCTAAGGCCAGGTGACGTTACTGGCGTTACATTACTTAAATTTCCATTCGAACATTTTAAGTTAAAATTTGTTTAAAACAAGTAAAAAAAGTCTAAAGTCGGTCTAGGCCGACTATGAAATACCCTAAACCTACTCTTCCAAAAAAAAAAATAATATTATTGAAAATGGGTGTGTCCGTGGGTGGATAAAGCCTATATTTTATATGCATTTAAATGTTGATGAAAAATTTACAAATACCTACCAAGTTTTATTCCTGTAGCTCACAGTTAATGCCTTTATTGTGCATTCGCTCTGGGAGGTGGGCGAGTTTTTGGACGGATTACTCCCAATTTTTGAACACACCTTAGTTTTGGTATAAAATACATACATACTAAATTTGATCTCTCTATGACAAACATAATCTTATTTATTGAGTTTTAAACTTTTTGGGTTGTATGGGAGGTAGGCGTGTCCGTGGGTGGATGACGTCCATTTTGCAAGCCCATCTTTGTCTTGTCATGAAAAACATACGTTCCAAATTTTATCTCTGTAGGTTAAACAGAGGCTTATTTATTGCGTTTTCAATTTTTGGGTTGTATGGGAGGTGGGCGTGTCCGTGAGCGGATGACATCCATTTTTTGAAGACATATTTTTGTTTGTATAAAACACATACATATCAAATGTTATTGTTGTAGGTTAAATATGAGCTTATTTATGCAGTTTTAAATTTTTGGGTTGTGTGGTAGGTAGGCGTATGATATCCATTTTCCAAAACCATATTTATTTTGTCATAAAAAAAATACATGCCAAATTTTGTCTCTGTTAGCTAAACAGAGGCTTATTTATTGCGTTTTCAATTTTTGGGTTGTATGGGGGTGGGCGTGTCCGTAGCCGTATGACACCCATTTTTCGAAGACATCTACGTTTTGGTATAAAACACATACATACCAAGATTTGATAGTAAAGAAATGGGCCTGAAGTTGTTGATTTCATAGCAGTTGGGGTTTTTTTTTTAATCGGAATTATTTTAGCAATTTTCCACGACTTGGGAAAATATCCGTTATTTATGCAATTGTTGAAAATAATTGCTAGAAAGTCAAAGACAATTTTGGGAGATTTCTTGATAATAAAGTTAGACAGAGCATCGGGACCGGCAGATTTTTTGGAATTTAGTTCTTGCACATAAACACTTATGGCATCGGAGATAGTAAAATGAAGCTAGTCTGGATTAGATAAGGAGTTAAAATCTGTGTTGAAATTATAAATTGAGATCGGGTATGAGTCGAGAGTTGTAAGAATATGCGATTCTATGTCACCGATATCTGGTCTGTTCGGGGTCGTTTTCTCATAAATTTTTTCTAGATGATTTTTTAAAAGATCGACTTTTTCTGCGTCATCAGTGAATATACAGTTATTTTGAATAATTTTTGAACAGAACTTTCCTCCACCTTTTTTAACTAATTTAAAAATTTGTTTATATGCGAGAGGTCCAGGTTTAATATTTTTTAGTTTTTTGCTGAATTCTTGTGCTTGATGTTTTTGTACCCTTTTCTTTTATGATAATTTTTAAAAGTAAAATTTGATTTGCCAGCATATGGCATTCTGAATTAGTTCTGTTATAATTGGTGTTGAAGATTTGTTTGAGTCTTTTCTGCCACTGTTTTTTAATTTTGAAAAAATTTTTAATTGAGTCTGGGAGTGGAGAAAAACTAAAATTTTTTTATTTCAATTGTTTCGCTATGAAAGTCTTTGGTATTATTGATGGCCGAAGTTATGAATTTAATGTGAGAGTCAATTTCTGAATTATGTAGGTTAACATTATTTGGAGGTAAATTGTTTTCAATAATTGCTACTAAATCTGTTCGGAAATCATCCCAATTTGTGTTCTTGAACGAGATGTAATATTTTGGCTGGTTTAAAGAAAGGCTTATATCTTTAAGGTCTAGTTGAAGTAAAAGTGGAAAATGATCTGAAAACGAAGGGAGATTCGTTATTGTGTAATTTAAATTGATATTGTCCACTAAATTTGCTGAAAGAACAAAATGGTCAAGGTGGGAAGAACCGTTTGCATAAGATGGATCTGAATCACAGATTCTCACAAAATCAAGCGGACGGGAATCTAACCAATTGTAAAAGACATTTCCATTTGTGTTATGTTGGTAATCGTTCCATGATTGGTGCTTTGCATTAAAATCACCGCCAATTATAATACCATCAAAATTGGAGGCGAGGTTTGCGATAGCGTCTAGTCCGCTTGTAAGGTCCACTGAAGAGTAATTGCATGGTATGTAGATTGAGCCTATTAATAATTGTTTTGATGCACCATCAATTAAAACATGTAAATTTATAAAAATATGGGGAAATAAAACATTTTTCGTAGTGACAATTGTATATTTAAGACGATTGTCCAAGGCAATGGCTACTCCTTGAGAGCTAAAATCTCTAATGAAATTGTAATTATGTATATATCTACTTTTACGGTTTGATATGTGTGTTTCTTGGAGAAAGCAGATATCAATATGATTGTCTAGTAGTGTTTTTTGTAGTTCTATTACTCGACTTCTGTCGATCAAAGATCTAACGTTATAAGTTAAAAAATTTGACAAATTACGGACCATATTTTTCCTTTACTTCTTTTAGAAGTGCAAAACACTCCTTTTTAATTTCATCTTTAGATAATAAGTTAATTTTTCTTAAAAAAATTTCGATTCTTTTCTCGAGTGGTGGCTGTTCGGATTCAAAGATTTTGTTGGCCACTTTTAAAAATTCATCGATTATAGAGGGCTTTTCTGCACTAACGGATTGATAGTTATTAGTTAAATTTTGAAAGTTGCTTGCATAGGATCTGCCTTCGACAACAAGTGACTGCCTGTTGACAGCGCCATGGACATTAGAGAGAGCAATAAGTTTCTTTTTTTTCGCCGCATTTATTAATTCTTTTTTCCTTCTAATATAGTCCTTGTAGGAAGGGCAGCCTCTCCAGTTAGCCGGATGTCCATAATTGGAGCAGTTGATGCAAAATGGTTTTGTATCAGTATTTTTTATCAGTGAGCACTCCCCTGGACCATGTGATTTTTCGCATTTTACGCAACGATACAACCTGTTGCAGTTCTTTGCTATATGCCCCCATATACAAATAAAACAAAGTTTAGCTATTATCTAATATATGAAATCAAATGTTTGTCTGTCTGTCTGTCTATCTGTCTGTCTGTCTGTCTGTCTGTCTGTTCCGTATAGGCTCACGCATCGTTTATCCGATTGCGCTGAAATTTGGACACCGAGTACCTTTCATAGTGAGAAAGAACATAGGTTGTGTAAAAAAGTGGGCGGAAGTATGTGGGCGTGGCACTCAATAATAACTTCTAAACGCCTCGACCGATTTCAATGAAATTTGGTATGAAGGGTCAACTGCTCCCAAAATAAATTATAAGCTATAAAAAATTTCAAAAACTTCCGCAAGAGGGCGCTTTAAGTAGTGCATTGTTAAGACTCAATAACTCCTAAACGCTTGAACCGATTTCAATGAAATTTGGTATGAACGTAGTGCGTTTTTATTAAGACTTAATAACTCCTAAACTCCTGGACCGATTTCAATGAAATTTAGTATGAAGGTTCAACTGCACCAATGATAAAGAAAAGTTAAAAAATTGGGCGGAATTAGGTGGGCGTGGCACTCCATAATAACTCCTAAGCACCTGGTCCGATTTCAATTAAATTCGGAATGAAGGTTTGACTGCGCCCAAGATAAAACATAAAATATAAAAAATTTCAAAGACTTCCGCAAGAGGGCGCTTTAAGTAGTGCATTGTGAAGACTCAATAACTCCTAAATTATTTGATTGATTTTACTAAAATTTGGTGCATGAAATAACTTGACTCTGCAACAGAATTGAGGCTATTAAATTTTAGGAAACTTCCGTAAGAGGGCGCTATATTCAATCAACTACTGTCTGGCTCATTCACGTCAAAACGGATGAACCGATTTTGATGAAAATTGGTAAACATTTATATCTGTTACTGAAATAGATCCTATTATTCTAAAAGTTCTTTCGACAAAAATCAAGGAATCAAGGCAAATGAAGTCAAGAACCAGAGACTAATGTATAAAAAGAAGTTTAACGAATACAAGCAGAAGCTATATAAATATGAACAAAACCAACCGAACAGTATCGATCAAAACCGAAGTTTAACAAAGGCGATCCAAAAATCGAATTGATCTCAAAAGGATTTTTTAAAATTAGAATTTTGTTTTCGAGATAAAAATCCATATTAAATGCATGCTAAGAAGAACTTTAAACGCATTGTTCTCGAAATGACTTTTTCAAACTGCGTGACCATTGTCCTCAGAACCGACTACACACTTTTGACGGAGGGAAGGGGAAAAACCCAAAAAAACGATAATTTAAGAAATTTAAAAATTTAATTGATAATTTAAAAAAATGTTAAATTGGGAGCAGTTTTAAAAATCGTACTTTTCTGTGCTCAAAGCACAACCACGAGTAAAACCGGGTAACATCCGCTACTATATTATATGTTTTGAACTCCTACCCCATCGACCATGAGAAGTTGGAAAAAAATTCCACTAAAATACCTGCAACCAAATTCAGTAACGAAATCAGGCAAACTTCGAGCAAGTTGGCGTGACGTTACTCACTTTTCAAATGTAATATAAAATTTACGGTTTTTCTTCTTCACAAGTTTTTTATAAAATATACTTAACTTTATTAAAATTTATTAAAATGCAAAATTTCACGCACTTTTGAACGTCAGAGTAGAAAAAATAAAACTAAATGCTTTTTTGTCTGGCGTGACGTTACCTCAGAATATCATCAATCAGAATATCAAAATATCAGATTTTACAGGTATGTACAATAGGGGCCTAATTTGTATGGGTGAAAGAAAACTAAAAGTCGTAGGCGCGGAAAATAATCTACGGGATATTCCGAACAGGTTTTCCCAAGAAACCCTTGATCTATAATTATAGATAGATTATAGATATTAATTATAATTGATTGCGAGCCTCCGGGTTTTTGAGAGAAAGTTTGAATTTGTGTTTTACTTCAGTATGTGAAAAAATGTATAAAACATCCAAGAAACATATATTATGGAAAAAAATTTCTGGTTTTCTGTATAAAGTCTGCATTAAATGTCATCATTTAAGAAAAATTTTATCATATTTTCATAGTTGATCAAAATTTCAAAGGGACTATATTATGAATCTAGTGAAAAACCGAAGTCAAATAAAAAAACAAGTTTCTATAATAAAATAAAAAAAAATAAAAATAAAAAAAAAAATTCATAGAAAAAGAACAAAAGGAATCAAGCTAAACTCAATATACAATTGTGAAGATTGTTTTAAGAAGTCCTGTTTGTTTTTAAGTCGTGGAATTTTTCTTCAACTCTCTGCTGTCACAACTATAACTGCCTCCACAACTGTTAATTTTTTTCAACAACTCGTCGAACACTGATCAAAAGTTGAACATTATTCTCAGTTCCTTGAATATGGCATGGAATTTGTAGATCAAGTTTACTTATTTTGTTATTTATTTACTTACTTTCATCAAAACAAAATATTTTCTAACAAGTGCAATTATACAATAGATTTCACGAAATTCAAGTTAAATAATGAAAAAATAATAGCAAATCTAGTTTTCAAATTTATTTATCTTTATATTTTAAATAAATTTAAAATATTTTTTTAATGTTATAATGAAATCTGAAAACTCTTTATTTTTTGATGACAAGTGATGAAACACGTGAAATTTATAAATGAATAATATTTTTGAAATTTATGTTCGAAACAACTTAAATTAGTACCTTAGTACAGTACTTTATGGATCTGTGTTTCAATTTCTTCAAATTTTTTAGCAAAACACAAATTCAAACTTTTTTTCCGAAAAACCGGAGGCTCGAAATCGTTTTTAGGCTTAGTGTTTTTTGGTAAAAGATGGTAGAATTTTCGGAATTTTCGCCTACGATTTTTTGAAAACAAAAATTGACCTGGCCTAATATCTATACAAGGCTTGAGGCTACAAAGGCTCAAAACATATGCAATTAACCCATTTGCCATTGGCAAACCCATTTGTATAGAAAAATACCCATGAACATTTTTTTTTTCAAAAATCACTAAAAAGTTTGGATAAAAAATATCGCAATACTTTTTATGGGAATGGTAAGGTAATAGATCAAAATTTCTTAGACTACTGTATCTATCTATCTATCTATGTATCTATCTAAGATGAATCTTTGAAATTCTGCAATTTGACGAGAGTTACCAGACTACGAAAGTCATGAATTTTCCGGTAGTGGAAATAAATGCAGTGAAAGCAGAAAATATAGAAAATAAATCATCGACAACTTTGGCGCGATCGCATTATTACTAAGAAAGTAATAGGTAATTTACTTATTTGAGTATTTTTCTACTAAATCAGCCGTTCAGGTGTTAATTTGGCCCTTTGGTGCAGATTTCAATCATCAGTTTTGTCGTTAAATACGCATTGCAATTATTTTAAAAATATTCGGAGAAAAACTATCACGATGGCCTAATGGATTGAAAAATACCCAATGAATATCTCAGGATCGCATTGAGGTATGGAGCTGAATGTTTGTTTGTGATAATTTTGAATCAATTGATCATACAATCGTGTATGAAATTTTGTCAAAATGGTATGAGCGGATCTGGTTTCAGGCAGAAATGGGTTAATAAAACTGGGCATACTGGGTCAATAAATGGTCTACCTCTGTTAAGTGTTCGTACATTAATATAGAGAACATTTCAAGTGCAATGGCCCAACATAAAAGAAAAATAGACATTGTTCTCTTTTATGAATTTTATGAATAAAAAATTTAAATAAGTCCGAAAATAAAAACACAAAACTCCTCAAAATGTTTTCCTGGTGCGCGCCTGCGCAGAACTTATAAAAATCATCTGATGAATGCTTCAAAAAACAAAAATTAAAAAAAAAATAGTATCAAAAATGATACTATAGGGAAGTAGGGTTAAAACTACAAAATTCCACATTGACCTTTATTTTCTAAAAATTTTTCGTTTTAAATCAAAGATTGTTGAGACCAAATTTGTTTTTTATTTAATTTGCTTTCCAATGACATTAATATCATAAAAACATCTTTAAAAACAAGTAAAGAAAGTCTAAAGTCGGTCTAGGCCGACTATGAAATACCCTAAACCTACTTTTCCAAAAAAAATTTATTGAAAATGGGCGTTTCCGTGGGCGGATGCAGCCTTTATTTTATATGCATTTAAATGTTGATGAAAAATTTTCACATACCAAGTTTCATTCCTGTAGCTCACAGTTAATGCCTTTATGGGCATGACACCCAGTTTTCGAAGACATCTACGTTTTGGTATAAAACACATACACACCAAATTTTGTTGTTGTAGTTTAATTATGAGCTGATTTATGCAGTTTTTAATTTTTGAGTTGTATGGAAGGTAGGCGTGTCCGTGGGCGGATTCCAAAAATATTCAATAGTGCAGATCCTTGGGTGCATGTGACCATGTGCACCAAGTTTCATCCAATTATCTCAACTCCTTCTTCTTATCCTGTGTATACGGACAACACACAGACGGACAGACGGACGGACGGACGGACGGATAGCTCGACTCACGTGGTGACGCTGATCAAGAATATATATACTTTTCTATACCGGACTCGCTTCGTTCTATGCGTTACAAACGTTTGCAGAAAGTGAATATACCCTGACCTTTCAGGTTTAGGGTATAATTAAACAGTTTATTACTCTAAATCAGGGGTGCGCAAACTAATACATACAAAGTTTTGTGGTTGTATTGCAAAGCTTTTGTTTTTCAAGTTAACACTGAACGAAAAGCACGAGTTAGTTCATTGTTACAATCACAACATATGTTCAGTCGCTGTTTGAACTTCATGCTGAAAGGTTGCGGTCGTTTGCTACTACATTGACATATTCAATACTACAAGCTTCGTTTAAAAATTAAGTAAAATTCTACGAATTAATTAGATCCCTACACTGAGGAAACGAATTGGTTGGGGCAACAAAAAAAATGCCCAACCGCATTTTCGAAGTTACTGCAACCTGAAATCTGAAGTTATTGCAGCATACATTTTGTCAGCGATGAATGCTTTTGATGTTGTCTGAACTAACTATTGAAAATCAGAACCAAATCATGCCCTACTCATAACTAAAAATCGAATCTTACAACTTACCATTCTCTTGATATGATAGATAGTTGATTGGTACAACATAAATCTGAATTTGCCACATAGTGAACATAAATTTGAATTCGTCTGTCAAATTGTTCCGTTAGTTTTCCATCCGACTTTGTCGTCCAATATGTTAGACCATGCGAAAGCCCCTATTCAATTCTTCGTTTATATAGCGCAGTTCAATATGGTAGAAAAATAAAAGCAAGGTTTGCAGATATTTTGCATTGACATTTAATGAAGTTGAACTTGAATCAAATTTTTAATACTGATGGTATTTTTTATTAACAATTAGTTGTGCAAAAAATTATTCGGTTGTTAAATTCAATATTCAATTGAGGGAATCAATTATTTGGTCATTTATTTCCAGTATTTTCAAGGACGACTTGAAAAATGAGTCGATTCTGTTACATCAAATATATTCTTATATGGATGAACGAATATTTCTGGTTTCTACAAAATTTTGATTCTGAATAACGAATTCAGTTTATAACAACCGAAAAATGTTTATAGCAACTATTTTTCGAAACACCCAACCAAAAATTTTGGACCTACAGCTAATCTGTTTTGAGAGTGTATTATTTAAAATCAAAAAATTATTACAGGCAAACAAGTACAATAAACAAACGCATATTAATGCGTATGAATGGTAGTTTGTCGATTTTAGTAAGGCAGTGCAGGAGCAAGCGACCGCAACCTCACATCACGAAGTTCGCACAGCGACTGATCGTGTGCTGTGAAAGCACATATGTGCAGTGTTGCCATCCAGGGCTGCCACTCTCAAACATTTTATTCTACCAAATTTCATCCAAAAATTTACCAAAATGAAAAAGAATTTACCAAACACAAAAAATTTCATTTTTAATTTAAAGAAACAATACATTTATCCTAAAATGCTTTCAATTGAAATAATTTTTGGTTCTCACATTAAAATGGAGTCTTAAGTTACTCTTGTTGCAAAATTATTTTTAGTTTTAATGCTTATTTATGGTTTTTTTGACAATTTAACTAAACAAACTCCGTGTTGAGAAAAACTTAAAATATTTTGTTTAGATTTAAAACGTTGAAAACAGCCATCTCTTGATGCACATTCAAAAAATTAGGTTAGCAATGTTAAAATAGATAACAATGTTATCCAAGAACAGTTTATAATAAGGATTGGTTACTGCGTTAACAAAGAAAAAATATTTAAACTGAGTGTTTTTTCAGTGTCACACCCGTCCCAGAAAAATGCTATAGTTTTCCTAAGAAGCAACATGGGCTTATGATAAGAATGAAACTTTCCTAACGTAAGGATGTTGATGTTTTACATAAAATTGTAAACTTTTTTCATTCAATAAATCACTTTTATTCTTCATTTCCGTTATAAGAAGTTGGTCACACCCGGAACGGTTTTCAAAATTTTTTTCTAATAATGAAATTTTTGCAAGTACATATATGAATTAATTCATTGATTAAAACAAGTTTTGTAAATTCATGTAAAGCGATATCATTTGTATAGGTATTAATTTGATCAAAAATTCATGCGAAAAATTTTTTGCAAAAAAATATTTTTTTTTTAAATATTATTAAAAAATCGAAATTATTGGTATGGGTATTAATTTGATGAAAAATGCATGCAAAAAAATTTTTTGCAAAAAACTATTTGTTTTTTTTTTAAATTAATACATTAATTAAAAACATATTTTTTGATTTTAGTGTTAAAAATATGTGATGGTTATTATGTCGAACCCATTAAGTTCTTATAAATCATTCCCACATCATTCGCACTCGTCACACCCGTGACAATCTTATGTCACACCCGTCCCATTTAAAAGTTTAAAAAAGAGTGGTTATCGCCATTTTTTCAAAATATTTTTCACTGGTATTCAACAGAAAATATATTTAATTTGAATATTTGCAAGGCAAAAATAGTCTCATTGTGACAGATGGACTGAATTTCAATGTTAAACTCAGAATTTTTAGTTTTAAACTTGTGCTCGTCACATCCGTCCCAGGTGTTTAAGCGAATGTAACTATTAAACTAGTATAAATAATTGCAATATGTTTTAGCATTTGGAAACCTTGGGGCATCTTCTAAAATACCCTATAGTAAATTGCTAAAATTTTAACCAGTTAATACCATTTTCAGCACGATAAAGTAGTTAAAACGTCACATGGAATGAGCCATATATTTTAATTAAATTAACATTTATTATACGCTTGAAGATATTTCACCGCTTTCTACATTGGTCGCCTTCTTTCTAATAACAAATCTAAACCGAAATAACATAATCGCTTAGAATATAAATTTTAAGAAAATAAATTTATTAAAACTAAAAACTTACTTATCCATCCTAGCCATGATACAAAAATACAGGTATCATTGACAGCTGATTATTTTCTCTTGAGAAGGGAACTGGCTGCTGGTAAAAACGGCAGTCAAAGCAAAGCAATTACTTGCCACATTCAGCGTAGTCAACTGTTGTGACAGTGTACCTAGGTGAGCTATGTTTTAGCTGAATGGGTTGCTATATGAAGCGTCATAAAGTTGTCAAAAAGACGAAATGTAAGTCTATGTACTGTTTATATATAGCCTTTTTTACTTTTACAATAATTTATTTACTTTTTCAATTTCAATAATTTATTTATAACATTTTTGTTTTTAAATACTTAAAAAATATCTAATATTAAACTGCACTCTAAAATAATCATAAACAAATTATAAGTATTTTACTATATGTTGAAACTTATTTCCTACCACCTCAGATGTATATGTAATTAATTAACACAGATTCAAAGTTGAAGTTTGAATTTCTGAACAGTTGAGACAGAAGCGTACATCTTAGCGACGCCCACCTCATCAGTTTTACTGAGCGCTATACAAATTAAATTTTGCTCAAGTGTTGGCAATGTTGAGTATGCTGAATGTGCCCTTTTTATTATGTTGTTTGCTTATGAGCGCTCTCTTCTTCGATATATTTTTTGACAATTTGAAGTAGTTGACAGAATCGTCAATACTATCTGTAGTTTTGTATCATGATCATAACGATCCATCAATTTCTTTCCTAAGCCGAGGATCTAAGCAACTGACCAATTCAAATTTTTGACATTTTGCTTTGCATTCATTCGTGTAATTATCACTTGATGCGTTCAACTTTATTTGAAAGATTATTTTCAATCATTAATGATTTGAATTTTAAATTTACCAAACCAAAATCAAATTTACCATTTTACCAAGTCAAAATCTTTTTACCAAATTTGGTAATATTTTACCAAAACGGCAGGCCTGTTGCCATCAAAAAAAATTTTCATATCGTAACTTTTGACTCTGTTCGTCGGATTTCCGTCGGATCCGTGAAATTTTAAAAAACAACAACAAAGTAGAAATTTTCAGAAAGCAGTTGAACATTAAAGAAGAAATATAAAAATCAATGTGGATGTTTTAAGAATTATTTTTAAATAAATCAAATTTTGTTTCAAAAGTCAGTACATCTAATATTTCTAACATGATTATATATAAAAAATATTTTGAAAAAATATGTTGAAAAATACTTTTAAGCACACAAAAAAGAAGTAAAAATAAAAAAACTCACGTGTAGCAACGTACACGTGGCAGAAGATAAACTTCTTTATCAGTAAGAAATAATAGAGATTTAAGTGTGAAACAGAGAGGGAAAGTATCGGAAAAGAAATTCAATCAATACGAAAAGGAATAATAATCTGTTGATTCAATATTTACATCCAGGGACCGTACCGGCTATGGTTTTTATTGAAAGTGGCACATATTCACTATTATCTTATAATTTTTATTTTTTCCCAAAAAAAAAAAATAAAAGTTATTAGTGCCTTATAGTTCTTTGGGCAAAATAACAGTTACTTTTGACTTTTATTTTATCGGTCAAAAATAGCAGTTGTTTTCTGCCGTTTATTTTTTCGGTCAAAAATATCAGGTAATATATATTTGTTCAAGTCATTTTACCGACTAAAAAATGTTGATACCATTATTTGCATCTCATCGATGAGACATTTTACACATGGTGTCAACAGTTCAATCTGTCAAGCGGCCTTTAAAAAAACACAAATTGCTTGATATTTTTGACCGAAAAAATTAAAGTCACAAAATAACTGCTATTTTTGACCGATAAAATAAAAGTCAAAAGTAACTTTTATTTTTTCTCGAAAACATGCAACGCAAAAAATAACAGTTAAATTTTAACTTTTAAAGAATCAGTCTAAAATTTAAAAGGCACTTAATATTTGTGAGGCTAAGGACATTTGTAACATAATGGTATGTTTGAAAAGTCTTTCAACAATTTTTTTCATTTGAAAATTGTAAAATAACAGTTATTTTCGGTCCTTGTTTTAGTTCTGTTGGTGCTTTAGTTGCTTTCGAATGTCTTCTCAACTTTGTCACTTTTTGAATGCTAGATTGCATTTGAATAATACTCGTTGAAAGAGCTTCTGAAAGCAGAGGCAAATCTTGTTCATTATTACCTCCTGCTTCCTCATCATAATAATTGCTATGTTGATAGAGGGCCTCATAAAGCAGCAAACGATGATTGTTGAGTGTATCAACTTCAAAGCATCAGTGTGTTTTTTGGGGATTGGTTCTTTGTAGATTCACCAAAATACACTGATGTTTCGTAAAAATGCATTTTGAAACTCAGCCGTTGTTGCAATCACCTTACTTTCATCATTAGTTGCAGAGCCAGCTGCGGCTGCATTCTTAAGAGCTCTAATTCGCTGTTTATATTCACGAACGCGTTCTGCTCCTGTTTTAGCTATTTTTCTTAGCTTTGAGACGTTTTTTGGTATGGCATGGCCGACTATTCTCGGCAGTCGTAAATATTGCACTTTTTACACTTTTTGCTTTTAATATATTGAACTAACTGTTTTGCATGTTGTCAATCATCTCTCAAGTTTTTGATAACAACCAACGAACCAAATTAAACTTTAAGCTCATTATGCAGCGAACAGGCAGTACATTTTTTCCTGGTAGATATATCTCTATGCCTAAATATTTTGGCGTAATTGTAGAGCTTCCGCCTCTTGAGCAATGATCAACATCGATGGTCCTGGTTCAATTCTCGCTAGCGGTTATCATTTTTTGAAAATTTGCATATGAATTCAAAACGTTAGCCTAGCGTCACGAATAAGAGACCTTGAAATTTCACTCGCCGCCAAAGAAGTTTCACTTCAAAAAAAAATAATCTTCATTACATATTTTGTCATTGGTTAAAAAGTGTTGACAAAGAATTTCTAAAACAAAGTTTAAAGCTGCCACCAAGTTGCTATCTTTATTTTTTCATTGCATATACTTAAAGAAAAATACGCCAATTCGGACGTCGGATCTATTTTTTCTGAAATCGTAACATTTTGGAGAATTATGGCCATATATCGGATCATCGGATTCAAGACTGAAAATCGTAACAAATACGCTATATCGGACCATATGGCAACACTGCATATGTGAATAAATATTCAGTGTACTAGTGCGAGTCTCGACTGCAAAGCTTTTTTGACTGAAAGCTGTCGTATGCATGTGAAAGCTATCCGCCCATGGGCGGCCTTTTGCGCATGCCTGCTCTAAAGTATTGGACGGTAGTATTGGACGGTTGTCCAAGCCATGATATAAGGACTCAGGTAGACTTATTAGAATGACAGCAAAAATTGGCATACCTATGCTGTCAAAATACGATGCTGCCATATCTTTAAGCCAAAATCCAACTTTTCAGTAGATTATGTATATGTAGATCTTAATATTAAATAAAATGAACAATTCTAATAGAATTAAGAATTATAATAGAAAAACGAATTAGAAAGACGTAATAAAAGAAATAATTCGTTAATTAATTAAGCCGTTGCGAACAAATTAACTAGAATATTAGAGATGAATGATTTTTTTAATGATGTTTTCGGTAATTTTTCCACGAAAGAAAAAAAGAGGTAAAAGCTAATAATAAATTAGTGAAAATATTGGTATAAAAACCTTTTAGTTTTTAATTTCCTAGTTGAATGCAGTGCTGTCACTTTACCACAATTGTGGTAGATCTACCACTTTTTTCGACTTTTTTGACATCAACCACTTTTACCACCCACTATTTCCCAAACTATTTTCCCAAAATCTACCACTATTTTATTTCTGTCACAATTTCTATCATCAATCTATTTTTAAAGAATTATATCTATTATTTGTTTCTTTAATTTAATTTTTATAATATTTTACCGAAACAGGAAATGGAATTTTTTAAATGTGTGATTGGATTTGAATAGTATTGCATTGGAATAAATCATAAAATCTATGCAAAAACAATTAAAAACTTGATTTTCAGTTCTTTTTCAATTATCCCGAAATTCTTTTTTTTATTTTCGCAGGACACGAAAGCGTCCTGGCCACGAGCGTCTAAAAAGTAGCGAGATCCAATAACAAGATTTTTCACAATTGAAAATTGATGTTATGCTATTTTTAGAAAATAATTTGAGAACAATTGTTTATCTTTTTTTTCCATTAAAATTTTATGAATGTTAAAATAAAGCTATGCCATAATTTTTATGAGATTACTGCAAGTAAGCCCCATTTTTGAAGATAGGAAAAAATCTACCACTCATTTTCTTAATCTACCACTCCTTTCAGACACAATCTACCACTATTTATAATTTTCAAGTGACAGCACTGGTTGAATGTCTTGTGTTTTTGAACTCCTTTATTATTCAGTTGTATAGGAGTGTGGTGGATATAAAAATTAAAGCGTGTGCATATGAATTTTTTATCAACATTTTTATCACGTGAATTTTAAAATTAAGTTGCGTTTATTATCAAACAAAAACTAAATATGCTTTGTATATTATTAAATAAGTTTTTATCCCTTTTGTCCCATGCAAAAAATTCAAAAAAAAATATTTTTTCCCACAAAATTCAAGATGTGGCAAAATTGACGCTGAGCTTGACAGCAATGGCAGGTTGATTTCTAGGAACTCAACTCTAATAAGTCTACCTGAGTTCTTGTATCATGGTCCAAGCTGTGCACGTTGTGCATGCATTAGCACATTTATCGATTAACCTAAGGGTGTTGGTCACCAGCTGCATCTTGCAAATTTATTGACTTGTGCTAGGCCAGCTATGACCATCAAGTATGCCAGCTATGACCAATGAACAATGAGTATTCGTTTGTTTCAGTTTTTTACTAAGAGAAGTTGTAATTTTAGAGTGTAAAACTTAGTACATCCACAACACGTCCTTTTACAGAGTTAGGTGGAGAGTTGGAATTTCTAAATGGATTTCTTTTTTTTTGTAATCCATATAATTCCATATATAGAGCCAACTATAGTTATGATACCTGCTTCATCACAAAATTTTTTTTTATATTTTTTTTCTTTCTTGGCAACTACAAGATTAACATTCTTTAAATTTTGGACGAGATTCTCCCAAAAGCATTTCTTTTTTAACTGGCTCTTTGTAGCAACATGCAATATTTTGCCATAACTTGATCCACCAAAAATACATAAATCTATGATCCACCTAAATAGGTTAATCCTAATACCTATGAAAATTAAAGAGAAATTTGTGGCAAAGTTCTACTTGCTTAATATTTGCTTGAGAGGTGAAATGAATCCGCTCTCAAATTTTTGTCGACCAAAATTATGTATTTTGTTCGACGACGTTTGTTCAATAATAGAGTGATATATCACTATCGATAAAACAGTTGGTTCGACGTCGAAATTTAAATTTTCAAAAATAGAAAATATTTGTTTCGACGCTGTTTTGAGAGCGAGCGCGGGTTCAATGATAAGGGTGAATATTTAATATTTAAATAGTTTTAATATATCTTGTATACTACATATTTGATTATTTGAGCCATTAGCAATAAAATTTTCTACATTCTTGTAAAAAATTTTACATTTGGATGAGCAGTTTATGGCCCAACGTAAAATTCACTCAAAGTAAGATGTAATCAAATATGTAAAAACCAGAACTCAAATGATAGCTGACCTTATTTTTTCACGAATTTCTTTCGGTGAGAACTGTTTTTCTCTATTAAAAATGTATTTTAAAGATCAAATGGTAAAATAACCAGTTTTTAAGTTTTCGATTTTTTATTATATTTTAAAGACACTTTTGACTTGCATTTTTATGTGGAAAAACCATTTTTTCAAAATATTACTTTTAATAGCAAAAAAACTGCTGATTCATTTATAAAAAATTGTTCAATTCACATCAAAAAATTTTGTGCAGAAAATCTTATTAGGCTTAATTTGAACAGCTTTATTATAAAAATCGAATAGGAAATATACAAGATATATTTAAATATATATGACTTTATTTAAAAAAAGCGAGAAAAACTCGAAAATTTAAAAATAAATGTAACCATAAAAAATTTTGTTCGCGATTTTCGTGTTAAGAGACTCCAAATCTATAAGAAAAAATAATGGGATACCGTGTAGATGATGCAATTATTGCAGGTAGAATGAATCAAGTCGCAAAATGTGTTTTTCACTTCATGATAAGTGTTGATTTTTGTAAGTAAATTTTGTCTAGCCGACCGAAACAAAGAACATTTGTTTAAATCAGGCATGCACGTTAACGTTAATTTTAACGATAACCAAAATATTTTTTTGTTTCGTTGAAGCGAAATCAAAAAAAAAAAAAAATAGAATGTTCATTCAAAAAACGAAAAACATTTATTTCGTTTCGGAGAAAACGATATACAATTTTTTCGTTTTTGTGCCCAATCAACCGTTGAAAATAACGTTAATTTCAACAAAAGAATTTCGTTTTTTTGGTATCAGAAGAAATTTTTTTTTAGCATAGAAGAAAATAATAGATAATTTTTAACGTTATTTAAAAACGAAATAATTTTGATAATTTATTTTTCTGACTCAACATAACGAAAAAATTTTGTTGATTTCGTTGTGCCTGGCTTAAATTGAATACGTAAACTTTTCATAAACTGGACCAAATGAAAAAAAGCGGACCAAACGTTAAAAAAGGAAAATTGTTGGTCCAATTGGCGCAAAGAGGTAACATCTTGCAAGCAGCAAGCTCGTTTTCGATGAATAAAATAGCAAGATCGGAAACTCTTTCCTGTCGCATGAAATACCTTAAATAAGTCTTTATAAATTTAAGCTTTAAAACCTCCTTTCGCATTAAGCTACGATACACAAATTGTAAGAAATACTCTCAATGCTTATGAAATGTTTGGTAAAAGTCCCACTGACAATGAAAGTGAGCATTGCCATGCCGTTTAAAAGAGGCATAAAACATACATCGTGAAATAAATCATATGATTTATCGCAAGATTTAAGCTATGCCATGGTATATGCGATCTCCACTAAATTTTTCGATGACTCCTCATTGTTAAGACTTGCAAGCAGTATTTTAAATTTTAAACAGCAATTAAAAAAATGGGATACACATTTTTTAACGCACCAATGGCCTCCAAGGTCATCAGACTAGATTTCATTTGAGAAAAACTGACATCGAGAGAACAGTTGATCGAAAGGATTAACACAGCTGCTTCTATTTTACGCCAAGAAATGCAAGTGTTAACCTTTATATGCACCGTGTATCTTTAAAGATACAACCATTGAATAGTTTTGGTTTAATATTTTTCAAATAACTTTTTTATATTATTTAGAATATTATAGGTAGCATTATGCCAAAAAAATAACTTTTTTTTTTCTTTAAGATACAAATGTGTGACTTCACTCAATAAAGGGAGAATACATTTAACTTCATTACGTAGTACTCCAAAATATCCTTGCTTACAGAATGCCTGATAACTAGGTGTTTGAAAAAATCTCTTTTTTTTTGGAGTTGTTGTGTTTTTAATCTTTTTATCCATTTTCCTGGTGGAAAAACAAACATTTTATAATTTTGCATCATTAAAAATAATATATTCTTAACGGAATAATGCTCTATACCGCAAGATTTGAAATATAAATTTTAAAAATAGTTGTTTTAAAAAATGCAAGAAAATTGCACTCATATATAAAATGCCATAAATATTGAAGGAATCAGAAAGAGTCGTCTAATGCATATTTGTTTAGCTAATGGATATCTAAATTTTCACCGCGTGGCTTTACGATATTTTCAATGGTTTTGCAGAAACTGAGCTACAAAAACAGTTTAGTACAAAAAAGTCTGTTTTTGACCCTTTTTCTGCATCAAATGCCATCCTAGCCGCTCCATGCCTACAAAAATTAAGCATAAACTAATTTTTATTGATGGATTTTTAAAAAATTGACCGAGTGACTTTAAGTTTTTCCTTACTATTGTTAAGAAATTGACCATAATATGAAGTAAGGTTTGGAAAAAAAAAATTAAAAACAACTAGAAAAACAAATTTTTTTTTGCCAAACATTAGGCATAGAGTAGAATCAAAGTTGGATTAAATGTTGTTTTAAGCCCATGGCGACGGACGCTCACTGTGTATATTCATGTATACTTGATCAAATAATATCTTATGTGAAATTTAAATTTTGAATATTGTATGTTTTTAATTTCAGTTTTAAACTGTTTAAATCCAGTTACGTAAATTATACAAAGATGCTTTAATTTTGGGTTAAGATTCAACAATAAAAAAATATGTAGGGGAAGAGTGGCATGAAAGAGCCAGTTTTAGAAAAGTTACAAAATTTATAAAAATAATTAATAAAATTATAATTCTTGTATCAAAAGTATTTTCTCATTCATTTATGAACGTAATACCATGAAATATTTTCCAAAATCAACAATATTCTTGGACCTGTAGCCATTTATAAAAAACATGAAATTCGGCTCTTTCATAACACATGGGCATTGAAAGAGCCAACCAAAGTTTTGAAAGAGCCATCTTCTTATTACAAGACTTAACACGAAAAATAACGAATATTTTATTAAAAATATTAATTGTTATTATAAAAAGTATTGTTTTTACAAAAACAAATTAAATAAATAAAAAAATTCAAAACACAAAACAAAAAATACTTAAAAAACTTAAAAATATTTTTAGCAAAAAAATTAAATCGCTTTGAAGAAAATCTATAATAATAAGACCTATTCCAAAAACAAAATAAGAGGATTAAAACACTTAAAAACATTTTTGACAAAAATAATTTAAACTTCCTTTACGCTTCTTCATACCACCGCAACCCAGCTCTTTCAAAACATATTGTCCAAAGAAACATAACCTCAAAAATTAGTATGAAATCAAGATTTTTCCGGCAAAATAAATATGTTATTGGTAGGCCTATAACGGCAAAAACTTATGAATTTTCTTTGTATAACATAGATTAAAAAAAAAAAAAACAAAAATAACAGTTACTTTTGAATTTTATTTTATCGGTCAAAAATAACAGTTTTTTCTGCCGTTTATTTTTTCGGTCAAAAATATCAGGCAATTTGTATTTTTTCAAAGGTCATTTACCGACTAAAAAAGTATTGATATATTTAGGTTTTTCACAACTTGAAATATGCAGTTGTATCGATGTATTCGAATTCAAATCTTATTCACACTGTTTTTGTTTTCTATTTGAAAGAAAGAAAAACATTTTTTGAGCTCCTACGTTTGTTTTATCTTTCAAATAGAAAACAAAAACAATGTGAATAAGACGAAAATATGAATAAAATAATACAACTGCTTATTTCAAGTTGTGAAAAACCTAATTATTTTCATGTTATCGGTGAGACATTTTACTGATGGTGTCAACATCTGTCAAGCGGCCTTTTAAAAAAAACAAATTGCATAATTTTTTTGACCGAAAAACTAAAAGTCACAAAATAATTGTTACTTTTGACCGAATAAATAAAAGTCAAAAGTAACCTTTATTTTTCCCCGAAAAAAATACAAGGTAAAAAATAACAGTTAGCTTTTAATTTCTAAAGAATCAGTCGGAAATGTAAAAGGACTTTCGTGAGCTGAGTTGTGTACTAGCTGCAGTTGCATTCTTAAGGTACTTTTCTTAGCTTCGGGACATTTTTTGGCATGACAAAAACGATTCGGCAGTCTTAATTATTCACTTTCTACACTCCTTGCTTTTAATTTTATATCGTATTAACCGTTTTGCATGTTGTCAATCACCTTTCAAGTTTTTGATAACAATCAACGTTATGATATGCTCTTTCAAATTAAGCTTTACGCTAGGATTCGATATTCAACAAAAAAATATGCACAATTGTTATATTTTGTTACGTAATGTACAGTATTCCAAGCATAAAGAAATAAAATTTCCGTGCATACTCGTAGGATGAAAATGAAATGGTACAGTACGGATCAAATGGTACAGTACGTTTTTGAGACATGGTGTGTGTCTGTGGAATGCAAGACACGGACTAAAACCCGTTTAATATTTATTGCATTTTGTTTGCTAATTTGTCATATGCCTATTTGGCGTAGTGATAGAGCTTCTAACTCTTATAAGATACTTTATAGGGAACCTGGGTTCTGTCCCCGCTGGCGACGATAATTTTTTTAAAGTTTTCTTATGAATTCAAAACGTTATCCTAGCGTCACGAATAAGAGACCTTGAAATTTCACTGGCCGCCAAAGAAGTTTCACTTAAAAAAAAAACTCTTTCCTAAAACATTTTCAACATATAGAATTTTTTTATACAAATTGAGTTTTATTGGCAGTAACCTTTAAATAACTTATAAATTACCACAAATAAAAATGACAGCTAAGTCCCTGAACAAACATTGCTACTACTATATAACTTCACCATCTGCAACAGTGAATAAAAACTTTTTCCAAAAAACGCTGTTTTGACATCATGCTAATTATAGGTGCTAAAAAAAGTTTTCTTTCTATTTGTCATACTTTTTATAAAAATTGTAGGTATACAAAATCAAAATTTTTATTTGGAAAAAAAAAACACGATTTTTATAATCTAGGTACAATCTACAGTATAACTTCTAGGAACAGATAAATACTTATGATCAGGAGAAAATAGCTTGCGACCGATTTACTCGCTAACCGATTTTACCAACACTAATAATAAATTCAGCTTTTCACCAATATATTGAAATAACATTTTCACCTCAGTTCGTTCTGAAAATACAACTGCAGTTTTTTTATTTTTTTTTAAAGTAGTCTTTCACTTTTTTGTGAAGAACAAAATAGTTATTCTGACAAAAGGTGACAAAAAAATTTGTGAAAATATTGTTACACTGAGGGAAATATGTGTTAAAATTAAATGAAATTGTGTTCATATTTAACGAATTTGTTTTTGAAATAGAGCTTGAAACAAATTCATTAAAATTAAATACAACTGTTTTTAACGTTAAGTTCAAAACAATTGTTTTTGTTTTTAAAACAATGTTTTTGTTATGAAAAACGATGTAAAATAAAAATTTTAAAATTTTAAACAAATGTTTTAAAGCATAATTTTTTCCATGCCATTTTTTTAGCTTTTCCGAGTTTTTGGCAACAGATTCATAATAAGCTACCTCCGGGACCCTCCGAAAACCAAATGTTAACTCCATTTGATGAAGCTTGCATTTTAAATATTTCAATATTAGTTAATATAAATGAAATTAGTTTTATTTTATCATTTGGTCTATATATGTCAAACCAATTTGAAAAATTAAAAAATTCTCATTATATTCAGATTTTTGTTTGTTTTTTCAAAGAAATAATGATGAGAAAATTAAAAAAAGAAAGGAGTTTATAGGTAGTTGAAAATCAAACACACTTGCTTTAAATTTTGTTTTGTAGAAACGTAAAAGCATTAAATTGCTATTTTAAAATTTTTTGTTTGATTTTAAAGTATGTTTTTTTCTCAGTGTAAGAAAAATTAATAAAAAACAATAACAATTGAAAAGTTATTGCAAGAAATCAGTGCAAAAAATAAAAGAAAAATAAAAACATTGGCTGATGCTTTTCTTTTTACATTTTGTTTTTTTTTTTTATTTTGGGAATGATTGAGGAAGTGGAGAGGGAGTGCGGTATTCACCACTAAATTTACTTGTGAGAATGAGATGACTGTATACTTCAAATTCTTTTTGAAGGGAGATACAAAGTCTTACGTATATTCACACCGACAGGGAAGTTTCGGTTATTTTTTCCCCGATGTCCTTACAACCAGTGTTGCCAGAAAGTTTTGAGAAAAGAAGCTAGATGGCCTTTAAAAAATGGCTAGAAAAGGCTAGATGGCTTTAAAAAAAGCTAAAAAAGGCTAGATTTGTTAACGTTATTATGCCCTAAACCTGTATGGTCAGGGTATATTGACTATGTGCAAACGTTTGTAACGCATAGAAATAAGCGAGTCTGGTATAGAAAAGTATACATATTCCTGATCAGTGTCACCTTGTTCGTCCATCTGTCTATGTGTTGTCTGTAAATATAGGTTAAGAAGGAGTTGAGATTGGTTCACATATTTACATGAACCCAAGCATCTGCACTATTGAATATTTTTTGAATCCACCCACGGACACGCTTACTTCCCATAAATCTAAAAAATAAAAATCGCTGTATAGACGGTTGTATTTAAGCTACAAAAATAAAATTTAAATGTATTTCTTTTATATGAAACTGAACACAATGTACACAAAAAATGGGCGTGATCTACCCATGAACATGCCCACCTCCCATACAACTCCAACATTGAAAACACTATTATAAAGACGCTTTTATTTGAACTACAGGGATAAAACTTATCAGATATGTATTTTATATTAAAACTTATATGTGTACTAAGGTGTAAAATAGTCGTCATTCGCCCTTAAATACGCCCACCTCCCATACAACCCACTATAGTAAAAACGCTATAAAGAAGTTTATATGAGCCAAAAATATAAAACTTGGTATTGAGATTGTTGTATCAAAACTAAGATGTGTTCACAAAATGAGCGACATCCGCCCATGAGCATGCTCATCTCCCATACAACCCACAATATGGAAAACACTATAAAAACGTTTATATTTGGCCTGCAGAGATAAAACTTGGTATGAGATCATGGTATATAAAACTAAGGTGTGCTCACAAAAAAAGGCGTCATCCACCTACGAACGCGCCTTCCTCCCATACAACCTTCATTGGTACAACCTATATAGTTCTATAAAGAATACATGGATTTTAAACAAAAATAGGAAGTTACTTCTATTTGTTTTAGTATTTTAAAATATTATTTATTTAAATATTATAGGAGGTTTAGTGTATTTCATAGTCGGACTAGACTTTCTTTACTCGTTTTCTTTTAAGAACATATCTTATCTTTAGAAGAAAATTTAGCATGCCAGTTTGAATACGGTTTCTTTACTTGTTTTTTTTTAAATTTCGTTCTTTCTACCTCAGCGTTGCTTAATAGTAAAATAATAAAACTAAAAACCAAATCTGATAGCTCTTGGAACGGATCTTCATTCAATGAATCTCTAGCTTCTGCCCAGAATTCTGTTATAGAACTTAAGTTATTCCAATTGTGATTTACAATTGTTTGCCATTATATTTCAATTATCCTTATTTCTTCTGTAGAGTAACTGGATTTTTCTTTCTCTATAACAGAAAATATTTGGGTTTAACCACTTTAAAAGTATAAAAAGAGCAATAGAAGATGCACACTTTCAAAATTGCAACGTCAGAAAAATTGGATGTAGTAATGCATCTTTAAGCAAAATATTAAAAAAGGCTAGAAAAAAAACAAAAAAAGGCTAAAAAAAGGCTAGAGGCTAGATGGTAATTTTCGAGGCTAGACAACAAAAAAAAAGGCTAGATCTAGCCTCAAAAAGGCTAGACTGGCAACACTGCTTACAACAAAATTAACTGGTCAAATCCGGAGAGATTAACTGGTAATTAGCCGGGGAGTTAACAGTAACCTTTTTTGCAGGGTACTGACCAGTGATGGAATTGGACCTTTTTTGATTGTGTCGAATCAGAAAAAAAAATAGTGCTTTTTAGAAAACAATAGTGCCGAATTTTAACATATCGTGCTGATTTCGTAAAAAACCGTCAAAACTCAAATTTATCATTTTTAAGGAAAATATACAGAAAAAAAACACTAGAGAGCTCTATTGCATATTTCAAGATGATCTTATTTGCATTGATATAACGGTTTTGCGAACACCTTTAACTCGATTTCTCTATGGAAGATAAATTTAAAAATTAAAAAAAGGTATTGATACAAATTTCAAATTCAACAATTTACATATTTTTTAAATTTTATTTGAGATCTTTTTTAAACTTAGATCAAAAATAATGCATTGTATTCATTAAATGCTTATCATATACATATGTATATGAACTTTTAAATATTGATCTTTATGAGATTTTGAAAAGAAAATATTCACTTTAGGCAAGCGGATGAGTGTGGCAAGGACAGTACACCTTGGACAATTCTATATATATTTTTAAATAAAAAAACATCAAATTCATTTTTAATCTTACTTACTTTACATCAAAATTGTGAAATTGGGACATTTTCCATCCTAGATATTGTAGGATATTCAGATAACTTTCTATATATTTATTACTTATTATTTCAGCTTCAGAAATTTCTTTTTGTAGAAATAATTGTAAAAGTAATGACAAAATGCTATTCGTTTCACCAGAGACTACATGTTGTGGAGTAAAATATGGAATCATGTTTAAGGCTTCATTATTGAAATCAATTCTTTTTCTGAAGTCTGTACAAAACGTAATATAAAATTTTATTGCAACTTTCTTGAACTCAACAATATCGCATTGTAATATGTTTTTGATTTGTAGAATATTTCAACTGTAGTTCCACAACAAACGTCCTCCACAGGGATATGATTATTTAAATTCAACGAACTTAAATAACATAAATCAATATTTTTTTTTGTGAATAAAATCTCGACAAATTTGTCTTAATAAGTATTTACATTTAGAACAAAGTATGTGAATTCTGGCGTCCTCTGACTGCATTTCAATATTCACATCGTTCATAATTTTTAAAATATAGGATAAAAAAATAAACACATTTTTATCAACGGGTCTCCGAGGTTTTCACTTATGGAAAAAATATTTTCGTCCATACTGCTCCAAAATTCTATCGACTAAATGATACAAAAAACTGTTATAACTGTTTCAATCCATATATTATAAATGGATTATAAAACCTGTCGGGAAAGCCATCGCGTTGGAGTTAATCGCAAAATTTGGTGCAGCTGGAAGTCAAAATCTGCTTGAAGCTCGCTGAAGTCTTCTTTTCTGGCAAATATCACCGTTGATAAAAATTTTTTGGCAGTTTCAATTTTCAATTTTCTTTATCAAACTTTTTTCAATTTTGGGATTTTCAAATTGTACCGAAATGTAAAAGCACTTGCTTAAAGTGCCGTCTAGTCTCGAAAGTGCCAAAAAAGCACAATTGTGCGTAAAATGCTATCCCTGGTACTGACTGCTTATATGAAATATTCATGGAATTAATGTTTCTTTTTTGTTTTGGAAAGACAACAGAACTTTCAGCTTAATATCTACGTATAGTGGAATTCCCAAAAGTTAACGATCGATAATTTTAATAGAAAATGACAGTTTTCAAAAGCTAACGACACCGAACATCGTTATTCAGCCGTTTGGGAATTCCACTACTCCCTTTTATGAAAAAGTTTACGAATATAACTAAAACGAATGTTTTCGTTTTAAATGTTCGAATGTCGACATTGTTCTCATAAAGTGAAGAATATGGTTTGGTACTAAGGTTTCAAAAGTGGAAATTTCATAAAACTTATTTTTATCTTATGAATAATTTTCGAAATATCCTCAAAACATGTTTTGTGACATGCTTTTTTTTTTAGTTATTTGATCACTTTTCATTCCACTTGCAAAAATTGGATTAAGTAAGTTACAGTCTTTCAAAATCAGAAAATGTTGCTTTTTTTTTGTCCTGTTTTAAAAATTACTAAATTTTATTTGATCCGTTTAATTAAAAATATGCATAAATTTGCTCAAATCGTATTTACGATCATAACCAGCAAAAGAATTTTCGACCAGAATCATGAATGACCAATTTTTTAATAACTTTTAAGTATTACATCCGATTTGAGCAAATTTGCACTAATTGCAAGATTTTTTTGTGAAATATAATAATCTCTCATAATAAATCTTAAAACTGAGAAATTTTTGTTTTAACTAAGCGGACCAGTTGTTAAAAAAGTCATGTGAAAAACTAGTTAATTTTTATTGTACACTACTTATTTACTACTAAGTAATATTCAAATGTAATTTTTTTGTTAATTTTAGCAATATATGTGTGCCAGGCAAAGGCAGAAAAAGATTGGTCCTATTTTTCAATAGTGTCAATCGTGATTGCATACCTCTTCTTTTGTTCACCTAGCTTGTTTAAGACGAAGCATTGTGCAACCCTCGCATGCTTAAATATTTACTTATTCCTCAGTGTTATTGGTTATAATTGTCATACTTTGATTACCTTACAGTTTCCTCCTTTGATGAGCCTCGAAAAGCAGGTCCAACATTCATTTTTCTTTCAAAGTGCTGGTGTAATGATTTCTGGCCAAACGATGTGTAACTGTTCTTGTTGGATTTGCCCTCGGATATGTCATCAAAAGCGGGGGGAGGTGTTGAGCTACAGGAAAGTGTTGTGCCTAGCAATACATGAGATAAATGCCAATCAGTTTAGATTAAATTGCACAATTGCATTAATTAATGATGAAAAAGTTATGAAAGCTGTGAAATAAGTTATGATCATTTTTTAAAACTATATTGAATACCATGGTGAGGGGCATTTTGAGAAGTTGAGATGAACCACCCTAATAAATAACTAAAGTTTTTCTAGCAAAACAACAATGCAATTAGTGTGAACATCGTCATCGATTCTAAAATTGCCATGTAAGTGTTAGTAAAAATCGCATAAAGTGATGATTGCCGCATATAGTGATGATTTGAATTGGACTTCTTTTAAATTGCACTTAAATATTTTCAAGAATTATGTTTTGTTGCGGAACCACTAAAGTGGTTTTTGGACGCTGTCGTCGCGACCGTTCTATTTCTTCCTTCACTTCAATAAATGCACTGAGTGACTGAAGAAGATTATCTTCCTGATCCGAACTACCGTTAGGATCTAAAGCCATGTCTGCGTATTGCATATAATTATGGGATTTAGCTTTATCTTTTTGCCTTTTTTGACGGAACTCAGGCTTATGATCGTCTTTAAGTCGAATTGAAGTTCTAAGGTTCGTGTGAACTGAAGGTACATTCCGTTCGATTGAGCGTATAGATGAGCGACCATTGCGTGACATAAAACTACCTATGCTCTGTTTACGAAGATGATCAATTTGCGGATACAAGCGATATGACATCCTTCTTGGGCGATTTGTCGTATGCACTGACCAATTAGATTCCGTAGTTGCTATTGATCGTTCTGATCTAGCTTTGGGTTTTATTGGTGTTTCCGTTGAATTAACTTCGACTTCCTCAATATCAAAAAGATCATGAATTTCAAGCCAGTCTCTTACATTGCTCGGCGATCGTTGCTTACCAAAGCGCGGTATCGGTATTTCTGGCACTTGCAAAGAGTTTTGCGAAAGAGGGTCTTTATTTTCACATGCAGAGTATATACCTGATGAGTTCGATGCTCGATGTGGCTCATGTTTGCGTTGTTCATGAATTCCAGATGTTTTCTTTAAGCGTGGAGATCCTCGTGGTGGTACGGGTGGCGGAACTTTGAAATTAGCCGAAACGGCAGATCCAGCCGATGAAGTTTGCTTTATGCCTTGTGAAGAATTGCCCGAAACATAGATTGGAGCGGAAGATGATGTCAAGCCCACAGATGTGGGATGATTTTGATTGGTGGAGGACTTCATTGGAGGTGCCGTCTTAGCACTATGCGAACTCGAAGCCAGTGTTGATTGTGAAACCTGTGTATCTGTTAATAGAATCAATTTTTGTTCCACATCAAGCAGCATGAAGAAATTGCTCGGATTAGAAAATTTGAAAAATTCTATATATATGTAAAATTCTCTGAAGCATTCATAAAGGATTGTTTAAAAATCATAGTTGAAATATAACTAAGTCGTTTCTAGATAAGTGAAGTTTTAACTCAATTGACTAAGTGATCAAGTTGATGGTAAGATTCGCACATAAAGTAAGAAAATATTAGACGTTTTATGAGAAAACTAACTAACTGCTTGTTTTTGCGCGCTCAGTAAAAAACAAATCTGATTGGCCATTTCAGCCCTTGAAAGGACCTTGACCGAGCTGATTATGATCAACTGTGTTATTAAATGTTTGTACACAATTGATCGAGAGCTGAACATATGTATACATTTTATGCACATCCACGGCCACTACTCTCAGAACTAAGTTTGAAATACTGCCATGACTTGCTGTTAAGGGACCTAATAGTTTAAAATTGTTTTTTTGTTCAACTAGCAGAGAGCTTTTTTATAAGTATTTAAAAAACCTTCATGTTATTATATAATTGATAATATGTCATAAATCATATATCATATAATCATATCGCACACTAAATACAAAATAGTCGCAACTAAAAAAACATAACTTTTCAGGAGAAACGAAAAATAAAAGTCTGGTTGAAACTGCAGAAGAAAAGTTATTTTCATTTAAACACACAAACTTCATTATTCCAGTTAACGAAGAAAATAATGAAAAAGATAGTGAGATAGTGTTTTGTGAATTAATTTTTAACAAAAAGTCGGTATGGAAAAATTTTGAGTTGTGACTGTTTTGTATTTAGTGTGTGATATATATAAATCATATAATGATTAACTTTTCATTAATTTTTCGTATTTTTTATTTTATCATTTATTAAACTTACTTCGATATTCAGGATCGTTTTCAACCGAACGCTGTATGGCTTTAGATAAACTTTTTCGTTTTGAGGGTGAGTGCTTCAGAGCTAAAAAAGAAAATTAAGTATCAGATAAATGCTTTAAAAAAGTTGATAAAATTTCAAATTTGTTTTTTATTATTTTACAAAATTTTTATCAAAAATAAGAAAAACATATTAAATGTTAAAACAAAATTTATATTTTATTTATTATGCAGTAAATAAAAAAGAAACAGTTTCGATAGCATCGTAGGTGTAGACGTAGAATTTCTTATTTATTTATTTATTTATTTATTCTACTTTGTCTCTTTGAGCCGATTGTTTTGTCCATTTTGTACGTATTTTTTATTTATCTTCCAAAAATTAACAAATAAATAAACAACAGTGGCTCAAAGTAATAATGGAACACACTTAAAAATTGCATTCATTCAAAAGAGTATTATGTGGCTTATATAAAATAATTAAAAGAATAATGAAGCAACTGTTCATTGATTTAAAAAAATAAAAAAACAAAATTAATAACGAAAATTGAAGAATAATTTGAAGGAAAGTGTGAGAAAGTTGGGCATTGAGAGTTAATTATCGTTTGGCCAGGCTAACGATCCGAGACACAAGTCCTATAATGTGAGAAGCTGACTACTTAAAAATTGACCACATGTCTGGAAACTCCCATGGAGTAACCTGAAGGAAAGTTGAAAAATCACACAATTTCTACTCGTGAACACCGAAAAACAGCCCTTATTGAGGAGTGGAAGAATATGTAGCCGTCCTACTGCCCAAAACTAGTGAATTAATGCGAAAACATTTGGAAGCGGTTATTAAACGGAAGGGCTTACCAACTTAATATTTACTCTGTATTTTTGAAAATTATTTTGCTTATGATTTTATAAATTAACGTCGCGTTCCATTATTACTTTGATGTTGGTTTTCGTTATTAATTTTATTTTTTTATTTTTTTATTTTTTTAAATCAATGAACAGTTAATTCATTATTCTTTTAATTATTTTATATAAGCCACATAATACTCTTTTGAAAATATACAAAAATTTGTCGTTTAAGTTTTTTCAAAAAGTGGCAAATCTAGCATAAAAATACCAAAAATATTATATATATATCACACGCTGAGCAAATGTCCTTTCCATTAGTGCCACTTTTGTCACTGTCCGATGTATAGTTTGCGAGCTACACTTTCGTCTTTGTCTGAGAGCTACACTCTTAGTTTGAGAGCTACACTCAAATGAGTAGTGGGATATAGGATCTAAATTAATTTGAATTAGCAACAAGAATAACACTTGATCCAGAACGAAACCTGAATCATTTATTAAATTCAAAACAAATGTGTTCTTCTCAAATATTTAGTTCTGCAACTTTCTATTAGACACACTAATCAACGCTTGCTCTGTTAAATGCATATATCGTGGCAGCCCAATTGCCAGCATCATCTATTGGATTAAAACATAAAACAAAATATGATCTAAGTCGTTTTTTTCATAAGAGCTAAATCTAACTGGATAACAGAACCATTTTGTTAAGTTTGAAAGTTTGAGTTAATTGACTGAGTTGGAAAGAGGTTGTGATTGACCTCTTGTGTTAAAATAGAGCACTCAGTACACTACAGAAGTAGTACATACAAGAACCCAATGAGCCCTCTTAACGTGGAGTAGAGCAGTGATGCCCAGAAAAATTATTTGAAGAGTGCTACAACAATTGCAAAAAAAACAAGTAAAGAAAGTCTAAAGTCGGTCTAGGCCGACTATGAAATACCCTAAACCTACATTTCAAAAACAACAAAAAAATTTATTTAAATGGGCGTGTCCGTGGGCGGATGATGCCTATATTTTATATGCATTTAAATGTTGATGACAAATTTACACATAGCAAATTGTATTCCTGTAGCTCACAGTTAATGCTTTTATTGTGCTTTTGCTATGGGAGGTGGGCGTGTTCATAGACGGATTCCTCCCAATTTTTGAACACACCTTAGTTTTGGTATAAAATACATACATACCAAATTTAATTTCTCTATGACAAATATAACCTTATTTATTTAGTTTTAAACTTTTTGGGTTGTATGAGATGTAGGCGTGTCCGAAGGCGGATGACCTCCATTTTTCAAAACCATCTTTATATTGTCATAAAAAACATATTTGCCAAATTTTAGCTCTGTACGTTAAACAGAGGCTTATTTATTGCGTTTTCAATTTTTGGGTTGTATGGGAGGTAGGCGTGTCCGTGAGTGGATGACATCCATTTTTCGAAGACATAATTGTGTTGGTATTAAACACATACATATCAAACTTTATTGTTGTAGGCTAATTATGAGATGAGTTATCCAGTTTTCAATTTTCGGGTTGTATGGGAGGTAGGCGTGTCCGTAAGCGGATAATGTCCATTTTTCAAAACCATCTTTGCTTTGCTATAAAAAATATATGTGCCAAATTTTAGCTCTGTAGGTTAAACAGAGGCTTATTTATTGCGTTTTCAATTTTTGGGTTGTATGGGAGGTGGGCGTGTCCGTGAGCGGATGACGTCCATTTTTCGAAGACACTTTTGTGTTGATACAAAACACATACACACCAAATTTTATTGTTGTAGGTTAGTTATGAGCTGAGTTATGCAGTTTTCAATTTTTGCGTGGTATTGGAGGTAGGCGTGTCCGTGGGCGGATTCCAAAAATATTCAATAGTGCAGATCCTTGGGTGCATGTGACCATGTGTACCAAGTTTCATCCAATTATCTCTACTCCTTCTTCTTATCCTGTGTATACGGATAACACACAGACGGACAGACGGACGGACGGACGGACATGGATAGCTCGACTCAGGTGGTGACGCTGATCAAGAATATATATACTTTTCCATACCGGACTCGCTTCGTTCTATGCGTTACAAACGTTTGCACAAAGTTAATATACACTGAGAAAAAAACACATACCTTGCTCCAGTAAAAAATTTCTCTATTTTTGATAATAGCAATTTTCTCTTTTTCAAATAAAATTTTCTTCAATTAGAATAAATTTTCACATTTTCGAAGAAATATTTCTTTACTTCTAGGAAATGGAAATATTTCAATAATGGTATTCCCTTAACGATCAAAATTTCCCATTTCGTAAACTCGTAAAATTCCGAGCCTCTGTTAAAGGAACGCACCTTTAGACATCTGATAAATTTGTCATGCATATGTCAAAAACATCACATCAATAAAAAAATTAAAAATAATATAACTTCATTATTCATCATGCCGTAACAAATCGACCGAAAATTTGTTCGTAGAATCTGTTTGCTCTAGGTTTCTGAAATGGGAATAATTGAGTTATCTGCCTACTGCCTTCTTACTAAGTTAGCTGTCTACTCCAAACTTTTCCGGGCAATCTTTAGCCTCATCCAATACCAATTGCAGCAGTTTTACCAATTGACAGAGCACCTAACGATGTGTCGAAGTGTTTATTTTCCGTTTTCAAGCACTGCCACTATCCACTTCTATGCTTGCCAATTGGGATGAATTAAGCGCCAAAATAAATAATAAAACACACCACACACTTTTTGACAGTTTGACAGCTGAAAGTTTAACCAAACTTTTTTACATTGTTTAAGCACTGAAATTGTAGCTTAAACATCGTAAAAAAATCGCCATACAAAATATTTCCATCATTTCCCATTTTCTTAAAATTAAGCAGTTTACGAAGTTTAAGCTGTTTCCGAGGCGTTAAGGGAATACCATTAATGTCTCTAATAATGATAAGTATTTTTCTCGCACAAACAATTTCTCATTTATAGAGAAATTTTATTGAAAATGAAAAACTTTTCTTATATTTTGATAAAAAATTCACTATGAGAAGTATTTTCTTCAATAAAAACAAATATTTTCTCAAAAAAAAAAGTATTTTTCTCTAAAAACGATATATTTTTCTATTTCATGGAACCTTTTTATCATTTTTAGAGAATTTTAAGTATCGAAATTAGAGAATAGCATTCTCTGGAGCAAAGTCTATACCATTTTTCTCTAAATATGATGCCTTTTTTATCATATTCCGAGACACTTTTTTCTGAGTGTACCCTGACCTTTCAGGTTTAGGGTATAAAAATAACAACAAACCATTGGATTCGTGGCACACTAATTTTTTCCAACAACAAAAACACATAACAGCAACGTGCATACAACCATGGTGAAATAAATATAAGGTGTTCTCATCCGCAATATCAGAAAAAAATAGGCTGCCTTATTTTGACAATTTCTTTTGAAACCGGAGTAGGGTTGCATATTTTTGTACTTTCCTGATACTAGTACTTTTTTGTGATGCTACTTGAAGATGCTACTATTAAAAGGGTGGTTAAATTTTAAGGGCCGATGTTGAATGTGAACCACACCTAAACGTCAAAGTTTTTCTGCATTTCTTTTGACATTTCTCAATTTCAGACTAACTCAATTGGAACCATGGAAAGATACACAATCGAGCAACGCGTTAAAGTTATTTAGGCATATTATGAAAATGGGCGTTCAAATCAAATCATCTACAGTGATGAGGTTCATTTTCACCTCAGTGGATTCGTCAATAAGAAAAATTGCCGCATTTGGGCGAATGATAATAAATTGATTTTGATAATTGCTTTTTAAATGAATCAGAGTGCGGAGAAGGAGAGTACCTACTGTTTTTTATAACTATAAAAAAGGCAAACAAAAAGTTGATCGAATTTCGCCCCAGGCGATACTACATAGTATACATTAATATTTATTATATCTCTAGTCAAAAGCAATAATAATCAAAGTATAAAATCATATTTTGAGAAATCTTGCTTAAAGTTTTCATCTCTATAAAATTCGATGTTAGGTTTTCGGTTTGTTTTTGTTATAACTTTTGCTAGGATCATGTTTTATATGAACACACGACAGAAAATATAGATTTAAAATAAAAACATTTAACTTTTGCATCTTTATATATTTCCTATTAGTATACTTACCAAAAATAAAAAAAATACTTATTTTGAGTACTTAACAGACTCAAAACAGCACCCTTAAAAAAAAGTATCTGAAACCCTTATAATTATCAAAATAAGGCAACATGTCAAAAATAATGAAAACTGTCATGGGATGAGAACACCTTTAAATTATTTCCAACATCCGAGCTAGCTAAACCCAATACAAACCGCGCTGTAAGACGTAATGCTACGTCAAAAAACAGAATCAAAAATGTATAAAAATTGAGAAATTTTTTCTTTGTTTTAACATAACATTGACAAGAACTTAAGTGGGAATATGAATTATATACTATCTACTATATGAGGCACATTTGTTTTGCCGCTTTACTTTTATTCAACTAAGTATTCAATTTGTATACAACCGGTGTACTAAAGTAATAAAGACTGTCCAAAAATTAACTGTCCTTTTGTTTTTAGGTTATAATAAAGTATAAATATTGCAGATTGAAAAAAATACTCATTAGTAAAATAAAAGAGCTACTGAAAGGATGTCGTCTCAACAAGAAGAAAAGCGGAAAGCAATTATTTGCAAATAACTGGAAAATCCAAACACCACGTACAAAAAGATCGCTAAGGAAATTGGCGTGTGCGTAAAAACTGTCGGAAGGACCATAAAACGATACAAACAGCTTGCCCCTTTATCAAAAACCCCAAGCTCAGGGAAAAAAAGTGGTCCAGCGAACTAAGCGGTGCCCCAGAAGGTTCAGCGGCTGTTTACTCAGAATCCAGGCACTTCCACTCGTGATATGGCAGCAAAAGCGGGAACATCGAAGTCAAGTGTTCAACGAATTAAAAAATTGTACAACCTAAGGAACTACATATAAAGTACAAAAAGTACCTGATAGGTCAGAAGAAAAGGACGCCGAATCCAAGAGGAGGGCTCGAAAACTGTATCGTGATTACCTGCCCAAATTTGATTGCGTGATCATGGACGATGAAACGTACTGTAAAGCGGATTTCAAGCAGTTACCTGGACACGGATATTATACTGCGGTTAGAAGGAGTGGAGCATCTTCTAAATTTTCCACCGAAAAACATACCAAATTTCCAAAGAAATACATGCTGTGGCAGGCCATTTGCAAATGTGGCCTTCGAAGTAAGGAATTTGTGACAGATCGCACAATCAACACCGAAATTTACATCAGAGAGTGTCTGGAGCGGCGTTTGCTGCCTTTTATACAACAGCACCAAGGTTCAGTACTATTTTGGCCTGACCTAGCAACATGTCACTACTCCCAGAGAACGATTGGATTGGTACCAAGCCAATAATGTCACTGTGGTACCAAGAGAAGCCAATCCTCCGAATTACCCCGAACTCCGTCCAATCGAAAGATATTGAGCTTTAACGAAAATAAATCTTAGGAAGACCAAACAAACTGCGAAAAACATCGAAACATTACGACGTAAATGGCGTCGGGCATACACTTAGGTCAACGAAAGGTCGGTAAAAAACCTAATGGAGGACCTTAATCAAAAAGTGCATAATTTTTTTAAGTGTATTTTTTTTCAGTGTAAATAAAATTTTCATTTATTTTATAATGTTCACTTAATAATAAACTGAAAGACTTTTTTAAAAAACATCATCGGTTTTTTTTACAATAAAAAAAAAAAAACAAATGGATAGTTATTTCTGGGACAGTCTTTAAGCAGCATGTCTGTTTTTAAAATTGGTAACGGCTGTTTGCCTTCTTTGTTCAATTTTTGTTAAAATTAAGTACGACTGTGAAACCATCGTGGTTGGCGCATATTCGTATAGACGTAGTGGAAGAAATTTAATTTTTGAGAGGAAATAACAACAAAATAAAATATTTTTTTTAATAGACATAAAATAAGTAAGTTGGCTTCTGTTTTTTTCATTAAAGACCTGAAAAATAATTACCATTCATTATTTAAGATAGACATTAGAAAATGCCACATGGATTTAACTTCACCCATCAAGAAAAAATTCATATACATTTTTTAAAGAGCAGGCGTGTTGCATTCGAGAAATAAGTCAAAGAATTTTGCGTTCTGATAAAGTTGTAAGAAATTTCTTACAAAATTGTGCTCGTTATGGAATTAAGAAGACAAAAAAAAGTAACCAAAAGCTGACAATCGTTAGAAAATTTGATTCGAGAGGAAGCTACCAAAAATAAATTTAATTCAACACAAATATAATCCAAGTTATGTTTACCAGCAACAAAAAAACAAAAATTGCCATGTTCTACCACAATACCAAATGTTAAACGCTTTATAACTCATGTAAGCGTTTAAATTTTGCTAAAAAGCATATGCATTGGACTTCTTAATGGGAGAAAGTTATTTTTTGCGACAAAAAAAAATTTCATTTGGATGGCCCAAACTGTTACAGCTGCTATTAACACGATATATAATGGTTTGGACTGACTTTTCAGAAGTGAATAAATTCAGAAATGTACATTGAGCTGTATGTTAAGACGATATCCTTATTCAATGTATTGATGTTAAAATGGACGACAGTGTAATTTTTCTACACAATCATTTTCTGAAAATTTGTCGACTTCAAATATATTTTGTATCAGTAAAAAAATATGTTTCTGCAACATGCAAAAATATAGTACACTAGGGCGTCAAAGATGCTGCCAGCCTCCAAGTGACGGCACCACACTCTTCAAATGCATGACATTTTTAACGGATGGAAATCTTAACATGAACATACCATATATGTCAGATCGATCTGACAATTAATAATGACGTTACAGTGTTCTAAATGAAATTACTTTTGGTGTTATTATAAAAAAAAAAAAGAAAGAAGAATTCCATGGCTGGATTAAGCGTTAATTTTCGCGTAACAAAAAACCGAAAGAAACAAAAAAAAAGCTCAATAAATATTATGATGAATCTGCTTCGTCGTAGTCAACCGTAAAATATTGGATTGCAGATTACAAAAGAGGTTGAACCAGAACAAGAGATGAACACGCCGGGGGAGCACCAAACACAGTGACCACTCCAAAATGTTTTGGAAAATCCACGATTACGAATTAGACAATCATATCAAGTGCGTCGGTGGCTTAAATTATACATGAAAATTTGTATCTATATAATTAATCTATATAATTAATAGGCTAAGGTTTTTTTTGTGACTTCAACTCCTCCCAGACCAATGGACCGATTCTATCGATTTAGGTGTCATTAAATCAGGTTTAGGCTGTTTATGTGCAAACCACTTTTAAAAATTGTGATTTCACTTCAGGGGGTTCCCAACCTTTTAAAACAGAAATAAAATTTTTGTACAAAAATTCGTTATTTTATCGATTTGAAATTTAGTTTGAGAAGAGCTTATGAATTGATCGAATTTGAGTTTTTTTTTAAACTACAAATTTTTAACCAGAATTATCTTTTATGCATTCCTCAAATGTCAATTGTCCGAAAAATGCAGTTCCAAAATCAAAAATTCCACTTTCCGAGCAAACAACTCAGTCAAATTTTAACGGTTTTAAACATTTTTTTGTTTTTCTAAATTTTTGTTCAATTTTCTTAGAAATATGTTGACAATTACGGTAATTATCTTACTAAATGTTTTTTTAATGAATTTTCTTAAAATTGACTTTAGTTGTTTAACGTGTATTTTTATCAAACGCCAAGACAGAGAAAAAAACTCTCTGAAATTTAAAGTTCTGTATTTGGAAGCGAATATCTCTGCCACTTTTTAAAAAATTTCATTTATTTCTTTTTTGTATTTAATTGCAATTAATTGACTTTAAAATAATAACATAGTTTTTACCGTTACTTTATTATTTATATTTTAATCATTGCCTTTAAAAAGAGTCCAATAAAATGAATGTTTCCTCAAAAAATGTATTAAAAATTTTTTTTTGTTGTAAAAATAAAAAAAATTCAAATTTGCATTTTTGATTTTCTTTCATTGTATATTAGGGGTGGGATAGTGCAAACATTTTCGATTTTGATACCCAGGAACCCTAAATTTTGTGAGGTTGTACAAAACGTTGCTTTTGGGAAAAAAAAATTGGGGGTGGCGAGGGGTTAAGTTGTGCCGCATCGGGGTTATAGGTTGGTGAAAAGTAGAAAAATTCATAAACACGAAAAATTCATATGGACGAAAACATCCATAACTACCCAAGTGTTCTCCCTAGAGGGGTTAAATGTTCCACCGACCCCTATTTAATTTTCTTCCCCAACATTTTTTGTGAACATACCTACCCCCTATCTCCACCCCCTAAGGGGGCTCCCATACAAAATTCTTTTACAAAAATCTTTTTTAATAAATGGATCCACCGGTCCCAGGGTGCCCATAGAAGGGTGAAATGTGAGTCTGACCCCCAATTTTTTTTCTTTGCAACATTTTATCCCAACATACTTACCCTATACTTTCAACCCTTAAGGGGGCTCCTATACAAATATTTGATTTTTGAAAAAAAAATTTTATAAAATCGGCATCCATCGCTCCCAGGGTGCCTTCCAAAAAAACTGAAATGAGACCCCCCTTAATTTTGCATCTCCAAAATTTTCCCGAACATACCTACCCCGTATCTTCACCGTAAACAAGAAACAAGAAATATTGTAATTGTAAAATAGGAATCAAATCAATTTATTTTTTTCATGGGATGGATATTTTTTTCGATTTTCGGCGACGATTTGTAGCAAAAATATTTTTTCCTCCTCATTTCGGCATAACAAATTATTGTATTCCTCTATCAATCTTACGCCTCTTTCGTCGGCGTCGTTGACTACGTGTAGATAACTTAACATTTCTTGAGCTAATTGGTAATCTTCGCGCTCAGTCCAGGTTTCTGGATCGGTAGCAAGGAAATTGGTTGAAAATCCGAAACGTGCGAAAAATCTAGATGTCTCAAGTGTGACGTAATGGCTCAAATCTTTTTTCAATTCTTCACTGACTTTCTTCGATGCCAGTTGAATCCTTTTTACTCCTTTGAAGCCAACAACGTTTACTGGACAAGCACGTACTTGATTTACGTTGCCGCCGCTATTCTCGCTATTATCTTCCTCGTCTTCTTCCTCGATATCTATTCTCTGTTCTTCGTTAGACGATTCGTTCATCTCATCGTCAGATAACTCATCCTCGTAATCCACTTTTTCTTTTTCGAACATACGGATCGCATTCGCCATTTTTCGTTTAATTTCGCAAGGGACCTCTGAATCGAATTGGGCAAGAGCTACGGCCTCACCACTGAGGTACCAGAGATGCCCACAGAATCTTTTAACTAATTTTTGGGACACAATCGGGTCAAGTGAAGCATAACCAGCAGCCGCGTTCAGAAATGCAAAATCTTGATTTGGGGCTTCGATTGCTTTGGTGCTCCTAAGCCAAGCTTTAAGATATAGTGTCACTATGAAAATGCAAACATCTCGAAGTCCATGCAATTCTTCCTTGCTCAAATCGAAATATTTTCGGAATAAGAACATTTTTGTGCAGTATATGCCTTTGGCCATCTGACTTAATTTCCATTTGGACTTGAACTGGTACTTTGGCAGCGACTTAATCGTCATTTATGCCAGGAGTGAACGGTTTATATATGATGTCTGCATGGCAAATAAAAAAGATCTCGTTGCAATATTTGCTCAAGCAATATTGTTGCACCTTGGAATTGGCCAGTGTTTGTTGACGTGGTGTCGAATGAAATAGCCGCCGAAAGAGGCACAAGATTGATAGAGGAATACAATAATTTGTTATGCCGAAATGAGGAGGAAAAAATATTTTTGCTACAAATCTTCGCCGAAAATCGAAAAAAATATCCATCCCATGAAAAAAATAAATTGATTTGATTCCTATTTTACAATTACAATATTTCTTGTTTCTTGTTTACGGTGAAGATACGGGGTAGGTATGTTCGGGAAAATTTTGGAGATGCAAAATTAAGGGGGGTCTCATTTCAGTTTTTTTGGAAGGCACCCTGGGAGCGATGGAATTTTTTTTTCAAAAATCAAATGTTTGTATAGGAGCCCCCTTAAGGGTTGAAAGTATAGGGTAAGTATGTTGGGATAAAATGTTGCAAAGAAAAAAAAGTGGGGGTCAGACTCACATTTCACCCTTCTATGGGCACCCTGGGACCGGTGGATCCATTTATTATAAAAGATTTTTGTAAAAGAATTTTGTATGGGAGCCCCCTTAGGGGGTGGAGATAGAGGGTAGGTATGTTCACAAAAAATGTTGGAGAAGAAAATTAAATAGGGGTCGGTGGAACATTTAACCCCTCTAGGGGCAACACTTGGGTAGTTACGGATGTGTTCGTCTAATTTTTCTACTTTTCACCAACCTTTAACCCCGATGCGGCACAACTTAACCCCTCGCCACCCCGAATTTTTTTTTTTCAAAAGCATTTTTTTGTCAAACCTAACGATATTAAGGGTTCCTGGGTATCAAAATCCGGTTACTAAAGATCTCCATACATCACTATCCCACCCCTATTGTATATAGTTGATTTAAGACGAATTCGTTTTTGTTTGACAGAAAAATTAATAAATACTATGTATCATCGAAAAAACAAACCCCTATGGTTTTTTGCTCGAAATTTTTTTTTTTTAAATGTTGTTCTTATAATTTTTAAATTTTCAATAAGCTTTAAAAAAAACAATATATTTGAAAAAAATTTCATTATAGCTACAACCAATTAAAAGTTATAGCCACGAATCTGTTTTAATCATCCTGCTTATCTATATAATTAATAGGCTAAGGTTTTTTTTGTGACTTCAACTCCTGCCAGACCAATGGACCGATTCTATTGATTTAGATGTCATTAAATCAGGTTTAGGCTGTATATATGCAAACCACTTTTAAAAATTGTGATTTCACTTCAGGGGGTTCCCAACCTTTTAAAACAGAAATAAAATTTTTGTACAAAAATCCGTTATTTTATCGATTTGAAATTTAGTTTGAGAAAAGCTTATGAATTGATCGAATTTGAGTTTTTTTTTAAACTACAAATTTTTAACCAGACTTATCTTTTATGCATTCCTCAAATGTCAATTGCCCGAAAAATGCAGTTCCAAAATCAAAAATTACACTTTCCGAGCAAACAAGTCAGTCAAATTTTAACGGTTTTCAAAATAATTTTTTTTTGGGTTTTTTGGTGTTTTTTCATTTAAATGTGTCATAAATCAATGTTGTAGGTGTTCTGTAAGTGCCTTTTATTAATTTCTGAAATATATCTTAGTATTACTTCTTAAATCTATTTATATGATTATCTATTTTATCTATTAACATTAGTTATGTTTTATAACTGAAATAGTTAAGCTACGATGTTTTCGAATAGTTATAATGTTTTTCTCAGTAGTTATATTAGTGTAAGTGTTTCTAACACTTAATTTTTATTGAATTGCTCGATATATATTTTGAAAGCAAGAGAAAAAAAACCCGGCTCTTACCCTAGTTTCGCTTTTTATAAGTAACCTTAGACATTCTATGGTTTCTCGTCGGCATGGCATCTACTACTGAGTTCAGTTCACTGTTGTAAGACAGCAATATCGGGCGTACCGACGAGTTGCCTTTGAAATACAAATAAATAATTTTTTTAACGTTGATATTTCGTGGCTTCTTGTCTCTTTTCGATTCCCGGATATTGAAAAACAAAAAGAATGTAACAATTTAACTGTTAGAGGTCGAGAATAGTTTACGTGTTTTGATAAAACAAGAAATTGGAGATAAGATAAAGCCAATTCACAATCTGTTCTAAATTGGGTGATAAAACCAACTAGCAGAAGAAGAGCGGCGGATAGCTGAAAAAGAGAAAGTTGTTTGATAGCCCATCAGAGTTGGAAATGTAAGTGCTTCAACGACGTTGCCTCCTGAACCGGCCATACAATCAACAAGATTGAATAGTTCGATGATTTGCGGAATGGAAAAAGTAAAACAAATTTATGCCAGTTTATAATCCATCTACATCTGGAGGAGTTTCAGCAATTCAGTGGATTGCAACGGTCGACAGGGTAAGGCAAATATTTCAATGGGATCAGCAGACCACATTGTTTTACGCTGCACTTTGGCTTGAAGAAGCAGCTTCTTCTTGGTTCGTAACAACAAAGGAAAATTATTGTTGTTTTTTGTGTCGTGAGCCAGGCCCTTTGCTCACGAATGTACTAAATCTCGGAGGCGATAAAATGAAAATCAAGTTTAGTATCCGTCAAGAATGTCCCGTTTATCAGTCGAGAAAAATAAGGGTTCGATGAAGGAAGCACATATAGTTAGTTATCATGTCGAAGCGTGTGATTTTCCATTTTGGTAAATTAAACTATATGCTGTGTGCTTTTTAGTTATGAGTATTGGAGTGTTGTGTGATCTTCCAATGACTCATATTTGAAAATGGATTGCTGTGTGATCTTCCATTTTGGTTAATTTATTGCTCATTATTGCTTTTTAGTTATGAGTATTGGATTGCTGTGTGATCTTCCAATGGGTCATGTTGAAAATGGATTGCTGTGTGATCTTCCATTTGTGTAAAATTAGTTAAATGTTGTATACTTTCAGTTATGAACATTGGATTGCTGTGTGAACTTCCAATGGCTCATGTTGAAAATGCATTGCTGTGTGATCTTCCATTTTTGTAAAATTAATTAAATGCTGTGTGGTTTTCAGTTATGAACATTAGAATGTTGTGTGATCTTTCAATACTTCACGTATAGAGTTGGGTTATTGGATTGCTATGTGATCTTCCAATAGTTCCGAAATAATTATGAATCACTGACTGATATTAATGAACAAGTTCACCAGTTCGTTACTTTATGGTTGTAAGTTACTATTTCACTTGGATAGTCAAATCACTGGGACAGTGATTAAGTAGGATGGCCGAGTTGTAAGATATATTTTGAAAGCAAGAGAAAAAAAACTGGCTCTTACCCTAGTTTCGCTTTTTATAAATAACCTAAGACATTCTATGGTTTCTCGTCGGCAAGACATCTACTACTGAGTTCAGTTCACTGTAGTAAGAGAGCAATATCGGGTGTACCGACGAGTTGCCTTTGATATACAAATAAATAACTTTTTAATTGAAAAGCAAGGGTCACGAACTCTTGTTAAAACACAATTGTAGAAATATTTGCAGAGTTTTAGTTATGGAACTGTAATATCATAAATTGTTTGCTTAATTTCTGTTTGTAAGTGATTGTCTGGCTAGATTTGAGTCTTCCAAGCTTATTCAATTTGAAATTAAAAAAATCAAGTTTAAAAAGCTTCCTACACTCTAAAAAGTAAAGCTTATTTTAAAGACTGCTTTAAAATCAACCTGTGCCTGAATATAAGCATGATTTATATTTTAATATTCTAAATGCTTAAAAACTCAAAGAAGAATTCTACCAAAAATGGTTACTTTTTTTGGTTTGGTAGGCAGATTTTTATTTTGGTAACTTTTCAGATAAATTATTAGATTTTAATTCCTTGTAAAATGTAAACATTATATTGTTGTATATTTAGTTCATGATGCTCCCTGTTGTATCAGCCAATTTGTTTTGAAATAATCGATCTCGAAGTGTACTAGTGGAATAATGTTGTCTTCATAATCACTGTCCTTGGGACACATCAATTATTGTGTGTTCTAAAATGGGTTGTCAGAAATTTTGTATGACATCAGAATTAATCCCAGTACTTCACTAACAAGGATATTGAATTTTTTAGGTTTAAAGACTTTAAGAACTGACTAGCATCTCCTCTGTCAACAGCTATGCCAAGAAGATTCGTTTTATAATTTATCTTCGTAAGGCTAATGAAATTTTGGTTCATTAGTTGGATATCGGCGTACAACTGGATGGTATATATACGACGAATATGGACCCATCAGGATGTTGTCAGAACATCCTAGGGTGGACGGCAAGGGACTCGCAAAACTTCTTGAAGAAAACACTTATTGCATTTGAAAATTAAATCTTAAAAAGTTTTGACATTCTGTAAAATAGCATTATGTGTAGCATTATGTTATTTACATAAGGCACAATGCGTGTTTATAAAAAATCTTTTAAAGTATATGCAGTCACCATTCTGCCTTTTAAGGCCTTCGTTTTATATACCAGAATAACGAAGGCTTTGAGGTGATGCAGATTTTTTGCATGCCTTAGACTAAAGATTTTACTTTATGACGTCCATTAGCTTTTGTGCATGCCAAAAACGTAACTTTAGGTTTTTCTGGTTTTCTATACCAAGTGCAGTTTTCAGTTTACGTTGTAAATCTAATCTCCGCATAGCTGAACCTCATTGGCTGTGTTGCTGAGACTTTGTTGAATGGTTCTCAGCATATTTTCAAGAGCTGAATACCAAAATTCAATTCAATTCAAGCATCCAGTCACATATCACTGGCATTATTGCTTCCTTTTAGTATTGTTTAACTTTGTCTCACTTTTCTTTATAGGACAAAAATTATGTTTTTTTAAACAAACTTCACAAATTTTAAAACTGCAAAAATATTACCTACTTTACAGTCTTTTTCCCACTTTTTATTCTTATTCTTATCGAAATGAGAAGGACGAATTCCTTAGATTTTGCACAATGCTATATATCGTTCTGTAAAGCATTGAAATGTGATAATAAAAAAAAGCAAAGAATTGAATTTGTAAGCCTTGAATGAAAAAAATGCGTTTTATAAAAACTATTTTAACTCGTAATACTTAACGAAATATTTAGGTAACTTGGTATCTTTTTTGAAAATTTTTCTTTTTTTTTTGGTAGAACAAATTTTTTGGTCACGGCAACCCTGTGCCTGCATTCCATCTGCCATCTTTGGCATTCAGATGTTTTTTGATTATTGAAACTGTATGAGGCAGTTTGTGATTTGGCTTGAAATGGAAACATGCATTATCTTTTCGACACTAACCTTCCATATATTGACGAATTTAGTTAAAATATTCAACTCAGAATTGGTACGATTATTTATATCTTTGTGATGGTGCATTGCTATTTTGACGATTGAGTATAATTTTACGTTGAAATCAACCTGGAATTTTTGAGATTTGTCTACGTCGTTTAGTAACGAAAACATTGCACATTGCAAGGGACCACCATTCTTAAATCCTTCATTCAGATTTCTGTTCGATTTTATTTCCCATTCCATAATTTTTGCAGTTAAACTTTTTAATTATAACATTTTGACTTCGATTTCTTATTTCAACAAAAAAAAAAATTATTAAAAAATAAATCTACTCGATGTGATCGTGCAAAAATTTTGAAAAAAAATATCATAAAAATTATTTTTAAACAACAGATTTTACCTCTCTATATTCCACTGATTATCTAAAAAAATTGTGAATTTAACGCTCATTTTGCAATTTATAGAAATGTCGCTTTTCTAACCACGGTTGCCGACAAATTTTATTTATAACTATTCATGGCACATCTACGTGGTTTTGGCCGTTATATGACATCTTAACCATATTTTATGTTCAACCATTTACTTTTGGCGATAATTATTAATAATAAAATATATACATAATACAAATTTTTGAAAATAATTTACCTATATAACTGGATACCAAAGTACGAAATTTTCTATGGTTTCCCTTGATTTCTGGGAGATCCACTGTCAAATTTGAAATAAAAATAAGGTTAATATTTTTCGTTTAAAATTTTACAACTAACATCGGTCGCAACCGTTAATTTATAAATGTTAATTTTAAATCATTAAAATTTAATTAGTAGATATACTTACGTGAGGGAATTTTTCTAAACACTGTCTTTGCCATGAAGTTCTGGAACCTTTGAGCATAAAATGATGGTCGACAAACCGATACAGTATCCTAAAAAGAAACAATAATAATTTAAAACAAAGTCAAACCGCAAAGATAAAGCTAATACATGTACGCTTTATTGCACAGTCATATCATATACTGTGTCGACTCTGTAAAAAACGTTCTCATATATAAATTTGTTTGCGATTTTCGTGTTAAGGACCCCAAATCCATAAGAAAAAAAAAATGGGATGCCGTATTTAACCAAAAAATTACGCCATATATATGCAGTGGCGTAGATAGGCTTGGTGGTACCAGAGGTGAAAACTAAATTGTGCATAGTACGACTAGTTTATATAAGGATTTTGCTAAAAATGTACTTCCGGTTTAAGGTCTATATATATAAAAGTAATGAAATCAGTCTGGAAGAAACAATTAAACAATTAAGTGTCGGTCGTGAACAAAGTTCCTGAATTTTTTATTCAAACGCTCATTGTGAATAAGTGATTACAAACGAACATTCGTTGTTTTTTTTTTATTGTGTAAAACAATCGTAATTATCTAATTGGATTTTTATTGCCTTTAAGTGATTTTTAAAAAACATCTTTCTATTTGAGTGTTCACTTATATAACATCTTTCTAAAGCTTTGAGCAGTTCAAAAGAAAATTAAAGGATTATTTTTTTAGATTTAGTTAAAAAAATTAAAGTAAAAAGTGTGTCAACTTATGATGAAACGTGAAATTATGAAATTGTTATATATTAGTGTTTTTGTTTTAAATTATTATTGAATTTAAAATTTGAACTAATACTATGTTCACATTTTGTAAGATAATTTCGATGTTATACAAAAGTGTTCACACCGGCCTTGGATAATTTCGCTTGATGCTTGATTTTTTTTTTGTTAATTCATTATTGGCTACATTCAGCATACTAAACAGTTTCCAACTTAACTCTACTTCTCTGTTTGAAATGAGTCCCTAATTCTCTGTTAGTGTCAAATTTGATACTATTACAGAAAAACTAAAGAAATTAATATTTCAACTCAAATAAAAAATCTGAATCTTTATTATTATTATTCATTTATGCATTCTGAACACAAAGTAAACTTTTGGAAATGATCCGGGCATAACTCTTTGCGACAGTAGTAATAGCTCAAACGCAATGCTGGGTTAGGTTGCGTTTATAGTGAACGCCGAGTTAGACAGGCAGGCAGACAGGCAATGTGAACAAGCAAGATAGATAGCTATTTGCTTCTCGTTTTTTCACACAGATTTCAGCCTGCCTGTCTGAATCGCGTTCACTATAAACGCAACCTTAGGCTGCGATTGCCGCATTGAGGTCGTTTCTTCGGCGGTGGTCCCGGACAAGTAGCTGGTGACCAGCTAGGGTGTAGAAGGGCCTAGTCTTGGGCAGGCACTGCGTCTTGATCGAAAAAACCATATAGCCAGCACTTGGCGCTGTCAAGGCGAGTCGGAGCTGCCTCAAAAACTCTAGTCCCCCTCCTGTCCCCCTCTCTGTCTCCTCTAGACTATAAGCTTGAGGGGTCTCTCCAAGACCTTAAAAATGGAATGTACGTACACAGAGGGAAAAACCTATGGACTCAATACATAAATTTATGTACTCAACGCATAGTTTTCTGCACACAAAAATTTTACATTTTTCATGTATTGAGTACATGTTGAAATCTCTATTGACCACATAATGCTTTTAAGCGGTTATGTAGTCAATAAAGAATTTTATGTACTCAACGCATAAATATGTGTCGTGAATTCATGGAAATATGTGGTGAGTACATTCACACTGTACTCATCGCAAACTGTTACAAATAATTTTATGTAATGAGTAAAGATCTTATGTACGTATTACATAGATTATTGACTCAGTACATACATAATTTACTCATTACATATTTGGAGTACATAATTTTATGCAATGAGTACATACATTATTTTCTCATTACATATTTTAAATGTATAATTTTATGTAATGAGTACATACATAATTTACTCATTACATATTTTTAGTGCATACTTTTATATAATGAGTACATACATCATTTGCTCATTACATATGTTAAAAACATAATTTTATGCAATGAGTACATGCATAATGTCTGTGCGTAAATCACCATCCAACACATGCAATAAATAACTTAATAAAGAAATGACTAGATTTCACAAAATAATTGGCAATTACTTATAAAAACCCAGCCATTTAATTCTTATCCAACCATCGCTTTTGCTCTAGAGTACAGTGGATAAACTCATTCCCGCTCTGATTTTCTACATACTTTAGAGGTGTTGCTTATTTGAAAATCAAGAAACGAATGACATAAAACAGCAAAATCGTGTGCCGATGTTCAACAGATACGTGTACTGAGTCCATATGTTATGTACTGGATAAATGTGTCACTTCAATCGTATAAGGGGGACGTGTACTGAGTCTATATTTTATGTATTGAGTAAAGTTTTTGTAAAAAATTACATACGTTGATTGAGTACACGTTGCTTGTATCTATTGAAGTCTGCTATGTATTCAACACATAACATGATGTATTGAATACATTTTTTATTCATGTTAAAAAGTGAATAAATTAATATGTAGTCAGTACACGCTCCCTTTGTTCAGTAAATACTGCTCTCGTTGCGTTCTCATACAAGTTGCAGTGCATAGATTTTACATAGCTGTCTATGTACTGACTACATAACTTTTTCCCTTAGTGTAGGGTTTGGAATGGAATGAAAATAAATACTTAGACAATAAAAGCACCGCTCCTGAGTTTTTGATTTTTAAGTTTCATATCGGATACATTCGTTTATATATTTTCTAGCTCATAATACACTATATCTGCACTCTAATGTTGGCGAATGTACCTTGAATGTACTGCCAATATAGAAAGTATTACATGAATATATGGCTAATGTATATAAAATTATTGAATTATGAAGTACTTTCCGTACATCATTCGTCGGTTAACGTTGAACGTATTTTTATACCCTAAACCTGAAAGGTCAGGGTATATTAACTTTGTGCAAACGTTTGTAACGCATAGAACGAAGCGAGTCCGGTATAGAAAAGTATATATTCTTGATCAGCGTCACCACGTGAGTCGAGCTATCTATGTCCGTCCGTCCGTCCGTCCGTCCGTCCGTCTGTGTGTTGTCCGTATACACAGGATAAGAAGAAGGAGTTGAGATAATTGGATGAAACTTGGTACACATGGTCACATGTACCCAAGGATCTGCACTATTGAATATTTTTGGAATCCGCCTACGGACACGCCTACCTCCCATACAACGCAAAAATTTAAAACTGCATAACTCAGCTCATAATAAGTCTACAACAATAAAATTTAGTATGTGTGTGTTTTATATCAACACAAAAATGTCTTTGAAAAATGGACGTCATCCGCTCACGGACACGCCCACCTCCCATACAACCCAAAAATTGAAAACGCAATAAATAAGCCTATGTTTAAACTAAAGAGCTAAAATTTGGCACGTATGTTTTTTATAACAAAAAAAATATGGTTTAGAAAAATGGACATCGTCCGCCCACGGACACGCCTAGTTCCCATACAACGCGAAAATTGAAAACTGCATAGCTCAGCTCATAATTAGCCTACAACAATAAAATTTGATATGTATGTGTTTCATACCAACACAAATATGTCTTCGGAAAATGGACGTCATCCGATCACGGACACGCCTACCTCCCATACAACCCAAAAATTGAAAACGCAATAAATAAGCATGTGTTTAACCTACAGAGCTAAAATTTGGCACGTATGTTTTTTATGACAAGAGAAAGATGGTTTGGAAAAATGGACTTCATCCGCCCACGGACACGCCCATTTACAATAATTTTTTTTTTGAAAAGTGGGTTTAGGGTTTTTCATAGTCGGCCTAGACCGACTTTAGACTTTCTTTACTTGTTTCTTCTTAAAATTAATCAAAACAAAATGTCGAAATATGCTTCAAGTACGCACCCTTCCAAGATTATTACTTTTGCTATTGTTTGCTATTTTTACTTTAATTATATCTATTTCTTTTCTACTTAAATTTTGTTTTTTTATCAACCAATTGGTATTAATTCAAAGATCCTAGCACGAAATGCAATGTATTTATAATTAAAAAGTGACATAATATTTACTTACATTTACTTTATATATATTTATTATATATAATATGAGTAAGTTGATTTAAATTCAGACACTTAAAACATTGTTATGGTTTTTTTTACCTTTTTTATGTTAGACTAATAAATACATATAAAACTGCAAATTTTGATTTTAATTCTTAATTCAGTACTTTTAGTACTTTTTGAAATCCGCAAAGTACCAAACCGAAAATTTGAATTATCTTCCCTGATATGAATTCCCACTACGTTGACGACCACCGCAAATGAAAAACGGGCATTGAGTTACGAATATGCACCTGGAATGTCCGGACGCTTTATAAGGAAGGTGCCTCTGTCAAATTGGCGGAAGCCCTCGTAAAAATAAAGGCTGACATCACCACAATCCAGGAGATGCGATAAAAAGGCCAAGGCTGCTCTAAGAAAGCAGACTGCGATATCTACTACAGCTGCCATGCGGAGAAGCGCGAATTTGGATGCGGATTCGTCAGTTGGTATCTCTGACAATTGTTCGGGAAATCGTTGGTCATGACATATTTTTTATGAAGCCAAATACATCATACATCCTTACAAATATGTCATGATCAACGATTTCCCCTACAATTGTTAGAGATTTTTGACAAATATGTCAAGACAATTTCTTTATGAAACGAAAAAAATTGTGAAGTTTACAAATATGTCAAGATTTCGTTGTAAATGCCGACAGCCAAATTTTGTATGTGTCAAACTAAACTGCAAATACAATTGAATAGTCAGCTCAAGTGATAGTGACGCTGAAATAAATATTAATATGCGCATGAGTGGTGACCGTGGCATGCAGGTTAACTGTGTGGCTTAGCATGCTCGGAGCCCGGGTTCGATCCCCAGCCGTGGCGAAAAGTTTTTTCAATAAAAAATTTTTCTGATCGGTCATCACCTCTCTGCAGACAATGGCAAACCTCGGAGAGTAAGTAATGCCATGTAAAGCTTCTTGAGAACATGAACTTTAGCCGTTCGGAGTCGGCATAAAACATGTAGGTCCAGTTCTCGGTCAATTGTGTGCAAACATTTCATTACACACACAACACAATTGATCATAAGAAGCTCGGTCAAAGTCCTTTCAAGGGCTGAAATGGCCAATTTGTTTTTTTGTTTATGCGCATGAGCCATCTCAGTTAACTCTTTCCATTCCGCTACTTTTTCCTCATGAGTAAGCACATCACTAAATTCAACAAATAAAATGTTTTTACTTTCTAATATTAGTTTAAGAACACAAATCTTTATGTTTGCCATTTTATAATGAAAAATTTGTCATAAAAATCCAAGCACACCACATGGTTGCATCAACATCGGCATATAAAACAAAAAAAAAACAAATTAGCCATTTCAGCCCTTGAAAGGACTTTGACCGAGCTTCTTATGATCAATTGTGTTGTGTGTGTTATTAAATGTTTGCACACAATTGACCGAGAACTGGACCTACATATTTTATGCCGACTGCGAACGGCTTAAGTTCATGTTCTCAAGAAGCTTTACATGGCATTATTTACTCTCTGAGGTTTGCCATTGTTTGCAGAGAGGTGGTGACCGATCAGAAAATTTTTTATTGAAAAAAACTTTCGCCGCGAGTAGGTATCGATCCCGGGCTCCGAGCATGCCAAGCCACACACTTAACCTGCATGCCACGGACACCACTTATATATACTATGACAATTATGTCGGAGTGACTACGACAATTTTATTATTGTATAAAGTTGACAAATACAGTGGCTCTCAGCTTATTTCGTGCAGACGATGTGTTAAACTTTGAAATGCTATAACTTGGTAACTAGTACTGGTAATGAAAAAATTTAAACGACATTTGTTTGCTAGTAATTATATATTTATATATAAACTTTCATTTCTTTATATAATGGTCTACTAAAAAAATAATAATCAAAAAACTGAAAAAGCAGCAAAATTCAACGCCACAGCTTATTTCGTGCACTCCACTGAATCTTAAGAAAATGTAATATGTTTGTTTTTTTTTTAATATTTTGTGTGGCCGCCATTTTATTAAATTACATCTTTAATCCATTTACTGGCTATCCATTTACTCTACTAATTTTTTGTAATATCTGGGGGTATTTGTTGCCATTCTTCCATCAATGCATTTTTTAATTAATTTTTATTGGAAATATTCCGCTTGCGAACGCCACTCTCCAAAATTGCCCACAAAATTTCTATTACATTTAAGTCGGGTGACTGTGCAGGCGAATTCATAAGATGCGGGCAATTCCAAATCAACCATGACTGGACGATTCTCGATTTATGTTTTGGGTCGTTGTCCTGGTAGAACCGAAATGTCTCTCGTACGCCCAAGGTGTCGATACTTTGAAGCAAATTTTCTTTTATAAAATCTAGGTACATTGTCTTGTCCATAATGCCTCCAATAAAAAATAATTTTCCAACGCCCGATGCAGCCATACAGGCCCAAACAATTACGCTGCCGCCACCATGTTTTACTGTAGGCTTGAGATGGTTATTGTTCAGCTCGGTATAAGCCTTACGCCATACATATTGCATTCCTTCGGAGCCAAAAATATTGAACTTAAACTCGTCCGAGAAAATGACGTCATTCCAGAATGTCCTAGAATATAAAACGTGTTATTTGACGAAGTTCAGTCGACATAGCTGATTTTTTGTTTTAATATAAGATTTGTTGCGTGTAACTCGACCATTAAACTCGTTGGCCCGCAGCAGATGACGAATTGTTTCGGCACAGCATTTCTTGCCCAACTCCTCCTCAACCTCCTCGGCCAATTTGGGACCCTAAAGCCTCAGATTTTCTACGATTTTTCGCAGAATAAGTCGCTCGTCCGCTTCTGTACATATTTTATTTGGAGCATTTCTGGCCTTATCAGCCACACGATTTTCTTGCAAAAAGCGCTGGATGATGAACTGCACTGTAGAGGGTCTCAATTTTACTATTTCAGCTATTTGCGGTTGGATTTTTTCTTTTTTAAAGTGAAATAAAACTATTTCGTGCTCTTATATTGTTGTGCGACGGCCCATTTTTTAAACAAATCAATTAGTGCACTTAAGGTTTTAAGTCCAGACTAAAAACAACTGTTAACTCCGATCAGAAGAATCAGGACATCAGTCAAGATAAAAACAGCGAACGAGAAAAAGAAAATAACGGCATCACGTTCAAAAGCTTACATGTAAAAACAGTGTGCACGAAATAAGCTGTGGCGTTGAATTCTGCTGCTTTTTCAGTTTTTTGTTTATTATCTTTTTAGTAGACTTTTATATAAAAAAATGAAAGTTTATATTTAAATGTATAATTACTAGCAAACAAATGTCGTTTAAATTTTTTCATTACCAGTACTAGTTACCAAGTTATAGCATTTCAAAGTTTAACACATCGTCTGCACGAAATAAGCTGTGAGCCACTGTATGTCATATGTCAAAGTTTTATAAAACAAACAATTTTCAGACAATTGTGAATAATTTGTAGAATTGTCAGATGTGAATTTTTATGAAATAAGGCCCAGTCCCATTTAAAAGTTAAAAAAATAATTTTAATTGCCCTTTTTTCAAAATATTTTTCACTAGTATTCAACAAAAATTTATTAAATTTGATTTTATGTAAGTCAAGGCAGGTCTCAGTGTGGCAGATGAACTAACTTTCAATGTTAAACTCAGAATTTTTAGTTTTTTAAACTTGCGCTCGTCCCAACCGTCCCAGGTGTTTAAGATAATGTACCTATTAAAATAGTATAAATAATTTCATTATGTTTTAGCATTTTGAAAGCTTGGGACATCTTTTAATGGACTCTATAGTAATTTGGTAAAATTTAAACCGATTAATATTATTTTCAACACGATAGTGTCAAAACGTCACACCCGTCTCTATGGAATGAGCCTATTGTTATATTATTTCTGAATACTTTTGCCTATTGAATGTTGTTAAATGTTTGTTTTCAAATTAAGTCTTTAACTTTATGTTAATACCATTTTTCGTTCGAGCAAAACACTTCAGCCAATAAATTGATTTTATTTTCAAACAAAACTTACCCCATCATGTATTATGCTTTTGAACGTATGCTCCAGCTTCTTCTTTAGTCGGTAGGATTGCAAAATATCGATAATACCAACAAATAATAAAAGCCGTTCACCCTTTTCGCTCCTAGCTGGTATTCCACCAGGTCTAATACAAAAGAAAGTACTCCTTGATTTAACATTCTTAAGAAGAAAACCAAACTTTACTTACGGTACATCTTCCTCATCATCAATAGGTTCACTTTCAGCTTGAATGCTTTCCATTGCTGTAGAGTGTGCTACAAGGCGATGACGATTCATTGATCTATATAAAAGACTACTTAAGTGTTGAATATTCTGTAATTTCAAATAACAAAAAAAAACTCTACTACCTATTGCGATTCCAGACTGCAGCATCGTGGTCCCGTCCTTCCACAGCCATGCACTGATCAGCCTCAGGTGCGTCTTCTAAATCATATTCATAGGCTCGTGGCACTTGGTTGCAGGATTTAGTTTTATCTTTATATTCATTGCATTTTTCTTTACTTGATAGATCTAAGTTGTGTACTCCAACCAACAGAGAATAGTCCATAATTTTGAATGACTCCAAAACCGTACAATCACGTTGTATGGTTTTAACTAACGCATTGTATGTTTCTGCTTCAAGCAAAATCCCATTAGGATGATGTTCCATAAAATCTAAATCCTTATATGTTGGCGATTTTTTCGCACGCTCAGCTTTTGAAGCCTTCCGTTTAAAAGTTGAACCCTTGAGATCATATTTCAAATGCAATTTTACGTATGAAGGAAGTAAATTATTCATGACAACCAAGCGTATATTTTTGCTATTGTTTGTTTGGAGGCAATACAACCCAAAGAATTTTGGTAATAGAGTTCGTGGATTTTGATTTAAATTCATATAATATCTGTGGAAGAAAAATATTGAGTTTATATTTGTATTTGCAGGAGGAAACTAGCGGGGTGGACGATAAGAACACCTTAATTTTAAAGCCTGCCTAGTTGTTTTTTTTTTTTTTTGTTTTTGTGAAATTGGTTTAAAATATTGATTTTTATTTATAATAATTATGAATGCATCAAAGATAGTCGTGCCATTTTCTGGCAATTCACTATCAGGCATAGCAAAAACCAAGTTTACTCAGTGATTTCATTTTAAGCCATATCCAAAACTATATTCAATCGGCCAATTCACTTTCAGTCGCACCTTAAACCAACTTCATTCGGTCAAATTTGCATTTACTTGGGGTTTACATTAGACAGTAGTGCTAAGACAGTTGCAACACATTCACAATTTTTCACACACACTCACTCACTTTTTCAACTGTCTGAACTTTTTTTTGAAGACAGTTGCCTAAGATAGTAGCTGGGACAGTAAAATGACATTTTCTATATAGAAAAAAAACGGAAAAGGGAAAAATGTCAAATAATTCATTGGAAATTGAAGATAAAAAGTAAAATATATTTTTAAAACTATAAGCAGCGCAAACAATTGTCATAGTATATTTACAAATATATGTCGATGTTAATGCAACCCTGTGGTGTGCTTGGATTTTTATGACAAATTTTTTTCATTATAAAATGTCAAGCACAGATTTGTGTTCTTAAACTTAAACTAGAAAGTAAGCACATTTTATTTGCTAAATTTAGTGATGGGCTTACTCATGAGAAAAAGGTAGCGCAATGGAAAGTGTTAGCTGAGAAGGCTCATGCCTATTTTAATATTTATTCTTGCGTCACTATCACTTCTGCTTTCTATTTAATTGTATTTGCAGTTAAGTTTGACACAAACAAATTTGGCTGTCGGCATTTACCATGATAGAATAATAAGGTAGGCTCATATTAATATGACTGCTCAAATGTGTATTTTTACACAAACAATCCTGTGAGTGCGTCAAACGTCAAACGATTAGAACAACTTAAATTCGAACAGCTGATTTTGACATCTAGCTCACTTCCTCTCCAATATTTACAACGAAATCTTGACATTTTTGTAAAGTTGACAATTTTTTCGTTTCATAAAGAAATTGTCGTGACATGTTTGTCAAAAAGCTCTGATAATTGTTGGGAAAACCGTTGGTCATGACATATTTTTTATGAAACCAAATACCAAGGTGATTCATGTCACTTCGTAAGAATTTGTATATCGTAAACCGTATTCTTCGTATTTGAAATTGACATGAACGAACTTTTTGAACGCTCGTATCTTTTTTTTGCAAACTTAAATTGATCGCATTCCGTATGATTGAGCGCTCAGATACCGATGTAGCACAATGCGCTTATTTCAGTTAAATTTTTATCTAAAGCAAATTACATCCAAATATCATGTTATCGAGAATCACCCAAGAATCATATGACCGGGGAGCCCCGGAGGAAACACGTTCAATTTTAGATGATGCGTTGTCCGCAGATGGTTATTCAATCGCTACTCCGTGGAGCAAGCGATAGAGGAATTCAGGTCTTTAAGGAGCTGCTACTGCTATAGGACAGTAGCTTATACAAGGTAAGCTAATACAAGAAAGCTGCCATGGAACCGAAAACTTTTCAGATTTCCGAAAACAATTCAGACGTTCCGTCGTTTAAAATAAATTGCTTCCTATCGATAACATGCCTCCGCGAGATCAAGGCGAAAAAGTACATACATCTTTCATTGGTAGAATCCTTCTTCAAATGAAATGAAGGTGAATAGTTCGACACATCCATGACTTTTAAGAGTCAGAGCCTAATAAATAAAACTATGGCAATTACAAGATAACTGCAAAAAGCACATTAAATAGAAGAGCTGCTTATAAGGAGCAAACAGTGTAGCTGTCCAGAAGCCAGCATAAATAAAGAAAAGTGAAGAAAAGGAAAACAAAACCGCAGATAGACTCTTTATTGAAAACTTATTTCATGAACACTTGGAAGTGAGTACATGTACGACTCATAACTTATGACAATAGTAAGCGAAATAGGTTGAATAAACCGTCCGACGAGACACCTCGTCTAAAATGAGTTGCATGCAAACGCCCAGAGATCTGCCACGGTGCTTGAGAACAAGGAAAAAAAAACAAAATTTGCCATTTCAGCCCTTCAAGCATACAACTAGAGGCATAGAATGTCAAAATGACTATTTGACAGCCAAATAATGATGCTTCTTGTACTATAATAAATGAAAAGAGGGGAATTTATTTTTATGTGTTTTCCTTGAAATTGGAAAAATTTTGCAATATTTATTTGTTTTTATATTTAAGCTACATATGGCACACACGTATTTGTTCTTGCTAAAAATTTCCACGACTCAATATGAAATAAAAGCGAAATTGTTTTAAATTGTTTACTTGTTTACTCTAGTTGGAAAATATTGCTGTTTACTTAAATATAAGTGTTTACCTCTTATAAAAGATTCATAATGTGCAAGTGTAACAACAGAAAATATCCTTTCTTGTCGTACAAAAATAGCCAGCAAGTGCAAGACCAAAGAAAAAATTCCCTTTTTACTTTTTCTTATGATTACACTACTTGTATTTGACACATCATGCCTGCGTCTGGGCAGCGCAGTCGGTTTTTATAATACCTGGTTAGTATATCATGGTAATGCCAAATAATTTCAGTCGCACCCAGTGTTGCCAGACTTTGTTAGAGATAATTCCTGTTGAAGAATCAACAGATTTCTTGGAACTGCCAGCTCTTTTTGAGCCATTCATGACTCTTGACCTTGTCAAACCTGGGCAAGTTTGCTTTGGGAATTATGTAGAAAATGAAAATGAAACAAATTTCTGATATCAATTTGGCATCACTGTAATATTGTGATACTATAAAAGTCCAAGCGGGGATTAATATAGATACTATAAAGAAATTGATAAAAATTATCAAAAATGTTTATAAATGAATTTCAATATTTGATTTTAACTTTTCATTTAAATTTTATGTAGAAATTGGGGGTTGATTTCAAAAAAATATTTATATTATTAGTTATTCAGGACAAAATTTGTCAACGCTTGCAGGTCCTATTTTTTCTTCAATTATGCAAAATTTTTCGTTAATTTTTTAAAATTTTCTATATTAAACTAACTTAAGTTTTAATAACTTCATATTGTCGATTCTTCAATTATTTAAAACTGATATTATGTGGTTTGGCTTGGCATCCTCGGAGCCTAAATGCGCCAGTTGCGGCGAAAAGTTTTTTCAATAAAAAAATTTTTCTGATCGGTCACCACCTCTCTGCAGTGAATGGGAAACCTCAGAGAGTAAATAATGCCATGTAAATGCAATGTTGTGCAAACATTTAATAACACACACAACACAATTGATCATAAGAAGCTCGGTCAAGGTCCTTTCAAGGGCTGAAATGGCCAATTTTGTGTGAGTGTGTAATATTGTGTGATTTACTGATAGTAAATTTTTCTCTCACAACTTATTAGCTCGATAGACAAAAATATTGGAACAATTCAGAGAAAATTCTTTAAGTTTCTGAAAATGTTAGATTCTTACTTCTTTTATCAAATATTCATGGATAGCATAGTTTTTTTTAATCTCTTCTAAAATATGTCATTTTTGTAGAGGTTGATTCGAAAATGTGTAGCAAGGTTCATCGACTTATTTTATAAAAAAATAATCTTCTAAAAGGGTGCACAATTAAGTTTCCGCACCGGGTACCACCAACCCTAGCTACGCCACTGAGCACGACAAAACATAACGTAATAAAATAGTAAGTATAACGATTCTAATCGCAAATAGTAGGTAACAGAAAAGCCTGCGTCGGCGGTTCAGTCAAACAATCACGTGTGAGCAGACTTCAGTCAAATAAACTCAGAGAGAGTAAAATCAACAAAAAAATTCCGTTATTCTTCAATAATTTGATGAACGTGTGAGCAGCGTTGCCGCTTTGGTTAAATTCAACCAAATTTGGTAGTTTTTTTTCTTCAAATCAGCTTATGGTTATTTGGTAGATTTTTTTTTCAATTTGGAAGATTTTGGTAGATTTTTCAATTTTGTAGTTAATAAAAATTTTTAGCTAAATAAAACTCAAAGAAAATAAATGAAAATAAAAAAAAGGCGTGATAGAAGCACTTCGTAAGAATGGGTTAACTTAGGAATATACAAAAAGTATTGAAAAATATTTTTCGTTTAATCTTTTTTATGTATTTTTCACCAAAGAATATTTTGGTGCTATTTTGTTTTATATGTTTTAGTGTGGTCAGATAATTTTCAATTTATATAAACTTTAACATATTATTAAAAAAGGTTATTATTATTTCATGCTGTTGAATTGATATATATTGTAACTTTAAAAATTTATGGGCCAAGGTCACGTGTGAGTTCATTATATATACATAAATTTTTATTGGCCCTAATAAGGCAAACATTTTTGTTGAAAATTTGGGGTAAATATATCAAACGGTATAGAAGTTATGAACGATAAAGTGAAGTGGATGTCAGAAAAAATTGAGATTGCGAAAAAACTTATCATTTGACGTAATTTTTTGTTGGTAAAAAGTTTACATATTCTGCTTTAAAAATTACAAAACAAACAAAAGGTTCACTTTTTGAGATATGGGCACGTTAAATGTTTTTCAAAAAGTTTTCAACTATAGCATAAAAATAAAAAAAAAAAAAACAAATTGGCCATTTCAGCCCTTGAAAGGACTTTGACCGAGCTTCTTATGATCAATTGTGTTGTGTGTGTTATTAAATGTTTGCACACAATTGACCGAGAACTGGACCTACATGTTTTATGCCGACTCCGAACGGCAAAAGTTTATGTTCTCAAGAAGCTTTACATATTGTTTACTCTCTGAGGTTTGCCATTGTCTGCAGAGAGGTGGTGACCGATCAGAAAAATTTTTTATTGAAAAAAACTTTTCGCCGCGGCTGGGGATCGAACCCGGGCTCCGAGCATGCCAGGCCACACACTTAACCTGCATGCCACGGTCACCACATGCCAGCATAAAAATACCAAAAATATTTATTTTCTTAAATCGCTTTTTAATATCTTTCTAAAGATACTTCATTTACAAAAATAGGATAACAGATGATAGAGACATGATTTATGGGAAATGAATCTATTTTCAAGATTTTTACTTTTATTAAATATTGGTATCTCCATAACTTTCGAAAAAATGGCGAAAAAAAAACAAATAACTTACATTCTTATAAGTGGAAAAAGTATCCTTAGACAAAATTTCAAGCCAATCGAAGAGCATGAAGCAATCACGACTTGTATTGGGTGTGGAATGCCCGTATTGGGAAAATATTGAGATTTGATTTAACTTTTTAAAATGGGATTATAATAAAAAATGTGACTTAATTTACTTGTTTAATATGCAATAGAAAGTTTATATAAATGTAAGCATAACAACATTTTTACAGTATTCCTAAATGAGTTTTAAACCTTATATTGATTTGGTAGTTTTGTATCCATTTTGGTAGTTTTTTTTTAATGTGGTTGGTTGCAAAATATTTTTTTCGGTGGCAACCCTGCGTGTGAGCACAGCCTATGAATCAAGGAAAACAGAAAGAAATAGCGACATCTATGGAGCCGTAGCGAAATAAAAACCAGTTCAACGAGATGAACCAGCGACTGAGCAAGTTCATCTCTTTGTTAGTGTTCTGCATGTAATTTAGAACCTTTTTGGTTAAACCAGGGCCCTATTGCACCAACAACTTATCACTTTTCAACTTATGAAATAAGTTTTTTTCTGCTAAGTGTAAGTGATAAGTTTATTCTATATCAAAATTTGAATATCACTCATTTTCACTTTTCTTGAATTTCAAGGATAAGCGTTGCTCCAAAATTTTCAAAAAACTTTTCAAATAAATTTACTTATCAAACAATTGAAAAATACTTTCGAACGTGAAAATAACTCAGAAAACTAACTGATTTTTTGGTGAAGAAGAAGATTAAGAAGACAGTACACAACTCGTTCAAAACTATTTAATTAAAACAATTCAGCAAATTTTGTTTGGTGGTTTCAAAAATACTAACACCATTGGGGTATTGGCGGCATATCTAAAGAAAACCATAATCCTTAGAAGTAGCACTCAACCAGGACCTTTTGTGGTTCTATAAAGGCATGTTTCTTTGAGTTGTCACCTTCAGAAAATCTTCAATCGTCAGACCATAAACCTTTGATAGCCCAATATATGAGAAATGGTGGTGGCCTTACTCTGATCCTAACGTTTTTGTTCTTTAGAAATGAATAAATCTTTCAAATAAAGGTAATTGGAGGACCAAATAGGGTAATTAAACTCCTTCAAACCATTCAAATCAGCAGATGTAAATGGTTCAGAAAATTCAGCTTCAGCTTAGACAATCTACCTTGGCAATCTACCAGTAGCATGGACAAAATTGATAGCAATATACCTGCCTAGGTTGGCATAAGCTTGGAAACTAATCCAAAAACTTGTATACCTATTAGTTTTATGTCCTTCATACAGAAAATCTGAATATATATCGTTAATGCAAAGCGCAACATGTCAACCAGACAGGTAAATCTACAGACTCATCGATAAATGACCTTGTAAGCATAGCTAAAAAACCTATCGATAAAAATCCAACCAGCAAGGAACACTTAAAATTAGGGTTATACAGCGAATTCTCCAAGCTGCTTTGCAGTGTAAGCAACCCCAAATTTAAGTAATTTTTCGTACTTTGAGGTACAAGATAGTACGTTGCATAGGCTGCTAAGCAGCTTTCTGTTCGAACTTCGAAAATTTTCAAAGATCTAAAATAGTTTCCCTAATTCGAATAGGCAAAGATTTTTTTAAAAAGAAATATTTTCCTTGTTTCATTTCTGATTTTGGTTTTTTTTATTTTTTAATTTTCTTCTATCATTATCGTGTTTGTGCTGAACTTGTACCATCTGATTCGCAGTGAAAGAACTTTTTTATTAAAATGTTGCCTGTCTCGCCGATTTGTAGTCCGATGCCTTAGCCATTCTGCCATGTAGCTTTATATCGAAACGAAGATTTTTTCATTTATACAGCTAGCTCTATCTTAGTCACCAATAACCAGTTTTAAGGTAAACAAGTAAAGAAAGGCTAAAGTCGGTCTAGCCTAGACCGTCTAGGCCGACTATGAAATACCCTAAACCCACTTTTCAAAAACAAAACAATTTTTATTGTAAATGGGCGTTTCCGTGGGCGCATGAAGCCTATATTTTATATGCACTTAAATGTTGAAGAAAAAATGTACACATACCAAGTTTTATTCCTGTAGCTCACAGTTAATGCCTTTATTATGCTTTCGCTATGGGAGGTGGGCGTGTTCATGGACAGACTACTCCCAATTGTTGAACACACCTTAGTTTTGGTATAAAATACATACATACCAAATTTAATTTCTCTATGACAAACAAAACCTTATTTATTGAGTTTTAAACTTTTTGGGTTGTATGGGAGGTAGGCGTGTCCGTAGGCGGATGACGTCCATTTTTCAAAAACGTCTTTGTCTTGTCATAGAAAATATATGTGCCAAATTTTAGCTCTGTAGGTTAAACACAGGCTTATTTATTGCATTTTCAATTTTTGGGTTGTATGGGCGGTGGGCGTGTCCGTGAGCAGATGACGCCCATTTTTCGAAGACATCTTTGTGTTGGTATAAAACACATACATATCAAATTTTATTGTTGTAGGTTAACTATGAGCTGAGTTATGCAGTTTTCAATTATCGCGTTGTATGGAAGGTAGGCGTGTCCGTAGGCGGATGATGTCCATTTTTCAAAAACATCTTTGTCTTGTCATAAAAAACATATGTGCCAAATTTTAGCTCTTTAAGTTAAACACACGCTTATTTATTGCATTTTCAATTTTTGGATTGTATGGGAGGTGGGCGTGTCCGTGAGCGAACGACACCCATTTTTCGATGACATCTTTGTCTTGATACAAAACACATATATACTAAATTTTATTGTTGTAGGTTAATTATGAGCTGAGTTATGCAGTTTTCAATTTTTGCGTTGTATGGGAGGTAGGCGTGGCCGTGGGCGGATTCCAAAAATATTCAATAGTGCAGATCCTTGGGTGCTTGTGACCATGTGTACCAAGTTTCATCCAATTATCTCAACTCCTTCTTCTTATCCTGTGTATACGGACAACACACAGACGGACAGACGGACGGACGGACGGACGGACATGGATAGCTCGACTCACGTGGTGACGCTGATCAAGAATATATATACTTTTCTATACCGGACTCGCTTCGTTCTATGCGTTACAAACGTTTGCACAAAGTTAATATACCCTGACCTTTCAGGTTTAGGGTATAAAAATGAGGTTCAGTCGAACCATTAAGCAGCTTTAAGTTCAAAATAAATGTAAAGAAGATGTACAAGCATCACTTCAGAACTGCTTTTGAACTTTATTATCTTAAACCTGCATAGAAGTATAACTTGTAACTTTTAGAACTATAAGGTCTATAGCTTGAAGTTGACACCATAAAGCAGCTTTAGGTGTGGCAAATTCCACAACGTACCCTAAGCAGCTTTAGGCGTGTCAAGTTCTACAACGGACCATAAAGCAGCTTCGAAGTGCCATTGAACTTATTTTGCCTCTTAAAACAGCTTTAAAGGGAACTGATACGTAATTTTTTACTCATTTTGCTGGTTGGGAAGGAACTATGCAGGGTTTTTATTGCTTTCAGCAGAATAGCAAAAGCAACAAAATTTTTACTGCGGTAGTGCTACCAACAGTTTTTAAAAACATTGTTATGCTGTTAATTTTGCTTTGCCGTGTGAATTTTGAAAAGCAAAGCAAAAGCAGCAGCATTAAAAAGAATTTATTTTACTGCGTAGTGCTACGCAAGCAAAATAAATTATTTTATTGCTTTGCTTTTCTAATTTGTCACAGCAGCAGTAATTAAGCAGCTAAGTTTCGCTTTGCTTATTTTGGATGTTGTGTATTCGTTTGGCTTTCGTGATTTTTACTTCGTCGTTTCTATGCTGCGTCGTTTCAGAGGCGCATGTTTATTTGCATGTTTTTTATATAATATGTACACTTGTGCGCAGTCGTGTATGTATGTTAACAACATTGAAAAACTGTCGGTAGCACTACAGCAGCAAAATATTGCTGTTCTGCTGTTCGTTTGCTCCTTTGCTAAAACTTTTTTCATCCCTCAGCAAAACGAAGCAGAGCAAACGAATTGCTGTTTTCGTAGTACTGCAACAAATAAGAAAAGCAAAATGAAAAGCAAAGCAATAAAATAATTTCTTTTGCTTTCGTAGCACTACGCAGTAAAACAAATTATTTTTAATACTGCTGCTTTTGCTGTTGCTGTTCGATTTTCAAAAAGCACAGCAAAGTAAAAGCAAAAGCAACTGAAGTTTTTTTAAGTTTTTTAAACGCTGGAACTATGTATGATCGTTTCTCTTTAGCCACAATTAGACTGATAGTTGTTTTGCATCGTGTTGATGTGGGTTTTTATATGCATTGTTTTAAATGACATGAATTGGTGTTGCAATAGTTAATCCAATGGATACTTTTATTTAAAGAATGTCTTTTCAATAGTTACAGTTTTTATAAGCACTATGTTGGGTTATCATGGCTATTTCTGAGTGGCGATATAACGAAATCTTTTAACCGTGCTTTTAACACTTTCTGATCAGTTAATTTCCTACGTTAGGGCTCCGAAAGAGTGGGATGATTTATGAACGTAACCCATTCCCAGAAGGGAATTTATTTGAATCGTTGTCACGTCAACGCATCTGGCAACTTCCCCATTGCTTTAAGGTATACAATTTCCGATAATTTGTTGTTTAATTGTTGCAGTTAATGTACCTTTCAAGTTCATACCTGTACAATACAAGGTTGATAATTGTTACTTGTAAAGTAAATGCTCACAACCACGCTTTCTAAATCAAAAACATTGTCAACATTTGTGTTTGGATTGAACTGATAAGTTTTTCTTTGAATAACCTCATCGTCAAAAATACTTTCAAATTGAGATATTTTGGATTGTTTACACTCTGTGTATCTAATATTAATAATGATGAATAAAATCACTTTTTAAGGTCTTTTTTTGTTAGGAAGACTTTTTTGAAAAGTGCATTTTTTTTCTTAGCAAATATAATCAAAATTTTATTTGATAAGTTTTCAATAATTTTTTGGTGCAACAAAAAGTTTTCGTTTCTATACAATTTTGACAAATTGATCACTTTTCAAAATAAAACTTATCACTTTTCACTTATCCAATTTTGGAAAACAAAAATTTTTAAATTGAGTGCTTTTAACTTTTCATAACTCAAAAAAACAATTACACAAACAAGTACACAATTACACAAAATTTTAATGTTTTTCAAAACTAAAAATTTTTAACCAAAATTATCTTTTATGCATTCCTCAAATATCAATTGTCCGAAAAATGCAGTTCGAAAATCAAAAATTTCACTTTCCAAGTAAACAACAACTCAGTAAAATATTAACGATTTTCAAAAAAAAAATTGTTTTGTATATTTTTGCGTTTTTTCATCGCACTGTGCTATAAATCGATGTTGTAGGTGTTCTGTAAGTATTTTTTATTCATGTCACAATTAATCTTAGTATTATTTTTTGTCTTAAATCTATTTTTTACTTCGTTTTTATTTAAATAAGTTATGTTTTATAGCTTGAAAAGTTAAGCTGCGATGTTTTCGAATATTCGAACTATGAATAGCTGAAAAGCTGAACTATTTAGTAATAATGTTTGTCTCAGTTGTAGTATAGGAGTAAGTCCGTCTTGGTATTTTAAAAGCTACATTTAAAAATTTAGTGTCAGATCATATGTTTTAAGTCAAACCATTCAGATAATGATCTTTTATATCATTATTGAGACTGAATATATCGTTATTGAGTATAATAGCTTCTTGAATAGAATATCATATATTAAACGTCTATAATGTTTCTAACATTTAATTTTTATTAAATTATTTAATTTTTATTAAATAATTTTAAATAATAATTTTTTTTTTTAATTTTTATTAAATTTTATTTATCACAACAGTTGGCACAGCTGAATGTGGCCAACGCATATTGCATATTTTTGACAGCAGCAAGTTTGCTCTAATGAGAAAATAAGCTGCTGTCAATGAATGCTACCTTGTAATTATTCTACCATGGTTTGTTCTCGTTAATATGTGGTTTTTTGTTGTTGTAAGAAACATTTGTTCGTGATTAATTGCTTGTAGTACTTTTAATACATTTAAAACTTATTAAAACATTTTTATTTTTAATATTATGTGTATAAATTTTTAATTTCATTAAGTTATCTGAAGAAATGGCTTTGTTATGATCATTATTTTTCATGAAATAAATGGAAAACTTGAAAGCATTACATAAAGTGTTACAATAATTGCTGCTTATTTCTATCTTTATTCTTTATGCTTGCTACGTCACATCATCCAAATGTTTCAAGTAAAGATAACAATATTATCGATATATCTGTTTGTTACATTTGTTCTCAAACTCGTATTGTTGATGCTTGGTAATTTCTAGTGTCCGACCGAATATTCGGTTTCGGTTTCGGCCCTTTTAATCAGTTTCGGCTATTCGGCATCAATATGGCAGAAACCGAAACCGAATAACTCTAAACAATAAAAAGTTCCTTAAACTGACCTCTTTATTTATTATCTTAAAGTTGAATTTTAATAATCAAAGAATATTTCCTTTTTTGAAATTCTACTTGTGAGCTGTACAATGGGGCAAATAGTGTATGACCTTGAAATTTTCTTTAAAAATGCATACAAATTTTTCTATAGCTGAACAATTATTGGAGATAACTGACCTTTTATGACCTTTTTAATATCTTTCAGGTGGTATATTTAGTTTTTAAAATTCCACTCCTGGCTTGCACAATAGAGCAAATTGTGCATGACCTTGAAAATTTCTTAAAAAATTCATAAGAAATTATCTATCCCTGACCTTTTAATGGGACCAACTGACCTTTTTTGACCTTTTTCATAGCTTTCAAAGGCATCATTAGTTTTTTAAAATTCAACCAATGAGGTGCCAGCATCCCGTAGCTCAAAATAACTTGTATTTTTGTGGGAAAAAATTAAAGTTAAAAGATAACAGTTAATATGTTACTTTTTCGATAAAAACCATAACCGGTACGGTCCCTGGTATAAATTTCTCGTTCGGTGTCATTTAAGAATAAACTTTTTTTTATCGTTGGCCTAATTCTAATACGACGTAATTCAACATTTGGAATAATAGCGATTATTAACGTTTAAGGTAGATTGGTCAAAACTACATTGTTTTTTTAAATTTTTAATGCTTGAAAACATATCTAAATACATTTTAAATTAGTTTTCTTTGCCTCTTCAACAGTAGATAATTTTGACTTACGTCGTATTAGAAATAGGATGATGATATGTACATATATTAGAATTTTTATACCCTAAACCTGAAAGGTCAGGGTATATTAACTTTGTGCAAACGTTTGTAACGCATAGAACGAAGCGAGTCCGGCATAGAAAAGTATATATATTCTTGATCAGCGTCACCACGTGAGTCGAGCTATCCACGTCCGTCCGTCCGTCCGTCCGTCCGTCCGTCTGTGTGTTGTCCGTATACACAGGATAAGAAGAAGGAGTTGAGATAATTGGATGAAACTTAGTACACATGGTCACATGACCCAAGGATCTGTACTATTGAATATTTTTGGAATCCGCCCACGGACACGCCTACCTTCCGTACAATGCGAAAATTGAAAACTTCATAACTCAGCTCATAATTAGCCTACAACAATAAAATTTGGTATGTATGTGTTTTATATCAACACAAAGATGTCTTTGAAAAATAGACGTCATCAGCTTACAGACACGCCCACCTCCCATACAACCCAAAAATTGAAAACGCAATAAATAAGACTCTGTTTAACCTACAGAGCTAAAACTTGGCACATATGTTTTTTGTAACAAAACAAAGATAGTTTTGAAAAGTGGACATCATCCGCCCACGGACACGTCTACCTCCCATACAACGCGAAAATTGAAAACTGCATAACTCAGCTCATAATTAGCCAACTACAATGAAATTTGATTTGTATGTGTTTTATACAAACACAAAGATGTCTTCGAAAACTGGACGTCATCCGCTAACGGACACGCCCACCTCCCATACAACCCAAAAAGTGAAAACGCAATAAATAAGCCTCTGTTTAACCTACAGAGCTAAAATTTAGCACATATGTTTTTTATGACTAGACTAAGATGTTTTTGAAAAATGGACGCCATCCGCCTTCGGACACGCCTACCTCCCATACAACCCAAAAAGTTTTAAACTCAATAAATAAGGTTATGTTTGTCATAGAGAAATTGAATTTGGTATGCATGTATTTTATACCAAAACTAAGGTGTGTTCAAAAATTGGAAGTAATCCGTCCATGAATACGCCCATCTCCCACAGCGAAAGCACAATAAAGGCATTAACTGTGAGCTACAGGAATAAAACTTGGTATGTGTAAATTTTTCATCAACATTTAAATGCATATTAAATATAGGCTTCATCCGCCCATGGAGACGCCCATTTACAATAAAAATTTTTTGTTTTTGAAAAGTGGGTTTAGGGTATTTCATAGTCGGCCTAGACCGACTTTAGACTTTCTTTACTTGTTTGTTTATATAATTGAGAACAATGAAAGATCACATTCTAAAGTGATTGCATTCTATGCATGCAAAACCTTATATTAATATCAAAGATGCAAATTGGAAATCCGCATCGGGCGGCTAAGCCTCTCGGTACGCCACTGTCTTGGTGGCTTTATTCGAAAGATATTGCAATTTTTGTCTAGTGTGTCGCACGGACATTTAAAGGACATTTAAGGTTGTGCTACATTTTGCAAAATTTCAGCAAATTGGTGCACTTGCCGAACTACAATAGAGCACCCATCCTTAAAATATGGATATCATGCATCTTTTGCAGATATGGACTGCCTTTAACGTGGCTTCAACGTTTAAGTAGCTGATCGGTACTGTTGTCGTTATCAATCTTTACAATGAAAAGAACTTATACATTTGATTAGTTTAGTAACATGACTTAAATCGTTTTCAGTTCTTATTTTCTGGTCTTATTTTCCACTACACCGCTCCTGTGACGGTAAATTTGTTAAAATGCATCTTCTATACTTGGATTTATGAAACGATGGGCAAAAGAATTTAACAACATGTCCTCACTTGGAGTACGCAAGTCAAGTTTGGTGCGAAAATGTTTTCTTCAGTTTGTTCTTAAGGGCTTAAGTGGAACAGAAATTGTAAAACTTCCTACTTATGAGGATCTCATAAAATTAATAAGAATTATATAATCAAACGAGCGAAAGAGGTTTGCATTAAACCCAGCCCATATTTGTTGGGTAAATTTTTTCCACATTAACTTGGATAAAGTCACTGGTATCCAAGACATTAAATTTTGTTGATGAAATGGGTCATGTCTTCAATGGGTTAACGCTGAGAAAGCGCGAAAAGTCAGTGATAGCTTAACGCTTTTTTTTGTTTGTTTTTGTATTAGAAATAAAAGAAGATAACAAAAAAATCAAGAAAAAGTGAAAGCCGACCCTATAAGAACGTATGAAAAAAATATAGAGAAAAATTATAGTTAAATCCGGATTAATATAAGAAAAAAAACTTTGCAAAGATTCAAAATATCTAATTTAATCATTATTTTAAGCCGTTGACATCGACGAAATTGCTAATAGGCCAGACATATAGTCATATTTGGCACGGTCTTTGATTTTTAATGAGCGTAAAGATCAACGAATTAGGCTTAGTGATATATACGCAAATTCGGATCCAGAACCGGAATAAATTTTGTAAAAATGTTATAGTTCTGAAATAGTTTTTGTGTTGTTTTTATACTTATTATGAATTATTTTTTTAACTTTTTTTTTTTGTATAAAAATTTCCTTAATATGAAGAAAATAACATTTTCACAAAATATTCTTAATAAAGTTCACTAGATTAACCAGGATGCAAAAAAAAGACAAATAAAATTTTCTTGAAACGTGAGTAACATAGACGTTAAAATTCTCAGAAAGAACTAAATTTTTTTCTGCAGTTAAAATTTCTTCTTAATTTCGTTACGGAAAATTTTTTTATTCTTTATATATTAACTCAAACAATTCGCAGATTTAAAGGAATTTGTAAAAAGTCAAAAAATGCAAATCGTTCGGAAACGTTAGTGACACACTATTTAATGATAGTTTTTTTTCGAATTGTGTACATATATACAAAAAAATTTTTGCATGAACTTATAATGGTGAGCCTAAGACTTATTATTTCCATATAATTTTGTGTTAAAAGCTTTAATGTTTAATGGAGAAAAATTCATGTTTACTGTTATGACTGAAACGTGAATAACACTGGATTTGCTGAAAGATGATTTATTGTAAACTACTGTTAATGTAATTTTTTTTAATTTGAAATAATTTAAATTTTTAATTAAAAAATGGTTTTCTTGGTGGCTCTAAGTTATTTGGAGGAGGTGGTGAGGGTAGTTTTAAATGGATTAAGTAGTTTGATTAGTCAGGAAAGACCCAAATATTTTTTTTTAGTTTAGTAAGAAAACAAATGATAAATAAGAATAAAATACAGTATAGTTTTATTTATCCGGACACTCTACACTACGGACATTTTTAATATTTAACCTCTATAGTTCGGTCAGAGCAAAATTCGAGCATGTTTGTTTTACAAATTGCCTCTCTGTCACTCTGGATGTCAAATCGATGTTGTTTTCAAATGTATTTCGTTAAGTTTCGTTATCATTTCATGATAACATATGTATAATTATACATTTATGTAAAAGTATTTATGTGAAACAAAGTTCATTTATTATTATTTATAAAATTTTTTTAATCAAAGCGATTGAACGAATAAAGCTCAAACGATCAATTCTGCATATGATTGCTTCAATAATTATTCTGGTTTCTGTATTCCGAACACATCCAGTAATACGGACATACGTCGAAACTATATGTGTCCGGATTAGCGAGACTGTACTGCATTAGCGCAACCAAAGGGGGTATTTCGGGGCTTAAATCCCCCCAAAAAATTATTGTAGTACCTAGCAATAAAGGATTAAATCAAAGTGATTCATATGAAAAGCAATCACACGTCTTATAAAATGGGTAAAAACCCATATGAATATTTGAAATCGATTATGTTTGATGCATATGTTTACACATGATACTCATGTTTAATTTTTGTTAAGTTCTGATTCTGACGCCTTGAGGGGTTGTTGACAATACTACGATTTGAGTAATCTTTTCAACTTCTAGCTTGGAACCCACTAAGACGACTTGAAATATTTGGATGAAATTTGGATGAAAATTAATTAAAAATTAATACAAAATAAGAAAGCCTGAATTTGAGGAAGAGCGGTCGAGTTTCCCACCACCGAAATGATCAAAGGAATTTCCTCTAAAATTGTTATTTTTCGTTCTTATAGTTATTTTTTTAAACACAAAATAACCCAATCTCTGAAGGAATTAAGTTTATTGTGATAGCGTTTCAGTAAAAATAATTCCGATTAACTTCCGAAAATGGAGTAAAAAATGTACAATTCATAATTATTCGTATTTTCCCGAATCTATTATATAAAAATTTGCCTAAATTGTCAAATATTATCCGATTTTAATAAATAAGGGCTTATTAGAAAAAAGATAATGTTCTGATTTTGCTTCTGTTCACCCGTTTATCAGTGATATATAAAAGTTATACCAATAAGCATTAATTAGGAAGTGCTGACTTAAATCAAAATAATATCTGTTTTAACGAAAGTATTTACGACACTCTACCAAAAAGACATCATTCATTAAAATCTCAAATTTGCAAAAAATTGCATTTTTGCTGACACTATTGGGACCCTAGTAAAATTCAAAATATTATAGCTCAAGCCTTAAAACCTTCGTATAACCTTCTAAGAACAAGAAAAAATCCGGTTAACGGCTGTACAATTGGCGATTTCAAAACATTTTGGCCGATCCTAATCAGCGCTAAAGCTAGTTTATTTTAAAACGATAGCTACCACTACTGTACAGCTTCTGTACGGCCACTTGATTCTTAAATTTTTACAACTTGTTTCTTACATTTTTTTCGTTGTTCGGCCGTTGTAGGAACAGTGTACAGTTTGAACTTAAAAATTTTCATTTTTACTCAGGGAGAGATCAAATTTTGAGAAACAAACTCGACATTTCGATGATAAAAATGTGCATTATATCGATGAGTGTTCGTATCCAAAAAATAAACGCATTTTTTGACAAACAGATTTCGATATTCAATCTTGATTACAAGACTTCATGTTTTTGTGGAAAAAGTCTACAATTGATAACTTACTTACTTACTTAGATGGCGCTTACAACCGTTGGTCGGTTTTGGTCTGGTCTAAGAATTTGCGCCAGCCTCTTTTGTCGTGCGCTTGCTGGCGCCAGTTGGAAATTCCAAGCGTTGTTCCAATCCAATGCCTGGTTTTTCCAACGGAGATGCGGTCTTCCTCGTCTGCGTTGGCCACCGCTGGGTACCGAATCCAAAATTTTTTTCGCTGGAGCTTCGTCGTTCATTCTCTCGACATGACCTAGCCACCGAAGCCGCTCTATTTTAATACGCTTGACTATATCGATGTCGGTATAAAGCTCATACAACTCGTGGTTCCATCGTATTCGGTACTCGCCATTGACGCAGATTGGACCATAGATCTTGCGAAGGATTTTTCTCTCGAACGCTCCCAAAGTCCTTTCATCAGAGCTGCTCAAAGTCCAGGTTTGTGATGCGTATAGTAGGACGGGCATGATTATTGTTTATAGAGCGTCAGTTTTGTTCGTCGAGAGAGAGCTCTGCTTCTCAATTGCCTACTGAGCCCAAAGTAACACCTGTTGGCAAGAGTTATCCTTTGTTTAATCTCAATACTGATATCGTTGGAGGAGTTAATACTGGATCCCAGGTAAACAAAGTCCTTCACTACCTCAAAGGAGGTGTTGTCAACAGTAACGTGGTTTCCAAGACGCTGGGACTGTTTGTTTGTTGACACGAGATACTTCGTTTTATCTGCGTTCACTGCAAGACCCATTCGACTCGACTCTTTTTCTAGCCTGGAGAATGCTGCACTGACTTCGCACGTATTTTGGCTAATGATGTCAATATCATCAGCATACGCCAGCAGCATAACGCTCTTATAGAAAATTGTGCCGCTGCGTCTCAGGTCAGCAGCTCGGATGATCTTCTCCATTACTATATTAAAGAAGTCGCACGATAAGGAATCACCTTGTCTGAAACCTCGCTTGGTATCGAACGGAAGGGAGAGGTCTTCCCGATTTTCACTGCGCTGCTGGTGTTGTACAGTGTCATCCTGCAAAGACGTATTAGCTTCGCAGGAATTCCAAATTCAGACATGATGGAGTATAGGTGACTCCTTATTGGACTGTCGAAGGCGGCTTTGAAATCGACAAAGAGATGGTGCGTGTCGATTTGTTTTTCGAAGGTCTTTTCCAATATTTGTCGGAGCGTGAAGATCTGGTCAATGGTGGACTTTCCAGGTCTGAAGCCACACTGATAAGGTCCAATCAGTTGGTTGACGATGGGCTTCAGTCTTTCACACAATACGCTCGACAGGACCTTATATGCGATATTAAGAAGGCTTATCCCACGGTAGTTGGCGCAAATGGTGGGATCGCCTTTCTTGTGGATTGGGCAAAGCACACTGAGGATCCAATCATCTGGAATGCATTCTTCCGACCATATTCTACATAGAAGTCTGTGAATGCATTTAAACAGAGCTTCGCCACCGGTCTTTAACAGCTCAGCCGGTAGACCATCGGCTCCTGCGGCTTTGTTTTTTTTTAAGCCGAGCTATAGCTGTTAAAACCTCGTTTTGGTCGGGCAGCGGAACTTCAACGCTGTCATCCATAATTGGGGTTTCCGGGATATCATCTCCACTGGCGGGATTGTTGTCTGCGTCGCCATTTAAAAGACTAGAGAAGTGTTCCCTCCATAGCATCAGTGTACTCTGGATATCTGTCACTAGATTCCCATTCTCATCCTTGCAGGAAGAGGCTCCGGTCTTAAAACCATCGGCCAGGCGTCTTATTTTTTCGAAAAATTTTCGAGTCTCATTCCTGTCGCCATGCATCTCAATTTTCTCGCACTCACGCATTTCCACCTCTCGTTTCTTTCGCCTGAAAATGCGTCTCTCTTCCCTCCTCTTCTCTCGGTATCGCTCCATAACAGCACGCGTTACAACCGACTGCAGGGTGGCTTTGTAGGCGATGTCCTTCTCTGCAGTGGCGTCGCGACACTCCTGGTCATGCCACTGGTTTCGGCGAGGGCGGTGGTAGCCTATCACCTCTTCGGCAGCCGTACGCATAGAGTGGGATATGTGCGTCCACTGTCCGCATATATCGTCGATCGGAGGAGTGCTTTCTTGAAGCAGGAGTGAGAGTCGAGTAGCGAAGGCTTCGGCCGTCTGTTTTGACTGCAGCTTATCGACGTCTAGCTTTCTTTGTGTAGGATTGCGAGCATTCTTAGCTGCGCACAGACGTGTGCGGATCTTGGCTGCGTACGTCTAGTACACTGGAAGAGTGCCTTCCGTCAATCAAAACGTGATCAATTTGGTTGCATGTTTTTTGATCAGGGGACAGCCAAGTGGCCTTATGAATATTGAGATGCTTGAATCTAGTGCTACTAACGACCATGTTTCGTGCTGCGGCGAAGTCAATCAACCGCATTCCGTTATCGGATGTGTTGTCGTGGAGGCTGAACTTTCCGACTGTTGGACCAAATATGTTTTCCTTACCCACCTTGGCGTTGAAGTCACCAAGCACGATTTTTATGTCATGACGGGGGCAGCGCTCGTATGCGTCTTCAAGGCGCTCGTAAAAACTCTCTTTGGTCTCGTCATCTTTTTCTTCTGTCGGAGCGTGCGCACATATTAGGCTTATGTTAAAAAAATTTTGCCTTGAAGCGGATTATGGCAAGTCGTTCGTTCACAGGAGTGAATCGCAGGACATGATGACATTCTCTTGCCAACTACAAATCCGCATCCAAACTCGTGGTTCTCCGCATGGCCGCTGTAGTAGATATCACAGGATGCTTGCCGTAAGGAACCCTGTCCTTCCATCGCATTTCTTGGATTGCAGTGATATCAGAATTATATCTTTCCAATATATCAATCAGTTGGATAGAGGCACCATCCCAATTTAGGGTTCGGACATTCCAAGTGCATATCCGTAAATCATTATCAGTTTTTCGTTTTGCGGTTGTCGTCATCAGATTTGGGGATCATTCTTTTATTTATTCTTAAACTTTTCATTGAAATGGTTTATTACATGGTGGGCTTCAAACCCAACGCACAACCTTTGCTTGATGGCCAAAGGAAGCCCGCCGCTCAGATTCGCCGCCAAAGTATATCGGTATGATAGTTTTTTGACGTTTCCAGGAGACACCACGCGGAGGTTTGAGTCGACTTGAGACGATTTCGACATGGATAATGCTGGCCTCGCCAAGTTGAGGCAGTCAGACACGTTGCCATGTGAAGATCGCCCCCTTATCTACAATTGATAACAATTTTTGAAATATTTTTTAATTTAATTTAATTTTGTGAATTAATTTTAAATATGAATGTTATCATTGTGGCAAAAATTTTCGATGTTTTTTAAGGAGTTGGGTGAGTTTGAAAAATAATTTTGTTTTTGTCTTATGACATTGTACAATAGGGCGTATCGAATTACATTTTTTTTTTCGAATTTCACATTCTAAAGGGTCTCAAAAGTTTCATGTGGTTGTCAAGATCTACCAAAAAAAATTTTATGAAAATAAAAGGACATCTTCCTGCCCCGCAAGGACAAAGTTGATTTTTGAGAAAAACAGTACAAAATAACGATCTTAAAATGCTTTGATTTTTGTAAAAAAAACTACATTTGTCCAAAGGAAAAAATTTAAATGCAGTTTAACTAGCAATATCTTACCAAACACGATGATACTCACGATTTTTACCCACAGTATCCTGTTTGAAGGGTATTCGAAGCGAAAGTTATACTCGAGATGGTACATAACTTTTGATTGTAACCATTGAGTCTAAATTTTGATGACATTGATTTAAGTGTTGGCGTATTTCTTAAATATGATGAATTATTAATTTGCATAGTTTTTGCATATCAATTCTCTTGTTTTATAGAAATGTTTACTAGAACGCAATTTTTTAACTTTTTCAAAAAAATTAATATAAGATTTCATATCACGGGCATAAGAAGTGGTGTCGAAGATAATTTCCTCATTTTGGATTTTTCAAATACTTTTGTGCATGTCCCTACCTTAAAATATGTATATAATATGCCTGGCTTAGACCACGATTTTTTTTATATTTTAATACTAAAAAAAAATTTTAATTCGTACGATCAAATTTCTCAATTTGAGTTATATCTTCTTTATGGTTATAATATTGTTAAAATACATTTTATGCCATTCAGTTGGTCTCAAAAGACTAAACAATTGTTTTTAAATTGTGTTTTTATGAAATTATAACCATAAAGGGGACATAACTCTAATTGAGAAATTTGATGCTAGAAAATAACTTGTTTTAAAATATCGAAAGAGAAAAAAAAATCGTGGTCTTAAGCTGATATATTAAATAAATATTTTTTGGCAGTACCATGTTCAGAAATTTTCAAAAAAACTCAAATTAAGAAGATTATCTTCGACACCACTCTGAATCACTTGACATAAAAATCTTATATTAATTTTTTTGAAAAAGTTAAAAAATTGCTTTCTAGTATACATTTCTCTAAAACAAGAGAATACAAATGCAAAAACTATGCAATATTATTAATTCATGTTATATATGGAATACATCAACACTATAAACAGTACCACCAAAATTTATAACCAATGCTTACAATCAAAAGTCTTGTGCTATCCCAAGTACAACTTTCGCTTCGAATATCCTTCATACAGGATACTGTTGGTGAAAATCATGAGTAGCACCGTGTGTGGCAAGAAATTGTTAGTTAAACTGCATTATTACTTTTGCTTTAAGACATGTGTGGTTTTTCTTAAAAAAATCAAAGCATTTTGAGATCGTTATTTTTTATTGTTTTTCCCAAAAAACAAATTAGTCCTTGCGGGGCAGGAAGATGTCCTTTATTTTTTATAAATTTTTTTTTGGGTGATCTTCACAACCACATGAAACTTTTGAGACCTCTAAGAATACGATCTAAATTTTTCGATACGGCCTATTGTACAATATGTGCAGAATATTCTCCCTACAGCTTCAGTCAAAACTTATTTTTGCAAATTAGTTGTCATGACTTCCCAAAAAGTTATAACCAATCTTGTTAAAATATGGAACCCTACATCTAGAATCATTGAAATATTTGGTTGGTATATTAACAAAATATAGTTATCATTAGCTTTGTTAGAGCCTTCGAAACCCACCTAGCCCATTAACCTAACAAAATATCTATTTAAAAATATAACTCTCAAGAGTTTAAACTTATTGCTGTGATATGAAGCCTTTGTAAAATTGTTTTTATATATAAGCCCAACATTTGATAAAATCCCAAAAAAAAAATTCCTGGTTGCGCCGGTAATGTACTGTTTATGGAAATATTCAATAATCCTAAACGATATAGCCAGCTTTTGAATAGACTGAAATTATTGATTTGAAGAAACTGAAATCGGAAAAAACATCGTTTCTTGAATAAGCCGAATTTTTTCACTAAGGTTGTATTACGGTACCACAATCGATATAAAGGAGTTATATTCCATAACTTTCTCCAGATAAAAGACCAGTAATTAAGGCCGCGTTCGTAGTAACGCTGAAGCTGAAACTTTTTACAGCTGCTGAAAAACGCTTTATGTACAGTCCCAACAAACAAAATGATTCACTTATGATATCGTTTATGAATTGCTTTCTCGTTCATTCCATTCAATAGCAATTATCATTATCACAATTCATTTATAATATCGTGAACGGGAGAAATTCCTCCTTCGTTAACGAATCGTTCAAACCGACAAAAGCAATTCGTGAACGAGTCGCCAAATCTTAGAAAATTAATTCATAAAGGAATGTTCTTATTTCAAATAAGCAATTCGTTAACAAATCTTTCAATTTAAAAGAAGCAATTCTTAAACGAATCACCAAAGTTCAAAAAGCAAAAAAAAAAAAAATAAAAAATCTGGAATTTTTATCTATATTTGCCCGTCAACTCTTCTCAACTCATCAACCATCAACTTATCTCGATTTTAAACACAAAAATTCTGGGTTGTTTTTGTTTTCATTTACGATTTTTTAATGTTAAAACCGACATTCAGCATAATTTTGTTGAAATTTTTTTAAATGTTTTGATGTTTTTTTGAAACAAAACAAAAGTAAATTTTTGAAATGTTTTTGATATTTAAAGTTTTAGAAATTTTACTAAAGTGTCGCTCAAATAAGTCGCTTTTAATCTCAGTTTAAATTTTTAAACAAAGTATTTCTGCTTTTTAATAAAGCAATTTTAAACGGTGCTTTCTTTAAGCATCCAGCCAACCTCTGATACAGACAAAACCAAACTATTCGAAAATAATGCGAAAAAACTATTTACAAGCGATTCATCAACGAATCACCCCTCCTCACAATGTTTATTGGGATCATATGGAAAAAACGCAAAGTGTTCATAGTGCAAGCTTAAATTCAAGTTACGTCACTTTTGAGGCTTTTTGATACTTTTTTCTTCTATCTCGCTCACAAAGCTCAAACACGTCTAAAAGTGCAAGCAAAAATCGCCCACTATGAACACCAACAGCGCGAAAAAGTGTCTAAAAGCGCGAGCAAAAACCGCGCACTATGAACAGCAACAGCATGAAAAAGCGTAATGATATCCCTTGAAAAAGCTTAACCAGCTTCAGCTTTTTCTATGAACGCGGCCTAAGATAGACAAATAGATAACCAAGACAGAGAAAAAAAAATCTCTTCATATCGACCTCACATACCCTGGCAACAGCTTCTGCAAGAATTCTCCTTCTTTGTGCTGAACCGTTTTAATGATAAACTCGTCGTCATTTGTCAAATAAAATATAGAACCTGAAGCACCTGGATTTGACAACTCTCGCAGGGGCGAAGAACACATTGACATCTGTAGAGGAAAATTTAAAGTTTTATATCCACAAAAATTTGGTTCGCAAATGATTTAGAAATTTACCATAAAATCATCTGGCTGAATACCGAACAAGTCCCTAAAGTAACGGAATGCAATTGGAGCATATATTTTATATCTAAATTCACTATAATGATGAGCGGGTGTTAAGGTCGATCCCTCAGGCGGAAATGTAATGCTTTCAATTTCCCAAAAATCCATCATTAATAAATCGCGTTTGGGTTTTGATGCTAAGCTTCCAACCTTAAAAAACAAAAATATTTCTTTAAATATGCAGTTTTGAATTAGTTTTTTGAGATTATTACTGTATGTTGAATGCCTAGTTGAATCGAACCCATAATCTGAGTTGTTTGAATTTTCTTATACGTTATTTCTCCACCTTCTCCAACACGTCGGTGTCCAATTTTACGTTCCTTGTCTGCCTTGTTTCCATATCTCGATTGACGTTGGATGCTTGCCTTAAAATCAAATGTGACATTTTCAAAAAATGTAAGTATGTTTTTCAGGTATGTTCAATATAAAATTAAGATCTTAAAAACTCTCATGTTGGAGCATGGCTTTAAACCATTTTAACATGGAGGAACAAAATGACATTTGCTAAAGTTACAGCATATACGATGAACATTTCTAGACGAATTTTAGGCGTTAAATGCAAAAATTATGCTACTGTTTAGGAGTTATAAACGAAAACCTAAAAAACAATTTTTTTTTCTGGCTATTAAAGTATATCCTTTTAAAGCATTGACCGATTTTACTCGCTTTTGACTATATGTATTTATTTAAAAATATTATGCTTTTTAAAGAATCTAAATTTTAAAATAAATCAAAAAAAAAACATTTTCTCTAGGAGTTGGTTGTTTCCTTGTTTGCAAAAAAACACCACACCCACCTGCGATAGAAAATTTTTAGTTTTGGATTTTTTGTCGGAATGTAATTTACCGAATGTAATTTAAATTGTTATGAAAAACATTTTTTGTAAATTCTAGAGTGGATAAAACTGTTAAACTGTATTAGTGGTGCGATCTATGGAACATTTTTATATTTTTCAGTTTTAAAGGCGGATATCTTCAAACCAGCCTACGAATTTAAACATTATTAATAAAAGAATCGTTTTTCACATTTTTTCCAATAGTTCTTGAACTCGACCTGATGTCCAAAAACGTAAATTTTTTTCAAATTCATCTAGAACTGATATCGGTTAGCTGCAACTTTTTCACTGTTCGTCTATGTAATCATCTAAGAGGAATTAACGTGTGATAGTTTTATGTCGACAATAATTTAAAACTTTTTCTTATGAAATTTTGTCCAACTTGAAAGTTTTTGTTTAATTGTTAGCGTGGTTTTGAACTTACATCTGGAGACGATGCGGCTACGTTATCTAGAATAAAAGAAAACAATTATATAGTGATAAATTTAACCATAGCGCCCTTATTTATTTTATATAATTGTTTAGTTTAAGAAAATTAAAACAGGAACAATAATTTGCAAGGCTTTTATTGACAAGTCTCAACCATATATTTTAACCGATCGGTGCACATAGGGGTATTTCATCGATTTAGAAGGCCAATACTATTTTATTGGGTAAACAATCTCTATTTTTGTACGTTTTTCGATTTTTGATATTCTTAACCCTGATATTCTTAATCCTAATTTGACCATTAAATTAGGTCAATTTCACCCACTAAATTTTGTTTTGTATGTTTATGGGCAGATGACGCTTATTTTGTGAACACATCTTAGTTTTGATGTAACATACTCACATACCAAATTTTTTTCTTTATAGCTCATATATAAACCTATTTATAGAGATTTTACTATAGTAGGTTGTAAGGCAGGTAGGCGTGTTCGTTAGCAGATGGCACTCATTTTGTGCACACTTCAGTTTTAATATAGAATGCTCCCATACCAAGTCTTATCTCTTTAACTCAAATTAAAGCCTCTTTACAGAGTTTTCCATATTGGGGTTGTATTGGAGGTAGGCGTGTTCATAGACGAATCACACCCGTTTCAAAGTGCATGTCTGCGCTTTGGAAAAAAATACATACATGTATATTAAATTTTATTAGGTACTATAGCTTAAATACAATCCTCTATAAAGTGATTTCTATTTTATGGTTGTATGGGAGGTAGGCCTGCCCGTGGATGAATTCCGAAAATATTCGATGCTAGAATTCATTGGATCCATGTGAATATGTTCACCAAATTTTATGCAACTATCTCAACTCCTTACAACTCACCGCAGCATATATTAAAACACATTTTCTCACTTTTGGGTTCAGACAGTCAAAAAAGAGCACTTTTCGGAGAGAATCGGGCAGAGAAATTAAATTTTTTCAAAACACTTAAACACCTCTAGGGTTAAGTAATGAAAAACAACTAAGGAAACTCTAAAGTCGGTCTAGCCCGACTATGGAATATATTTATATACTTAAACAAATATTAATAACTTATTTTTTAAAAAATCAATGTATTCCGTTAGATTTTTTAACAGGTTTCACTAATGTGGGTTGCATGGGATTTGCGTGTGTTCGTGGGCGGTTGACGCACATATTATGCACACATCTTAATTATTGTATGGAATCCTCCAATACTTAGTTTTATTCCTGTACGGCATATATTAATCTTTTTGTGGTATTTTCAATATTGTGGGTTGTTTGGGAAGTGGGCCTGGGTGGATGACGATAATTTTATGAACTCATCCTAATTCGGATATAAAATACTCACATACCAAGTTTTATCTTTGTAGCTAATATATAAACCTCTTTATAAAATTTTGACCATAGTGGGTGGTATGGGAGGTGGGCAGACGATGCCCATTTTCTTAACATATCTTGGTGTTAATATAAAATTCATATCTGTTCAATTTTATTCTTGTACCTTAAATATAAGCCTTTTTATATAGTAGTAAATTTTGGGGTTATATGGGAGGTTTTGGTTTTTTGTTCACGTCATAGTTTTGGTACAAAATACATACATATTAAATTTAATTTCTCAGCACACAGACGGACGGACGGACACACGGACAAGGCTAAATCGACTCACGAGGTGACGCTGATAAAGAATATAAATACTTTTCTATACCGGACTTATTTTTTTCTTGGTGTTACAAACGTTTGCACAAAGTTAAGATACCCTGACCTCACAGGTTTAGGGTATAAAAATGAACAGCTACGCATAGCCTAGCATAGCATAGCATATAACAGAACTTTTTGATTATCCAAGCATTTTTTTTTATAAAAATCCACAAAAACCATGTATTTCTATAAACACAATTACCTACCAATTTTGAATAAATACAATAACAATCAAACCACCTTTTATATATTTTCAGATACCCGCTTCCATTCAGAACAATACATTTGGTTTTTAAAAAATGTGTGAAATCAAATAAGAGGCTTTAAGAATGTACTTCTCTAATCAACTATCAACTCAAACAAAATTTCAACAAAATGACAAACTTTAGAGATTTTTAGAGATTTTTTAAGTAAGACTAAGAGAAAAATAATTGTTGTCCATTATTCTTGCATTATTTAACAAAATAACAAATATATATGTTTTTTAAAAATCGGTGTTTGATTTAATTTTGGCCACCTAAATTCATGGAATACCCCTGTGTGCGGCGTCAGCAAGCACGTTTTGAAAATTTCAATTCAATACAGTAACTGTTGTAGATGAGCTTATTTTTCAAAAATCATGTTCTTCTTTAAAGAATTATACAGGCTTTACTACTGTGGGTTTTATAGATGTTCGTGGGCTTATCACGCCCATTTTTTGTGCATACCTAAGTTTTCATATAATATACTACCGTTCAGAGTTTCATGTATGAAGGTTATATATAAACCTTTTTATAATATTTTCAGTATTGTGGGTTGCATGGGAGGTGGGCGTATTTCATCCGATTTATTCCATTTTAGATTTTCATCTTTTTAGAAAAAATAAATTTTTAATACCGAATTTAATAACGATAGCTTGGAAATAATGGCTGTAATCGTGTTCAAAGACATACAGACAGACGGACAAACAGCTTTTGCAGTTGAACTGAAGGAACGACAATTAATGAACGATTGTTCAATTGAACTAGTTCGTTCGTGAACTGCTCAAGTCCACTGCTGAGTTTTGAGAAATTTTTTTTTGTTTTATTGGGATTGCGTTACATCGGTCTTACTCGTCGTATACGCGACAAAAGAAGTTTCACTTTCATGTAGTTACAAAAATATTCATATCAAGCCATAACCCCAAAAATATGTAACCATCAAAACTAGCATTTTAAAGGTGAAGATTTCTTTTGATTATTTTCGACTTAAGATTTTTAGTAACGACAATATTTTAACACAATCCTAAAATATAAATTATAATTTATAATTAAAATTACTATTATTTTATAATTATAGATTATTGATAAAGAAATAAATTATAAATTTCGATAAGAAAACAAATTTCTGTAAATAGCTGGTTACATCTTTTTTTGCGGTTATGACTTGATATAGTTACCTCAAAACAAAAAAAAAAACTAAAACAAAATGTGCCTTAAGACAAGTTACTACAACGTCTCATTATTAATCATTATACTTTTAATTTTATATGACAATTTCAATCAGTCTTTACTTTAGTTATTTTGTTCTTATTATTTTGAACACGTCTGTATAACATAAGCAAAATTTACATTTTTTTGACACATATCGAGGTGCAGTATTTTTAAAGATTTCTGAAGTTAATTTGATGAACAGAATTAAAATTATATCTTTAAATTTTTCTCTCAAAATCACGTGTAATTATATTAAGTATATTGTTCTGAATAAATAATGTAAATGTTTCTTATTTAAATATCATATTTTCCTTCTTAAACTTCAGTATACTATGATGACCTTACTGGAAGGACCTTCAAATTTTTTAACACTAAAATTGATATTTATTAGATATAGAAATTAAAAAAATTTTTAACTTTTCCAGTTTGCTTGTACAAATATTACTTGCTTTAAACAATTCTGAAGAAAATTAAACAGATAAACAAAAGCATTTGAAAAATCAATAAAATAGTCACCTTCTCTGCCCAAGCTTGTGTTATCCAAACTTCTTGTGTTCGCCATCGTTAAAGACTCCAAGCCAACAGAGCTGATTGCTTCTCCAGATGCGATGGTTGAATAACTCCTTTTTTTAACCAATTATAGTAAGAAAACAATGCAAACGCAAAAAAATAAATAACGAAATAGTTACTCTTCAAGGCATTTTCCCGTCCTGCGCTGGTTAATTTTCTTTTCCATAGTTATTTACATCCCGTTTGTTTTAATCATATATAAAGGAAAATCTCCGTAGCAGTAATTGATTAAAACAATTACACACACAGCTCGAGATTTTCTTCTGGCACTTATTTCACTTTTGTCATTGCATACTCGTAGGCTTTGATTAAAAAAATTAATAATTGGAAGGAGCCAGGTTTTATGTTTTATACTTTTCGCAGTAGATCTACTACATATTTATTGATTTTACCAGCTAACGCAAGAGTTAAGTAGTAAGGTCATTCAATGCCTGTCTAGTACTATGTACAAAAATGAGGTATCAATATTATGGTATGTTCATGGTATAAATGTAGTGGCTAACATAGTCCCAGTTTATACTTGTCAAGAGTTGACGGTCAATTATTGCATATGTGGATCAGAGACGTGGACATCAACGTGCGAGAGGGCAAGTTCAAAAGGGAATAGCAAAGAATTCACCGTCAATTCTAGTACAAACCGGGACATAGCAAACATTCGACAGTTGTAAGGATTTGTACTTTTTCTTTGTAAGGAAGTGACTAGCAGTTCACGCATGTGATGTGTGAAAACCAAATTGAGATAAAAGTATGGAGAATATTTTTATTCAAAACTGCAAAGTTGTAAATTGCAACAACGCACAGTATGTGATTTGAATGATCTAGCGGAACTTAATTCTAAATGTTAAGATAATAACGTGGAATTTAGTTTGGTCGGAGAACTATCACGCCCACCTACCATATAAGCGATGAAACAAATTGACTTATTTTTTATATTTTCAAATTAATGATGATAAATTTAAAAAAAATTAATTACTAATAGGTTACATTTTCAGAGGAATTTTCGGAGGAATGTCTTTATAACAATTTTACCTGCAATACCTTCCTGCAACAATTTTATTTATTTTTTTAACACGCAAAAAATATAAATTTGTATATTAAAGTTTTGCATATATATTTCAACGTTTCATAATAAGCAATTGTTGTTGTAGTCTTCATTATAGTCCAATCAACCAATAATAACGTACCATTCCAAACATAAAAAATTCACGCCTTTTCATTTTGCATTATAAAATGATATGAATAAAAAAATGATAATGATGATAATGAAATTTTGTGCGTTGAAAGAACAAGAATCTACATTTAACTAATTCTATAATTCAATTGAAGAAGCGATTAAGCTAAATTTTCAAAAGGGTACAAAAGGTAGCCCTGAAGCTACCTTTTTTGTTGTACTATGGATAACACTGGTTTACGGACAACACGCAGACGGACGGACGGAGAAGGCTTAATCGTCAAATGAGAAGACGCTGATCAAGAATATATGCACTTTTTTGTACCACCCAACTAAAATTTTTAAATTTAAATTTTTTTGCCGAACGTAGGGCTCTTTTTTTTCATTTTCATCATATCTTCGGTATTAAAAGTCTGATCATATTGAATGACATACCGATGTTTTTGTTTAAAAGAGATCAATTATTTTTTCTCCAAAACAAAAAAAAAAATATTCCTATAAGTCCTTGGAAGGCCTTAAATTGATTTTGAGGAATTTTAAATCTCGTAAAAGAATAAAAAATCCGTAATGCCATGCATTCTGAAGAAAAAAGAAAGTTATAGGCAATAAACTTGATTTTTTGGCCAGAAAAGGGGTTCAAGAGAACCAAAACCGTTCCATGGGGATTTCTCCGCTACAAAAAAAAAACAAGTAAAGAAAGTCTAAAGTCGGTCTAGGTCGACTATGAAATACCCTAAACCTACTTTTCAAAAACAAAAAAGTTTTTATTGTAAATGGGCGTCTCCGTGGGCGGATGAAAATATATTTTATATGCATTTAAATGTTGATGGAAAATTTACACATACCAAGTTTTATTCCTGTAGCTCACAGTTAATACCTTTATTGTGCTTTCGCTATGGGAGGTGGGCGAGTTCGCGGACGGATTACTCCCAATTTTTGAACACACCTTAGTTTTGGTATAAAATACATGCATACCAAATTCAATTTCTCTATGACAAACATAACCTTATTTATTGATTTTAAAACTTTTTGGGTTGTATGGGAGGTAGGCGTGTCCGAAGGCGGATTACGTCCATTTTTCAAAAACATCTTAGTCTTGTCATAAAAAACATATGTGGCAAATTTTAGCTCTTTAGGTTAAACACAGGCTTATTTATTGCGTTTTCAATTTTTGGGTTGTATGGGAGGTGGGCGTGTCCGTGAGCGGATGACGTCCATTTTTTGAAGACATCTTTGTGTTGATATAAAATACATTCACAGCAAATTTTATTGTTGTAGGCTTATTATGAGCTGAGTTATGCAGTTTTCAATTTTTGCGTTGTACGGGAAAAAACGTGTCTGTTGGCGGATTCCAAAAATATTCAATAGTGCAGATCCTTGGATGCATGTGACCATGTGTACCAAGATTCATGCAATTATATCTACTCCTTCTTCTTATCCTGTGTATACGGACAACACACAGACGGACAGACGGACAGACGGACGGACGGACGGACGGACGGACGGACGGACGGACGGGCATGAATAGCTCGACTCACGAGGTGACGCTGATCGAGAATATATATACTTTTCTATACCGGACTCACTTCGTTCTATGCGTTACAAACGTTCGCACAAAGTTAATATACCCTGACCTTTCAGGTTTAGGGTATAATTATGCAGAAATAGTTTTTAAGAGTCTCTCTAACTTTTGAGTCGGTTTCCGGCGATATCTAAATTTCCATCCGGCTTACCCGTCGTTTGGCAGAAAAATTTCAAAAATTTTTTTAAAATAGTTTTGTTGGCAATGTCGATATACTTCTTGAGCAAAAGATTAATGATATTTTAAGAGCTTCATTTTTTTTTATATTAGGGTGGTACATTAGGATGGTAGGCACTGAGATGTGGAGGGCAAGTACTAGAACGGTGCACCTGATGTCAATGACCTCTAAAGAGGTCATATTGGTCTCCTTGAGGCAATAACATTGATATACCAAACTTTTAAATCCGACTGTAAACACAATAGATATGTCAATGTGCGACCCTTACGTTCAGTCAAAAAAAATTTTTTTTCGTAAATGTCTTGCAAAATTAGTCATATTCGCTGGTATACGGCGCACTTTTTTTTTAAGTAAGGTCAAATGTACGTATATACGCACCAATAGGAAATATATAGTTATAAGTTATGTTTTAGTCTCTAAAATTAATAAATTGTAATTAACCGGGCGTCTCGGCAGGCAATAGTTTATTGCTTTCCATCTGTCAAATTCAATTGAAAGCAATGGCCATATTGCAAGGGTGGGTTTTTGACGTAGAATTACGTCTTACAGCTCGGTTTGTATGGGGTCGTTTTAACTGATTTTTTGAAGATCATGCAACGTTTTTAGCTAATACTTTAGGGTATACCTACAGCCTTTAATACTTATCGTTCAAAGATAATATATATACTAAAATATCAGATATATCCTGCGCTGAATGAATATCTAATTTTGGATTTTGTCACTATTATATTAAAGTCACAAAATAGTAAAATATAAGAAGAAAAATGCTTGTTTTTATATAAGAAAGTCGATCATCAGCTGATTATAATGTACCTGCTGTGCCTGCTGCTTTCTTTGTTTTTGTTTCGTTGTTTATGCTTGTATTGTTTTTATTTTGCACGAACTGATTGGTTAATATAGAGCTTCAGCTCTAAAATCATCCATTTTGGTCCAAATGTTCGTTAAAACTTCGATTCAAAATTGTCGGAGCCGAAGTCACAAGAAGTAAAAAAAAAGAAACAGTTTCGATAGTATCGTAAGTGTAGACGTAGAATTCCGTTTTAGTTTTAGCCTCTTCTACTTTGTCTCTTTGGTCCGATTGTTTTGTCCATTTTGCACGTATATTTATTGATCTTTCGAAAATTAACAAATAAATTAATAACATTCAATTATGGACTCATTGAGGCCAAAACAAAGAAAAACAAAAAATGTAAGTATGATTAAATGAGCAAGCAAAAACAAACAAGCAAAATTTCAAATTTTTTCGATCGTTTCTTTAAGTTTGATAGGTTGAGTTCATTCACTTAGTTGAAAAGAAGGCGAAGCAAAAGCACTTTCCATTGGTGCCACTTTCGTTTCTGCCCGATATATAGTTTGCAAGCTATAGTCAGTTTAACTACTAATTTCAAATTAAAATGAAGACCCCAATTTTTAACAAAATCGTATGGTGTCTATATTTCACGCTGAGCACATGTCCTTTCCTCTCGTCTCTGTCTGATATTTAGTTTGCGAGCTACACTTTCGTCTCTGTTCGATGTATAGTTTGCGAGCTACACTCGCTAGTGCTAAAGGGATGTGGAATCCAAATTAATTTGCATTACAAACAAAAATTAAAATCTTACGCCATCTATCGGGTAAAAGCATAAAACGAAATATGATCCAACTCATTTTTTCATAAGAGTTAAATCTAACCGGATCACAGACTCATTTCATTAAATTTAACAGCTTGAGTTCATTGACTGAGTTGAAAAGAGGTTAATGACCTCTGGTTTCAAAATAAAGCACTAAGCAAACTAGAACAGTAGTGCATACATAAACCCAATGCGAACCAATGCTTACAATGCTACCAATACGACTAGAACTTCCAGTTTCACGAAAACATGAACCTCAACTACACGTGTATTTTATTCATGAACTACACGTGAAGTTCGTATTCACGTGAAAGTGCCAATGACCCACCTGTGACCTCAGATAATCCCACTGCATCCGATTGGCCATAGAATCATCCATTTTGTCCAAATATTCCATGGAACCCACAAATGTGCCAATGACCCGCCTGTGACCTCAGATAATTCCACTGCATCCGATTGGCCATAGAATCATCCATTTTGGTCCAAATGTTCCATAGAACCCATAAATGCGCCAATGACCCACCTGTGACCTCAGATAATCCCACTGCATCCGATTGGCCATAGAATCATCCATTTTGGTTCAAATATTCCATGGAACCCATCAAAGTACCAATGACCCGCCTGTGACCTCAGATAATCCCACTGCATCCGATTGGCCATAGAATCATCCATTTTTTTTTTTTAAGTTTAAGTTTAAGTTTATTGTCTATAAATATTTACATTTTTTCAGACAGGCAAAGTATACAATTTAAGTCTAAGGAATACGTTACTGCTACACTATAATAACTTAAGTGTAATGAGAATTAAGAGCAAAAATAAAAACATTCTTGCTATCAGCAAAATCAATATTAATTTTAGAGCAAAGTGAATTATATTCTTTAAGAGTCCTATTTAATGGTTCATAAAGCAGATAATTTGTTCTACAAAAATTAATTTTAAAATAGTCAAAACGACGCAAATTTCTTAATGGAGTATTAAAGTTAATTGTACTTAACAAGTAGGGACAATTAATATTACCACAAACAATGTCGTAGAGAAATATTAACGACTGAATAGTACGCCTTGATTCAAGCGACTTTAAATTTAACAAAATACAGCGGGTATTATACGATGGTAATAGTTCAAAATTGACAAAACGAAGAGCAAATTTTAGAAACTTTTTTTGAATTCGTTCAAGTCTAAGTATATGAACAGCATAGAAAGGATCCCAAATAAAAGAAGCGTATTCTAAACGCGATCTAACAAAGGACAGAAAAAGACATTTCAAAGTATAAGGATCTGAAAAATTCGCACAATTTCGTCTTAAGAAAGCATACATAGAATAGGATTTAGAAAGCGTTATAGTCAAGTGCCTAACAAACGAAAAACTAGATTCAAAACAAACACCAAGATCAATAATTTCACTAACACAAGTTAAATTAACGTTATCAATATAAAAAGACGTAGCAAGAGCATTTCTAATTTTAGCATAAGAAACATGAAAACACTTTTTAATATTTAAGAATAAGCGGTTACGCTTACACCAATCAAATAAAACATTTAAATCTTCTTGGAGCAAAGAAACTTCCGAATTATTACGAACAACATTGTAAATTTTAAGGTCATCTGCATATAATAAGAAATTAGAAAAAGAAAAACAGCAACTTATATCATTAATAAATAATATGAATAATAGAGGTCCCAATATGCTGCCCTGGGGGACACCAGATGTTGCAATAAAAGATGCAGATTTAAAATTATCAACTTCAACAAAACAGAGCCTGTCAGCTAAATAACTTTTTATCCAATTTAAAAAGTTTGAATGAAAACCCAGTTTGGCAAGCTTCGCAACTAAAATACTGTGTGAAACTTTGTCAAACGCCTTAGAAAAATCAGTGTAGATGGCTTCAACTTGGCAACCATCAGCAAAAGATGACATGCAAAAGTTTGTAAAAACCGCCAAGTTAGTAGTAGTTGACCGCCCATGGACAAAGCCATGCTGAGAGGGTGTAATTATCATTTTCAATGAGAAATCTAATTTAGATTTAACAATTTTTTCGAAGAGTTTCGAAGAGTTCGAGAGTTTAGAGATAGGACGGTAGTTAGCAACATCATTTTTTCGACCAGACTTAAAGACAGGAGTAATAGAAGCAATTTTCCATTTATTAATGAAATCTCCCGACAGAAGAGATTTATTAAAAATAAGACATAAGGGCTTAACAACAGATGCTGCACATTTTTTTAAACAAAAGGAAGACAAGCCATCAATATCAGACTTCATGGAATTTTTGAGACAGGATATGCCATTTAAAACATCACGTTCGTCTAGAGAAAGTTGACCAAAATTGATACATGGTTCAATTTTATTAAGAATTTCCAAGTCATTCCAATTATGATCAATCAAATAATTGGACTTAAAGAAATCAGCGAAAAGATTTAGAGATTCACAAATGTTATTAGAAACCTTGTCATCCCAAAATAATGTTGTTGGAATGAAGGAGCTCTTATTCTTAGACTGAACAAATCGCCAAAAAACTTTAGGGTTTAATTTGATATTCTGCTCAACACTAAGATTATGCTGTTTGTATAAAAATTTATCTAAAAAGTTAAATTCCCGAGAGTAATGACAATATTTCTCTTTGTGGTGATCATTGTTTGTAGTTTTATATAATTTAAAGAATCTATTTCTTAAATTCTTTAGCTTTTTTAGGCCTTTAGTATACCAAGGAAGCTTATGAATTTTTTTCTTTAAAATAGGAACATTTTGAAGCATTATTTCATATAACTTATTTATAAAAAAATCAAAGCAGAAAGTTGTATCTTTTTTGTCAAACACATTCATCCAGTCAACATCTGCAATCAAGTTATTAAGGATATCAAAATTACACAAATTAAAATTAAATTTTAAATCAGAATCAATAGCTCTAGGTTCTATGTAAAAAATAAATTCAACATCCAAAACAAGTGGTATATGATGCATATCAGAAAACGATATTGGAAAACCACAAACATCCAAATCGAATTTTATATTACCACTGACAAAGATAAGATCAAGTATTTTATTAAGCTTGTTAGCAAAATAATTAATTTGACACAAATCAACACTCATCAAAGAATCAACCAAATAAATTTCATTCGAATGATTGATGTTACTAGGTGTTAGAAAGATATCGTTTGACAAAAAAGACCATTTTACATTAGATAAGTTAAAATCGCCTAGAATACATAAATGATCATTATTATTTAGATTTGATGCAAGCTCTACAATATTATTAACATGTGCATTATATAAGTCATCACCACTATTTGGAGGAATATATGAGACACAAACAAAAAGAGTACCAGAAGATCCAATTATAGACACGCAAAGCTGGTCCAGCAATGTATCCATATCCATTAGATTGTACGAAGACGATTGAAAAAGACGCTTAACAGCAATGAGGACACCTCCACCACGGCAAAAACCAGTTCTCGAGGCATCTCTATCTTTTCTATATACGATGTATATATTAGGATCAAAAATTCTTCATCTCTAAAATCAGTGTTGAGCCAAGTTTCAACCAGAACAAAAACATCAAAATCGTTTGCAGAAGTCGCAGCAAAAACAACATCACCTTTAGTCCTCATTCCAGAAATATTTTGGAAATAAATATTAATGGAGCAAAAATTTTTATAATTTTGAGCATCTGGAACTGTATGAATAGGACGGGGAACATCCGTAGCAATTAAATCTGCAGGTTTGGAGCAGCTGGTCTTGGAAATGACCGAAAAGGGCGGACTTTAATATTCGCTTGCCAAAAAGTTGGTTTAAAAAGCATATCATAACGATTGGATACTATGCCCAGTTTAAAATTAACATATTTTAAATCACTCAAGGGTACATAATTTTTCACAAGCTTAAAGCATTCGACATCTTCCTTGTTTACTCCAGCATATTTTTGCACGTAGGCAATAATGTTATCTTCACTCACTGTCGGTTTAAATGAAGATAAGTGAACATATTTCATCGTTTCAAAAACATCCAAGTCAGTATTGTCATTATTACCAACAACAACAGCACGAGAGCGTTTATTATGTATTTTGTTCTGCCCATTATTTTGCATATTATTATAAGAACTCTTAGTCGGCAAGATTACTGGAGCAGGTACCACGCCAGCAGCAAAAGAAAGAGTGCAATTATCAGAGAGCGATTGACCAGCAGAGCAAACGTTAGCGTACGTAGGTGCAGAAAGTGCAGCAGACGAAATAGCATGATCAGAAGAGAGTGATAGATCAGAAGAGCATATAATAGCATTAGTCAATGCATTAGATTTATCGTTTGCATGCGAAAGATCACGTGTAGAAATAGTAGTAGGCGTGAGAGCACCAACAACAGGGAGCACTGGAGCAGCAGCAGCAGCAGAAACAGAAACAAGAGCAGGAACTTCAGCAGGCACAGCATCAGCAGCAGCAGCAGCAGCAGCAGAAACAGAAAAAAGAGCAGGAACTTCAGCAGGCACAGCAACAGATGAAAACCCGGTAGAAGGAGCGGGAACACATGCAGGCTTACGCGGGCGCAAGCGAGCAAGAGCATCATTTGAAGAAGGTGATATTTTTCGCGGGCGTAGACGCGGCGCATCAAGAGACTCAACCGTACGAGAGTTAACTGCGGAACTAGACGGAAGGTCAACGACCTTATTTCGTGAGAAGTCTAAGAACATACTCTTCAAGCTATTTACTTCGCTGGTCAAGAGACCAATAGCAGATACAATGTTATTTTGTAACACAAGGCACTTGTCACAAAGATACACAATATTTGAATTTGAGTTTAAAAGTTTAAATTGTTCGTCATCAAAGTTAGCACATTGTTTATGAAAAATACCATTACATGACATGCAAGTCACAGGCAAATCACTTGCTAAAGACTTTAAACACTTTAAACACTGCATAATAAGAGAAACACGTCTGGTTGTTATCACGATCAGAACCGACTGAGAGTCCAAATGTTCCATGGAACCCATCAAAGTACCAATGACCTGCCTGTGACCTCAGATAATCCCACTGCATCCGATTGGCCATAGAATCATCCATTTTGGTCCAAATGTTCCATGGAACCCATAAATTTGCCAATGACCTACCTGTGAACTCAGATAATCCGACTGCATCCGATTGGCCATAGAATCATCCATTTTGGTCCAAATGTTCCATGGAACCCATCAGAGTACCAATGACCCGCCTGTGACCTCAGATAATCCCACTGCATCCGATTGGCCATAAAATCATCCATTTTGGTCCAAATGTTCCATGGACCAAAATGGATGATTTTAGAGCTGAAGCTCTATATTAACCAATCAGTTCGTGCAAAATAAAAACAATACAAGCATAAACAACGAAACAAAAACAAAGAAAGCAGCAAGCACAGCAGGTACATTATAAGCAGCTGATGATCGACTTTCTCATATGCATTTTTCTTCATATATTTTACTATTTTGTGACTTTAATCTTATTCTATTAAACGAGCAATATTTGTATATACAGTGGCTCACAGCTTATTTCGTGCAGACGATGTGTTAAACTTTGAAATGCTATAACTTGGTAACTAGTACTGGTAATGAAAAAATTTAAACGACATTTGTTTGCTAGTAATTATACATTTAAATATAAACTTTCATTTCTTTATATAAAAGTCTACTAAAAAGATAATAAACAAAAAATTGAAAAAGCAGCAGAATTCAACGCCACAGCTTATTTCGTGCACACTGTTTTCACATGTTAGCTTTTGAACGTGTTGCCGTTATTTTCTTTTTCTCGTTCGCTGTTTTTATCTTGACTGATGTCCTGATTCTTTGATCGGAGTTAACAGTTGTTTTTAGTCTGGACTTAAAACCTTAAGTGCACTAATTGATTTGTTTAAAAAATGGGCCGTCGCACAACAATATAAGAGCACGAAATAGTTTTATTTCACTTTAAAAAAGAAAAAATCCAACCGCAAATAGCTGAAATAGTAAAATTGAGACCCTCTACAGTGCAGTACATCATCCAGCGCTTTTTGCAAGAAAATCGTGTGGCTGATAAGGCCAGAAATGCTACAATTAAAATATGTACAGAAGCGGACGAGCGACTTATTCTGCGAAAAATCGTAGAAAATCTGAGGCTTTAGGGTCCCAAATCGGCCAAGGAGGTTGAGAAGGAGTTGGGCAAGAAATGCTGTGCCGAAACAATTCGTCATCTGCTGCGGGCCAACGAGTTTAATGGTCAAGTTACACGCAACAAATCTTATATTAAAAAAAAAAATCAGCTTTGTCGACTGAACTTCGTCAAATAACACGTTTTATATTCTAGGACATTCTGGAATGACGTCATTTTCTCGGACGAGTTTAAGTTCAATATTTTTGGCTCCGAAGGAATGCAATATGTATGGCGTAAGGCTTATACCGAGCTGAACAATAACCATCTCAAGCCTACAGTAAAACATGGTGGCGGCAGCGTAATTGTTTGGGCCTGTATGGCTGCATCGGGCGTTGGAAAATTATTTTTTATTGGAGGCATTATGGACAAGACAATGTACCTAGATTTTATAAAAGAAAATTTGCTTCAAAGTATCGACACCTTGGGCGTACGAGAGACATTTCGGTTCTACCAGGACAACGACCCAAAACATAAATCGAGAATCGTCCAGTCATGGTTGATTTGGAATTGCCCGCATCTTATGAATCCGCCTGCACAGTCACCCGACTTAAATGTAATAGAAATTTTGTGGGCAATTTTGGAGAGTGGCGTTCGCAAGCGGAATATTTCCAATAAAATTAATTAAAAAATGCATTGATGGAGGAATGGCAACAAATACCCCCAGATATTACAAAAAATTAGTAGAGTAAATGGATAGCCAGTAAATGGATTAAAGATGTAATTTAACAAAATGGCGGCCACACAAAATATTAAAAAAGACAAACATATTACATTTTCTTAAGATTCAGTGGAGTGCACGAAATAAGCTGTGGCGTTGAATTTTGCTGCTTTTTCAGTTTTTCGATTATTATTTTTTTAGTAGACCATTATATAAAGAAATGAAAGTTTATATATAAATATATAATTACTAGCAAACAAATGACGTTTAAATTTTTTCATTACCAGTACTAGTTACCAAGTTATAGCATTTCAAAGTTTAACACATCGTCTGCACGAAATAAGCTGTGAGCCACTGTATATTTGCAATTGCGTTCTCGAAAACGGCTCTAACGATTTCGATGAAATTTACAATAATGATGAAGAGGGGGGTGAAAAATCGATCCATCTAGGTCTCATCTCTGAGAAAAGCTGTTTTTCCGAGTTTTCACGCATTTAATAAATATGTTAATTTTCCTGCCGAATATGTTATGTTAAGTTTGCTAATGTTGATATAGTAGTGATAGCTCAGAGAATAGAGCTTGTGTCCAATAATATCAATGTTGTGAGTTCGAACCCCGCCGTGCACGTTAATTTTTTTGTTTTTATTTTTTTTTGTTTTTAATTTGTTATATTTTTCATTTATTTTTTTTTTATAGAAACGTTTTTAGTACAGTTTTGATGTACCAATTTTTGATATAAAAAAATAAATCTTACAAATAGAGTAATTTACACCAAATCTTAAACAAATTTTAAAAAGGAAAATAATTTTTGTAAGAATTTCCTATGCTAGAGTTTCCTACGTTTGAAAATAAATCTAAGTTGCTCACATCTCAAAAAGTCCACTTTTTATTTGAAATTTGAAGAAACAAATTAAATTTCCACCAAAATAAAATTAAAATGGCCAAATGATATGCTTTACGTAATCTCAATTTGTTCTGATATACATTTCACTTAACCGTTCATAATTTCTATACCGTTTGAGATATTGTTTTAAAATCTGGAGCAAAAATATTTTTCTTATTAGGTCAAATAATTATTTTGTATATAATAAAGGAATCTTGGACCATAAAACTGTAAAAAGCTGGAACAAAATTTTTAGTTCCTTCTTTTTTATTTGCAGTAAGTTTACAAAATTTTAAATGCCTTATAAAAATTCGAAATAAATTAAGATCAAATTTACTCTAAGAATTTTTTAATCGGTCTCAAAACAAAACAATTTAACATTTTTCAATCAGCCGTCTGGGGCGGATGAAGTGACAAATTCACATTTTGTACATATCTTAAAGTGTGAACTTAGTTTGAACAGACCACATAGTACAACAACTTTGCGGTTAAAAATCTTAGAGTAATTTTTAAACAGTACATTGGATACATATTTTAATCCTTTTTTTAGAATTGATACGATTAAAAATATTAGACATATTTTTAGTCAAAGCTGTACGTAAATTTAATAAATTTAATAAATGGGGAATACAATTTGAATTATAGTAACTTAGGTTAAAAATTGAATACAAAATAACTAAAAGAGCAATAAAAGCTGTAATTTGCTTACATTTTGTTCATGCTATCGCAAGCAACAGGATATGACAAAAAATAAAAATATTGCACTATGCAATTGTTACATTAAATAATTAATAAAATAAGATTACAAAATATAAAATACAATGTTATCATCAATCAGGCTGAGGATCGAAACATGCTTCTTTGATTGTAAATATCAAGTCGACAACAGCTTAATCGACTGAGCCACGACTCTACTACTCTCTGCTCAACCTAATAACAACCGGTTGCTGTTTTAGATGCAAAATTCATATTTATCATATTAAGTGAATAGAAAGCGACATCTATTGGGTAATAGCATAAAACGAAAAATATTGCCAATAGTTTTTTTCATGTGTTAAATCTAATCGAAACACCCTATTAACTTGGAACAGCCTCTTAACGTGGAGCAGAGCAAAAACATATATAGAGAAGACATTTGATGACGGCGATTTCGTATTCGCTCAAAAATTTGTAAGATGCAGCTAAGAGGACGGCACATAATGGTTTTTGGCAGGAGACACAACATGCAAGCAGCTAATGATTGATTTTCTTATTTAAAAATCTAGATTATTCTTCTAAGCTTTTGCTATTTTGTGACTCTAATATAATAGTAACAAAATCCTAAATTAGATATTCGTTTAGAGCAGGATATATCTGATACTTTAGTATATATATTATGTTTGAACGATGAGTATTAAGGCTGTAGGTATGACTTTAAACAAATTCGTTGAAACGACTCCATACAAACCGCGATGTAAGACGTTATTCTACGTAAAAAAAACCGAAAATGCATTTTTTGAGATATGAACAGCTTACTTTGTTTTAAAAAAGTAGGCAACTCTAGCAAAAAAATTCCAAAAGTATTTTATTTTTTATTAAAAATCGCTTTTCAATTGCTTTCTAACGATACTTCACTTAAAAAAATAGGGGTAACAAATGACAGAGATATGATTTATTGAAAATGACTCCATTTTCAAGATTTTTACTTTGATTAAAAATTGCTATCTCCATAACTTTAGAAAAAATTGCGACATAAAAAATAACTTCTATTCTTGTAAGTGAAAAAGGATCAGAAGGTAAATTTTGCCGGCATAAGTTTAGCATAAGTAAATTATCGAAATAATTTAGAATTTGTGAAGGGATAAAAAAACCAAAACAAATTTCGTTAAGTTGAAAAACGAAGTTATCATAAAATAAAAATGCATTTCAAGTTTATTGAAAAATATGATCTTATATGTTGTTTCTAAGATTAAGTTGGCATTTTCGATACATTAAAAACCGTAAAACATTTGAATATACGGTAGGAATCTGAGCGGAGCTCGGTCGCCCAGGTACTATAATAGTGACAAAATCCAAAATTAGATATTCATTCAGCGCAGGATATATCTGATATTTTAGTATATATATTATCTTTGAACGATAAGTATTAAAGGCTGTAGGTATACCCTAAAGTATTAGCTAAGAACGTTGCATGATCTTCAAAAAATTAGTTAAAACGACCCCATACAAACCGAGCTGTAAGACGTAATTCTACGTCAAAATCAACTTGTGGCAACCTTGACAGCAATGGCAGGTTGATTTCTAGGAACTCAACTCTAATAAGTCTATCTGAGTTCTTGTATCGCCTCGAAGATGCTTTATGGTCCGTTGTACAAGTTGTCATATCTAAAGTTGGCTTAAGTTCAGAGCTGGGCGATAAGGATTACGATTACTTCATGATTACGATTGCAGTAATCTTAAAAAAAAAAAATGGGATTACGATTTAAGTAATCTTTCATCGAACGACGTTAGATTACGATTGCAGTAATTGTAATTTTAAAAAAGTTGAAATTACAATTACTGCAATCGTAATCTTAGCTCATTCGATGAACGATTACCGTAATTGTAATCCTTACTAAATAAAATTATAAGGTTCATTAAATGCAAGTGGAAACCACTTCTTATTATATAAAGTGTGTTTCAATGAGAGAAAATGTACTTTTTTGTAGTTTTATTTTACAACTTAATTTTACATCATGTTTGTACGAAAGAACATATTAAACAAATTGATAAATAACAAATTGATAAATAAGTGGTGACCGTGGCATGCAGGTTAAGTGTGTGGCCTGGCATGCTCGGAGCCCGGGTTCGATCCCCAGCCGCGACGAAAAGTTTTTTCAATAAACAATTTTTCTGATCGGTCACCACCTCTCTGCAGACAATGGCAAACCTCAGAGAGTAAACAATGCCATGTAAAGCTTCTTGAGAACATAAACTTTAGCCGTTCGGAGTCGGCATAAAACATGTAGGTCCAGTTCTCGGTTAATTGTGTGCAAACATTTAATAACACACACAACACAATTGATCATAAGAAGCTCGGTCAAAGTCCTTTCAAGGGCTGAAATGGCCAATTTGTTTTGTTTGTTTGTTTTGATAAATAACTTCATTACTAACAATATACATATTTTTACATAGGAAACAAGGAAAAAATTGTTGATTCGGCGATGAAATGCACATTGTATACTAAATATCCATCAATTATTAAATAACTTCATTAACAGTACTAATTTTTCGAAGGAAAAGTCGGAAAGAACATGACGACTCGGACTATTAATTATACCAACGAAAGAAAATTATCTTTCTACCGATGCCGACGAAATAAGGGGCGTATTAAACGTCAAGGAAGCTTTTTTAAGCAAAGGGTATTTTATGAATATCTCCCAACTAGTGTCAGCATCGTTTAGATATGCGAGAAGTTTTTGACTTATTATATTTGAACGATCACTTGTTCCGCTCTCGTTCTGGTCAGATAAATCACAAAAAATTTCTAAAAAGAAATTAATTGGTATTAGAAATATGTTATTTAAGGCTGTGTTTATATTCAAAAGTACCGTCAAAATCGTAAAAATGTTCACCAAATTGCGATTCCTTTCAATGGCTGTTGTTTTAATTTCACAAATGACTAAATTATATACGTCTTGTTCGGAAATATTGTCCAGCCTGTTGCCTAACTTTTTAAATCATTCTATATTTTTTTCGTTTGTTTGTGTATCTCACTTTCACCGGGTAATCAAACACTTTTTTTATGGAGACCAACAAAGCCATATAAGAATTGTAAAAAATTGTTGTATCAAATTTTACTATATTTTGTTTTTTCTTTTTGTTGACTTTTTAGCAAAAAAGTAATATTAAAGTCATTAAGAAATATGTGACTTATTAATTTCCACTTTTCATGTAAATCACTCGAAGTCAATCTTGTTATTGCCAAAGAATCGCATAACGTATCTGGCTTTTTTTGATCCAGTAATATGCGAGAAACAGCATCAAACAAAGAATTCCATCTCGTTATCACTGGAACTATCAAAGCCGATCCCAAACAGTTTTTGATTATTTCCGAAGACTTTGGTCGATTGCTTTTCGTCCAAAGTGAACTGCATTTCTTGAAAGTCTTATTAGAAATGAACAGAAGCAACAAATTTATATATTGTAGTTAGTTATGATTTATTTTATCTTATTATGATTTAACACCGTATCATAATAACGTAATTTAGAGTATAAACTTATCCAATGGAAAATCTATCACCAGACATAAACATTTTTTTTTGTTGTCTTATTTTGTCGTATTGGTTTCATTGAAAACATATAATATGTCGCATTGATGGCTTAACTTAATAATAATTTTTTCTCATTGCAATAATTTAACATTTATAAAAAAAATAAATAATAGTTTTTATATTACTAGAAGATAAAAGTAATCCTTGTAATCGATTACTGTAATCCTTATAAAAAAAACATTGGATTACAATTTCAGGTATCTTTCATCGAATGAGCTAAGATTACGATTACAGTAATTGTAATTTCAACTTTTTTCAAATTACGATTGCTGCATTCGTAATTTAAGATCACTCGATGAACGATTCCGTTATCCTAATTTAACAATTTTTGATATTAGGATTAAAATAATCTTAATCCTTACCGTAATCAATTACATTTGTAATTCTTATCGCCCAGCTCTGCTTAAGTTAAATTTAAAGCAGGGCACACACATACTATCACATTCTTTAATTGTGTGTAAAGCAGAGAAAAAGCAAGATCAATTTTACGGTTTTTCTCGCTATATTTTAAAAAATTGCGCAAAGAGATGTTTTTTCAACAACTGCTGAAAAGCAACTGACTTGATTTGCTGCCAAAATAAAAACAAAACAACAGCCGAATGCACACGACCGTAAGCCACACGAAGTAGCTTATAGTGTTCATGTGCCGACGTCGCGCAAGCAGCATTTTGCTTCCAAGCACGTGTAGTTGGAAATTTAATTTGTGCCCTTATCTGCTTTAAAGCTGTTTGCTGAGGCAAAATAAGTTTCATGGCACTTCGAAGCTGCCGAGGCATATTTATTCAAAAAAACAAACAAAAAACAAATTGGCCATTTCAGCCCTTGAAAGGACTTTGACCGAGCTTCTTATGATTAATTGTGTTGTGTGTGTTATTAAATTTTTGTACACAATTGACCGAGAACTGGACCTTAATGTTTTATGCCGACTCCGAACGGCTCATGTTCTCAAGAAGCTTTACATGGCATTATTTACTCTCTGAGGTTTGCCATTGTCTGCAGAGAGGTGGTGACCGATCAGAAAAATTTTTTATTGAAAAAAGCTTTTCGCCGCGGTTAGGGGTCGAACCCGGGCTCCGAGCATACTAAGCCACACACTTAACCTGCATGCCACGGTCACCACGGTCACGAAGTAGCTTATAGTGTTCATGTGTCGACGTCGCGCAAGCAGCATTTTGCTTCCAAGCACGTGTAGTTGGAAATTTCATTTGTGTCCTTCTCTGCTTTAAAGCTGTTTGCTGAGGCAAAATAAGTTTCATGGCACTTCGAAGCTGCCGAGGCATATTTATTCATGTAGCATAAAACGCAACTGCGCTGCCGACTCTGGGAGTCTAATGTCAAAATCAAGTAATGCACACTTTTGTAAAACAGTTTGGGGATTTTTTGATTTTCAGAAAAAATCTTTATGCTAGCCTTTTTCTAATTTTCTTTTGTGTAAGTTTGTTGTTTTTTAATGTTTTGACTATTGAATTTTATGCTTGATGTATTTGGAGATATATTGAAGAACAATTTTAAACTCTTGATATTTAGTGTAAATTATTTGTAATTAAAAAAATTCCCTTTTGTTTTGTTTTTGGTACAGAAGCAACATTCCTTATTGTCATTTCTGTTTTTGGCATTATACTCCCATTCAGTCGGTTTTTAATTATAGCACCTGGATAAATATGCCTTGGAAGCTTCTTTATGGTCCGTTGTAGAACTTGTCACTTCTAAAGCTGTTTTGAGGTCCGTTGTGGAACTTATCACACCTAAAGCTATTTTATGGTGTCAATTTCCCACAATAGACCTTATAGATCCAAAAGTTACAAGTTGTGCTTTTATGCAGCCATAAAATATTTAAGTTTAAAACGAGTTCTGTAGTGTCGCTTGTACATCTTCTTTTCATTTATTTTGAACTTAAAGCTGCTTAACGGTTCGATTGATCCTAATTTTGCACTTTAAGTTACTCTGTGGCACAGAGAGTATATTATAACAAGAGCTTCTATGAGATTAACTGTGTTAATTTCAGTAAATGTTAATTTCATGATGTCGCCCAGAGGACGAACTTTTTATTCTACCGTGAATGTCAGTGCTTCTCTCTGAGCAGCTGAAATAGACCATACCCTGCAAAAATTTGGAAGACAATTAGAAGATTACATAATTCTAAACTACGCGATTCAAAAAATTTTCAAAATCTTCCTTTGCTCATTCTGGCGATCGTTGGAAGATGGCTTTTTAAAAAGCTTTCTAAATCTATCATTGGAATATGAAGCAGGCTCTGAAAAATCGTAAAATAAATCGAAAAATCTAACTTGGAATTAACTTCATGGAACTGCTAGTTCAAACTTGCAACAAATTGAAACGTTCAACATATTTGCAACAAATCGCTGACGACCTCTAAAAGCGATGTCTTGGCCACTTGACATGTCTTTTCAGCAAATCAATTTAGACCCTCTGGCGAATCGCTTAATACTCTTCTCGGCAATTCATTGGTGAATCTTCTCGGCGAATCGCTTAAGACTTCTCTCGGGGAATCGTTCGCGACTCTTCTTAGCGAATCGCCTAAGCCTCATCTCGACGATTCGTCGGCAAATCTTCCAGGGGAATCGCTTAAGACCCCTCTTGGCTCAATATCAACAATATACAAAACGACAAATCACAATTTTTTACAATTATTTAACATAAACACGCGAGAGTTGGTAACGCATCATTGTTTACATTTTGCCTATTCTTAGCATTCTACTCGTTCGTAGATTTTGTATGAGCTGTGAACTTCGTTTTGACAATCACGGTAAGCTGCTCTCCACACTGCTATTACATTGGTTATTATACTCAGGGTACACTGAATAAGGTAGCCGCAACACGGAGAGCGCGACTGCCGCAAATGTCAAAGCGAACTGCTTCAGCTGTTGTTGTTGTTGTTCTTTTTTCGACAGCCAGTTGATTTTGACACTTTCGGATAAGCGAAAGAGAGCAGAGTCAGTTTTGAGGCAACCTTGTTATTCAACCATGATTATACTATGAAATAGACAAAATGTTTATAGATATTTGCAATTCTATTTGGAAGCTCTCTTAAAATTCTTTTCTCTTGTCCCCTTGTCTATTGGTTTCCACCCCCATGCCATTGCCTTATGTTTGTTGAATTTGTACTCAATCACGATCGTTGCTTTTGGATATTATACGAACTTCTTCTAGTGTGTGTATGAATGATTCTAAAAATAGAAATACATCCCTGCAAACGTTTTCAATCGCCTGAGAATCACCAGCGTATCGCTTGGAAGATGAAACAATCGCCGTCGAGCTCTTCTGAGAGTCTTCCGGGTATCGCCAAATGTAAGCAGTTGATTAGCCGGGTAGATACGAATTGCCAAGAGGAGTCTTAATCGATTCCCCTGGAAGATTCGCCGACGAATCACCGAGATGAGGCTTAGGCGATTCACAAGGAAGAGTCGCGAACGATTCAGTGCATTCATCGAAAAGCGATCCATCTTCCAAAGATTCCTTAGGCGAATCGCTAGCGCGTCTCCAAATGATATAATCTTCTAATTGTCTTCCAAATGTTTGCAGGGATGTATGAAATACATTTACTGATTCCAATTTGAATGTATGCGTTCGTCTTAAAGCTGAAATTAAATAAATTTGCATTTTTGATATTTTAGCTCTTTTTCGCTCTCACAGAAGTTGCAGTTGAAAAAACCTTGTAACTTCTATGCTTCCAGTGAGATTGAGATGAATCATAGGACAAAATTAAATAGATTTGATTTAGTATTAATAAGGCATCAAAAGTAAATGTTTAGAGAAATTAATTAATGCATATTTAATTTGTGGTTTTCTATTAACAGTGTATATGAGAAGACATTCGAAAGCAACTAAAACACCAACTGAACTAAAACAAGGAACGAAAATAACTGTTATTTTACAATTTTCAAATGAAAAAAATGGTCGAAAGACTTTTTCAAATATACCATTATGATACAAATGTCCTCAGCCTCACGAATATTAAGTCGCTTTTAACTTTTAAACTGATTCTTTAAAAGTTAATTTCTTGCCTAGTATATTTCGAGGAAAAATAAAGGTTACTTTTGACTTTTATTTTATCGGTCAAAAATAGCAGTTATTTTGTGACTTTAATTTTTTCGGTCAAAAATATCAAGCAATTTGTGTTTTCTTAAAGGCCGCTTGACAGATTGAACTGTTGACACCATGTATAAAATGTCTCACCGATGAGATGAAAATAATAATATCAAAATATTTTTATCGGTAAAATGACTTCAACAAATATAAATTACCTGATATTTTGACCAAAAAATAAACGGCAAAAAATAACTGTTATTTTTGCACAAAAAAAACTATAAGGCACAAAAAACTGTTATTTTTGTCGGAAAAAATAAAAATTAAGAGATAAAAGTTAATATGTGACACTTTCGACAAAAACCATATTCGGTACGGTCCCTGGATGCAAATATTGAATCAACAAATTATTATTCCATTTCGTATTGATTGAATTTCTTTTCAGATACTTTCGCTCTCTATTTCACACTTAAATCTCTCTTATATCTTACTGTTAAAGAAGTTTCACTTCTGCCACGTGTACATTGCTACACGCGAGTTTTTTTATAATATTTTATTTGTTCTACTTTTATAGACTCATAAGCAAAATAACAAATGTCTTATGTATTTCAAAAAAAATCAGTTATAATTTTATTTTACTTCTTATTTGTTTTGAATAACTGAAACTAATAAGAATTTTTATTTATTAGTTTATTTTAAATATCATTCTAAGCAATTTAGTTTTTTACAACTATATTATGAGGTATAAAGTGTTTGGTGGTTAAAAATAATAAAAATTTAAGAATTATGAAATGAGAATTATGTAAAATAATATATATTAATAAAAATATATTATAAATAAGAATTATGAAAGGAATATTGCCATCATTAAAATGTACTAATATATATATATATAATCAATAAATATATATAAAGTCAAGATAAAGTAAATAATAAATCACAAACATTTTTTTACAATTTTTATAAACAACACTTAATTAATTACTCATGCAAGTATGTCGCGTAATAAAAAAATACAGTGGCTCACAGCTTATTTCAACCAGCACCTAACAAAAACTTAAACCAGCTATAACAACTAAACTAAAAAGGATTTTAGAATTATGTAAATGCAGGCTGCAAGTACAATTGTTTAACTTATCAAATATGGCTTAAATTATTTGTTTTTAATTTTTTTTATATATTATAATAATAAAAAACGAAAAATCTTATCAAAAACAATGTCACAGCTTATTTCAACCAAAAACTTTGCAGCTAGGCAATGATCCGTTATCTTGTAATGTAAGAGTTGTTTCCTTTTCTATATTTTACTCATTAAGCCACAACACTCTCAAGTTAATTTTTATGTGAGTTTTGGGTGTAGGTCATGCATAAAAGTTTGTTTTTTTCAAAATGCGGCCACGTACGACAATTGAGCTGCGAGAACTTGTCCTCAGTCATTTAACAAATGAGATGGTAAGATTGAGTGACTCCACAGTCTAAACCATCGTTTACCGGTTTTTCCGGGAAAATAGAATGCATCATAAGGTGAGAAATGCTCCCAACAAAATTTTCAATTCAACGGACGAGCGCTATATTGTCCGCAAAATCCGGGAAAATCCAAAACTGTCAGCTCCAAAAGTGGGCATTGAAGTGGAGGCAGAGTTGGGTAAGTCATTTCATCCAAAAACTATTCGCCGTGTTCTTCGGAGCATGATTTTAATGGCAGAATAGCGCGCAAGAAGCCCTTTATAAGCATAATAAATCTGAAGTGCCGTTTAACATTTGCTTAGGAGAACTTGGATAAGGATTAAAGCTTTTGAAATACGGTATTATTTGCTGATGAGTCCAAATTTAATATTTTTGGCTCAGATCGAGCCTCATATATGTGGCGTAAGCCAAATAGAGAGCTAAAAGCAAAAAATTTGAAACCTGTAGTCAAGCACGGCGGTGGAAGCGTTATGGTTTGGGCCTGTATGTCGGCGTCCGGTGTTGGAAACATGCAGTTTATTGCGACGACGATGGACAAATCTTATTATCTTGAAATTTAGAAGGCAAACGTAGAGAATCTGGTCATTCGTGATGTTTTCAAATTTTATCAAGACAATGACCCGAAACATAAGTCGGGTATTGCACAAACATGGCTGATTTGGAACTGCCCACATGTAATGAAACCACCAGCACAGTCACCAGACATGAACTTGATTGAAAATTTGTGTTCTATTTTGGATACAAACATCCCAAAACGTAAAATATTCAACAAATTCCATCTCAAAACAGCATTGGTTGAGGAATGAGCAAAAATTACGCCGGAAGTGACCCATAAACTGGTCGAATCCATGTCAAAGAGGCTGAAATTGGTTATACATCAGAGGGGTGGTCATTAGGGTGGACCTTGTGGCGATATTTTGGTAGATGAGGGCTCTATTCCGTGCCTTTTTGAAAAAAAATGACAATGCCGAAAAAAAAAATTTAAAAAAAAAAAATTAGGGGTTGCGCACGAGTCGAGAAAAAGGTCCACTTTGCCAAAATTAGGGGGGAAATTGCCATAGGTCATCAGGGGTCACCCGTAGAGGGAAAGAATGTATGGCCGACCCCCATTAACTTTTTACCGCCAACATTTTCTCCCAAGACACCCACCCCGTATCTCCTCCCCTTAGGGGGGTCACCATACAAAAATGGAGGTTGCTCAGTATTTTCGAAAAACACCATAGGTCATCAGGGGTCACCCCTAGGGGGGCAAAATATATGACCGACCCCCATTAACTTTTCATCATCAACATCTTTTCCGAACAAACTTACCCTCTATCTCCACTCCTTGAGGGACTCCCCATACAAAAATAAAAGAAGCTGTAATTGAGTAGTACTACTAAGCACTTTTAATATAATATAGTCAAATTAACATATTTTTGTTCGCTGATGGGTATTTCTTGCGGTAAAAATCGATAACATGTAGTAAATACTGTTTCTCTTCTTCGCCTTGACACAGTATTCTATTATAATCTTGTATCATTTTTACTCCTCTTTCGGCAGTGTCGTTCACAACGCGCAAGTTATTTACAATTCTACGACCTTCTTGATAGTCTGCGCGAGATTTCCAGGTTGCTGGATTTGGAAGAATGAAATCTTGCGATATTCCAAATCGTACAAATAAATTTTTGGTATTATGAGAGACGAAGTTGCTCAAGTCTTTAGCCAAGAATTCCTCATTCACATCTTTGAATTTCACCTCGATTTTTTTAACGCTGGTGCTTTTGATTACGACGCGAGGAGCTGGGGGAACCGGGTCGTCTTCTTCATCTTCTTCACCTTCTTCGTCTTCTTCATCTTCTTCACCTTTGTCATTCTCATTTTCTAGCAATGCTTGGGTCATTTTGGCCTTCAACTCATTTGAAACCTTGTCATCGAAAAAGGCAAGGGCTATGTGCTCATCGGCGAGATACCATAGGTGACCGATAAATTTCTTTATCATTACCCGAGATAAATCCTGGTCAACGGACTTGTACTCGACGATGTCCTTCAAAAACTTCCAATCTTGATTCGGCGCCTCAGCTGCTCGAGAAGAACCAAACCATGCCTTGACGTAAAGTCGCACCACAAAAATACAAACGTGTCGAATACCATTCAATTCACATACAGATAAGTGAAAAGTTCTCCGAAACAAAAACATCTTGAGGCTGTAAATGGTTTTTGTCATCCATCGAGCATGGGAAACGGGTCCTGGAGGTCGGAAATGGTAATTCTCAAGTTTTTCACCCAGAAACAAAAGAATTAATTGTAGCATTTCTTTGTAGTCATCGCGAGGGTGTTTCTCCTTCAATTGATCTAAGCAAAACTCTTTTATGCCGACTTGCATTGCCACAGGAATTTTTCTGACGACTTGATCGTCTATCAAGCCAGAATGGAATGGTTTAACCTTTACAGCGTCCCATTCCTGTTTGAAACGGTCAAAGCAAGGAACGCCTGGTGCACTGGTCTTTCCCATTTTTGTCTCAAAAACTTCCCTTAGCACCAGTTCGTATACGTGGTGTCTGCAAGGTAAATATAAGATTTCTCTCTCCAACAGCCGCTCAAGAGCAACTGCGGCTCCGGAGAATGGGCCACTGTTCGTTGATGTCGTGTCGAAAGAAAGTCCTTGTATTCGATGTGTCATATGCCAAGATGCCAACAGTTGATAAACGGCATGTGCTATTCTCCGGCCTTTTCCTTTCCCATCTTCTACTTTGGGAACTCCAAGAAGTTGTTCTTTTTCTCCGTACGAGACAATTACCGGTAGACGGTCCACCTTGTGTGTACCCACAAAATCCAAAAGCATTTTGCCATCCCAATGGACTACGAAGGATTTAGCTGCGACAAGCTGGAGATAAATGAAACGCGTTGAAGAATAAGAATTCTGAATGAGAGCAAATAAATCTATGCGATCTTACTTCTGGATTGTCTTTCACATAACTCAGCATGTTCTCTCGATTTGAACGCCGACATCTCCGAAGCGACGTACGGTTTATTGTGTATTGTTGAGGATCGCGTCCAAATGCTTCTGCCGCCGCTATCATAATGCCGACCGCGTCTCGGTCAGTTACTTTGCACTTGTCCAAAGCTGATAGGACTCGTTCAGTAAAACATTGTTTGTAACCTCTTCTGTCACCAACATTTGATGGGCCAGCTTCTGCCGGGAAGTTTTCGTCCTGTCTCCCATTATCATCGCTTGAATCACTGCTTGAAAATTTAACCACTGCAATTGAAAGAATTTCATTTGAATATAAACATTGGACGAACACACAAAGCGCGAAATAGCTTACCGCCTTTAGCGAACTGATCTCTACTAGATTCCGTTGCACGTTTGCGTCGCAACTCTTCTTGTTCTTCGCGCTCAGCTTTTCTTTTCCTCGTTCGAGTATCAGTAGCGTCCACACCTCCCATAGTTCCTGGCCGGCCATCTTCTCTTTGCTTTAGCAGAAACTCAATGTCTTCGGTATTTGTCATTTTCTCAAGGGCGTTGGCGTGTGCGATGTCGAAAAGATTATCCAAGCTATCAGAAAACTTATTCTCTTTTTCTCTAGTGGACTCAGTCTTTCTGTGAGATGACTTTCTTAAAGCATCCCACTCATCGTGCAGCGCAGCTATTTTTCTTGTAACATCTCCTCTGGCTTTCGTCGGAACAGCTGCTTGGCGCCAAAAAATCATCACTGCGTCCGCGACTATAACCGCACTATTTTTCTTCGACATGTTTCGTTTGCGAATGTTGAAGAAATGCATTCTTAGCACTTGCTTCTTCGACGGTAATTTGTTCCCCGTAATATTCATGCTTGGATAACCAATCAAAAAAATATCGTCGCGCGATCTAAGTTGTGTTGTCATCTTAACTTTTAAAAAACGGGAGAAAAATCAATTTACTTTTCGCGGTCGTCGGCACTTGTTGAATGACAACAATCGATGAATGAACTGCTATTTATAACTACTACGTATTTTGCAATATTTTACTGCCAGGTACTGATGAATGGGGGCATCTGCTACGTGTGCGTTTCAAATTTTTCAAGACTTTCCAAACAATGACCACTCTTGAATATTGGTGGAATTTCTGTAAAAAAATCAAAAAAATCTCGATATTGTGCAACTGTAAATACATAGATTTTCAGTATTTTTGTATGGGGAGTCCCTCAAGGAGTGGAGATAGAGGGTAAGTTTGTTCGGAAAAGATGTTGAGGATGAAAAGTTAATGGGGGTCGGTCATATATTTTGCCCCCCTAGGGGTGACCCCTGATGACCTATGGTGTTTTTCGAAAATACTGAGCAACCTCCATTTTTGTATGGTGATCCCCCTAAGGGGAGGAGATAGGGGGTGGGTGTCTTGGGGGAAAATGTTGGCGGTAAAAAGTTAATGGGAGTCGGCCATACATTCTTCCCCTCTACGAGTGACCCCTGATGACCTATGGCAATTTCCCCCCTAATTTTGGCAAAGTGGACCTTTTTCTCGGCTCGTGCGCAACCCCTAATTTTTATACCCCCACGCGTACTGCGTAAGGGGTATATTAATTTTGTCACGACGTGTGTAACGCCCATAAGGAGGCGTGGTAGGTATAGAAAAGTATATATATTCTTGATCAGCATCACCACCTGAGTTGATTTAGCCATGTCCGTCTGTCTGTCTGTCCGTCTGTCTGTCCGTCTGTCTGTTCGTCTGTCTGTCTGTCTGTGGACACGATTACAGCCGTAATTTTGAAACTATTGTGCTGAAATTCGATATTTAAGCTTTTTTATAAAAAACTAAGATCAAGTTCGAGAATGGGCTAAATCGGTTGAAAACCACGCCTACCTCCCATGCAACACAAATAATGAAAACTCTATAAAAAGCCTAATATCAAAGCTACAAAACTGAAACTCAGTATTTGTGTGTTCTATGTCAAAACTTAAGTGTGTTAGAAAAATGGGTGTTATCCACCCACTTGCACGCCCACCTCCCATACAACCCCAAAATTGAAAACTTTATAAAGAGACTAATATTAAAGTTTCAAAATTGAAACTCAGTATTTGTATGTTTTATGTCAAAACTTAGGTGTGTTAGAAAAATGGGCGTTATCCACCCACTAACACTCCCACCTCCCATACAACCCCAAAATTGAAAACTTTATAAAGAGACTAATATTAAAGTTTCAAAACTGAAACTCGGTATTTGTGTGTTTTATGTCAAAACTTAGGTGTGTTAGAAAAATGGGTGTCATCCATTCACTAACACGCCCACCTCCTATACAACCCCAAAATTTAATATTTTATAAAAAGGCTTATATTTATGCTTCAGAAAAACAATTTGATATGTTTATATTTAAACAAAATCTTCTAAAATCTCATACAAAAAGCTTTCTAATTGAAGATTATTTAACCCTTAAGAATCAGTCGTGGGGGTATTTTAGCTTCGGCCAAGTCGAAGATATACCTTACTAGTTTTTTTTTTTAATTTTTTTTTTCGGCATTGTCATTTTTTTTCAAAAAGGCACGGAATAGAGCCCTCATCTACCAAAATATCGCAAAAATTTCATTTCAAGGTCCACCTTAGTGGTCATACTAAGTATTAAAATTTATTTTTTTGACTCTAAGGCCAATTTTGAAATTAAATTTGTTGCATGGTTGAAATAAGCTGTGACACTGTTTTTGATTGCTTTTTTTGTTTTTAATAGTTATAAAAATTAAAACAAATTTAAAAAGTATATTAAGTCATATTTGATGAGTTAAAACATCAACTAACAACCTGCATTTATATAATTTTGATATCCTTTTTAGTTTAATTGTCAAAACTTCTAAAAGTTTTTGTTAGGTGCTGGTTGAAATAAGCTGTGAGCCACTGTATGTCATCAAAAACAATTTTACGCATCGCAAAAAAACAATTTTCATCTTATAGCTTTAAATGAATCAATCAAAACATTTGATCAATCAAAACATTTGATTGATTCATTTAAAACTATAAGATGAAAATTGTGTTTTTACGATGCGCTTGCAAGCGTTAATCGTTTATGGAATAAAAATTCACAATAGATTACTTTGTTGTAGTGTCCGACCGATTATTCGGCTTCGGCTTCGGTAATCGGCATAATCGGCCGATATTTTGATCTTCGGCTTCGGCTTCTGCTTCGGCCGAAATAGCCGATTATTTTTGCCGAATATTTTTGCTTTGCAAAACAATTTTTTTTAAAGGTTTTTTGAATTTTTTTGAATTATTCAATAAACATTTGAAACATTTTCATTGTTCGTTTTGTGTTTCTCTCCTTTTATGTTCTTTCATGAGTTGGTGTTCATTCTTTGAAAATTTTATTCAAATGATAAATGCAGCGAGTCCGACTGTTCCGTTTTTTGATATCCGTTTTGATATGGACTAAAATATAAAAGCCGAATTAACACTAGAAATTATCTGCCAGATTTCAGTTAGTATTACATTTCTGTAGCTTTTCTCGACTGGATTGAAAATATATTCAATTTTTTTCTACTTTATCCTGACGTCAATAATTCGATTACAGAAAAATCCGAATTTTGCAGAAAAACTTTTGCGAAAAATTCTATGTTGATTTTGAATAAAACACAAATTATTTAGAAAATTACTGTCATTTCTTTTTATTATGATAATATTGGTATGGTTCAATTATGTATGAAACAAAATATCGGCCAAGTGGCTGCCGGAACCTCGGCGGCACATCTCCATCCGATGGTCCAAATTTTCGATGACGCTGAGGCATAATTGAGGTTCTATGCCGTTAATGTGCCGATTCTATCAGATTATCTCATTCTTTAGCTCTTGAATTGTTGCTAGCTTATCGGCGTACACCTTTTCTTTCAAATAACCTCAAAGAAAGAAGTCCAACGGTGTCAAATCACATAAAATCAAACCCCGTGAGATAACACGGCCATTGAATTTGTCGCGTAAAAGAGACATTGTTTCATTAGCTGTGTGGCAAGTGGTACCGTCCTGTTGAAACCACATATTGTCCACATTTATATCTACTAATTCGGGCCTTAAAAAGTTCGTTATCATCTCAAGATAGCAAACAACATTCACAGTAGCTGCCTGGCCGGCCTCATTTTGGAATAAATACGGCCTGATGATGCCGCCAGCCCATACACCGCACCAAACAGTCACTCTTTGTGGGTGCATTGGTTTTTCAATTCTGCAATTTTGCTTATTGACGAATCCACTGAGGTGAAAATGTGCCTCATCACTGAAGATGATTTTCTTCGAAAATTGACCATCAACTGTTGCCATTTCTTGAATAACTTTAACGCTTGGCTAGATTATGTATCTTTCCATGGTTCAAATTGAGTTAGTCTGAAATTGAAAAATGCCAAATGAAATGCATAAAAAACTTGACGTTTAGGTGTGGTTCACATTCAACATCGGCCCTTAACAAAAGCAAAGAATAAATTTTATAATTTTTTTACTTGAAAACATTTGTTTCTTATTCGGCTTCGGCTTCGTCCTTCGGCCGATTATTTCCATATTGCCGAAGAATCGGCTTCGGCTTCGGCCTCGGCAAAAATTCACGTTCGGTCGGACACTACTTTGTTGTTTTTGATGACATATTTTTTATTACGCGACAAACTTGCATGAGTAATTAATTTGACTAGTACCGCCTGGGGTCGAAATTTTAAAAAAATTTAATTTTGTCAAAGAAATTATAACCTTGGGGGGTAGCCTTGAGTTTTTGATGACACGGACAGTTTATTAATTTAGTGTCAAGACAAAATAAGTGCACCTAAAATCCGGTATGGACGGTATGGATGAAAGAAAATCAAAAATGCAATTTTAAGTTTTTGTTTTTTTTACTTATTTTTACTTATTTGGAGAATAAATCAAATTTTGTGGTCCTTTTTAATAGGAATAATTTTAATATGAAAAAAACGGTATTATTTTCAAATGTTTTTATTAGTTAACTGATATGACTTAAATAAATAAAAAAAAATAAATTAAATCTATTCACATATGGCGGAGATATTGGCTTCCCAATTTAGAACATTCAATTTGAGGCAGATTTTTTCTCTCTCTTGGCATTTGGTTTAAACACACGCTAAATAACTAACGACAATGTTAAGAAAATTCATTAAAAATACTTTTGGTTAGAACTTTGCTGTTATTTTTATCACATTTGAAAGAAAATTTAACAGACTTTCAGAAATAATTAGAAAAATTGAAAAACCGTTAAAAGTCGACCAAAAAATTGGCTTTCCATGCTAATTTCTAATTTTTTAATTCAAAACACATGTTTTTACAAATTTGACAGTTGACGAATATATAAAACTAAATTTTTTAAAGAAAATGTTATTTTTGAAAAAACTCAAATTCAACCATCTCAAGAACTCTCTTCCTACCAAATTTCATATTGATCAAAGAGTGGGTTTTTTCTCTTTTACCCGCTTTTTTAAATTTTTTATAAAACTGAAAATTTCAAAATGAAAAGTTTTTGAAATTTCAATAAATCACAAAACAAAAATGCCTAAGGTGGAGACCTTGCTACAACTTTGGTTATTATACTATGGTACTAGGCATGCATTTCTTTTTTTGTGCGATTGCGGCTGACGACGAATGTTATTCGAGTGGCAAAAAATGACGAATGGCCTCATGGAGTTGATGTGGTCTCATAGTCCAAACACCAACAATACATAAGTTTATTGTAGCAATAACTTCCATATCTTTCGACGCAAGCAAATAACAGCACTATGTGTCAATTCTCCGAATGACAACACGAAATACAAGGTAGGCGCATATTGGAGAGGAAGTGAGTGTCAAAGTCAACTGCTCGAATGTAAGATTTTTCTTGAATGAGAAATAACGAATATTTTATTTTTAAAACTTTAATTTATTTATAGCAAATTATAACTTTAAGTTTCCGGAATGCAAGGGTTCGTTGGTTTTCGGCGCCAACAACCTCTTAACCAATGGTATGACCAGGGATGACAGGAAAAGCGTGAGCATGATGTAAGGAAAGAAGGTGATAGTGAGTTTTTCCACAAACCATAAATTTCTTTCTTCATGTCAAAATGTCAAAAATATTAATGCATTAAAAATAACACTTTGAGAATGTTTGTCCAATCAATTAAAAATCTTGCTCCTTTTTAGTTGGTATATTTATACAAATTAACAGCAAAAATTGTAAGCGAAATCGTTCATATTAGATTTCTTGAAAGAACCTGTACTAGACATAGGTTGTTATAAGCCTGAGTTGGATTGCTGGTGAAGATTAAAAGGCGGGAATTTTTGCATTCTACCTTGAATTTTGGAAATATGTATGTATATTTTGAGCAAATATGTTTTGTATTGTTTTACATATTGTTCTGTTAAATGAGCAATATTTATATATATATTTGCAACTGCGTTCTCGAAAACGGCTCTAACGATTTCGATGTAATTTACAATTTAGATGAATAGGGGGATGAAAAATCGATCCAGCTGGGTCCTATCTCTGTTTTTCCGAGTTTTCACGCATTTAATAAATATCTTTATTTTTCTACCGAATAGGTTATTTTAATTTTGCGAAGTTTTATATGATAAAGTTAGCTTAGAGAATAGAGCGTCCGCCTATCAATCTTACTATGGTGAGTTCGACTCCAGTTTTTATTTTTGATCTTCACCAAGCAGTGAACAACAGCAAGAAACAGAAACAACACCGCACATTGTTCATGCAGTTTATCAATGTAGTTTTCACGTTTTTGCTTGTCGCTGAACATTACCGATTTGTTATATTTATACCCCCACGCGTACTGCGTAAGGGGTATATTAATTTTGTCACGACGTGTGTAACAGATCAGAATCACCACCTGAGTTGATTTAGCCATGTCCGTCTGTCTGTCCGTCTGTCTGTGGACACGATTGCAGCCGTAATTTTGAAACTATCATACTGAAATTCGATATTTAAGCTTTTTTTTTTAAAACTAAGATCAAGTTCGAGAATGGGCTGAATCGGATGAAAACCACGCCTACCTCCCATACAACCCCAAAATTGGAAACTCTATAAAGAGGCTAATATCAAAGTTAGAACACTGAAACTCAGTATTTGTGTGTTCTATATCAAAACTGAGGTGTGTTGAAAAAATGGGCGTCATCCACCCACTAACACGCCCAGCTCCCATACAACCTCGAAATTGAAAACTCTATAAATAGGCTTTTCTTTAAGCTACAGGTAAAAATTTGACACGTTTGTATTTTATATCAAAACTAAATCGGATAAGAGAAGTAGGTGTCATTCGCCTCAGGACACACCCACTTCCCAATATTTATTTATTTAAATCAATAGCTAATATTTAAGCTACACAACTGAAATTCGGTATTTTTGTGTTTTATATTTAAACTGAGGTGTGTTAAAATAATGGGCGTCATCAATCTACTAACACGCCCATCTCCCATAGAGACCATAATAGTGAAAACTATATAAAAAGGTTAATATTTAAGCTACAAAACTGAAACCACCACGAACACGCCAACCTCCCATACAACCCCATAGTTGAAAACTTTATAAAAAGGCTTATATTTTTAGGCTGCAGGAAAACAATTTGATGTGTAAGTATTTTAGACAAATAAAAATAATAAAACATACACATCTCATACAAAAAGTGCTCCAATTTAAGTTTTTTTTTTGCCCTTAAGAATCGGCCGTGGGGGTATTTTAACTTCGGCCAAGTCGAAGATATACCTTACTAGTTCTCATTTAGTTTTGGTTATAAAAACTGTATAGTGTAGTTGTATAACCAAATTGCAATATTGCGAGAGAGCGGTGCAAAAGGTTTTAGTGTGGAATCTTAAGCGCGTTGCTCCAAGAACATAAACAGCCCAATCCTAAATAGAATCTTACTAGCGTGTTTTCTCGCTTTTCCCTTTCCTCCTATTCTGAACAAAAACTCGATGCGGAATTTTAAACTTTCCACTTACCTCCTATTCTAATCAATCATCGAAAACGTGAGAAATTTCGCCAGTAAAAAAAGGAGGCATCACGAACGATAAAAAAAGTGAGAATGAGTTGAAATTTCAAGTGAGTTTTTCCGCCAACAATTTTCAGAAAGTTTGAAAGAAATGTAAGTATTTTAATTTTATTGAAGTAAAACATTTAATGAATTTTAATATAGGGTCGAAAACAACAAAATAACAGCAACTTTCAACGCAATTTTAGTTGCGTTTTGCATTTGATTTCGAAATTAGAAAATCTTTCTCACTTTTTCTTCTCACCGATCGTTCCGAATCAGAGGATTTTTTTCCGTGTGATAAAAATTCGCTTGCGGTGCATTTTTTAGTTGCAAAACAACTGATATCGAAATTCATTCTTACTTTTTCTTTCTCACCGATCGTTCAGAATAAAAGAATTTTTTCCGTGTGAAAAAATCTGCTTGCGGATAAATTCTTGCGAATATTTTCAATTGGGCCGATATTGTCAATATATGTTTTTGGTTGCCCTCGCATTCAATGCATTCTGCATTTCTACGCTTAATGTACTTTAGAAAATTAGTTATTGATTTTGTTTTCATCAACGTTTTTAGTAAAGTTTCGTGATCCAATTTTTGATATAAAAAGAAATATTGAAAATGGAGTCATTTACAATAAATCATATCTCCGTCATCTGTCGTTAGAAACCAATTGAAAAGCAATTTTTAAAAAGTAAAATAATTTTGCTAGAGTCTCCTTTGATAGAGTTTCCTACGTCTTAAAAAAAAAATACTTATTTGCTCACATCTCAAAAAGTGCACTTTTTATAATTTTAAGAAACAAATAAACTTTCCACCAAAATAAAATAACAATGGCCAAATGATACGCTTTTCGCTACCTCAATTTTTTTCTGATAAACATTTCACTTATTTCAAAACTTATTTCAAAATCGGCAGCAAAAATGTTTGTTTTATTGGGTAAAATAATTATTTTGTATATAAAAAAGACATTTTTGATCATAAAACTGTACAAAACCGCAACAAAATTTTGAATTTCATTCACTTTTATTTGTAGTAAGTTTACAAAATTTGAAATGCCTTATTTAAAAAAAGAAACAGTTTCGATAGTATCGAAATAGATAGCAAAAATAAAGAAGAAAAATGTCAAATTCTTTCGATCATTTTGTTGAGTTTCACAGGTTGAGTTCATTGACTTAGTTGAAAAGAAGGCTAAGCGAATGTCCTTTTCATTGGTTTCACTTTCGTATCTACGAGCTACACTCAATTTTACTTCATATTTTAAAATAAAGTAAATGCCCCGGTTTTTCAAGAAATCGGGTGGTGGCTATATCTCAAGCTGAGCAAATGGCCTTCCTACGGGTAACATTTTCATCTCTGTCCGATGTATAGTTTGCGAGCTACACTGAGAAAAAACACATACCTTGCTCCGGTAAAAAATTTATAGAGAAATTTTATTGAAAATGAAAAACTTTTCTTATTTTGATAAAAAATTCACTATGAGAAGTATTTTCTTCAATAAAAACAAATATTTTCTCAAAAATGAAAAGTATTTTTTCTAAAAACGATATATTTTTCTATTTCATGGATGCTTTTTATCATTTTTAGAGAATTTTTAGTATCGCAATTAGAGAATATCATTCTCTGGAGCAAAGTCTATACCATTTTTCTCTAAATATGATGCCTTTTTTATCATATTCCGAGACACTTTTTTCTGAGTGAAGACTAAAATGAGTAGTGGGATGCATATGGTTGATCATTCAAATTAATTTGCATTGAAAGCAAAAACAAAAATTTATCCAGAACCAAACCTGGTTCATTTCTTAATTAAAAACTAGATTGGTCATTTCACATATGGGCATCTCCCAGTGGCACGGACGCGACATTCGCACGGTTTTAATTACTCGAAAAACAAGAAAGAAGCAAAATGAGCCGATATATATATAAGTGCTCTAACGCGACGATAGAGTGCTACATTTTATAAAAATATTGGCGAGATTTAGTACAAATTAGTACAAAGTAATAATCAATCATTCAATGAAACGGACGCGACAAAAAACAGAAGTTTTTTTTAAGCTCGTATAGAAATACGCAAAATTTAGCAAATTTTGAGAACTTTTTTTTATATATAATATACATGTTAATGGAGGTCAAAGGATAACTATTCTTAGTAGACTTATGAAACATAAAAATTATCTCTTATCTTTTTTTAAATAGATATAGCACGAATACGGACGCGACATCATGGACGCGACAAATTTTTCCACAGTAGTAAAATACAGTAAAGATGTTCGTTATAAATTTTAATAAAAATACATCATAATAAGTTGAATTCAAGTTACATAGCAGTAATACTAATCAAAATAAAAAAAAAATAAAGTTAAATGCTGTTAGAGTGCTTTATCTTAACGTCTTTCTTCACTTTTGGTGGACCTTTTTTGGGAGATGCCCATATGTAGTACCTGGGCGACCGAGCTCCGCTCAGATTTCTGCCGTATATTCAAATGTTTTACGGTTTTTAATGTATCGGAAATGCCAACTTTATCTTAGAAACAACATATAAGATCATATTTTTAAATTAACTTTAAATACATTTTTATTTATGATAACTTCGTTTTTCAACTAAACGGAACTTGTTTTGGTTTTATATTTTTTTTATATTTGGTTTAATTATTTTGATAATTTACTTATGCTGAACTTATGCCGGCCATTCCAAGCCTAAGTAAATTTTTTTTTCCCAAAATTAACTTCATGCTCTTTTTCCACTTACAAGAATAGAAGTTATTTTTTTTATGTCGCAATTTTTTCTAAAGTTATGGAGATAGCAATTTTTGATCGAAGTAAAAATCTTGAAAATGGAGTCATTTTCAATAAATCATACCTCTGTCATTTGTTACCCCTATTTTTGTAAATGAAGTATTGTTAGAAAGCAATTGAAAAGCAATTATTAATAAAACATAAAATACTTTTGGAATTTTTTTGCTAGAGTTGCCTACTTTTTCAAAAAAAAGTAAACTGTTTATATCTCAAAAAATGCATTTTCGGTTTTTTTTACGTAGAATTACGTCTTACAGCACGGTTTGTATGCAGTCGTTTTAACAAATTCGTTCGATTCAGTTCGTTCAAAACAAAACCAACACAAGCAAAAACAAAAACAAAGAAAGCAGCAGACACAACATGCAAGCAGCTAATGATTGATTTTCTTATATAAAAATCTAGATTATTCTTCTAAGCTTTTGCTATTTTGTGACTTAAATATAAAAGTAACAAAATCCAAAATTAGATATTCGTTTAACGCAGGATATATCTGATACTTTAGTATAAATATTATGTTTGAACGATGAATATTATAGGCTGTAGGTATGACCTTAAAAAAATTTGTTAAAACGACTGCATACAAACCGCGCTGTAAGACGTAATTCTACGTAAAAAAAATGCATTTTTTGAGATATGAACAGTTTACTTTTTTTTGAAGAAGTAGGCAACTCTAGCAAAAAAATTCCAAAAGTATTTTATTTTTTATTAATAATCGCTTTTCAGTTGCTTTCTAACAATACTTCATTTACAAAAATAGGGGTAACAAATGACAGAGATATGATTTATTGAAAATGACTCCATTTTCAAGATTTTTATTTCGATCAAAAATTGCTATCTCCATAACGTTAGAAAAAATTGCGACATAAAAAAAATAACTTCTATTCTTGTAAGTGGAAAAGGAGCATGAGGTTAATTTTGGGAAAAAAAAAATTTACTTAGGCTTGGAATGGCCGGCATAAGTTCAGCATAAGTAAATTATCAAAATAATTAAACCAAATATAAAAAAAATATAAAACCAAAACAAGTTTCGTTTAGTTGAAAAACGAAGTTATCATAAATAAAAATGTATTTAAAGTTAATTTAAAAATATGATCTTATATGTTGTTTCTAAGATAAAGTTGGCATTTCCGATACATTAAAAACCGTAAAACATTTGAATATACGGCAGAAATCTGAGCGGAGCTCGGTCGCCCAGGTACTCATTAATTAATTGTTAATTGTAATAATCAATTAGACTAAAGAACTAACAATTAATTTGAAGAAAACTAAAATATATTTACTTCATCACCAGGAAATTTTCATTACAATGTTTATTTTAAAATATCAAACGAACGTTTTAAAAGCTCATTTTGAAATGTTTATTTTAGAAAACAAACGAACGTTTTAGAGGCTCATTTTGAAATGTCCGTTTTTTAAATGAAAATAAACGTTAGAGGAGCAAAATCTAGGTTAAATGTTTTCAAAAGTAGCACGTTTCCTACTTTTCGTGCTACGAAACCTTTTCACAGTTTTCTCTGTGTACGCGTCTCGATAATATTATCGCCCTTAAAAAGCCCAAACACAATGAGAACGAACAATAAAAAACACAAAAGAAGCACGAAATTAAACAAAAACATTAACAAATGCCGATGTTCTTACTCTTGTCGCATGTCAAACTAGAAAAAGTTCTGAATCGACGACAGCAACATTGCTGCAATGACGCATTGTCGTTGCAACATTTTTACCACATTCACCTCCATAAGAAAAGCATGTAAAAAAATTTGACGTTTGACGCAATGTTGCAGCCGTCGTCAATGTGTCTAGGTCAGAGGTGCACACAAGAGCTTCGCGGAGCTACTCGGCTTTCACAGACAAGTCGTGTGTACGAAGCAGGGATGGGAAATGACTTTTCCGAAATTGTACCAAATCGAAATAAAAATTGTACTTTTTGACATCAAATTGTACTATTTTTTTTTCTCCATGAATAATAAACTTTTTTATTACTAATCTAGTCTAACTAATCATCAATTCTCAATATTGAAAACGAAAAATTGTTCGGTTTAACAGACTAAAGAGAAGTTTAACAGTATTTATTTGGGTTATCCGATCAAAAAATTTTCAGATGGATTTTCAGACGGACGAATCGTCTGACGATGAACAGAACGAGATGATAGAAGTTATAGAGTCAGATAATGTCGTTGATGTAAACGAAGAAGACAAGGAAAATAATAGCTAGGATATCGGCAGCAACGGAAATCAAGTACGTGCTCGTCCAGTTAACATTTTTGGCTTAAAAGAGGTGTAAAAAAGATTCTATTGGCATAGGAGAAAGTGAATCAGGAATAACAAAAATATTTGACCCATTACGTCATTCCTGAGAAACCAAGAATTTTCGCAGGCTTCGGATTTTCAACTGATTTGATTGCTCCGATCCAGAAACCTGGACTGAGCGTGAAGATTACCAAGAACCGCAAGGAATATTGAGTAATCTACACGCTGTCAACGACGCCACAAAAAGAGGCGTAATATAAGGAAAGAATCTTTTTGCATCAAGTCGTCGTCGAAAATCGAAATAAATTCATATCCATCCTTCCCATGAAAAAAAGAAATTTATTTGATTCAAATTGTTTTACAATTATAATTAAAAAATTACTTATTTCATATTTACGACAGGTATGCTGTATGCTCGATACAAATTTGGAGAAGAAAAGTTAATTTGGGTCGGTCTTTCATTTCAGCCTATTTGAATGCACCCTGGGAGCGATGGAAGCCAATTTTAGAAAAAAAGTTTTTTAAAAAAAGCATGTATAGGTGCCCCTTTAAAGGTTTGAAATATAGGGTAGATATATTGCGATAACCGTGGTGACCGTGGCATGCAGGTTAAGTGTGTGGCCTAGCATGCTCGGAGCCCGGGTTCGATCCCCAGCCGTGGCGAAAAGTTTTTTTCAATAAAAAATTTTTCTGATCGGTCACCACCTCTCTGCAGACAATGGCAAACCTCAGAGAGTAAACAATGCCATGTAAAGCTACTTGAGAACATGAACTTTAGCCGTTCGGAGTCGGCATAAAACATGTAGGTCCAGTTCTCGGTCAATTGTTTGCAAGCATTTAATAACACACACAACACAATTGATCATAAGAAGCTCGGTCAAAGTCCTTTCAAGGGCTGAAATGGCCAATTTGTTTTTTTTTTTTTTTTATATTGCGATAAAATGTTGAAAAAAAAAACCAGGAGATTAGGGCAGGCTTGTTCCTGAAAAATTTCGGAGAAAAAAATTTCTTGGGGTCGGTCGAACATTTCACCCCTCTAGGGACAACACTAGGGTAGTTATGAAGGTTTTCGGCTAATTTCTACACTTCCCATCAACCTTTAACACCGAGGCGGCACAACTTAACCCCACGCCACCCCAAATTTGTTTTTTTCAAAACCAACTTTTTGTCGAACCTCACAAAATTTAAGGTTTCTGGGTACCAAAATCCCGTTACCAAAGATCTCCAAGTATTACTGTTCCACCCCTAGTGCCTCAGCAAAAAAACAAAAGCTTATTTAATAAAACTAGTATCGCCTAGAGTAGAAATTCGACCAAGTTTTTGTTTTCCTTTTTATAATTATAGATACAAAATATTTGGTGCACTTCTACTCCGCACTCTGATTCATTTAAAAAACAATTATAAATATCGGTTGAGAAACACGAGACAAAATTGTTCTAAACGCCTATTTATATATAGATTAACAAAAGGTACTTTCACGTCCGAAAAAGTACTTTCAGAAGAGTAAAAAAACTCCCCTCCAAAATTATCAAATATCATCACTGTTGTAAATATGGTTGTAAAAATTCACAAAAAAGGCACTGAAACTTTAAGAAATAAAAAAAAGCAAAGAAAGTTGATATGACGAAGACCAAGTGTATGAAAATTTACTAAAAATGTCTTGTACTTGCGTACTTTTTATTATTAAATTGTACTGAAAAAGTACAATTGTACTGAAAAACCCAACACTGGTACGAAGCTACCGAACTTCTGCGACGCTAGCATTGAATCAGTTTGCGTTTGATCTTCATGCAGTAATTACTTATAATTATGTTGAATTTTTATTTTATACACACATACCAAGACAAAAATGGTGCGCTTGTGTTAGAACCCAGCTAGCATTTTATCGAATTTTTGAACATATAAGAGTCGTTTTCGACTCTCCTCCGCGATGGTGACAGTCGCGTGTGCGCTCATTTTCTGATCAAAAAAGACTGTTTGTTCGGGAGAAAATGGTGCCCTACACGCGACTACAGTACATAGTACAGCTTTGCCGAAAAAGTTGTGAAATGTTCACGGTTGTTTCACAGCTGTCATTTTTTGTATGGAGATTTGCGTGGAATTTCACGTGAAGCCGAACATAGTACTATGCTTTAAGAAAAAACAAACGGAACAAAAACATACTGTTCTTTAGGGTTCATTTACGAGCCCTGCTTAAAAACCTTAGTTTCGCTTTTGAATACAAATTGTCGCTTGAGATACGGCAAGCTTTTGAAGTGAAACTTCTTTGGCGGCGAGTGAAATTTCAAGGTCTCTTATTCGTGACGCTAGGCTAACGTTTTCAATTCATATGAAAATTTAAAAAAAATTATTGCCGCTGCCGAGAATTGAACCCCGAACATCGTTGCTTAAGAGCCGGAATCTATACCCTTACGCCACGTAGGCACATGATAAACAGTCAAACAAAATGCAATTAAAACTGAACGTGTAACAACATTAGTGGTGACCGTGGCATGCAGGTTAAGTGTGTGGCTTAGCATGCTGGGAGCCCGGGTTCGATCCCCAGCCGCGGCGAAAAGTTTTTTTCATTAAAAAATTTTTCTAATCGGTCACCACCTCTCTGCAGAGAATGGCAAACCTCAGAGAGTAAATAATGCCATGTAAAGCTTCTTGAGGACATGAACTTAAGCCGTTCGGAGTCGGCATAAAACATGTAGGTCCAGTTCTCGGTCAATTGTGTGCAAACATTTAATAACACACACAACACAATTGATCATAAGAAGCTCGGTCAAAGTCCTTTCAAGGGCTGAAATGGCCAATTTGTTGTTTTTTTTTTTTTTGTTTTTTTTGTAACAACATTAACATTAACATTTCATTAACATTACATTATTAACATAACCGTAACATTAATTTTCATCCTACAAGTATGCACTGAAAAAAAAATAGAAAAATAGCTAAAACAGGAGCAGAACGCGTTCGTGAATATAGAGAGCGAAGTAGAGCTCTAAACAATACAGCCGCAGCTGGGTCTGCAACTAATGATGAAGGTAAGGTGATTGCAACAACGGCTGAGTTTCAAAATGCATTTTTACGAAACATCAGTGTATTTTGGTGAATCTACAAAGAACCAATCCCCAAAAAACACACTGATGCTTTGTAAAAATGTATTTTGGAACTCAGCCATCATCTCAACAAAATTTTAAAGCCAACCAAGTTGATACACTCAACAATCAACGTTCGCTGCTTTATGAGGCCCTCTATCAACATAGAAATTATTATGATCAGGAAGCAGGAGGTAATAATGAACAAGATTTGCCTCTGCTTTCGGAGGCTCCTTCAAAGAGTACTATGCAAATGCAATCCAGCATTCAAAAAGTAACAATGTTGAGAAGACATTCGAAAGCAACTAAAACACCAACTGAACTAAAACAAGTACCAAAAATAACTGTTATTTTACAATTTTCAAATGAAAATATTATCGAAAGACTTTCAAATATACCATTATGTTACAAATGTCCTCAGCCTCACGAATATTAAGTCGCTTTTAAATTTGAAACTGATTCTTAAAAAGTTAATTTCTTGCCAAGTATATTTCGAGGAAAAATAAAGGTTACTTTTGACTTTTATTTTATCGGTCAAAAATAGCAGTTATTTTGTGACTTTAATTTTTTCGGTCAAAAATATCAAGCAATTTGTGTTTTCTTAAAGGCGCTTAACAGATTGAACTGTTGACACCATGTGTAAAATGTCTCACCGATGAGATGAAAATAATAATATCGAAATTTTTTTATCGGTAAAATGACTTGAAGAAATATAAATTACCTGATATTTTTGACCGAAAAAATAAACGGCAGAAAATAACTGTTATTTTTGCACAAAAAAACTATAAGGCACAAAAAACTGTTATTTTTGTCGAAAAAAATAAAAATTAAGAGATAAAAGTTAATATGTGACACTTTCGACAAAAGCCATAGCCGGTACGGTCCCTGGATGCAAATATTGAATCAACAAATTATTATTCCATTTCATATTGATTGAATTTCTTTTCAGATACTTTCTCTCTCTATTTCACACTAAAATCTCTCTTTTTTCTTACTGTTAAAGAAGTTTCCCTTCTGCCACGTGTACGTTGCTACACGCGATTTTTATTTTAAAATATATATTTTCAAATAAGCGAAGTTTACCGCTAAAGTGGGTCTATTATAAAGCTTCAATGTTTTCTCATTTTTTCAAAACGAAAGAAAAAATAAAACAAGTTAATGTAAAATTCGATGAAGTTTTAAAATCTAACACTGCTTGTAAGCACACCTCCTTTTTTTGTCGCATGGGTTACAACCATTTCTAATACTTAGTTAGTTACTGTAACGACATATTTTTAATTCATACCATCAGTTCTTCTTCTAAGACTATTTATGTACATAAAAAATTTAATAACATCTACTTTGAAATCATTTTCATGCGATTCCCACCACTTTTTTATTTGCTAACTTACGTTTGAACAGCATTTCATCCTTAATTCGTAAGATTTCTAAAATATATATTTTTTTTTCACCATTTTCTCAAATTATTAAGACTAACATATATAGCATTTATTTTTTTATTTACATGCATTTACAAAACAATCGCTTTAAAATTCCGCAAATTTTTTTTTGTATGTGCTTAAGTCTCAACTAAATGTACCCTACATAATATAAATTTTAAAATTAAACTAACTGCTTAAAGCTAACGATGCAATCGACATCACTACAGCGACGGTTGTCCATTTCCGTTGTATATTTGCAGCCTTATCTGTAAAATAAAGAAAGTAAAAAAGTTTTAGCAAATAATATCAATCAAATGTTTACTCAGTAAAATAATATCGGTATTTACGATCTGGAGTTTTTGGAGTATTTTTAGTAAATTAAAAAGAATTTGCAGCAGATTGTGAGCTCTCTTGTCGTTTTTCTTGACATCTCTGATTTTGACATCTAATAGCATAAGCACAATCGGAGACACAGTCTACAAGCTTCACGACTGCAACTTGTCGTCGGCAGCCCGACTTCAAATTCTTGATTTTTTTAAAGCGACAACAACGAGCAGCTTGTCTACATCCATTTTAAGGGGGGACATGACATTGGCCGTTTTTTGAAATTGTTTTTTTTTTATAATTTTGTATTTTAGTAAATATTCTTAAGATTCTAAGAAAATAAATCAAAAGTTACAGCCGGATTAATGAGAGCGCCTTTTTATTTTTCACCTTTTTTTTTCTTTGTTCACAAACTTTGAACGTGTTTATTTCGAAGCCATGTTTTTCGACTTGGTTGGGGCACTAGCGGGTTCATTTTTTGAAGAAATTTTTTTTTTGTATTTTGTAAACTTGTTTCGCTATCGTATGACACGACTTTTTTAAGTTTTTTTTCGATTTTTTATGAATTTTAAAAGTCAATATTTCGAAAAAACACACTTTCAAATTTGGAGTGTCCCAAAAATCACCAAAAATTTAAAAAAAATTTAAAAAAAGCTCCAGTCATACGATAACCAATTTTGTCAAGATTTAAAAAAGTAATTTTTTTCCAGATCGGACATTTTTTGCGACTCCCAGCGCTGCAACCACGAGGCCCCATTTTTTTCTCTGCCACCAAAAATATATTTTTTTGAATTTTTTTTTCTTGTAATTTGGAAAAACTGAGGAAAAACTAATTTGGGAAACAGTCAAAAAAAAGCTTTTGACTGAGTTATGAATTTTTATAGCCCGTTTCAAAAGAGAAGAACATTTCTTAGTTTCATTTTTCGATGCGCAGTGAGAAATTATTTTTAAGGCTAGAAAATTTTTTAGAGCGTAATTTCTTGCTCTTTTTGTACTGTTCGCTGAACTTTATGCTTTTTTTGAGTGTTTTTTACTATTTTTCTATATATTTAAATGCGCAAACATTCAGAACAAATGATCGCACAAGTACGGTGTTGCACCGACAACCTGCATCTTGAGAGAGAAATCAAATACAAATTACATAAAAAATAAATTATTTTCTCAAGGAAAAATTGTGAAGTGAAATTTCGGCTAATAAATTATTTTTTGACGCCCCCTTTTTTTTCAATTTTGATTGGTTGATTTCGAAAAATAAAATTCAGTACTTCCGCAGCGCAGTTGCGATGAACAACAAAATTCAGGAATATACATTTATTTTTTTTTATTTTTTTTTCTGCTCAGAGAATATTCAATTTTTTTTTTAATGTCGACCAATCAGAATGAAGAACGCTCTCAAAACTATTTTCTTATTCTCAAACCTGCGCGAAAATGTTCTTCTCTTTTGAAACGGGCTATAAAAAAAGGTCTGTTTTCTCTACCGCGAATGTTATGTCCCACCTTAAATTCGTTTATGTAAAAAATAATTTGTTTTTGTTTTAAAATCATGTTGACAAATTTGTACGGCCTTCTACAAACAGAATTCAGATATTGTCGCCCGAAAAATAGAAATAGATCTATGTTGGCGGCAATTGCTGCTGAAGCCCTGCTGTCGTGCTGCCATGTTGCCATGAAATTGTTCAACTACATAAGAAAACATGCGTTCTTCAATTGTGTTTATGCTATAAAACAGGAACAAAAATAACATACAGAGCAAACAATTTCTGCCATATTTTCTTAGAACAAATTAAATTTGCAGTGCTGCCTTGTACACAATGCAGTGCTGCCATAGAAGGTCAAGTCAGATGTTTGTAAAATACACAAGAGATAGTTTTGCTGAATGGACTGCTACGTGAAATGTCTGAGTAGTGGCTAAATATGCCAAATGATGGCAAGGTAGACTTCGAGGTCTGAAACCCCTCAAAGGAGCTAGGGGTTTCCCTGTCGTGTATGCAGCCATATCACTGTAGGGTTTTCCAAGCAGAAATGATGACAATAAAGGAGATCATGGCATCATGACTATCAAAGAACGTAGTCTCAAAGTGAGAAATTTTTATATTTTCCGACAGTCAGGCTGCGATCAAATACGGCATCACTACGTTTTTTCGATTTTGACATAACAGCGGTGTTGACTTCTGAGACGTCAACCTACTTCTGCCATCATCCTTAATACATCTTGATCAAGGGACATTTAAATAAGCAAACAATTTTGTTGTCTATGTTTTGCTCTGAAAAAAATTGTCACTTATTCCAGTGGGTCAAAAAAGTCTGAGTACAAGCACCTCCGGTTTGTTAATATAAAAAAAGCAACTAAAGTTATATTCAAAATTAACTTTTAATATTTAATTCATTTAACATAAAGTATATCCTCTTAAAAATAGAAAGATTTATGAAAATTTATTTAATTCATTAAAAGTTACATCAAAATTAATATAATTACTTAAAAATTAGCCTCAAAAAGTCTGCGTACATTTTTGATTTGCATATTTTAAAAATATTTAATAACGCGTTTGGTTGCCTTTTGTACTTATAACTGCACTTAGACGCTTTTTCATATTGTGTATATATATTTTCGTGTCTTCAGCTGTTATTTTATTCCATTCTTCTCTTAACGCATTACGAAGAAAAGAAAGAGATGTGATGTTGTGAGTGCGAATTCGTCTGTCTAGCAATTCCCATGGATTCTCTATGGGGTTGAGGTCAGGTGATTTCGGAGGTGGGTTTAACTGATGGGGGACATTGTATAATAACCATTCTCGAACTAAGTATGACTTATGTTTTGGATCATTGTCCTGAGCAAAAAGATAGTTGGTAGGAAGTCTTATTTTTTGAGCGCTTTCTTGTAAATTGTTTTTTAGAATATCCAAGTATTTATATTTATTCATGGTTGTCTCTATGAATTGCATGTTTCCAACCCCCTCGCTACCCATTCAGCCCCATAACATCACACTCTTCCCACCATGTTTCACAGTAGGGTTAATGTTTGATTAAGCATATTCATGGCTTGGCTTTCTCCATACCATGGTGCGACCCTCTGACTTGTAAATATTGACTTTACTCTCATCGCAAAAAAGAACAGTATTCCAAAATTCAGGGGGAAACATTCTTTCGCGAACATTAAGCGTTTTTTCTGGTTGGCTTTTGAGATATGTGGCTTTCGTCTGGCAACTCTTCCGTTAAAATTATTTCTCCGCAAAACAACTCGCACAGATTCAGGATTAACATCGATATTGTGGTAATGTGATATTCCTGCGGCAATCTTGAGTGCACTTATTTTCGGGTTTGCATTTACCTGCCATAGTATATGATGTTCTAATCGAGCATTTATTTTTTTTGGGCGCCCTGGTCTTGTTTTTGGTTTAATAGTACCAGTAGAATCGTAATTTTTAAGAACTTTTTGAACCGATGAATGACTCCTTCCAATTAATTCAACTATTTGTCGTAATGTTTTACCTTCATTACGAAATTTCACAATCAATAACTGTGTTTCTGATGGTATTTCACAATTTTTACGAATATTTTCCATTTGATATGGTTGAGTGACAAACTTGCAATAAAATGAAGAGAATAATCGAAGTATTATGCAATGAAAACGTGTTCTCACGAAAAACGGTAGGGGAGACTCGTCCCCGTTGTCTCAAGTACTAGTTGTCACAACGCCGATATCTTTTGATTCAACACGTTATCGAATGGAATATCAATGCCATCTATACGCTATTGCAATGTCATCCCAAGAAAGTTTAAGTGCCGTTAGTTTTGTTTTGCAAAAATTTAAAGAAATTTAAGAAACTAAGTTGGATTTTTGCATTTTTATATTTTTTTAAATTTTGTAATTAAACAAATAGAAGTGTGTTATATTTAACTTTAAATAAATTTCCAATACAATTAATATTATATTTTGCGAATACTTATGAATTTTAAGATAAAACTTTATATTTAAATTTACAGAACATTGTTAACATTTTTTTCCAAATGGTACAGGTTGTCACAGCGCTTGTGGGGCTTGTTGTCACATATAATTTCATATAACTATTTTGAAAGTATTCTATGATTTATTTGAAATTAAGAAAATATGCCAATAAATCGCAAACGACTTACAAACCGAGGTCGAACATCTTCAGATATCATGATGCAAGCCGAATACAGCTAATATCAATGAAGATAACGTGGATTCACTATGTGTAGATTGTTGTCGAGCGTCAAATCCAATAACAATTGTCGTCAATGTATAAAATGTAAACGTTGTGCACATAATGCATTGAAAGTGATAGTTTAATACATTGCTGGTTAAATTGTGTTTCGGAGTGTGGCAGCAATGACGATAATAAGTGTGACAACGGGGACTACGCATTGGGACAACTTACCCCACGAGTGGGGTAACTTGTCACAGACGAGTTAAATTTTTTATCAAGGAAATTTTTTAATTTATTTTAAAATAATATATGTTATTCACATCAGGATTGCATAATAAAAGATTGAATTTATGTTTACAAGTTTTGCAGTGCCATTATTGCTTGATTACAGGGAGTTACAGCGGTTCATTCAAATTTTGTGACAACTAGTACCACTCTCCCCTACTATTCCCAGCTAGGTTGAATAATGTATTGGATTGTACGCAGACTTGTTTGAGGCAAATTTTTAAGCTGTTTTGTTGTAACTTTTAATGAATTTAATTTATTTACATAAATCTTTCTACTTTTAAGAGGATATATTTTCTGTTAAATAAAATACATATTAAATGTGAATTTTGGATATAACTTTAGTCGTTATTTTAATATTAACACACCAGAGGTGCTTGTACGCAGACTTTTTTGACCCACTGTATATTTATTTTCAATTTTTTGAAATGTTTTGCGAGAGGCTCATAAATGTTTCTGGATACAGCCGAAAGAATTTTATTTTTAAAGAATGTATATGAAAATGCTCAATTTTCAACGGATAATAAAAAATTGTGGCGCGATAGGAAAAAAAAACAATTAAGCCACCTTGTTAAGCAAAGTCTTATTAACCGGGTTTTTTTTTTAATTTTTTGAGCAGTTACATAGATACCACCTTGTTGTACGAAACCGAATATAATTTTTTCACGTTCACAGTGGTTTTACTCTAAATTTAAACGAGGTGAAAAAAAAATCTGAGTACACCATGTTGTTTATTATCCTTGAATTATATATGATAAATAATCAAACCTCTTGAGCTTTTTTAATCGTTATTCTTCAATATCTACGTTGTAATTCTTCAATATCGAAGTTGTTGATTTTTTTGAATAATAGCTCTTGATAAATTTCGATATTTTACTAGCATGCTCCATTTGGTTTTCAAAGGTATTTTGCTTGTATTAATCTTAAAAAAGAGTTTACTTGAAGCCTTTTTGGGCATTTTGTTTTGATAAAATTGTGAAAAGAAAAAATACTTTCAACGCAAGCTGACGAAGAAGCTACAGAAAGTATTTCTTCAATAATTTTATATAACTATAATAACAAACATACGTATACTATTTTCAATTTTGAATGAACCAACTTTTTGCCAAAACAATGTCATGTTAAAATTTTTACAAACTTAAAAATCAGCAAGAGCTCTAAGAGCCATTTTATTCACTTTTATAACTTAAGATTTAAGAATAATTTTGAGATTTTTCGGTGTTTCCAACTATTCATTTTATTAACTTCAAGTTGTCAAACTTAACTTTAGAAATTCAAGTTTTTACATAACTTTTGCTTGATAACTGGAGTCAACTTGAGATTTTTTTTAACTTCCAAAAATATAAGCAGTTATGAGTTCTAACTTGGGATATTTGGTATAACTTTTGTTTTTTGTTTAAATCACAAACAGTTACGATGTATGTACGAGTTAAATAAATTGTAGCTGGTATGACTAGAGAGCGGATTTTTACGCAAAACTGTATGTAAGAAATATGTAGAATACGCCGAGTTTTGAAACGGCCGTGCCTACACTTGGGAATTACTCTTCTAGAGTCGTTAGGACCTCATAAACTCGACTCTTAGTTAAAGTTTTTCTACCTGTGATGGTTTTGCCAGGAGGGGGTTGGAGTAGTCGAACAATGGCCATTGGCGGAAATGCAAATCTTTATCAGATTGCAAAGTAACTTTGTGTTGGCCGGGAACGCGAGGAATCCGGTCGTAAAAATGTCTGTCTGTGGTGGTGTCAACTTTCCAGATTCAGATAATGATACCACCGCACATTGGGAAATTTTTTTTTTTTTTTAGCTTTGAACCAAGGATTTCAGGTGTCAAACCTATTCAGTCAAGTCTGCCTTGGTTCGGAAATGGGAAGAAAGATAAGTAGGAGGGAAAGTGAAATCAAGAGAAACAAGTGTTTTATGTGTGGCGGAGCACTATATCAACATGCTAATTTGAATCTGAGGCAAGTGTTATGCCTTTACCTCAGTCAATTCGAGTTATTAAGCAATCTTATTCCCCAAACATCTCTACCACCAACTACAACTTTTAAAGTCGTATATATTGATGAATTTTCAATTTCAGTTGATTACAAATGAGGAAATAATTAAAGAAAGGTGAAAGCGTAGGACCATGGCTAGACCGGGATTCGAACCCGGAACCTCTGTGTTGGCAGTCAAGCACGCCAACCATTCGACTACCGAGGCCCCATTTTGAGGCCAAAAGTCAATTTTCCAACTTGTTTGAATCTTTCTATTTTTGGTTTTATCTAGCAGGGAATACTCCAAAGCATACAAATGTAAACTCTGTTTTTAGATAATGTGTTTTACCACTGCTATGGTACATCCCAGACATGTTGTTTCGAAATGAGTTAAAAATTAATTTTTTTTATGTAGATTTTTATATCGGGTTTAAATGGATGTACCTCAAAATCTAACAGCAACTTAAGATAACTAAAAAATAAAAAAAACTAGTGATGGTTTGTTTAATAATATATCAATTAATAATTTCTATTAAATTGAAGGTTACTGATAGAAAGTGAATTTATTAAAAGTGACCATTACGAGAAATTGTGTAATTTTAAAAGAAGAATTTAGTTAGAGTTTAAAAAAAGTAAAAGAGAGTTCAAGAAAACTTCATCATACATCGATAGAGCAATCATTTATGTGTTATTGCCACAATATCTCATATGCGATATTGTGCGATATTAAAAAAAAATAATTTTTCTAACCTAAAAATTACAAAATTTATTGAACTGCTTACCGCCTATCTGCAGAAATAATGGGCGTGGCAATTAAATTTTTGTATTGGAAGCTAAAATATTCGAGCCCAAGTGCTGGATCAAAATTCAAGCTGATAATTCAACTCTATAAAAAGTGGGCGTGGCAAGTATATTTTTGTTAGGCAAGCTTTTTATTTCTAATTTAAGCAATGGATCAAGTTTTAAGCTGATACTTAAACTTTTCAAATTTTGGCCACAAAATAGGGTAAAATTTCCCATAGTGCACCGCGACGTCTTCACAAAAGCAATAAAACAAAACGGATATAAACATGTCCAAATTGAAATTTAACGGTTAAATGTTCGTTTGCATTCAAAATTTAATTGTTGCCAACCGCCACTGTTCGACTAGACCAGGGGTCTCCAAACTACTACGGCACGCGGGCCAAAACCGGCCCGCGATTATTACCAATTCGGCCCGCGACAGCTTTCCTATTGTGCCCAGCATCTGACCCACAACAACAACCAAAAATACAATAATCCATATAATTTAGTTATTAAAATGATGGTAAAGTTGATGAAATTTATACAGCTGCGACTCTCCAGTTAACTTGAATCTGTGAACAGTTTTTGTGTTTTTCGTTTTGGAAAATGTTTAAAAAAAAAGAAAACAATCAAAGCAGCAGATTTTTACATCTGATCAAATTATGTGAATTTAATGGTCTTATAAAACTCCACCAATATTAACATTTAAAATAAAAACCCGCTAAATAACAAATCTATAATTTCCATTCGAAATCCTTTAATTTCAAAGGGTTTCTATACCACACTGAGGGAAATATGTGTTAAAACTAAATGAAATTGTGTTAATATCAAACGAATTTGTGTTTGAAATAGAGCTTGAAACTATTTCATTAAAGTGAAACACAAATGTTTTTAAAGTTTAATTTAAAACAAAAGTTTTTGTTTTTAAAACATTGTTTTTAAATGTAAAAACAAATTTAAAACAAAAATTTTAATATTTAAAACAAATGTTTTAAGCTTGATGTCTTCGATGCCTTTTTAATTTTTCTGCGTTTTCGACACGAGATTCGTATTCAGCGACCCCTGGGACCCTCCGAATACCGAATTTCAACTCCACTCGATGAAGTTTGATTTCTAAATATTGAAAAAAATTAATTAGTGATTATTTTATCGTTTATGTTCGTTACTTGCAAACCAAAATTTTAAAAACTGTCATATTTTTCAGATAGTTTTTTTTTTGTTTTTTCAAAGACAAAAGAAAAATTATAAAAAAGGAAGGAGTTGATAGTTGAAATTTAAACACGTTTGTTTTAAATTTTGTTTTGTAGAAACGCAAATGCTTTTAATTTCTATTTTAAAATTTTTTGTTTAATTTTAAAGTATGTTTTTTTTCTCAGTGCAGTGATAAACTAATTTCGGGATATCTTGATGTTATTTGTAACTGCGTTTATATCAAAAAACGAGACTTAAAATATATTTTTAAATCACCGAGAGCTTCAATTGCGGAATCAACGGGACAGGGAGTCCAAGTTTGTGGAATAAAAGTTTTACATGTATTTTATTCCGTGAAACATTTTTTTAGTCAATCCAACTTTACTCAATAAGAAACAAATGTTAAATCTATGAATTATCTTCGTTTTGGCCGAAATTGAAATACCCCTACAGCCTCTTTCAAAATTCGGAGTTATTTAGGTTTTATTATTTTGATGACTTCACTTTTTATGGGGATACTTTCATCCAGTTTTTCCAAAATTCAAACTCAGAGTACGTTTAAAATATCTAAACTTATGTGTGCCATGCATTATTTTCAACAATATTAATCAAGGTAGATGTGATTTAATTCAAATTTTTAATATTTCAAACTTAGTGTGGGGATTTTAAATCAAAACTTATAAGTCAATGTTAAGTTGTTCTTTATAAAGTAACTTTGGATATGCTGGCTTTCATTAGATTTCGAACTTGATCGTCATTTTTTTAGAAAAATACCAACTTGAATACCGAATTTCGTGTCAATAGATCGAAAGATAATAAATTTCGATTCAAATTACTTCTGTAATATCCACTTTCTATACCTTCTATCTTTTCTTACCTTCACCTACCATGCCTCTTTGTACAAAGGGTATATAAATTTGACAGATGTCGTAATGTTGTTAGCCGTCGTCAATGTGTTCGAGCTATGATATGTCCAAAATGATTTACAAACATAGTAGGACTCGCACCACGGATTAATAAGACGTCATACATACATACATGAATACATACACACAGACTAAGTCTCGAAATATAAATATGCGCGGTTTTCAAAATTCGATGTATATAAATCAATTTTCAAAAATATAATGGTATGTTAATCTGATGACCTGATCTGATGATCTTGGCCCTTGGGGCTTTATGGAGTATTCAATCTGGCTCTTACGGTTAAAAGTTTGGCGACCCCGGGACTAGACGAACAATCATTATTGAGCGTTTTCTGTGACGAACTGCCATTGTTCGACTACTCGAACAGTCATTTTTGCACGTCTGCCAGAGTACCTTTTCACTAAATATTAGTGTAAAACTCATTCATCACATATTTTCGACCTTTGTTCACAATAATAAAATGCATTTGTGGAAAAATTATTTATAATTATGTTTCATTTTACACAGAGAATATAGGTCGTCTCATAAGGTATTCAATAAACCCCCGCTGGTTAGGGGGTGGGAGAAGACCGATTTAGGGCCGTTTTATTCACTTTTATAACTTAAGATTTAAGAATAACTTTGGGATTATTCGGCGTTTCTAACTTTATTCATTTTATTCACTTCAAGTTGTCAAACATAACTTTAGAAATTCAAGTTCATACATAACTTTTGTTTGATAACTGGAGTCAACTTGTGATTTTTTAACTTCCAAAAATATGAGCAGTTATGAGTTCTAACTTGGGATATTTGGTATAACTTGTGTTTTTTGTTTCAATCGCAAGTTTTCGTGTGAATGTCAACGAGTTAAAACAAATTGTTTGTGACTGACAACTCAATTTATTTTAAATTTATTTTCATAGCGCGTATCATTTGAACTGACTGCAAACAAGAGTTTTGATGGAACGACACCAATGACGATCTTTTTGGGAGCTTGTTGAAGACCTATGTTCGAAAAGATTCTTGTAAGCAGTGTGGCTGATAGCGGTGATAGGAGGTGCTGCATTGAGTTCATTCAACTGCAAAACCGCATGATTGCACTTCTCCTCATCATTGTCCAACTGTTTAGCGACTACTACAAGCACAATGTCATCTTCGAAGTATATTATTTGAGCCCTATATGGTAGCTCCAGATGGAAAACTTCATCACAAATGATGTTCTAAAGAACTCAGGTTCACGAGGGTCCTTTGTGCGTTCGATGGAACTTTTTGAAACTCCTCTGGTAATTTTGAAACCCACTTCTGTGTTAAATAAGAAATCACTTTCTTAATCTCGTATAATTCTAAGCAGATAGAAGAGAAACGCAAAAGAGCTTCTAATTTTTTAATCTCATTCTGGGTAATCACTGTATATAGCGGTTCATCATTTTGCACATCTTTATTGAGTTTTGTAAAAGAAATGATGCTATAGTTTTCAACCATATCAACTAACGTGGAACAATCTAACAATTGTGCGAATTCAGTTTGTTAATTAGTGGTATATTCTGTCAAAAATCGAAGCAAAATAGATGAATACTATTTGATTCAAGCCCTATCACACGAGTTTAAATGAGATGCAAAACAGTCGCAACAGGAATTTTGTGGCTTGCCTTTTCATGCTTCCATAATTGTTCATTCCTTTTCATCTTTTGATTCAAGATTTAAATTATTGCAGTAAGATTAGAAGAGATCTTTTGGCGCAAAACAAAGATATATGTATTATCAACAGAATCGTCCTGAAGAATAAAGAATTTTCGAAATTTTTTGTTGAGTGAATTTCTGTACTTAACATTTAATTAACTGTTAAGAAGGTAGTTTTTAAAGCTTTTTATTATTATTATTTATCAATAAAATATATTTAAAAAAAAAACAGTCTTCACTTGATCGGTATGCATTTTATCTGATAGAAGCAGCACTTTCCAAAGGCAATTTTGTGTCAAATATCATTAAATTCCCTGGGATATTTTCATAACTTTTACGTTTATAACTCAACTCAACTTCGATGTCGAAAACTTCAGCTTAAATTCAACGACACTGAATAAAATCAAAATTTAACTTGAGAAATTAAAATTTAAAACTTCGCAAGTTATACAGAAAGCCAAGTTGACAAAAGTTATTGAAACTTCCCAAGTTAGCTCAAGTTAGAAAAAGTGAATAAAACGGCCCTTAATTTTTTTCTGAAAGCCAATAAAATTCACTATAATGCGGCCCATACACACTGCAACCAAAGCAAAGCTGGAAGTGTAACCTGGAAGTTTTTGACGTTTACCATGATGAAATCGCAGCGTGTGTGTGGAAGTTACGCAACTGTTTGACGGCTGCAACTCAGGTTGCAGTAAAATTAAAATCATTTAATATTTGGGGGCGGAGCTAAGTTGCAACAATCTGGTTACAGCGTGTGTTTGAAAGTTGCATTGTCTTATTGTTTATCGCAACATATATTTGTCATCACCAGCACAAATTCATTTGATATAGTTTGGTTGCTGCAGTTAAGTTTTGCTGCTAATTAATTTCCTAATTTTCCTTATTAATTTTTATATTGAAAAAAGTAAATTTACTTCTAGAAATATAGACTATTTTTGCAATTAAAAAATGGAAGCAACTGACAGCTAGTTACAAGAAAAGTTACAGCGTGTGTGGCAAAGTTGGTTGCTGCAACTATCGCAGTGTGGGTGGTCAAATTTTAAAAAGTTCTGCTTTTTGGTTACAATTTCAGCTTTGCTTTGGTTGCAGTGTGTAGGTATGGGCCGCATCAAATTGCATCACTACATGCAGTGTCGCTTATACTTCATCAGAGAAAAAAATTGGGTTGAAAAAATCGGTTCTTTAATCAATGCATCAGACAAAATCCATCAGAAACGGATTAAATAAGATAACTTAATATTATTCTATTAAACGAGCAATATTTATATATATAGATTTGCAACTGCGTTCTCGAAAACGGCTGTTCCGATTTATTTCGGCAAAAATTAAATTTTTTGCCAATGAACGATTTTCGCCTTCAGCGATCATGGCAGCGTGGGTTCGAATCCCACAACCGACAATTATTTGTTTTAGCAATTTTTTATTATTTATGTCAATTTGAATCATTGTTAATGTTTTTCAATTTATTTTCTTATTTTGTCTGTTTATTTTTATGAATAAAAAGCATCATCGGATCAAAAAAAAAAATTATATTACTTATTTTTAAAATACTTCAATACTTTTGTTGTATTTTGAAGAAGATTTATAACTTTTTTCGGTTTTAGTTGATCCAATGATGCTTCTTATTCATAAAAATAAATAAAAACCAATAAGAAAATAATTTGAAAAATATCAACAAGGAAAAAATTTAAAATAATAAAAATTGCTAAAGAATAAGTGTCGGCCGTGAGATTCGAACCCAGGCCATCACTATCTCTGCTGGAAAAATTCGTTCATTGGCAAAAAATTTAATTTTTGCCGAATAAATAGAAAACAATAATAAAATAATAAAATAATTTGAAAAATATAAACAATAATTAAAATTAATACAAAATCATACAAAATAATAAAAAATTGCTGCACAAAATATTGCCACAAAATTCGTTCATTGGCAAAAAATTGAATTTTTCCCTAAATAAAGAAAAATAATTTCTCTAGTTAAAATTCTCTAGTTAGTTTCTCTCTAACTAACCAATTTCGTTAAGTTGAATAAAAATGCGTTTCAAGTTTATTGTAAAATAATATCTTATATGTTGTTTCTAAGATAAAGTTGGCATTTTCGATACATTAAAATCGTGGAACATTTAAATATGCGGTGCGATTCTGAGTGGAGCTCGGTCGCCCAGGTACTTTAGTGTAAACAGAGTAAACCTGGGTACCAGACGCTTAAAAACCATGTTGACCAGTTGGCAGCAGGGACCGAAAATAACAGTTATTTTCGAAATTTCAATTCAAAAAGTCAGACAGAAAAATTTGTTTATTCGATATTTGAATATAGCCGATTTTTTTCCCGGTCAAATATATAAGTTAAAATTTGACTTTTATTTTCTCAGTCAAAAATAAAAGTTAAAATATGACTTCTATTTTTCTGGTCAGAAATATAATTTAAATTTGACTTATATTTTTTCGGTCAAGAATAAAAGTTAAAATTTGATTTTTATTTTGTAAGTCAAAATAACAGTTAAAATTTTACTTTTATTTTTTCGGTCAAAAATAAAAGTTGAACTCTTGTTATTGACATCATTCCAAAATATTGCAAATTAACATTTAGTAATTGATGTGTTTGGTGGTGACCGTGACAGGCAGGTTAAGTCTGTGGCTTAGCATGCTCGGAGCCCGGGTTCGATCCCCAGCCGCGGCGAAAAAATTTTTCAATAAAAATTTTTTTCTGATGGGTCTGCAGACAATGGCAAACCTCAGAGAGTAAGTAATGCCATGTAAAGCTTCTTGAGAACTTTGGCCGTTCGGAGTCGGCATAAAACATGTAGGTCCAGTTCTGGTTCAATTGTGTGCAAACATTTCATAACACACACAACACAATTGATCATAAGAAGCTCGGTCAAAGTCCTTGCAAGGGCTGAAATGGCCAATTTGTTTTTTTTGTTAATTGATGTGTTTAACAATTAAATAATTTATTGAATAATTAAATAACACATTAACTGACATTGCAGTCCACCTGAAGAATGGAGATAACCAAATGCAACATTATATCCTTGAGTCACTTTAGATGTTTTTGGTTATTAGCCATCGGTAGTCGAGATTCGGTCTTAGGCTCAGATGCTTTATAATTACACCATTCGTTGATGTTAAAACTGTTTGTTTGAAGCCATGAAGAATTATAAATTCATCTATTGATTGGTTTACTAGCATCAATTTTTTTAAGTTGACGACGGGACCAATCTGACATTGAGCAAGTCGCACAAGTTACAAGTTGCACAATGCATATGTTGCCATTTTTTTTGTTCACCATTAAATCCATTAATATTTGATTTTTATACCCCCACGCGTACTGCGTAAGGGGTATATTAATTTTGTCGCGACGTGTGTAACGCCCATAAGGAGGCGTGTTAGGTATAGAAAAGTATATATATTTTTGATCAGCATGACCACTAAGCCGGATCGAAATTTAGATATCGCCGGACACCAACTCAAAAGTTAGAGGGACTCTTTAAAACTATTTCTGCATATTTTTTTTTGGATCGGAGAAATCCCCACGGAGCGGTTTTGGTTCTCCTAAACCCTTTTTTTGACTAAAAAATCAAGTTTTTTGCCTACAACTTTTTTTTTTCTTCAGAATGCATACCCAAGATAAGCAAAAAAAATAAGATTGTGATAGTACACAAATATTGGTTAAAAAAATCTTGAAATTTGTTGTTCTTACAAACTCTTTTGAGACCCCAAAAAGTCGATTTTTCATCATTTTCGAAAAGATGTTTTTTTTAAACAACTATAAAATATTTATTTTTCAAGCAATTCATATGCATTTATGCTTAATGAAAAGATATTGAGCTCTTCTTTCCATTGATATATCTTATGGTGTAGTTTAACCAAAACTAAATGCCACAATTATATAAAACATGAGAAATTGATATTCACAAGGATTCTTCAGCTTAATTATTATTTAATTGCCTTAATTACCGTTCGATTTTGACAAATCTTGGTATGTTTGAGTTTTTAGGTACGCTAAATTGAATTCTGACAACCATTTTTTAGAAAAGTATACGCCAGATGGCGCTCCAGTACAAAATGCATGAATTTCGAAAATATTTTTTTTAAACGCCTACAATATACGTATTTTTCATGGAACTCAGTTTTGATAAAACCACTCCATACGTTATACCTATGGAAAGAATAGCTCAATACTTTACCAATAAGCTTAAATGCATATGAATACCACGAAAAATGTATATTTTATAGGTGTTTAAAAAAAACACCTTTTCGAAAATGATGAAATATCGATTGTTTGGGGTCTCAAAAGAGTTTGTAAGGACAGCAAATTTCAAAATTTTTTTTAACCAATATTTGTGTACTATCACAATCTTTACTTTTTTGCTTATCTTTGGTATGCATTCTGAAGAAAAAAAAAAGTTATAGGCAAAAAACTTGATTTTTTGGCCAAAAAAAGGGTTCAGGAGAACCAAAACCGCTCCATGGGGATTTCTCCGATCCAAAAAAAAATGATGCAGAAATAGTTTTTAAGAGTCCCTCTAACTTTTGAGTCGGTGTCCGGATGACTTTTTTTTTCTCCATACAAAATCGATCCGGCTTAATGACCACCTGAGTTGATTTAGCCATGTCCGTCTGTCTGTCCGTCTGTCTGTCCGTCTGTCTGTCCGTCTGTCTGTCCGTCTGTCTGTCCGTCTGTCTGTCCGTCTGTCTGTCTGTGGACACGATTACAGCCGTAATTTTAAAGCTATCGTGCTGAAATTCGGTATTTGAGCTTTTTTCTAAAAACCTAAGATCAAGTTCGAGAATGGGCTTAATCGCATGAAAACCACGCCTACCTCCCATATAACCCCAATATTGAAAACTCTGTAAAGAGGCTAATATTACAGCTCCAATACTGAAATTCGGTATTTGTATATTCTATGTCAAAAATAAGGTGTGTACGAAAAATGAGCAACATCCACCCACAAACACGCCCACCTCCCATACAACCCCAAAATTGAAAAATCTATAAAGAGGCTAATATTAAAGTTAGAAGACGGAAACTCGGTATTTAAGTATTCTATATCAAAACTAAGGTGTGTTAGAAAAATGGGCGCCATCCGCCTTCTAACACGCCCCCCTCCCATACCACCCCAAAATTGAAAACCCTATAAAGAGGCTAATATTAAAGGTACAAAACGGAAACTCGATATTCGTGTATTCCATGACAAAACTGAGGTGTGTTAGAAAAATGGGCGTGATACACAAACTAACACGCCCACCTCCCATACAACCCCAAAATTGAAAACGTTATAAAATGATTTATATTTAAGCTGCAGGAAAACAATTTGATATGTATGTATTTTAGACACATAAAAATAATAAAATCTCTCAAAATGTCATAAAAAAAGCTCTCCAATTTAAGATTCTTTTACCTTTAAGAATCGGCCGTGGGGGTATTTTAACTTCGGCCCAGTCGAAGATATACCTTGCTAGTTTTAAATTACTTTTATTCGTAGATTTGTGTGCTTCTTGTATTAAATTTGAAACGGGAAGATTTTAAATTAATTTATCAAGTTTTTACGGTCAAATATCATTAATTCCCTGGGATTTCTTTATAACTTGAATATTTATGACTTGACTTAACTCCTACTCAAAAAGCGTCAGCTTGATATTTACAAAACTGAATAAAATAAAATTTTAACTTGAGAAATTAAAATTCAAAACTTCACAAGTTACACAAAAAGTCAAGTTAACAAAAGTTATTGAAATTTCTCAAGTTATCTCAAGTTAGAAAAAAAAATTTTTTTTCAAATTACGCGTTTTATACGAAACAGTTTTATAAGAAGATATATGTTTATGGAGGTGTATGTTTGGTCAGTAACTACATTTTCCGGTTTAAATTTAAATAACGATTTCAATAATTCGACGTCAAAATGAGTAAAAGTAAAAAAATTTTTTAACTATATTTGTAAAAAGTACTGAAGTTATTGTGGGGGTACTGCGGTACTGTTGAAAAGCGAAAAGTACTGAATTCAGGGAAGAAACCATACCTCATCTTCTATGTTTCTGCCCCGCACTCCCCAAGAGACGTCATAGCAATCTGTGTTTCTACTGGGTAAGCGATGAGCTTGATAACTTATCAACGACAAGTGTCAGACGCCTAGTTATCTTTGTTAAAAGTTCAATGTGCTTCCTAGGGATTGAAAGTCAAGTGTGCTGCGGTATCGCAATGAACCAAACTGGTCTAAGTGAGCTGGTGTATTTATTACACAGGCTGCCGCCCCTATCTTACCTAACCTAACCTAAGTGTTTTATATAAAGAAAATTTCGGAAAAACGTGAATATATAATAAGTGTGCCATAGAATACCGATATTATTGGTTTTTGGACAGTTGATTAGATTGTTTTTAGGTTCGTACCGGTTTGAAAATCAACATCGAAATAGAAGGAATATCTTACCTGTACTTACCATAGAAAATTGTTTCCCTTCGCTTGGTGTAGTTAGTACCAAGCAGAAAAAATGCACAAGTGATTGGAGTTGGTGATTCCAATTTATCTCTTGGAATTTTTGTTCGAACAGTCATACTGTACAAGCCACTTGGATTTTGGTCCATCTGTGTAAACACTGAATCCATTTTTTGCGTATTAAATCTAAAATTTATGAAAAAATAAAAAAAAATTTATTTGTATAAAAAAGTTTGCAATAATATATATCGTCGATAACATACAAAACTGATAAAACTGGCTGCGGAAAAACGTTCTGAACAGTACACATTACATCAACATTACTTTGTTCACCATCAATTCTAGTTTCCAAACCAAAATCGGACTCAGGAACTGAAAATATTAACGGTATATATAGAATACTGAAAGAAATAAGAAGAAGAATAAACTCCTAACAAACTCAAAACAAAAATCCAAAACATGAACATATGAAATATATAATATAATATCAAAAAAAAAACATAGCAAAAAAAAAAACCAAGTAAAGAAACCCTTAAGTTGGTCCAGCCCGACTATGAAATACCCTTAGCCTATTATTTCAAAAATTATTTTGAATGTATTTTAAATGCCACGTATTTTTGTAGGTATAGGTATTTATTGACAAAGGTTTTAGTGGCGTGGGTTGTATGGAAAGTAGGCGTGTTCCTGAGCGAATTAAAACTACTTTGTATACATCTACGCATTGATGTAACACAGGCTCATTCCTAGTTTTATCTTTGTAGCTCAAATATAATTCTCTCTATAAAGTTTTCACTTCTGTTGGTCGCATAGGAGGTAGGCGTGTTTGTAAGGGGAAGATTTTGAAGATTTGGTATGTGTATAACACCAATCTGAAGCTCTAATATAAAGCTCTTTATAGAGTTGTCCGGTCGCGTATAACGCTGATTTTTTTATCCATTTCTATTTTGCTTTGCGTCGTTTTATACCCTAAGCTTTCAAGGTCAGGATATTTTAACTAACTATGACACAAACACAAAAACTAATTTTTTAACTACTTTTTTTAATTTATTTTTTTTTATATGTCTGAAAAGATCCGGTCACAGTAAAAAATATGAGGATCAATTTTATACTATGTATTTGGTATAAATATAAATCAATTCCAAATATGTTATAAAATGTATACCATAACATCGTATAAACCAAATTTATAAAAGTTGGTATAGATTTTATCCGAAAAAGTATAAAATGTGTTTACACCAGGATGGTATACATTTTTATAAGCAAAAGTATAAAATCTTTTTATACCACATTTGGTTACTTTTTATAGCAATATTGTATAAAATATATGTAATATATAATGTAAACATACATTAAATATGTTAATATGTGTTACATTTAAAGTCATAAATCAGGAATAATATTTAGATTTCAAATGATATATTTCAGGATATAATGTTTTTTATATTTTCAAAAACAATTTGACAGGGAAAATAAAGAGTAAAACATTGTACTCAGAGATTTGCATGTTTAATCATGTTGGCAGAGCTTTCAATTCAAGCGCAATATTTGTGTCTTAATCTGAGTGTACAAAAAAATATTCGACGGAACTATTTGCGCATAAGATGATTGCTGACGGAAGAACAAACGCAAACTGATTGTCTGCTAGCATCTACGGAGTTCGGTTGCTTCGAAAACTCGACTTGCACGTGAAAGCCGAGTGGCTCCGTGAGGTTTCCGTGTGTATAACTGGAATATATAAATGGTTTTTATAAATTTATGGTATAAAATTTATACTATTTTGGAATAAAATAGCTGTTTGAATGGAAATGCAAGTTTGATAATATTGACTGGGATGAAACTTATAATAAATTAAGAATAAAACGAGTTTATACAACAGAAATGTTATAAAAGAGATAAAATTTATCCTCAAATTTTTTACTGTGCGGGCTTGTTTGATATTTGTTAAAGAGTTTTCAATGGAATAGTACGTTCGCTGTCAAAACTAAATTTCACGAGAATTTTTTAAAAAACTAAACGCTGTAAAGTTAAAATAAAATGAAATATCAAATAATTATTGAAACCAACAACAATAAAACAAAACAACCCAATATCAATATTCATCTCTTTCCCGCTAATTTAAGCAACATAGATTACAGAAAGAGATTTGCTTAATATTGTTTTCTTCAATGTCATATATTAATAACTGGGATATTACTGAGATTTTATGTCTCAGCAAATTTGGATGGCTTTATCGGAGAACCTTAACTTTAAAAATTATTCTTGAGAATTCTCAAAAATTTCATATCGTTGTCATTTTTAAAATAAAACTCGGGGGCGAAACCGTTAATGACTTCATTGTTTCAGTTAATCTTCCAGACAAAACTTGAAAACACTTTTTACTTATTCGATGTTTAAAATTAAGAAAACAAAGCCATATGTTTATGTATACTTACTTATGTATAATATATATATACTTATGTATATGCAGGGATAGATTTAGGTGGGGGCTAGCGGGGGCTGCAGCCCCCGGCCTTGAGCAGTCAGGGGCCCCGCAGGCGCTTAAATGAAGTGCTTATTGTAAATCATGATATGCCACATAAAAGATATTTTGAATTAATCGACCTTAAAGTTTTAAAAGAATGAATATTTGTATGAAATCTGGTATAGGGCCATAATTGATCGGGTAATGTTTCGGGTCGCAATATTTTTAGTGGATGTTGATAATCCATCAAGAGACATAATGAACATAAAATATGAACTTTTAAAGCAATGTGGCTTATCATATTTTTGCAATATGCCCCTAATATAGATCTTTGGAAATTTCATGTGAAGATCAAAATCAAAAATCCGAAACGCGGCATGAAGCTGCTGCTCTATTAAATAAATTAATAGAACTTTAAAACGCTTTCATGATAATTTTCTAGCACAGAATTTTGAATCGCTGTAATGTCAATATTTGCAAAAAATAGATATTGATTTGATAGCTGTTAACGATATTTTAGCTTCTCTTATCGAATTCTTAACAGTCTTGCGAAGTGAATTTTCAAGCCTATGAGAGAAGAATAACTTGAAAAAAACAGCAAAAAAGAACTCGAAACAATCAATTTCACTGGTTCAGATAGATTCAAATCGAAACTTTCTCCGTTTTATAGGAATGGAATTGAGAAAAAGAAGTTTGACAAAAAACTCGATACATTATACTTTAAGATCCGACTTTAAATACCTTATGTCGAAAAATTTCAAAAGACGACCCCTACGATCGGCAAAAAAAATTAAATTTGTTTTTATAACAGTTCTAGTGGAGTAATTGAAAAACTTTCTTAGCAAGAGTTTAATGATTTTTTGTGGTAGGAACTGAGATATGATGCTTAGTATTAGAACGGGGCATTTGGGGTCAATGACTTTGAAGCAGAAAAATGTGTCTTTTTGAGACAAAAACATCCATATATTAAACTTTAAGATCCAACTGCAAATGCTATAGATATGAAGAAAAATGTCGGTAAAAAAGAATTTGTTTTTGAAATTGCCTTCCAGAAATGCTTTATATTCGAATGTGACCTGTAAACTTTTGTTTTGTGATACGTTCTAATGTACATATACAGTTGCGGTCAAAATAATTGTAGTGCCAAACAAGAGAAGTAATCAGGCACATTATTTTTTAAGCAAGCCTTTTTTTCTCGCCACGACTTGTACCGTTTTATGGTAAGTAAACAATCTGGTGAACTGATCTTGTAAACAACAACTTTTTGTTATTTCTGTAAATTAACTTTTATGAGAATTGATGCAAATTTGTGCGGTCAAAAAAATAGTAGCGTTTTAATAATACATAAAAAACATTGAAAAATTTTGATAAATTATTTTATAAATACACAAAAAAGTAAGTATAGAGCTATTTTCCATCAGTTTATATAAAAACAATATTGAGTTGTGCCGTATTTTTCCAGAAATGGGACGAGGAAAGCATTGTTCTGCTGAATAGCGGGAATTGATAAAAAAAAATCATTTTCGAAGACAAAACATACAAAGAGGTTGAAATTAGGCTCAAATGTTCATCAACCACGATTTGCAATGCTTTAAAATACACTAAAAAAGCAAAGACACCTGGGCGCAAGGCAGTAATGACCTCAAAATTGGTCAAACGAGTGGTACAGTACTGTAAGGCGAATCGATTTGTCTCTGCAGTACAAATAAAAAAAGAGCTTAATCTAACGCAAGTATTCGTACTTTACGTAGAATTTTTAAGGAACAAGATTTGAGTGCGCATAGTCCTTGTTAAGTGCCACTTTTAACCAAGACGCATGTACAAAAAAGGATTCAGTAAAGGATTCGCAAGAGATCTTTCTTCGTAACCAAATGAAAAATAGAGGAACATTTGATGGTCGAACGAGTCCAAAATTGTAATATACGGTGGTAAAGGGTCCCCTCAATATGTTCGACGCCCCAAAAAATAGTCAGTACAACCTGAAGTATACCACAAAAACCATTAAGCACGGTGGATGCAGAATCATGGCTTGGGCATGCTTTTCTTTCTATGGTGTTGGTTTAATTTATTGTATAGAAACAGTAATGGATCAACATATTTACATCAAAATATTTCAGCAAACTATGCTTCCGTATGCCCAAGAGGAGGTGCCGCTAATATGGGTTTATTAACAAGATAACAACACGAAACATACGAGCAAACTTGCGAAGAAGTGCTTCTGGGACAAAAGAATCGCGCTCTTGGATTGCCCTGTTCAGTTGCCGGATCTTAATATGATTGAAAATTTGTGGTGTGATGTTAAAAAGGGCATTGCTAGCTCTAAGCCTTGAGACAAACATCAGCTTTGGGAAGAGGTTGAGCAAATTAGTACTCCATACTTATCAAGACATGTCAGGATCTTGTGAACACAATACTTCGTCATTGTAAAGTAGTAATTGCTAACAAAGGTCATACAACTAAGAATTAATTACAAGAAAGAATTACAATTTATCTTAAACCTTATCTCTAAACCTTCACAGTTTCAATTGTGAAATTTATTATTTGTTTCCATTTTTGTTGTCCAACTTTTATAATCACTACTATTTTTTTGACTGCTGTTATAAGACGCAAGTGGCAAATATTTTAAGTTTTTTTGAGCTAATCGCCTGTTTTTTTTCAAAGTTTTTGTTAAATAACAGATAAGATGTGGAGACTACTAAATCTTAGCAGAAATTATTAAATCCAAGAATATGTTAGTTTTATTTTAAAATTTGTAGAAACGTTGGGAGCACTACTATTTTTTTGACCGCAGCTGTATGTACTTGCAAGCACAAGTACAAATGGTTATGTCCTTCATAATGCTTTTTTAATGATAATGCATTATGTATTTACAATGCGTTTCAATGATAATGCAAAATTAATGGATTATTTGCCATGCACTTTAATGGCAATGAAAAATGAATGCATTATTTTCATAAAAAATTAATGTAATGCACAAAAACTGCATTAAATAGCTCTAGTTAATGGTAATGAAATAAACTTCCATTTTCATTGATTTGGTATAATTATAAAATATGGTGAACAATTTGTTTTGTGTGTCAATTTGAAGGAAATGGATCGGTCATAGATATTGTAAGGCGTGTGCATCATTGTTGCGGTGACCGTGGCATGCAGGTTAAGTCTGTGGCTTAGCATGCCCGGAGCCCGGGATCGATCCCCAGTCGCGGCGAAAAGTTTTTTCAGTAAAAAATTTTTCTGATCGGTCAGCACTTCACTTGGAGACAATGGCAAAGATCAGAGAGTAATTAATACCATGTAAAGCTACTTGAGAACATGAACTTTATCCTTTCGGAGTCGGCATAAAACTTGTGATCCAGTTCTCGGTCAGTTGTGAGCAAACATTTAATAACACACACATCACAATTTGATCATAAGTAGCTCGGGTAAAGTCCTTTCAAGGGCTGAAATGGCCAATTTGTTTTTTTTTTCTTTTTGTTTGCATCATTGTGATGCACGCTCCACCGAAAATATTCCTGCTGTTAGAAAAAAATTTAGCTGAAGACCCATATTTGTCAATTCCTTTTCATCCTTTCAAAGTCCAACTCATACAAGAATTAAAGTCTTCCGACCATGGACATCTCAGAATATTCGCCGCTAAGGTACTGAAACAACAAGCATTAAATGCAGAATTTTCGAAATAAACTTTCTGCAGCGATGAGGCTTATTTTGCGCTAGGTGGATATGTTACTAAGCAAAATTGCCATATATCTGTATATATATGTATATTACCATATATATATATATTATTTTTCTAAATAAAAATTAGTTTTTAAGTGAATTTGGACGTTGTCTTTGAGTTAATACACCATTTTGGTCATTTTAAATGCCTTTAATACCTGTTCAGAACATCAAGTCCAAATGTTGTCGAAGTAGTTTACTGTTAGGAAAATAATTTTTATTAACATGCCACGGCATAGAATGTCCTCCAAAAAAATACAATTGTATATTTTGACATTCAACGCTCATGCCTTGGTGCATGTGAAGGCATGAGCTATGCCCTGTGGAGACGGAATGTTATGGCCTGATGGTGTCATTTGTCCGTATTTTTTCGATAGGAGCGACCAGTGAGCAACCGGTAATGTAAACAAGTCGTTGCCGAAATCGTAACATGATGGGACGTAGCATAGAAGTCTGTAAAAAATAGATTTCTACGCCACGCTTCGTTATTTTACGTAAATTTCAAAAATTTTAAAAGTTTAGACCATTTTAAAAAACCATGCAGACGAGAGAAGTTAATAAACTGTAGGTTTAGAAGTTATAAACTCTTTAGGACTTTAGCATTACGTTGCACTACGATTTCCTCAAAGCAACGTCCCTCTACGCTATGTCTCGCTACGCTTCCTCATCTTACGCTTGTGTAATCAAGCCTTTACAGTCAGTTCTGAGCGGTATGACCGTCTGTTTAACGATGAGTTTGGTCTGAAATTGAAAACATGGATTTGAAGGTTTCGATAAGATGGGGCCACAAATCACACAACAGCTTGTCAATTCGTCTCCGAGATCATGCAGTTTGATACCTCTGGACTTTTTTGCGGGGCTACGCAAAATATCATGCAATCTCTTCAGCAATTAAAAACATGTCAAGTCATCGATTCATGTCAAGTTATGGTCGAGCTAGTTCTCGAGATGTGCACACAAATCATCAAAAATTACCTACAAAGATTTGAGTCTAGCAGAAAATCTCGTGGAGAACATTTGAATGATATTTAATTGCAGATATAATGGGCAAAGTCCAAACATTATAACGAAATAAAAATTTTATTAATATCTATATTTTTAATGGTTTTTTTAAACGTTACTTTCCGAAGGTATTAAGTATTAAGTATGTTTCAGTCCGAAGTATTAAAACATTCTTCTTGTACATACCAATTATCTGCAACCTGGCACTTTTTTTATCGGTTGACTCGAATGTTTGAACAGAACACGTATACTCTCCTGTCATATTCCAATCAGGCTTATTTATTGATATACCACCCGGACTATCCTCCATCGTAAATATTGTTGTGTCTATCTTCGACTTCATGAAGCCCTTTAGAAATAAAAGAACAAATAATTATTACACCATAGAAACTATTAGGCATCAAGGTACCATTGCGAAGCCCTTGACTGATGGAATCCACTGATAAATCGAGTGGTTGTTGAAAAGCCATTTCAAAACAAATCCTTTCTCACGTGGACCCACTTCATATTCACAATCTAGTACGAGTGGATCTGGCTTTGTTTTCCTATCCAGTGTGTACATTTGGGGAACTTTTAAGTTGGTTATTCGCACAGAATTTGTTACTATGAAAACGTTGATAATGTAGTCATTGTTTGCATGAACAATTATAAATACATCAGCTCATATATTTATGCATGTATGTTTATATGTTGGCAAGGTATAAATACATTAGGGGTTGAAGGCTCACCTGATAGAAGAGTCATCCAAGTTAGAAGAGTTACGTATAGTGAGCTCTTTTTCGATATAAATCCCATTATCATGTTTATAAAATATTTTTATGTAAAAGTGATGTCTTTGTATCAGCGCTTAAGATGGCAGGATGGATGAATTCGTAGAGCATCCGGCACTAACTACCGCAATTCAATAGCTTAAATATTACAGCATAGCAAAAAATGGTTATGCTCTTCACTTGAAGTTAACAAATACACACCTGTTTAACCATAATAATTGACTTGCTGTTAGGCTTCACATATAGAGTTAGACTAGGTGACTTTTGCTAACGTAAGTAGAATGATTGTGCGAGTTGTATCTAACCCACAATAGTATTCTTATTTTGTCAGATTTCATTCTTCATAAGGATGTTGTTTATATCAATACTCTGTTTAATTAAAAAACAATTAATTTTTATATTGCAATAGATTTTCTTTCACTATTACTTGTAATGCTTCAAAACCTTTACCTACATACTTTGCTATTAAAAAAATGAAAACACAAAATCTTGTATGTTAAAAGCGTTTGGGAGAAAATTTTAATTTCGATGTGTTCGTATCTACCGCACTAGCTGGTTCACAGTGTTCGAGGATGTTTTTGTGCGCAGTCTCCGAAAATCCTTTCCAATAAAAAGTTTTCTTGGAATTCAGACATATTATTTTTCCTTTCGCTTGGGAAGCTTGACAGAATTGACAATTGAAACGTTATTAAAAGTGCCTGTTACCGTACGTACTCCAAGTGACTTAAAGTTACTCGAAGTGACTTGAGAACGTTTCTTCATACATGTTTCGAGCTTCACTATTTCAGATTTATATAAATGAAATTTTCAGCTTAGAATTAAAAAGGATCTCACAGTTCTATGCTGATGATGGAACATTTATGTATTCTGCAGACTCTTAAGAAGAGCTTTTAGCTAAAATGCAACATGACTTAAACTCAATATCAAAATGGTTTGAAAAAAAATTGATTGAAAATGAATCTGGCTAAAACAAATTTCATTATTTTTAATAATTTCATGAACATTCCAACTGTTAATGAAATTTAAGGAATGTCTTTTAAAGGTAATTTTTAACCAAGAGTTGAGAAATTAAAGTATCTAGGCGTTTGGTTTGATTTAAATTTTAATTGGAATGAACATATTAATAAAATAAAAGCAAAAATAATATCATTTAATGTTGTAATATATCGTATAAGAAAATTTAATAAAAAAACAGTTATGGTAATTATATAATTCCTGCTTCATTTCGCAAATTTTGAAGACTATTTGAATGAAATATGGAATGAGTTGCAAAGGATTAAAACTAATATTATTAAAAACATATTATCCCTGCCAATAAGAACGGCAACAGTGAGCTTGTATGATTTAAACAAAAGAAAATACTCAATCTTATACACTATAATTACATTCTACAAAATTAAATTTAAACTAATCCATCACACAATTTTAGAAACCCTTACTAGGTCGAAGCAATCGCTTAGCAAATGCATAAGCTGGTCACATAAACAGATACGTTGAGGATACAAATTAGTTGGGTCGCTTGCTTTGAAGAATTTTTTCTTAAAACTATAAAAGAAAAGATATTAGGGGTATTCACACTACCTTGGGTAGTTGGGTAAATTGGCAAATGCCATACATTTTGTTTTTGTAAAAGTGCCATTCTACCCAAGTACCCATCTTCCAAACTACTCTAGCTGACCCCCTGACTTGTTTGGGTACATTGATTGAGTACTTCTTTCATGGGTTACCACCTTTTAAAAAAGGAGGCAAAAATTGAAATGACAAAAAACTAAAACTGAGTAAAAAATTCTAACAAGGAAAGGTCCCCAGGTGACAGTCTCCGATTTGAATGATTTTCGGATATGTGGTAGAAGACAAAAATCTAAGGTTGGCGTATTTTTTTATATGTGCTCAATCGATAGTTTAGGGTTCCAAACTCGCGTTCAAAAATCAGCGAAAATTTCGTTTTTTTGCTACAATTTCGATATTTTCCATGGAAACATTTAAAAATTTGGTACCAAACGAAAGCTCTTATAAAACCACACACGATGGCATCCATTTTTTATAAGAAAATTTTGGTGTAATTTTGCTGTTGTAATTTTTAGTAATGTTTAGTCGATATCAAAGAAGTATGTTGATACAATTATTTCATATTAATTTATTTTGGACTTAAGGCAATTTGTAAACTTACCTTTTTTTTTGTTTTTTTAAATTTCTTACTGTTTGTAATAAATTTTTTGTCTTATTGAAATGCATTTATTTTCCTTAAAGAAAAAATTTCATTGCATTAAAAGTACCCAATATGGGTATCAAAAATTTTATTTTTTTATGGCCTATTCTCATGTTTAAATATTTTATCGAAAAAGTTGACATTTCATAGGGCTTCCATACAAAATGTGTGCCTTTTTCTTGTAAGTCTCATCGCACCAGCAAACAATAGTTTTAATCATCCAAAGACCAAAATATGGACATTTTTACGTTATGCAAAAGAAATGGAATGCATTTTCTCATATTTCTTTAAAAAAAGTTTTTTTGATTTTTAGCAGGAAAAATCATAAAAATCTTCATCTAATTTCAATACCTCAACTTTGTGAATGAATAACTCATCAGATATGAAAATAATTTTTTTTATTTAAATTTTATAATAAAAAACATTCATTTTAAAATAAGTCCACGTTTTTCAAAGTGCATTTCGGCTTAAATTAATTTTGATATGGATTTTTTAAAAAACATTATATATTTGATAGATCTTTAAAAAAGTACCACTCCCTGTAATTTTTTATCAATTTTGTTCTAATTCAAAATTTGTATTATTACCTCTCATTAATATGGTTTAATGTAAAAATGTATGAAGAGATAAGAATTATGCAAAATATTTGTTGTTTTTAAATTTAAAAAATTAACAAGGGGGTACCCTTGTGTAAAGTGAATATTCAAGTCATTTTTACTTTTGTGCTTAACATCTGGTATTTATCACAATATTAATTAAAGCACATTAATGAAGGGTGAAATTCAAAGTTTTGAATTAAAAAATAATTAATAAAAAATTGCATTGAGTGGTACTTTTTTAAAGATCTATCAAATATATAATGTTTTTTAAAAAATCCATATCAAAATTAATTTAAGCCGAAATGCACTTTGAAAAACGTGGACTTATTTTAAAATGAATGTTTTTTATTATAAAATTTAAATAAAAAAAATTATTTTCATATCTGATGAGTTATTCATTCACAAAGTTGAGGTATTGAAATTAGATGAAGATTTTTATGATTTTTCCTGCTAAAAATCAAAAAAACTTTTTTTAAAGAAATATGAGAAAATGCATTCCATTTCTTTTGCATAACGTAAAAATGTCCATATTTTGGTCTTTGGATGATTAAAACTATTGTTTGCTGGTGCGATGAGACTTACAAGAAAAAGGCACACATTTTGTATGGAAGCCCTATGAAATGTCAACTTTTTCGATAAAATATTTAAACATGAGAATAGGCCATAAAAAAATAAAATTTTTGATACCCATATTGGGTACTTTTAATGCAATGAAATTTTTTCTTTAAGGAAAATAAATGCATTTCAATAAGACAAAAAATTTATTATAAACAGTAAGAAATTTAAAAAAACAAAAAAAAGGTAAGTTTACAAATTGCCTTAAGTCCAAAATAAATTAATATGAAATAATTGTGTCAACATACTTCTTTGATATCGACTAAACATTACTAAAAATTACAACAGCAAAATTACACCAAAATTTTCTTATAAAAAATGGATGCCATCGTGTGGTTTTATAAGAGCTTTCGTTTGGTACCAAATTTTTAAATGTTTCCATGGAAAATATCGAAATTATAGCAAAAAAACGAAATTTTCGCTGATTTTTGAACGCGAGTTTGGAACCCTAAACTATCGATTGAGCACATATAAAAAAATACGCCAACCTTAGATTTTTGTCTTCTACCACATATCCGAAAATCATTCAAATCGGAGACTGTCACCTGGGGACCTTTCCTTGTAAGTGAATAAAATAGACAAATGTGTTTAAATGAGTTATTTTAAAATTTTTGAGACAAAAATTATTAAATGCCGCAAAGTTCACGTTAAAAATTACTCCCATATAAAATAACTTTTTTACGCCCGTACAATGGCCTAAATTTTGCGCTCATAAAATAACATAAATAATATGGTGGCAACTCTTTTCTAGCTGTCACTCATCTCTCATCAGCTATTATTCTACAAAGTACTCAATTGCAGTTAAGTGTGCTCGCAGTAATCAAAAGTACTCAATCTACCCGTACCCAACTACCCAAGTCAGTGTGAATACTCCTATTATCTCTTCCGATTATCTTAAACGAAAAAAATTGAAATTTTTTAATTTATTCCAATTTTTTTTCCAGTATTATGGGCAAAAGTCACGTGTGAGGTCATTACTATATATAAAACAAGTATTGGCTCTAAAAAGGCAAACAGTTTTGTTGAAGATTTTGTATAAATATCTCAACCGGTACAAAAGTTATGAACGATAAAGTGAAATGTTTGTCAGAAAAAGAGATTGCGAAAAAACGTGTCATTTGGCCATCGCAATTCTATGTTGGTGAAAAGTTTATTTTGTTTTTAAAATTATACTTATTGAGATATAACCAAATTAAAGTTTTTTTTTCAAAAAGTTGGCAACTCTAGCATAAAAATTTCAAAAATATTAAATTTTTTCAAATCGTTTTTTAAAAGCTTTCTAATGATACTTTATTTACGAAAATAAGCTTATTTTAATTATTATTTTTTATTGACCTACGGCAAAAGCAGGGTCAATTGTCCTAAAGTGACCGGTCCTGTGATAGTTCTTATTAAACCTATCACAGGACAGGTTCGATTCAACTCAGAACGGGACCAATCGTTTTTAAATGTGTTTTGCTATATTTATCTTATCGTTACCAATAGCTCAGTGGAAGTGCGTAGGACTGTCACGCGGTGGACGTGGGTTTGTCTCCTGGCTGTGTAAGTATACTACATATATCAACAATTTTAATTTAATAATTTAAATTCTAATTCCGTTTCACTAACTGTTTAATCAAAAAAACCTTCAAAATAAGTTTGTTTAACACCTTTACAAAAAATGTAAATTTAATTTTTTATTAAAAAAAAATATATTTGTTTGCTTAACACACACAAGTTAACACACACAAGTTTGCTTAACACCTTTAAAAAAAATGTAAATTTAATTTTTTATTAAAAAAAAATATATTTTAAATAAAAAAAAATATTTTCGTGGTTCTGCCGGGGATTGAACCTAGGTCAGTCGAGTACTAAACTTGAACGCTAGCAAGCTCGGCTAATCATGAACTCCCAAAACAGTGATTCAATTTCATTATCAACGTGCGTATAAGTACCGTGTTCTATAAATAGACCGGCTACTGATTAGGTCCAAAGGTATCTATGAGGTGTCAATTGACACCTGCTGATATATTTTTGAACCGGTTCTAGGATTGGCCCAAAGGTGTCAATTTGAACGTGAGGGTGAATTCTCTCTTCATTTGAAGACGACCTGCCAGTGGTGCTAATCGTGCAGCCGAGCGCAAAAATATCCAATAATTTGACAAGCAACATCTCGAATCATGTGTCACATAAGAGTATGCAACAATGTATATAACTTTGATCATTGTAAGTAATTGTGGTTTGTTTTCATAAGTAAAATTAAGCAAGTCATCATGGAAAAGTAAGTTGATATAGCATTACGCCACATATAAAACATTCTCCACTTATTTCACTTGATTTCACTTTCTCACCTACTTATCTATCTCCCATTTCTGAACCAAGGCAGACTTGACTGAATACGTTTAACACCTGAAATCCTTGGTTAGAAGCTAAAAAAAAAAATGTAATACTTTTTTACTTCCGAAAATGCAAACCTTATTTTTATTAAGTTTTTTTTACTCTTATCAAGTAAAACATTAATGAGCTAAGGTCTTTCTATATAAAAGGTCCGTCTTTTTAAAGGATATTTGCCCTAAATGTGTTTAAAATATGCTCTTATATTTTTAACACATAATTTTTTATAACATATTTAAAAACAAACATGTTTGTAAATCTGTTTCCAGTAAATCCAGGTATTATGTTGTACAAAAAACTAGTTAGTTAAAAATGGTATGAATGTTAGTTTTGTTTCTTTTTTCTAATACAATTAATTAACCTTTTGGCTATTTTTTTAAATTTTGGCTATTTTTATTTTCTGTTTTGGATATAAAAATAAATTTACTCCGGCAACACTGGTTAGTTCATTGTTACAGTCATACTTAAATTGGAGCGTTAGGCGTTGTGCTATTTAACGATTCTCAAAAAAGGTAAGCGTCATACCGTAATTGAAGCGTTACGTAAAAATGTCAAAATCTTATTTTAATGCCAAATATTTATGAAGTGTCTAAAAAAAATTAAAAAAAAACGGTTTTCATTCATGAAAAGTTCATGATTAGCTCCAAGATGACTCATGTGTAATTTTATGGTTTCTGTTCTGTGGCATCTATTTTTGATAAGGTCTTCACAACTCTTTTCGGTTTCGTGGTCTTGTTGGACAAAAGTAGGTGATTAAGAGAATTGTTACCAAAGCGCCAACAGGTCCCATAAGATTTCTTAGCTGCCAATATTGACGATATGTTGCTTTTGGAACCTATTGCTCGTAGATTCATTGATCAGAAATTGTATAAAATGTGAAAAAAACAATTTCGATTTATTTTTGTTGGTCACTTACTGACAATTAGTTCTTGATAGCCTAGACACATTGACTGCGGCTGCAGCATTGCGTCAAACGTCAATTTTTTTTACATGCTTTTCTTATGGAGGTGAATGTGGTGAAAATGTTGCAACGACAATGCGTCATTGCAGTAATGTTGCTGTCGTCGATTTAGAACTTTTTCTATTTTGACGTGCGACAAGAGTAAGAACATCGGCATTTGCTAATGTTTTCGTTTAATTTCGTGCTTTTTTTGTGTTTTTTATTGTTCATTCTCATTGTGTTTGTATTAAATGTTTGTTTTTAAATGATAATTCGATGTTAATTATAAAAATATATGAAAATAAGGCTTATCGCGCTGCATTCAAATTAGTCAAGTCGTAGACAACATGCCAACATTTTCGTTTTCACCTCGTGTTGTTGTGTTGCAGCCGCAGTCAATGTGTCTAGGCTATAACGCTCTGTCAAAATTGGAAATTCAGATGGGTTGGCGTTAGCGCGTTGTTTATTTCGGTATGCTTCATACAAAATATTCGAACATGAGAAAACTTTGACAGTTAAACAACGCTAACGCTCCAATTTATAGCCTAGACACATTGACTGCGGCTGCAACATAACAACACGAGGTGAAAACGAAAATGTTGGCATGTTGTCTACGACTTTTTTATATTTTTATAATTAAACATCGAATTATCATTAAAAAACACACACTTAACACAAACACAATGAGAACTAACCATAAAATTCACAAAAGAAACACGAAATTAAACGAAAACATTAACAAATGCCGATGTTTTTACTATTTTCGCAGGTCAAAATAGAAAAAGTTCTAAATCGACAACAGCAACATTGCTGCAATGACGCATTGTCGTTGCAACATTTTCACCACATTCACCTCCATAAGAAAAGCATGTAACAAAATTAGACGTTTGACGCAATGCTGCAGCCACAGACAATGTGTCTAGGCCAGGCATGCGCAAAAGGCCGCCCATGGGCGGATAGCTTTCACATGCATACGACAGCTTTCAGCCAAAAAAGCTTTGCAGTCGAGACTCGCACTGTTACACTGAATATTTATTCACTTTCGTGTTATCACAGCACACGATCAGTCGCTGTGCGAACTTCATGCTGTGAGGTCGCTTGCTCCTGCGTTGCCTTCTTAAAAACGACAAACTACTATTCATACGCAAGAATATGCGTTTGTTTATTGTATTTGTTTGTCTGTAATAATTTTTTGGTTTTATATTATAGGGATTTAATTAATTCGTAGAATTTTACTTAATTTTTAAACGAAGATTGTAGTATTAAATATGTTAACGCAGTTGCAAGCGACCGCAACCCTTCAGCATGAAGTTCGCACGGCGACTGAACGTATGTTGGGATTGTTGCAATGAACAAACTCGTGCTTTTCGTTCAGTGTTAACTTGAAAAACAAAAGCTTTGCAATACAAACACAAAACTTTGTATGTATTAGTTTGCGCACCCCTGGTCTAGGCTATTAGGTATGATAGCCTAGACACATTGACTGCGGCTGCAACATAACAACACGAGGTGAAAACGAAAATGTTGGCATGTTGTCTACAACTTGTGTAATTTGGAAGAAGCGCGATAAGCCGTTTTTTCATATATTTTTATTATTAAACATCGAACTATCATTAAAAAACAAACATTTAACACAAACACAATGAGAATGAACAATAAAAAAACACAAAAGAAGCACGAAATTAAACGAAAGCATTAACAAATGCCGATGTTCTTACTCTTGTCGCACGTCAAAATAGAAAAAGTTTAAAATCGACGACAGCAACATTGCTGCAATGACGCATTGTCGTTGCAACATTTTCACCACATTCACCTCCATAAGAAAAGCATGTAAGAAAAATTTTAAGTTTGACGCAATGCTGCAGCCGCAGTCAATGTGTCTAGGCTATGACTGTTACAATCACAACAAACGTTCAGTCGCTGTTTGAACTTCATGTTGAAAGGTTGCGGTCGCTTGTTACTGCGTTGATGCATTGAACACTACAAGCTTCGTTTAAAAATAAAGTTAAATTCTACGAATTAATTGAATCCCTTTTATTTTAAAACAAACAAATTATTACAGACAAACAAATAAAATGAAGAAACGCAAGAATGAAAGCCTGACGTATATAATAAGGCAACGCAAGAGCAAGTGACCGCAACCTTACAGCATGAAGTTCGCAAAGCGACTGATCGTGTGCTCTGATAGCACGAATGTGAATAAATATTCAGTACCAGATAAAAAATATGGCAGGCCTGCCGAAAGAATGAATGTGGCAGGTTATAATTTCAGTGTAAATTTTAGATGTTCACTTTTTGAAATCTTAAAAATTCCTTGTTACTTCTAAAGGAGGTATGTATCATGTTTGCGAATTCAAAATTCTTGTTAAGCGACCAAAAAAACAAAGCTGCATTTATGGACACTCAGATTTGTGTAGTTTGTAGCGATATAGCCTAGACACATTGACTGCGGGTGCAGCATTGCGTCAAACGTCAAATTTTTATACCCCCACGCGTTCTGCGTAAGGGGTATATTAATTTTGTCACGACGTGTGTAACGCCCATAAGGAGGCATGGTAGGTATAGAAAAGTATATATATTCTTGCTCAGAATCACCACCTGAGTTGATTTAGCCATGTCCGTCTGTCTGTCCGTCTGTCCGTCTGTCCGTCTGTGGACACGATTACAGCCGTAATTTTGAAGCTATCGTGCTGAAATTCGATATTTAAGCTTTTTTGAAAAAAACTAAGATCAAGTTCGAGAATGGGCTAAATCGGATGAAAACCACGCCTACCTCCCATGCAACCCCAATAATGAAAACTTCATAAATAAGCAAATATTTAAGCTACAAAGTTTAAACTTGGTATTTGAGCAGTCTATAATAAAAAGCAGGTGCGTTGGAAAAATGGGCGTCATCCACCCACTAACACGCCCACCTCCCATACAACCCTAATATTGAAACCTATATATAGAGGCTTGTGTCGAAGCTACAAAAGTAAAATTAGACATTTGTTCATTTTAAATAAAAATGAAGACGCGATAGAAAATGGGCGTCATTCATCCACGAACACGCCCACCTCCCATACAACCCCAAAATTGAAAACTATATAAATAGGCTTCTGACGAAGCTACAAAAGTAAAATTAGATATTTATTCATTTTATATAAAAATGAACACGCGATAGAAAAATGGGCGGTATCCATCAACGGACACGCCCACCTCCCATACAGCCTCAAAATTGAAAACTATATAAATAGGCTTCTGTCGAAGCTACAAAAGTAAAATTAGGTATTTATTCTTTTTATAATATAATTAAGATGTGTTAGAAAAATGGGCGTCATCCACTGATGAACACGCCCACCTCCCATATAACCCATAATATTGAAAACTCTAAAAATAGGCTAATATTTAAGCTACAGACCTGAAATTGGGTATTTGTGTATATTATATCAAAATTGAGGCGTGTTAGAAAAATTGGCATCAACCACTCAACAACACGCCCACCTCCCATACAACCCCTAATTGAACATTTTATAAAGAGGCTTGTTTTTATTTTTCAGGAAAACAATTTGATTGAATGTATTTTAGACGTCATCAAAATAGTGAAATGTTTTGAAATCTCATATAAAAAGAGATGGAATTTAAGATTTTGTACCATTACGAATCGCAGGTGGGGGTATTTTAACTTCGGCCAAGTCGAAGATATACCTTACTAGTTTTACATGCTTTTCTTATGGAGGTGAATGTGGTGAAAATGTTGCAACGACAATGCGTCATTGCATCAATGTTGCTGTCGTCGATTTAGAACTTTTTCTATTTTGACGTGCGACAAGAGTAAGAACATCGGCATTTGTTAATGTTTTCGCTTAATTTCGTGCTTCTTTTGTGTTTTTTATTGTTCATTCTCATTGTGTTTGTGTTAAATGTTTGAATTTTAATGATAATTCGATGTTTAATAGCAAAAATATATGAAAATACGGCTTATCGCGCTGCATCCAAATCAATCAAGTCGTAGACAACATGCCAACATTTTCGTTTTCACCTCGTGTTGTTGTGTTGCAGCTGCAGTCAATGTGTCTAGGCTAATGCTTAAACTGCCGCGTCGTTTCAAAGCGAGCATGTGTAGCATGTGTCGAACAGTGTTGACGGAGTAAATTTATTTTTATATCCAAAACACAAAATAAAAATAGCCAAAATGTAAAAAAAATTAGCCAAAAGTTTATATATTAGTAAGTTAAATTTTATAAGCAAAAAGAAACAATACTAACATTCATACCTTTTTTAACTAACTTGTTTTTTTACAACACAGTTCCGTTTTTTTTTTCTGTAAATAGATTTACAAACATGTTTGTTTTTAAATATGTTATAAAAAATTATATATTTAAAATATAAGAGCATATTTTAAACATATTAAACATAAATCTTTTAAAAAGACGGACCTTTAATATAGAAGGATCTTAGCTAATTTATTTTTTACTTGATAAGAGTAGAAAAACTTCATAAAAATAATGTTTGCATTTTCGGAAGTAAAAAAAGTATTGCATTTTTTTTTTAGCTTCTAACCAAGGATTGCTGGAGTCAAACCTTTTCAGTTCAGTCTGCCTTGGTTCAGAAATTGGCGATAGATAAGTAGGTGCGAAAGTGAAATTAAGTGAAACAAGTGAAGAATGTTTTATGTGTAGCGGAGGGCTATATCAACTTACTTTTCCATGCTGACTTGCTTAATTTTACTTTTAAAAACAAACCATAATTACTTTCAATGATCAAATGTCAAATTATGTCAAATTATTGGATATTCTTGCGCTCGGCTGCGCGATAAGCATCACTGGCAGGTCGTGTTCAAATGAAGAGAGAATTCACCCTCACGTACAAATTTTAAATCATTTCCCTGCAAACATTTGGAAGACGATAGGCAGAGAAGTGGATTTTGCGATGCACCAGTGATTCGCCCAAGTGTTTTTGGGAAATGCATCGCTTTTCAAATGTTAAAGCAATGAATGCGCGAGTCACGAAGATTTTCAAAATCTTCCTTCGCTCATTTCGGCGATTGTTGGAAGATGGATTTTTGAAAAATGTTCAAAATCTATCATGGGAATATGAAGCAGGCTCTGAAAAATCGTTACAATTAATCAGAAAGTTAATCTATAAGTAGTATAGTTTTGAAGCAACGTCGCATTATTTCGAAGTGAAATAAAAACAAATTCACAAAAAATTCATTGAATTCGGACAGAACAGCGATGTTTTGGAACAAATTGCTGAGGACTCTTAAAAGAACTTCGTTTGCCACCCTTTTCGGCGAATTTCTTATAACTCCTCTTGGCGGTTAATTTTCGAATTCCCGGCGAATCAGCCTAAGCAGCTTACAGTCGGTGATACCCGGATGATTCTCAGATGAGCTCAAAGGCAATTGCTTGATCTTCCAAGCGATTCGCTGGCGATTCTCAGGCAAGTGAAAATGTTAGACGTAAAATAAAAAATGAATTTTCGCCAGAATGCAAAACCATAGCCCAGTTAAAAAAAATAGCCAAATGAAAAATAAAATCGCCAAATAGCCAAAACTGATCACGAGCAACAAAAATAGCCACTTTTGGCTATAAATAGCCAAAACGGCAACACTGGTGTCGAAGAAAAAACTAACTGTAAATTTGATTTCTACAATTGCGCACGTACAGTTTTGCTATCGATGTTCTCATTTGGAAAGTTAAGTTCAACGTGGAATGTATATTTTAAAAGCCAGGTAAATTCATATTCTACTTATAAAAAAAAAAAATATTTCTAACATCAAATATTTATTTTTGTTAATACTACAGATCGCTATATAGCCCGTTGTAAAAATAGCCTTGATGTATGATGCCGGCAACATGTCTTGGATGTTCAGCGGACATTCTCGTCTCAATTTCCGCTTATATATTTTTTCTATAGGCATGTAATAGGACGGCATGTCTACGAAAAGAACTTCCGTGGCAGCAATGTTGGATGCATGTAAAGAATCCTGCTATATCTGTCATTTGCCATTAATGCAGCATTCATCTAACGGTATCAATGCAGCATTCCTACCACGGCAGTTCATATGGCATACATGCCCTCCTAGGACATGCCTATACAAAAAAGATATGAGCGGGTATGGAGGCGAGCATGTCTGTTCACCTTCCAAGGCATGTTGCCGGCAGGCATACAGCAGGGCTCCTTTTCCAACTGGGGTATAACAGTTCGAGTCTCGACTGCAAAGCTTTTTTGACTGAAAGCTGTCGTATGCATGTGAAAGCTATCCGCCCATGGGCGGCCTTCTGCGCATGCCTGATTTACATGGAGTTTTGCAAACTCCAGCCTCTTTTTCTTATTAACAGCAGAAATAAACGGTTTGCGCCGAGGAACTCTTCCATGAAAACCAGCTCTCTGTAGAGTATTTCGTATTGTTTGGGGATCGAAGTTTTTATTGAAAATTTGCTGCATTTTATTACATAATTTCACAGTTGAAATCTTGGGATTTTGAGTCACTGCAGCCACTACAGTCCGCTCCTGGCGAGGTGTTAACTTCTTTGGTCGTCCAGATCTGCTTTTACGCTGTAACTTTCCGGTGTTTAAATAATGTTTTATAATGTTACGCACACTTGTATATGGCCTCTGTACTATATCACTTATTTCGCGAAAAAATTGTTGCTGTACGTGAAGATTAATTATAATTTTCCGAACTCCTACCGAAATTTCTGAGCGACTACCCATTTTGCTTATTCTAACATGAAATCAAGATCAACGCTCACTTCATTCAATTGACAATTGTTATTCGTAGAAAAACGGAAAAGCTCAAAGAAGTTTAAAAGACTAACGCTGTATTTGCAAAAACATGATACGTACAGCATGTGCCAAAACTTTCTTGATACAGATTTTTTCTTGTTCCGCTTATGTTTCACATTGTGTTAAAAGTAACGAAACATTTTTTGTATATTTTAATAAAAACTAAACTAATTATAGTAACTACATCAAAATCTTGGTCAAACTAATTGTTATTAGGTATTTAAGTATCATTTTTCTCAGAAACATTGCCTGTGCCTAAACTTTTTTGATTCACTATTATTTTGAATGTTCTCTGAGAATTTTTGTCCAAATCTAAGTTTACCCAGTAGAATAATTGTCAAGCACTGATCAGAAGCACTGATACAACTGCTTCAAAGCAACCACTCTACACATCGTATAAATACTCTACTTGCATTGATTCTGAAACTCCTTCTAAATTCGAAAATAGAAGTGAGAATGAGTCGTACGCCTTTCTTGCTTATCTACAAGCGATAGACGAAAAAACCGAGCAACATAACAATTTTTATTGTAAAAGTTTCATATTGAAAAATTGTGATTTGAGAATCATTGTCGAATTAATGTTGAACGCAGCAGTTGTTAATCTTATTGTTAAAGAAGAAATTAAAAAATGTGTTAATTAAATAAATATAAAACAAGTAAAGAAAGTCTAAAGTCGGTCTAGGCCGACTATGAAATACCCTAAACCCACTTTTCAAAAACAAAAGATTTTTATTGTAAATGGGCGTCTCCAAGGGCGGATGAAGCCTATATTTTATATGAATTTAAATGTTGATGAAAAATTTACACATACCAAGTTTTATTCCTGTAGCTCACAGTTAATGCCTTTATTGTGCTTTCGCTATGGGAGTTGGGCGTGTTCATGGACGGATTACTTCCAATTTTTGGACACACCTTAGTTTTGGTATAAAATACATCCATACCAAATTTAATTTCTCTATGACAAACATAACCTTATTTATTGAGTTTAAAACTTTTTGGGTTGTATTGGAGGTAGGCGGATGACGTCCATTTTTCAAAACCGTCTTTGTCTTGTCATAAAAAACATACGTGCCAAATTTTAGCTCTGTAGGTCAAACAGAGGCTTATTTATTGCGTTTTCAATTTTTGGGTTGTATGGGAGGTGGGCGTGTCCGTGAGCGGATGACGTCCATTTTTCAAAAACATCTTTGTGTTGATATAAAACACATACATACCAAATTTTATTGTTGTAGGCTTATTAAAAGCTGAGTTATGCAGTTTTCAATTTTCGCGTTGTATCGGAGGTAGGTGTGTCCGTTGGCGGATGATGTCCACTTTTCAAAACCATCTTTTTTTTGTCACAAAAAACATATGTGCCAAATTTTAGCTCTGTAGGTTAAACAGAGGCTTATTTATTGCGTTTTTAATTTTTGGGTTGTATGGGAGGTGGGCGTGTCCGTGAGCGGATGACGTCCATTTTTCAAAAACATCTTTGTGTTGATATAAAACACATACATACCAAATTTTATTGTTGTAGGCTTATTAAAAGCTGAGTTATGCAGTTTTCAATTTTCGCGTTGTATGGGAGGTAGGCGTGTCCGTGGGCGGATTCCAAAAATATTCAATAGTGCAGATCCTTGGGCCCATGTGACCTTGTGTACCAAGTTTCATCCAATTATCTCAACTCCTTCTTCTTATCCTGTGTATACGGACAACACACAGACGGACGGACGGACGGACGGACATGAATAGCTCGACTCACGTGGTGACGCTGATCAAGAATATATATACTTTTCTATACCAGACTCGCTTCGTTCTATGCGTTACAAACGTTTGCACAAAGTTAATATACCCTAAACTCACAGGTTTAGGGTATAATTAGCAGTGAAAGTGTTGTGTCCGATAATTCAGTATATAATCAGCCGTGCAATAAAATTGAAGTTTTGGATACAAATGGATTGATTGCGACAGTTGCTTTAGAATGCTTTGGATGCTATAGAAGATACTTAATCCTACATTGTTTGCTTAATTTATTTATAATTCTTTTCCTTAGTACAGTGGACTCGCTATAATCTGACCTATACAAAATCTGACTACTCGACAATGTGACCCCTTTTTTCTCTCCCACTGAGTATTTTAAAATATGAACTTACTCTGAAAGCTCTTAAATGTGAACCAAAAATATTAAAACAAATAATTTTTCGAGCTGTTTGTGAATTCCCCAACTATTCATTAATATTTTTAGTAGTTGCTACCTAAATCATCTGCGTAATTCTACATACGTACGTCTCTTTTCAATTGGTTGAGCAAAACTACCTAAAAGTATTGAGAAGCCTTAGAGAAAAAGCTTTATTTGAAGTAGTTGAAAAAAAATAAAAAAATAGATGACCGATTTTTTTCCAAATAATTTATAATTTTAAATAATTTCAGGTTTAGTCGATCTGAAAGCGGTAGAATTGTTTTAATTGTTAAAAATCATTCAATGTGTGGTCAGTTGATAGATATTTTCCCATTTCTTTTGGCCTTCGCAAATGTGGACAATCTCGTAAATGTGACCATCCCTTGTTTTTATTGGTCCGTATTATCGAGAGTTCACTGTACATATTTTTATAATTCCTTTATTTTTATGATATTTTTATCTTGTTTTTTATAGCTTTATTTCTTGTTACTATTATTAATACTTCATTTTAATTCTGCTTTTGATGAAATTTATAAAAATATAAATAATTTGATTGATTAGTTTATAAAAACATTGTTATAAATGATTAAATAACATAAGAAATTTTAAATGTGTTTTTTACTTCTATGAAAACTATTTTTTCTGAATAGATTCCATGTAACCTTTCTCGTAAGTACTTCAGCATACCTTTTTGTAGAAGTGCTTGAATTTAACCACTTCTGAGTACAGTTCTTTAAAAAGCATTATGGGAATACTTCTGGGAAGACATTCCTGAAGTCGTGGCATATAACAACTTATATAACCTCTTTTTGAAGAAGCGAGAGTGCAATGCCTTGCATTTTGGCTCGTTTCATATTAAAAATAATTAAGAAAAGAATCTAGTCGGTAAGGCCCTCTACCTCCCTTAGAAGTGCTTCTGCAATTTCTTCTTACACCTTGCTTTTGCTACTGGGTAAATTTTTTCAACTTGAAATTTCTGTGTTTAAATTTAAACTTGCCTCACCAAGTTAAACAAAGATTTTTTGAGATAAGTTATCGGCGTGAATATTTAAACTCAGGTTAAGGAATTTTAAACTTTGTTTAAGCTAACCTTTGCTTAAAATTGAGATGAGTTAACGGGCCTTAATCATGTTTAGTTAAATTATTTTTAATTTTTCAATCATTATTCATATTTTATTCAATATTCATTTCAATTTCATTGTTTCTTCTTTAGTATATTTTTATTCACAAATAATTATTATAGGTATTCATTCTTAATTTTTGTCTTATTTATTACTTCTTTTATATACAAAAAATTTTATAACTAAACATGAAAATGTTAATTAATGAAAAACATTTGTCTGATAAAAGCGATTATTTAATTGAGTATTCAAAACTCAATTTTATTTTCATTTAACGCATAAAAATCAAAGAACAAAAACGAAAACTCTTGTCAGCGATGCAGCAGCTAGTGACCTTGAACAAGGCAGGATATTATTTCTGTTTGTTTTGGGATCAATTTAGGGTTTTCTTAGCAATATGCACAAACTAGGTGAAAAGCTTTGGAGATATGCAAAACGATGGTGGCGACATTACAGTGGGGTAGTGGCGAACGTCGGCGATGTCCATTTTATACCATAATTATTCAATGATATGGGTTATGATTTGCATATCATGAAAAGAATGTAACGCTAGATGGCGCGCATAATACATCTAAACAATGAACATCCCTACGTTTAACACGATTCTAGTGTCATCTTCCCGTAACATGCAGTAATACATATTTGTCATATTTGTAGTATAAAAAGAATTTCACGTCAGATGGCGTTATGAACATAAGCAATGTAAGCAAGAAGCCTGCGTTCGCATAGTTATTTACTACCTGGCCGTGATACACAGAACTTCAGTTAACATAATCTTAATCCAAAGTAGAATTTTGTTTGTGTGGCAGCATTTTGTTTGTGTGGAAATCGTATTTAGATCTTAGAGAAACGCGGCGATCGTGTAAATTGCTATGGTAGGTATGTGCAACTTAGATATGTGCTTACTTAATTACAAAGCTAGCGCTTACAACCGTTGGTCGGTTTTGGCCTCGACTAAGAATTTTCGCCAGCCTCTCTTGTCGTGCTCTTGCTAGAGTGGAGTAGTTGAAACCGAAACTGTATATAAATTATAAAACTTAATTTTGATGTGCAAATTAATTTTAGTCTTGTGGTTTTGGTGTTTTTAAAAATATATTATTTATTTAAAGTGCTTTTTAAAAACTAGTTGAACAAAACTAATTGAGTTGATTGTAACTGAAACTGTTCCAAACAAAAACTGAGCTTAAAATCTACTGTTGCTTCTATTTAAAGGTTTTTAAATAAACAAAATTGTTTAAAAGGCTTTAAGATAAATAAAACCGAGGTGGCGTGATTCTAGGATTTTGTAAACAAACAGAATTTCATAAGATGATGAAATTCTGCACGAGATAGACAAATAACAATTTTGTTTATATAAGACATTTAAGTGCTTAATAAAGGGTTGTATTAACTCCCCCCTTTCTTTAAGAAGAACGTCCCGTTCTTTTTTTATTGTTCATTAAGATCTTGAATTTTTTTGCTTAATTCTAAGTATATTTTTTCACTTTGTTTGGACTTCCGTTTGTTGATATAAACTTTAATTTTGACATATAAAATAAACATTGCAATTAGTAGAAATAAAATAATGGAGGTCCAAATTACAATATTAATTGAGCTTTCATCATTATATTTTGACATTAGATTTATATTTTTTAAATTTAGTTCAATATTTTTTGATTCAATATATTCTGTTATTAGAAATTCAACGATAGAAACTGTTTTAAGATAATTTGTAATTTTACTGGTTGGGTTTTCAAAGGTAATATTATCAATTTTTGTATAATTATCAAATACAATTAAATATGTTCCATTTACATTATGGCCATCAACTATATGTTCACCGGAAATTAAAATTGCACCTTCTTTTATTATTTCTAAGTCAAAGTTTTTCTCTTTAACTTTTTTGCATTTACCATTTTCTTTATTTAAAATGTCAACTAGACATGTAATACTATTTCCAGATTTACAAAAAACATTTTTTATTTCTGTTTTACAATTTTGAACACTTATATAAGTATTATTACAATTTGCGATTTGTTTTTCCAAAATTAGTTTTCCATCAAATTGATTAATAGCTCTTGCTTCATATATTTTACATAATTTTTGAACAATAGGATATTTTATATATATAGCAATGACATCACTGGTTTGAATAATTTTGAATTGTGATACGTCAAGTAAGTCTGTTAATGTTAAGTCTTTGTGTTCGTGATTAATAATTTCGTTAATCTCTTTTATATTTAAAATTGCTGTGTTTAAAATATTTGCCTTTGCCAAAGCTATCGTCTGAATTAAATTATGCAATTAATTAATAATTAAATTGTTTCTATGTTTCATAAACTTTATTATTCTTGAACTTCCTTTGAGATTATTGACTGTTTCTGTTATATCGGTTATTGCCTTAAATAATTTGGAGTTGTTAACAAATTGTTTGTTGTTATTTTCTATAAGTTCATTTTCTTTGGTTTTCTATCATATTTGTTTTTATTGCAAATTTCGCAGTTACGTACAAATTCTTTAAACTGATTTGCCATTTTTGGCCAATAATATTTTGTATAAATTTGTTTAAGGTTTTCTCTATGATTCCTATGCGCTCTATTGTGGGTTTGCTCAATTATATTACCCTGATCTTCTCTATTGGTTATATCTAAAGGGAAATTTTTAGTGTGTACAAAATTAATATTAAAGTTTTGTAATAAACTATCTTTAATTTCATAAAGATCTTCAACTGTACAATGAATTGCTGTTTTTATACCTGGTCGCAAAAACTCTTTTAAAATTGTAATTAAATTTTCAATGGTATCATAATCGATTAAATGTCTTGTATTCCCAAAATAATTAATGGATTCATGAATAGTAAATCTAGATTTTACTAATAAAATTTGTTGCTTAAATTGATTTAAAGGCTTTTTAGTTTCCTGAATTTGGTTGCTGTCACTGCTTTCCGCAGAGTGTTGGGTTTCCGTTAAGGAAGAACTATCGGATAAATTATTAAGGTATTGTCGAGATAGTGCATCTGCAACTACATTAGTTCCAGGCTTATATATTAATTTTGGAGCGAACTCTTCTATAAAAGCATGCCAACGTTTCATTTTGGCGTTAGGATTTCGGGCTGAAACAGCAAATGTTAATGGTTGGTGATCCGTATGGATCTCAAGATCTGTAACACCATACAGATAATTCCTTAAATTTTTTAGAGCCCAAACAATTGCATACAACTCTTTTTCATTTGTTGCATAATTTTGCTCCGTGGAATTTAATGTTTTGGATATGAAGGTAATTGGTTTGCCTTCCTGGGTTAACACAGCGCCTATGGCGATATTGGAAGCATCTGTAGTAAGTATACATTTTTTATTATAGTCTGGTTGGTTTAATTCAACTTCATGATTAAGTAAATCTTTTAACTTTTCACAAGCTAAAATTCCATCTTGATCTAAACGTATTTCTATTTTTATACCCCCACGCGTACTGCGTAAGGGGTATATTAATTTTGTCACGACGTGTGTAACACCCAAAAGGAGGCGTGGTAGGTATGGAAAAGTATATATATTCTTGCTCAGCAGTACTACCTGAGTTGATTTAGCCATGTCCGTCTGTCTGTCCGTCTGTCCGTCTGTCTGTCGACACGATTACAGCCGCAATTTTGAAGCTATCGTAATGAAATTCGATATTCAAGCTTTTTTTAAAAAAACTATAGTCAAGTTCGAGAATGGGCTAAATCGGATGAAAACCACGCCTACCTCCCATACAACCCAAAAATTGAAAACTCTACAAAGAAGCTAATATTAAAGCTACAATACTGAAATTTGGTATATGTGTATTCTATGTCAAAACTGAGATGTTTTAGAAAAATGGGCGTCATCGACTTACTAACACGCCCACCTCCCATACAACCCCAAAATTGAAAAATCTATAAAGAGGCTAATATTAAAGTTACAAGACGGAAACTCAGTATTTGTGTATTTAATGTCAAAACTGAGGTGTGTTATAAAATTGGGCGTCATTCACCCACTAACACGCCCACTTCCCATACAACCCCAAAATTTAACAATCTATAAAGAGGCTAATATTAAAGTTACAAGATGGAAACTCGGTATTTTTGTAATTAATGTCAAAACTAAGGTGTGTTATAAAATTGGGCGTCATCCAACCATTAACACGCCCACCTCCCATACAACCCCAAAATTGAAAAATCTATAAAGAGGCTAATATTAAAGCTATAAGACAGAAACTCGGTATTTGTGTATTCTATGTCGAAACTGAGATATGCTAGAAAAATGGACGGCATACACAATCTAACACGCCCACCTCCCATACAACCCCAAAATTTAAAACTTTATAAAAAGGCTTATATTTAAGCTGCAGGAAAACAATTTGATATGTTTGTTTTTTAGACACATAAAAATAATAATATCTCTCAAAATCTCATACAAAAAGCACTCCAATTTAATATTCTTCCACCCTTAAGAATCGGCCGTGGGGGTATTTTAACTTCGGCCAAGTCGAAGATATACCTTACTAGTCATTAATTGAATTTATTCTTTGACTTTTTTGTTGTGGTTGTGCACTGTACTGTATACTTGGATTTGTTCGCTTAAAATTTTGATTATTTCTGAAATAATTATTATTATTTCCTATTCTATTATTCCGTTGGATGGATCTGTCTACATCCATTGGTTCTGGTTTTGGTAAAGTATTATTGTTATTTGCATTATAATTTCCAATATTATTTGTATTATAACTTGGGTATTGGTTTCTAAAAAATCCTGGATTTGGGTTAGAAAAATTATTATTCATGGGATTATTAGGATTTCTTGTGGGAAATCTTAAATTATTTTGACGATTATGATTTAAATTCTTTTGGTTAAATTCATTTCTATTATTATTTCGATTTCTATCGAATTGTATTGCAAAATTTGTCCTAAGGTTGTTGGATTCCAACTCTTGGGCCTTTGCCAATGCGTTTGGCAAATCTTCAGGGGATAAAGAAAATAAAATGTTGGATATTGGGGCGTTGAGCCCTGTAATAAATACTCGAAGAGCATTTTGACGGTTTTTTTCATTTAGTTGATTTGTTATTTCGGTATTAGTACCGTGCGTCATTATTGTTTTGTTAATAAGAAGTGTCAGTTTCTTATTAACTTCATTATAATAGTCAATAAGGGATGAACTTCCCTGTCGGAGAACACTTAGTTCTTGTTCTAAAATATGAGAAGGTCTCTTGTCGGCGTATGCAAAATCCAACCTACTCATAATGGCGTCGTAATTTAGTACAGTTCCATGGTTAGTGAGAACATCGTTTGCCTCACCAACGATTTTGTTCCGTAATATAGTTAGTGCAGCAAAATACCTGCGACTACCCCTATTATACAGACTTATTGAATTATTTGCGGCTTCACGCCAGCTTACGTAGCATTTTTCTGAAAAATCAGGCATTGATTTTATTATGTCTAATGATTCATTACACGTTATGGTTTCGTCAATTGTTTCAGTGGCATAGTCAGCTACTGAATTTGATCCTATTAGTGTTGAAATTTGTCTTTTTAATTGTTCTATTTCAGTTTTCAAAGAGTTTGTATTAGCTACAACTAGTCTCGCTATCATGTCGGTAGTGAAAATTCCCCTTGTATTGTTATCGTCAGTAGTCATTTTTGCAAATTTGTTTATTAATGTATCCAGGATGTTTTTTATTTATAATATTTTATTGTTATTTAACAATTGTTTTTGTATATAAAAGGACACTTTTTGACTTCGTGGCTTCCTCCACAATAATTACAGTAAAGGAGTTTTATGTAACCCCTTTTTTTTGTATAAAAAATTTAACATTGATATATTTTCTTTTCTTCTTTTTTTTTTTGTATATATAATTATATAATTTTTATACAATTTAAAATATTTGTATTAGTAAAAAGTTCTTACTTAAATTAATTTGCAGCTTGCTGTTATCTCCGTTTTTTGTTAACTTCTTGATTCATGTTCAATTAATTTTTGATTGCTGTGCTGTTGATTTCTTGATACCTGTGCTGTTGATTTGTTGTCTAGTTCTTGTTGTTTGTGGTATTACTTTTTTCTCCTTTTATTAGGATACTTGATTTAAAGTTGGTTTTATATCACCTTTATTTTTCGGGTGATTTTTATAAAACGTTTTTAAAGTTTTTTTATGAGCACGTTGAATTTTTTCGCGTTATTTTTGTTCGCGTTGTTAACGTTGCTCAAAGGACACACACACACAGATGTAATTACAGATGATTCACTCCTGCTTTATTATCCTTTTCTTTTTATTATTTTTTAAAAAGGATTTCTTTTTTAGCATGTGATTTATTCACTACAATCACTTTATTGGTGTGTGCCCCACGTTGGGCGCCAATTAATTTTAGTCTTGTGGTTTTGGTGTTTAAATAAAAAGATATTATTTATTTAAACTGCTTCTTAAAAACTAGTTGAACAAAACTAATTGAGTTGATTGTAACTGAAACTGTTCCAAACAAAAACTGAGCTTAAAATCTACTGTTGCTTCTATTTAAAGGTTTTTAAATAAACAAAATTGTTTAAAAGGCTTTAAGATAAATAAAACCGAGGTGGCGTGATTCTAGGATTTTGTAAACAAACAGAATTTCATAAGATGATGAAATTCTGCACGAGATAGACAAATAACAATTTTGTTTATATAAGACATTTAAGTGCTTAATAAAGGGTTGTATTAACTTGCACACTGATCTTTGGCACCCGTCAAAAGAAGATAAAACTGTACCAGGAAATTTTAAAACAATAGGGGTATTCACACTGCCTTGGGTAGTTGGGTAGATTGGCAAATGCAATACATTTTGTTTTTGTAAAAGTACCATTCTACCCACGTACCCATCTACCAATCTACTCTAGCTGATCCCCTGACTTGTTTGGGTAGATTGATTGAGTACTTTTTTCATGAGTTATCGCCTTTTCCAAACGTAGGCAATAATTGAATTGACAAAAAACGAAAACTAAGTAAACAAATTATAAGTGAATAAAATAGACAAATGTATTAAAATGAGTTATTTTAAAATGTTTGAGATAAAAATTATTAAATTCCGCAAAGTTCACGTTAAAAATTACTCCTATATAAAATAACTTTTATACGCCCGTACAATGGCCTAACTTTTGCGCTCATAAAATGACATGAATAATATGGTGGCAACTCTTTTCTAGCTGTCACTCATCTCTCGTCAGTTGTTATTCTACAAAGTACTCAATTGCAGTTAAGGGCGCTCGCAGTAATCAAAAGTACACAATCTACCCGTACCCAATTACCCAAGACAATGTGAATACCCCTAATGTGTTTGTTTTAAATGACTTTATTTTTTATCCAGTAAGTTTAAAATGTGTTTATTTTGACCATTTATGTCCACTATTACATTTTTATGTATTTATCCATTGCAACATCAAATCAATTTATTAGCAAATAAAGAAATTTTCGCATCTATAGTATTATATAAAATTGAAGTGGAAATATTAAGTTAAAGATAAACTCCAACACTACTGGACCGATTTTTATGAAAAAAATTTTAAAATATCATATTTGTGCTACAGAATAACATTGGCAGACTTTCTTTAATAAAATTTAACAATACAAATACAGTACAACCTATTTATTGCACAGCCTTTGAAAAAACACAAATTGACTGATATTTTTGACCGATAAAATAAAAGGCAGAAAATAACTGTTATTTCTGACCGATAGTATAAAAGTCAAAAGTAACTGTTATATTTGCCCGAAAAAATATAAGGCACAAAATAACTTTTATTTTTGTCGGAAAAAATAAAAGTTAAAAAATAACAGTTAATATGTGACTTTTTCGATAAAAACCATAACCGGTACGGTCCCTGTTCTAAATCCTTAAGTCCACCCTGGCTAACAAGTGAACTTAAGTCACTAAAAAATTTTAAAAATCGCTTATTTAAAAAATATAAAAAATCTGGTTCTAATATTGACTTTGCTTGTTATTCATCTTGTCGTTGCAGATACCAGCTATTAAATAAACAGTGTTATTCTGCTTATATAGCCAACATCAAATCTCAATTAATTGATAATCCGAAACTCTTCTATTCTTTTGTTAATTCAAAACGTAAGGCTTCCAACTTTCCACCCCTTATGAGATTCAATCAAGAGGAATCGTCTTGTGACAATGTTATTTCCAACATATTTGCAAGCTTCTTCAAATCAACTTACTCCACCATTCCATTTAACATGTGTTCTGAGCATCCTTATTTACCTCCAGTTAGCTCTTTTGAAACTCCAGTAATAGACTCAATTATTGTTATGCATAACCTTCGTCAAGTTAAATGCTCTTTTTCGACTGGCCCTGATGAAATTCCGAGTTGCATTCTAAAGGAATGTGCTAGCAACCTGTGTGCTCCTCTATCAAACATATTTAATATATCCCTGCAAAGTGGACATTTTCCCATTATATGGAAAGATTCATATATTATACCCTTTCATAAATCTGGCTCCAAAATTGATGGCACTAACTACCGAGGCATCGCCAAATTAAGCGCAATCCCTAAATTATTTGAAAAAATCATAACTGAACAACTAACCCACTTCGTATCATCTTCCATTTCTATCACTCAGCATGGTTTTTTAAAGGGTAAATCAACTTCAACAAACCTTTTGGAGTTTACAACTCGTGTAATAAAAGGTTTTACTTTGGGAAAGCAGACTGACGTTTAAATAGTCCGTATAAATGGACTTAGCAAAGCTTTTGACAGCGTCAATTATAATCTTCTATTGAATAAACTAAAGCTAATTGGGTTTCCTGTAAAATTGCTAAATTGTATAGAATCTTATTTATCGCGACGTTTTCAAAAAGTTTTATATAAAAATTCTCTATCACAAAATATTATGGTTACATCTGGTGTTCCGCAAGGAAGTCATCTTAGACCGGTTTTATTCTTACTATTTATTAATGACCTTCCCTCGGCAATTAAGCATTGTGACGTCTTAATGTATGCTGACGATGTGAAACTTTTTCTAACCTACAAATCACTCGACGAACAACACCTTTTACAATCTGATTTAAACAGACTAGTGGATTGGTGCAACTTCAACCTATTAAACCTTAACTTAAAAAAATGCAAATCAATGACCTTCTCACGTAGAACTGCTCATAGCACAAATTACACTTTAAATAACATCTATTTAGAAATTGTTCATAGTTTTGTTGATCTTGGTGTAATTATGGATCCAAAACTTCGCTTCAATATCCACGTAAATTTGGCTGTAAATAAGGCTAGAGGTGTTCTTGGTTTCATTAAAAGATGGGCGAAAGAATTCAATGATGCTGTTTGCGTGTGACTTTTAAAATTGTAAACTCAGCAATCTAATTGGGGTTTAATATTTATTTAATACATAAAATTTAAGCGTTGCTTACAGCGACCGTTCAATTCAAAATCTTCCGAATTCTCTTTTTCTTTTTCTTTTCTTCTTTTTTCTTTCCTTCGCTTTACACGCCAAAAGTATTGCCAGATATAAATTAAATGCAATAAACAAGTGATGCCATTGTATAACATTAACATATCGGCCGCCTTGGAAGGTCAGCTTTCAATTAAATGTATAAAGTTTATATAATGCAAATGAGTAATTATTGAAAATAGATTATTAAAGGAAGTAATTCAGATAAAAAATAAATTTATTTAAATGTTTAAATGTCATCTTCATCAGCCAAAGGAATCAGGCAAATCTTCTTTACAGCTCTCTTATAAGTACCGGTAGGGGTTGCTACTGTGACAACACGCACTTCACCATCACGACCCGGATGTAATTCAATTATTCGACCAAGTGGCCAGTGTAACGGGGCCATGTTGTCTTCCATTAGTAAAACTAGTCTGTTAAGTTTAATTCGTTGTCCGGGAGTATTCCACTTTATCCTTTTTTGTAACTCTTGTAAGTACTCGCGATGCCAGCGTTGCCATAATTTTTGACGTATTTTTTGCATGTGTTGCCAACGGGATAAGCGATTGTCTAAAACATCGAGAAAGTTATACTGAACTGGTTGGATTAGTGAGTCGTTTATGAGGAAGTGGGATGGGGTGAGGACTTGGAAATCATTCGGATCTGATGTTAAAGGTGTCAATGGCCTGGAGTTTAGGATTGCTTCAATTTCTGTGAGTAAGGTATAAGTTTCTTCAAACGTAAAAGCTTTTCCTTGAGTAACAGTATACAATTGCCTTTTCATGCTTTTAACGGCCGCCTCCCAAAGTCCACCAAAATGTGGAGAGCGAGGCGGGATAAAACTCCACTTGATTCGTTGCTTTGCCAAAAATGTTGCTATTTCGGGTTCCGATTTACTGAGAAATTTAAAAATTCCTTCTTACTTACGAGCAGCTCCAACTAGATTTGTACCATTATCAGAAAAAAGCTCGGTGCAAATTCCTCGTCGAGCTGTGAACCGACTTAGAGCAGCCAAAAATGATTCCGTTGTCAAATCTGTTACCAGCTCCAGGTGAATAGCTTTGGTACTAAAACACGTAAACACTGCAACATACGCCTTTGATATATGAATTTTCCCACGACGTCTACTCATTCGTACTTGAAGTGGACCAGCATAGTCGACACCAGTCACTAAAAACGCGCGTGTGAAGCCCACAACTCTTTCTTTAGGTAGATAACCCATTAAAACATCAGGTGCAGTTGGTTTGAAATGAAAACATTGCAGACATCTTTTTACAATTTTTTGAGCTTCTCTTCGGCCATTCAGAGGCCAAAACCTTTGACGTATTGAATGTAAAAGTTGTTCTGGAGGACAATGCTTAAGACGTACGTGCTCTTCACGCATTATTGTGCTAATAATGTTATTTTTTGAAGGTAAAATTATTGGATGTTTTTGTTCTTCTGCTAAATTTGAATTTTGAAGTCTACCACCTACTCGAATGACGCCTTCAGCGTCTAAAATTGGACTTAACGAACGCAGAGGACTTTTGCGTGGAAGGAAATGGTTAGATTTTAAACACTTGAGTTCCAATGGAAACTTTTCTTGTTGAATCCATCGAGCGATTGTAATTTCTGCTCTATCAAGCTCAGAGGCTGCTAAGTATCCTGTTTTCTTTTCTTTTGTAAAGGCTGAGCGAAATCTATGACAATATGCTATGATGCGTGTCAACTTAGCGTAGGATGAATACCTATGCAGTATATCAGAGGATTTAAAAGTGGCTAATGACACCAACGTTGTTTTTAGTTCCGGTAGAATTGTCTCAGGCTCTTTCATGTTAGCTGGACTTCTTTTGAGTTTTCGGAGCCATATAGGTCCATACCACCATAGATCACAATTAATTAAGATATCTACCGTAGTACCCCTTGACAGCAAATCCGCAGGATTTTCTTCGGATGGCACGTGCTGCCATATCGCATGTGCAGTCAATTCCTGGATCTCTGTTACCCTATTCGCAACAAACGTTTTAAGATTGTTCGGCTCTGATTTTATCCATCCCAGGACTATGGTGCTATCACTCCATAACCTGACTTGATTTACTTTATCCTTAAATGCTGCCTCTGTTGATTGCAATAATTGCGATAGCATTCGTGCTGCTTCAAGCTCTAACCTGGGCAACGATACCGTTTTCAACGGTGCCACCTTAGATTTTGCGCACAGCAGGTGTGAATGTCCAAAGCCTTGATTATCCACACTGACAACATACAGACATGCTCCAAAAGCACGCTCAGAAGCATCTCCAAATCCAAACAAATCAAATTTACTCGCGTGATTGCGAGGATTTATATTCCTAGGTATTTGAATTGCGTTTATCTGCGTCAATGAAGAATAATAATTTTCCCAAATATTTAGTTCATCTTCAGCAAGAGGTTCATCCCAGTCTATTTCTTTGGACCACAATGATTGCATGAACATTTTTCCTATAACGAGAACAGGTGCAAAAAGTCCTAAGGGATCAAATATTTGTGAAATTTTCGATAAAATAGTCCGCTTGGTTAAAAAAGTTCTCTTGGACAGCTCAATTTTATATTGCAGAATATCTTTTTCAGAATTCCAAAGAAGTCCCAATGTCTTAAGAGCCTCTTCTTTTTCAATTGTAAGTTCGTTGTCTGCTGTACTCTGCGCATGAAGATCATGTAATATTCGCCGATCATTAGATCTCCATTTTCTTAAAGGAAATTGACCTTTATTCAAAAGCTGAGAAAGTTGTTGTTGCAATTGAATAGCACCGTGAAGTGTGCTCTCACCCGTCAAAACGTCATCATTTAAAAGTCTTCTTCAGTCACCTTCACTGCTAAAGGAAATTCTTGTCTATATATTGATGCCAGCTCACGAAAACATCTCATAGCAATATATGGCGCACACACTGTGCCATATGTGACCGTGTTTAACTGATACACTTGATGATTTTCTTCTGTGCTCCAATTCCAAAGAATGAGTTGCAGCCCACGATCTTCAGGATGCACTAAAATCTGCCTAAACATTTTTTCAATGTCGGCTGTCATGACACAAACTCATGCGTTCTAAAGCGTAAAATAATTTTGAAAAGATCACTTTGCAAGTTCGGACCAGTCATGAGCTTGTCATTCAATGATGTTGACAACGATGTCTTTGCAGATGCGTCAAACACAACTCGTAGCTTTGTCGTTACGCTTTCTGGTCGGATGATGGCCTGGTGTGGAATAAAATATGTTTCTTTGCATCTTGCTATCTCTGTTTCATCGAGCAATGTCATATCATTACGCATTAAATATTCTTCCAAGAACTCACAATAAGAATCTCTTAACTGTAAATTTCGATTTAGTCTCCTGTTCAGTGAAATAAGTCTAGTATGTTTTGAATTTCCAAGCACAACGTCCGGTCGGATTGGCAATCGCACAATAAATCGTCCCTCAGAATTTCTCTGAAAGGTCTCAGTGAAATGCTGCTCACACATTACTTCTTCTTTTGTGAACGCATTTCTTTTCGTTAACGTTTCTTCCTTCCAAAATCTTTCAAGCTGTTGTTGTAGCTGATCGTTCGTTACTGCCAAGCATGTGTTTACAATATCCTTCTTTTGATAAATTTCACCTCCTAAAATCCAACCAAATCTTGTGTTTTGCATTGCTGGCTGCCCAAAGACTTCATTACGTGGTGAACCAACAATAATCTTCCAGTACAACCCAGCTCCGATAAGCATGTCAATCTTTCCCGGTTTATGAAAGACTGGATCAGCAAGACTTATATTTTTTGGTGTAATTAGTTTTTTAACATCTATCTCAATTTGTAGAATTCTTCCAGTAATAGTGGGAAGAGCTACACATTCTATTAAAGTTACAAATCCGCTATTCAGAGACCTGATTTGTACTTGTACAACCTTACTTGCATTTGTTGTGGTTTGATTGATGCCACTTATGTGTCTACACTCATTGCTAAATGGTAACTTGAGTATCTTAGTTAGCTCTGTTGTAATGAGATTAGTCTGCGAACCCGGATCTATTAAAGCACGACAAACTACTTGCTTTCCCTCTCGATCCTGAACATAAATTTGTGCTGTTGAAAGCATAACACTTGACTCTACTTTTGGTATGCAAAGCAAGTTCACAGGTGACTCATCCTCAGTAGATCCTGTTGAAATTGCTTTTTCTTTTAGACCAGCGTTGTTATTTTCACCTATGTGGAGCAATGTACTATGACGCCTATTACATTTCCTGCAACTAGAACTTCTGCAACTTTGAGCAAAATGCCCTAAACCAAGACAGTTTAAGCAAAGCTTATTTTTCATAACTGCCTGCTTTCAACTGTTTGCGCTTGCTTTGAAATTTGCAACTTTGAGTTGTTTTGAGAGAGCATTCTCAATGTGTGACAACGATCATTTAAAAATTTTATAAAATCGACTAACTTTGGCATATTTGTCTCATTGCGTTCCCTAATGAGATTTTGCCAGTCACGCTGTTCTACGTAATCGAGGTGCTTCTTCGATAAGTGAATTATTAATGTGTCCCAATGAGAAACGGGTTGTTGAAGCGTCCCTAAAGTAGACACATGGGTTTGAATGTGCAAAATCATCTTCCTCATAGATTCAACCTTGTCATCTTTAATAATTTGAGGAAACTTAAATAATTCTTCCAAATGATTCTCAATAATCATCATCTTATTGTCATATGTGTCCTTAAGCAGCTTCCAAGCATTCGCGTAGTTTTCATTTGATATAGTGAAACCTTCAATCACTTTTCTCGCTTCTCCGTGTAATACACCAATAAGATATTGATGTTTCTGCATAGCCGGAATGTGAGGATCTGAATCTATAGTTGTCTCAAAACTATTTTTGAACACCATCCATTTAGTGTACTCCCCATCAAACTCTAGCAGTTGAATATTTGGTAACTTTGCTTTATGATGCAGCTCTTGATGCCCTACACTTGGTGTTGCTGCTGTTGGTCTATACCAGGGGTGCGCAAACTAATACATACAAAGTTTTGTGGTTGTATTGCAAAGCTTTTGTTTTTCAAGTTAACACTGAACGAAAATCACGAGTTAGTTCATTGTTACAATCACAACATATGTTCAGTCGCTGTTTGAACTTCATGCTGAAAGGTTGCGGTCGCTTGCTACTGCGTTGACATATTCAATACTTCAAGCTTCGTTTAAAAATTAAGTAAAATTCTACGAATTAGTTAAATCCTTATTATTTAAAAACAAAAAATTATTACAGACAAACAAATACAATAAACAAACGCATATTCATGCGTATGAATGGTAGTTTGTCGTTTTTAATAAGGCAACGCAGGAGCAAGCGACCGCAACCATACAGCATGAAGTTCGCACAGCGACTGATCGTGTGCTGTGATAGGACGAATGTGAATAAATATTCAGTGTAACAGTGCGAGTCTCGACTGCAAAGCTTTTTTGACTGAAAGCTGTAGTATGCATGTGAAAGCTATCCGCCCATGGGCGGCCTTTTGCGCATGCCTGGTCTATACTGAATGCCCTGCTCCACCCTATCAATACACTCCTGTGCAGTAGCAGCTGCCGCAAAATATTTTTCTTCGAATGCTTCCAAATCTTGTTCACAATCCTCATAAAACTGCTTCGCTGCATCCTCATTAGGCTTTTTGATCTCACGAATCTGTTGATGCAAGGATTCAAAATTGAACAAATATTCGTCCAGTTTTCTCAATCTAACTTTTGCTTCAGCAACAGTTGTTTCTGGATGGTTCTCTAAGTAGTTTTGTATTCGAGTAACTTGCGCTTTGCAATTGGCTCGTTTTTGCTTAAATGCTTCCATGCTCGATATATTTTTACAGAATTTATTGACATATAGGAAGGATTAAAAATAATTTAGGAAAACGACTCACTTACCATATCTCTTTTTTCACATTAAGCGCTAGCGCTCCGCTGCTTTCTTTCTGCGATGCGTTAAATATTTTTCTCTGCGTTAAAACTTCGCTGCGCATATGTATATGCGTATGTATGTTGATCCAGGCGGCTTCTAACAAGCGCCTCTGCTTTGCAATTACTTGCAAACGTTTCTGCAGCTGTTGTTTAAGATTACTGAATCCAATCTGTCTCCAAAGCCCCACGTTGGGCGCCAAATGTTTGCGTGTGACTTTTAAAATTGTAAATTTAGCAATCTAATTGGGGTTTAATATTTATTTAATACATAAAATTTAAGCGTTGCTTACAGCGACCGTTCAATTCAAAATATTCCGAATTCTCTTTTTCTTTTTCTTTTCTTCTTTTTTCTTTCTTTCGCTTTACACGCCAAAAGTATTGCCAGATATAAATTAAATGCAATAAACAAGTGATACCATTGTATAACATTAACAGATGCCTTCACAACTAAATTACTATATACTATATATTATATGTATATCTCTCGTAAGACCTATTCTTGAATATGCTTCCGTAGTATGGAACCCTCAATATCACGTCCACATTGATGCAATAGAATCGGTTCAAAAACAGTTTTTACTTTTTGCTTTACGTCATCATCGTTGGAACCCAGATATTATTCTTCCTTCGCATGAAACCCGCCTTAAGCAAATTTTACTGCCTTCCCTGAGAAGCAGAAGGATGGTGCTTAATGTCACCTTCCTATATAAATTACTTTGTGGTGAAATTGACTCCCAATATATTCTCTCATCTCTTAACTTTAACATCCCCAGAAGAGTATCTAGACCAGTGGTCGGCACCCATGAAGCACATGCTTTGCCAAAACTTTCACGTATTTTCATGCTCTTTCACTCACTCGACAAATAATTATTGCCGAAGCAGCATTGTTTTGAATGATATATATTCATTTACAGTCTCATTTTTAATTTTGCCGACCACTGATCTAGATATTTTGTGCTTTTTAAGTTGAGCCAGTGCACTTCAAATTTTGCCCTTCATGACCCTTTACGATGTATGTGTAGTGATTTCAACAATAGCTACAGCTTAATTAATTTTTGTGATTCGGTGGATGCCTTGAAACGGAAAATGATTTTACATTTAAATAATTGATACATTTAAGAATTTTTGTTTCAAACCTTAACTCGGTTAATAATATTGTTATATTCTGTTAAAATGTTGGCTGAAGTTATTCCATATATTTGAGACCGTTTCAGTTGTTTTTCCTTTATAATATTGCGTTTGATGAAGTAAACACCATCGAATACGATATGTATGCTTTAACTTGTTTGTTTTTAATCAAAAAATTTTAAAATTTTTCTTATTCAGTTGACTTATTAGTTACTTAGTTTGGTGCGCAAGAGTTTATCTCTTTTCCATGCAAGTTTATGCCTGCGTTGCCCCAAATACATATCCAATTAATAACATTAGCACGGTGTTCCAAAATTACATAGTGACCCGTATATATATACACATACATATATGTTTGTACATATTTACACGTATATATCTCCGTTATAATTGGAATTGGTTTGGTGTTTAAGAGTTTACTCTCTTTTCCACGTAGGATCTTGGGTTGGATAGTTGCCGCAAACTTACTAATATTCATATTATTTATAGTTACTTTGGTCTCTTTTCTTTTAGAGTTTTATGTAAAGTTTACTACTTATTTGATGTTGTTTACTTTTTTAAATTCATAAATTCTTAATAAATTCGTGTTTTTGTATAAAATTTTTAAGTTCCGCTGAAAAGCCAATTAATGTGCTTAGTGGAAATTCATACCTTCGCCAACTGGTTGTGTGTTTTAGTACGTAGGTGCATTCTATATTTTCCGGTTAATCCGGACTGTTGTAGAATGTAAGTCGTGCATGCTTATAGTACGGGCTATACGTATTCATGAGATTTCACACTCCCTTGGCGAATCCAAAAAAAAAAAAAAAAAAAAAAAAAAACGAGCTCATTGTGCGGTGTGGAGAATTATTGCCATGTTCATTATTGCCATAAGCAAGTGAGCATTATTGCCATAATGTTAAAATAAAAAATTCTTCGAATGTGACTTCTTGCCATAAAAATGTGCATTATTACCAGTAAATTGGTTATGGCAATAATTCACATTAGGTAGAGAATTAACACGACACGACACACGACAAAAGGTATTATGTCATGTGAATTATTGGCATAACCTCTTCATGCATACTGTATTAGTGCCATAAATTGGCAGAAATAATTCTCATGGCAATAATGCACATCTATTGTATTAAACTGTATGTATAATTGCCATTATACTTTGCAAAAATAATGTCATGCAGTACCAGGGCTGTGCATTTATGTCACAAGGTTTATTATCACATGTGGCAATAGAACACATAAAGTTGAGAACTAACGCCATGTGCATTATTGCCACAAAATCGGTGGTATATCACTCTTCATTTTTATGAGCCCGTTTAAGGTACCGAATGTTGTGTTTTTTTATAAAATGATTTGCCCTTGTACGGAATATTAAAAACAACAACATCGGTTTGGTGGCAGTAATGCGCTTGGCACTAATTCTATACCTAATGTGTATTATTGTCATGACCAATTTGCTGGCAATAATGGACATGGCATTAATTTTCAACCTAATGTGAATTATTGCCAAATTTGGCAACTTGCCAAATGTGGAATTAATGCACATGGCCTTAATGCACAGCGCCGTAATGACCATAAATTTAGAGTATTCATTTATCGATTCATAAAAAATTCATTATAAAGTCAAGTTAGCTTAAGTTTTATTTAATATCACAATTTACATTTAACAAGTATAAAATTTTTGTATATTAGACTTTTTTGATAAATAACTATTTTATTTAGGTAACTATTTCTCATATTAAGTTATTGTTACAAATAATTTCACCTTCTTTATTTATTATATTAATTGAAGCTAAAACGATTAAAATATCGAAATCAAATTAATTTTTCGTAGGGAAATGTGCGAATTTTTTAAAACAAATTTGCGTGAAGCTTGTTTTCTATTTATTATGATTACATTTTTTATTATGATTAAATGTTGATATAGTGGTTTATTTGAAAACTTTAAATTTATTTGAAACTTTTTCATAGTATAGGAAATTTCTGAGAATGTAAACACAAACTATTTCTTCCATTCTTTTAAACCTTAAGTCTAAATCATTTGATATAAAATTAAACAACTGATAAAAATTTTGATTACAGTGTGTTCGACCGGTTTTATTAAAATTCAGTTATTTGAATGTCTCAAGCTTTTGCATAACTTTTGATATGATTTTTTTATAATAATCTCTTTGGTTATTAGAATTTATAACATTATTATATAAACTTAATACATAATTCACGTTTGCATTACATAAATAATTTTATATAAAGTCAATAAACTCACTTATATAAATTATAAAGAAATAATATAATATAAAAGTTCAGGATTGATTTAGTAAAGAATTATATATTTTGCTTTAAGCTGAGATATCAAGCACAATAACTTTAATTTCACATTTCCAGTCTTTAATTAATCCAGTTTTTAATGGAATGGAAACTTCCATCAATCAAAGAATAAATAATTAAAAATAACGAAAATACTGAGGTATTCCCATTAAAAACCAAATTAAAAAAAGCTATTTTCAAATTTTTTTAACAACTTTGAGATGAATAAAAATTAATAATTAAACTCGCACATTTCCTTTTTAGTACTTAAAAAAATATCATACATTTTCTCAAATACATTCTAAAACATTTATACTTAATTTAGATTGACATATGAATGGTCTCTGTTTTACCACTATTTTGTGAAAAATATTAGTACATTATAATAAAACTCATTTCGGACGGTCTGCAGGTGAATACAATCCTAAGCTTTTAATGAGCTAGATATATCAATTACAATTAATAACTACGTTTTATTTATAAGTTGTCGATAAAACACAAATCAGTTTATTACCGATATACTAAGATCCCTAACTTATATATCATAGAAACAAATCTTTGTACATTATCTGTTGATGCATATATGTATGTCGATGCACTGGAGACGAAGATTAAGCTGGTATAGAGTGTTAATCAATGTGCACCTGTAAATAAAAAATAAGAAAAAAGTAGTAGCTTCAAAATAAAGATATTTATATATACATTTACGATTTTTGTAAACCATATTTATATATACATTTACGATAATTAATAATCAGGTCCCAGATTTTATTGACTTTGCTTGTTTTGTTTGTGGTTATAATAATTCGTTGATATAAGAATCGGATGTTTTGAATGTTTCTGATTTTAGATACAAAACTTTATTTGCGGTTTTTACTGCGCACAGTGTAACGAACCCATATAGCGAGCGGCCGAAAATAGAAGGAGTTACCCCGGAAATCATGAAACTTTGTGGAAATATATTTTTTGATAAGAGAAGAGTTTTCACAGAAATGTGACCAAATCAGCTTACTAATATACACTAAGCCGAATCGAGATTTAGATATCTCCGGACACCAACTCAAAAGTTAGAAGGGCTCTTAAAAACTAGTTCTGCAACATATTTTTTTTGACCGGAGAAATCCCCATGGAGCGGTTTTTTGACCCTTTTTGGATCAAAAAGATTGTATGCTTTTGCTTATAAAAATGTGTACCAACCTGGTGTACATACATTTTATACACTTTTTGGATAAACTTTATACCAACTCTGTATCAATTTGGTTTATACGATTTTATGGTATACATTTTATAACATATTTGGTATGGATTATATTTATACAAATTGCATAAAATTTATCCTCATGTTTTTTGCTGTGTAGTTCGCAAACTATACATGGGACAGAGACGAAAGTTGCACCCGTGGAAGGCTATTTGCTCAGCTTGAGATATAGCCACCACCCGATTTCTTTAAAAATTGGGGTATTCACTTTATTTTAAAACTAGAAATAAAATTGAGCGTAGTTTGCAATCCATACCACCAGTGGCGTAGCGAGCATAACTGGCGCCCGGGGCAAAACAAGTTTTTTGGCGCCCCCAATGAAATAATGAAAAAAATTATGATATATTATATATATTTTTTAATATTTAGTACAAATAATTATTATACACTTATTAAATTACATGAATACAAATAACACTATGCGTCAATATCAGAAAAAGGTTCTGTACAAGACAGTTCATTATATTTTGTTATAGATTAGGGTCTCTTAACACGAAAATCGCAAAAAAAGTTTTTATAGTTAAGCCTAGTAGGGTAAACTGGGGTACCCTTGACTTTGGTGCACAATTGACTATAACGTTTTCAGTATAAACGAACCGTTATTTTACAATTATTTGTTTTATAAGATTTGCATCATTGTATTTCAGTAATGGTCACGACGTTTGACGATTCTTGCACTACACGAAGAAAAGTAACAGAAAAGTTCTTGTGTTTTTGCGCGCTTAACTGTTATTTTTCGTTATAAAAGTTAATCAAAGTACCTTTTACAAAAGGTAAAATCTATTTATGTTTTTGAAAATATAAATGAATTTCAATAAAAGTAAATTTAAACTAAAAAAATTTAAAAAAAAAGCCGAGAGCATTTGGGCACATTTGACATTTTTGATTGGGGTACTTTTGACTAATGTTAGTTGTACGAGTACAAAGATCGAGTAACATCGAGATGTTACGAATTCATTTAAAAATTTTTAATATATTTCTAAATTGGTTTTAATAAAAAATATGGTTTGAAACATCAGAATAGGAATATCATTAGCCGAAGAAATAAAAGGACATGAAGAGAGCAGAACGTTGGTTAACGAATGAAGAATGAATGTCTAAGGATATAAGTAATTCTGAGCTTTGATTCTTTTGGGTTGTTCTGTGATGCTAGTCTTATTTTTTCCCAAGTATTCAGCCACTTCACTTTTAAATTATTTTTATGTAGAGCATTAACATCAGTGGAATTCCCCAAAGTGTTAAAGACTCTTGTGGTTATCGTTAACTGGCCCTTAACTACCTAACCTAATTAACTCGTATTCCTTACTTTGTATTCCTTACCTCGTTAACTCGTATTCCTTATTTTGACAGTTCGTTAAAGATAACTGTTGCTTGCTTAACTACTCGCTAACTGAAATAATAAAAATTATATTTTTTTATTTTAGTTAAGTAAATTTTACTTTATTTAATTTTGACATCAATTGTATCGAACTGATCATGTTATATTCGATATTTTAACTCTATTCTACTCTTATAAACACGAACAGATATATTCAAATTTTGTATGAATAAGGCTGATCTATTTTGAGAAGTAAAGCGTGATTTTCTCAAATTTTTCAATTTCTTCACTACAAAATATTTGTCAGAATTTTCACGCAACAAAAAAATTAATGTTGCGCGTGGAATTTCACTCAAACGGACAGAGTACTAGGATTTACGTGTTTTTTTTAAAGATTTTATAAGATTTATAAGATTTTTAAAGTTTTTCTCACTTTTTTCAAATATAGTCACATATGTTGAAATATATCTTGTACACTTCTTGTTCAATATTAATAATCACGCTAAGCCGAATAAAATTTCTAATTTTCTTCATGTTTGTTCAACAAATTTTTACATTTGGATGAGTAGTTTTTGCGCTATCATAATTCATAAAAAATCGAAAACTATTTTAATTTTTAGTGGAGAATATAAGCTACCGCCGAAAGAAATGCGTGCAAAAATACGGTCAGGAGATGCATTTGAGTGAAGACGCTAAAATTCGACATTGTACTGTATTTTACATATTTTATTCAATTTTACACTTATACTGAAATAGTAATAATTCGATGGTTAAGCGCACTAAAGTGATAAGTGACCTTTTTACGAAAATAGGTTTACTGCATTTTTCAATCCATCAATATAATATCTACCTTGTGTAAATTTATTGAAAATGCATTGCCAGTGAATGCGCATCAGTACACAGCTAAAATTACTGTTTTGTATTGAGATGTATTGAAATTGAAAAACAAAATCGAATCGGCAGTATTTTCATCTGCTAATTTTTCTTATAGTTCTACGTATTCTTCCAGTCCCTCGACATTAACGCTAACTGCTTGCGCTCTGGCGCTCCATCGTCAGATTTTTTAAAGCATTTTTAACAATTTCCATCGTAATGTTGAACGTGAGAAAAAGAGACGTACATATGTTATCAATTCGTCCAAAACATGTTACAAAGATTGAATCTTGGTTAGCTGTAGTAACTCCTACTAAATTAAATGTGTGGTTATCACAATTTACAAATGTTGACTTATTTTTTTTTCTATTATTCTTTGTTCAACGCCAGATATGTGATTTGACATAAGGGCAGCATTATCATAGCATTGTACCCTACAGTTGGCTAACTTAATTATTGAATTAATTAATTAAAACAAATTTTTTTGCAAAATTTTGTTTGTCTTGAGAATGATTTGGCGCCCCTCTGCGAGTGGCGCCCGGTGCATGATGACTGTTGCCAGATTGGGGTAAATTTCCCGAAATGAGGTAATTTTTTACTCTTTTTTTGGGCAGAGGTAAACAAGGTATTTTTTAAGTAAATGTGGAAAATTTTTTATAACAATTATTTTTTAGATTTCCAAATTATAAAAGATATAAGCAGCACTATAACCTCTCTGAACGTACTCACAAGCAGTCGTATAGTCGACCCGTTTGCGCGAAATTATCGTATGTGCCATTTTTTCGAAATTGACTTTTTGATGCAAATTTGTTCTACATCCTGCGACGCATCACCCTGTAAAATATTGTAGCTGAAATCCCTATAGATTCTCCAAAAATTTTATCTTATGTTAAAATGATTTTTTTTTGAGGGCGAAATTATCGTATGTGCCATACAAAAATATTATATACATACTAGTTTTTGTTATATTTACATATTTTTTTTTATTTTAAAAGTAGAATGTGAAGCGGATTGCTCGCTTTATGTAGCTTTTTCGTACCATGCCTTTATTCGTTTTACCGTTACTTAAAGCAAAGCATTACTAAGGTTTAACCCTAGAATGACATGCTTATTTTTTATACATAAAGGTCATGCTTCGTCGAATCGACGACACCATTTATTAAAAGGCCCCTACCGATGTCCTATGCGGAAAAGTCCTTAGAAATGACTTGTGTTTGATTATTCAGATTATTTAGAATAAAAGAAAATACCAAACAATTTTATGTATAATAGTTTTTAATAAAACTAGTAAGGTATATATTCGACTTGGCCGAAGTTAAAATACCACCACGGGCGATTCGCAATGGTACAAAATCTTCTCTTCTCTTTTTTATGAGATTTTAAAAAATTTTACTATTTTGATGACGTCTAAAATACATTCATATCAAATTGTTTTCCTGCAAAGTAAAGACAAGCCTTTTTATAAAGTTTTCAATTAGGGGTTGTATGGGAGGTGGGAGTGTTTTTGAATGATTGATGTCAATTATTCTAACACGCCTCAATTTTGATATAATATACACAAATACCAAATTTCAGGTCTGTAGCTTAAATATTAGCCTATTTATAGAGTTTCCAATATTATGGGTTGTATGGGAGGTGGGCGTGTTCATCGGTGGATGACGCCCATTTTTCTAACACATCTTAATTTTATTATAAAAAGAATAAATATCTAATTTTATTGTTGTAGCTTCAACAGAAGCCTATTTATATAGTTTTCAATTTTGGGGTTGTATGGGAGGTGGGCGTGTTAGTGTGTGGTTTACGCTCATTTTTCTCTCATGTCTTAATTTTTATATAAAAATAATAAAGACTTAATTTTACTTTTATGGCTTCGACACAAGCCTGTATATATAGGTTTCAATATAAGGGTTGTATTGGAGGTGGGCGTGTTAGTGGGTGGATGACGCCCATTTTTCAAATACATTTAAGTTTTGTCTTAGACTACACAAATGCCGAATTTAAGTTTTTTAGCTTAAATGTTCGCTTCTTTATGGAGTTTTAATCATTGGGGTTGTATGGGAGGTAGGCGTGGTTTTCATCCGATTTGGTCCATTCTCGAACTTAATCTTAGTTTTTTTAAAAAAAAGCTTAAATATCGAATTTCAGCGCGATATCTTCAAAATTACGGTTGTAATCGTGTCCACAGACAGGCAGACAGACAGACAGACAAACAGACAGACAGACAGACAGACAGACAGACAGACGGACATGGCTAAATCAACTCAGGTGGTGATGCTGGTCAAGAATATATACACTTTTCTATACCTACCACGCCTACTTATGGGCGTTACACACGTCGCACGTTGGGAAGAAATGGGGTAAAACGCGCGCATGAGTCTGTTTTTGCTCTAATTTCTATATTAACTAAAATATAAAGCTGAAATATTGACCCTTAAAAAGAATTATTTAAGGAATAACCTGGCATAATCAAATTTTTTAATTGCATACACCCTACACTTATACCCTACAGTTGAAAATAAAATTTGTTTTTGATAGATAAAATGGTGAACAAATAATATAAAATACAGTACAATCCAAAAAACCTTAAAACTAGAAAGATATCATTACACTTAACGATTTTCAGAATTTTAAGTGTCCTTTTACACTTAAAAATATAGTTATCTACATTATATAAAAATTAACGTACGTATGTTTGTATGTTAGTTATATACTCCCAAACCGCTGAACCAATTGATGTGATTTTTTCAGGGTGCCTGTCACAAGGTCTCGAAAGTGTCCCTGTGAAGTTTGGTGCCGATCGATAAAAGAGGCGTGGCACCTCCGATGTAAATCAAGTTTGCAATATCGGTTAACTTTGAAATTACAGGTCCAACAATCTCAGAATTAGGAATAAAATCTCAATTAATAAGTACCGCCCATTGGTTACATTTTATAGGTTTTATACAAGGGACGTGTCACTTTTTGATCAACTCAAATTTAGGTAGAAATTTAGGTCTATAAGTATGAAAACACTTTGACTGGCAAAAGTAAGCAAGCAGTGGTCAAAAGGGCGTGGCACCGTCCATATAATACACAATATTCATATAAAGATCATTGGAACAAAATGTCGGATATTATTAAAACTCAGTATGGAGTAACTTATTGATCAGGTTTTTCTACTAGAAAACTGGTACGAACATAAGAAGACTGGGCGTGGCTTTGTCCATGCAAGTCAAATTCTTTCAATAGATTATCTATGGAAGTAAAATAAGATCGCTCATATAGATGATAATTGCCAAAGATCTCTAAAGAGCGCAAAAGTTTTTAGTGCTGATGCTTGACTTCATCATGAAATTAAAAATTCTGTGCAGATTTGAAATTATTTATTAAAACAAATTTGGAAAAAAACTTGTTGGGTATATCTTATGGCCGATTTGCATGGTTAAAAAAAAATTTTAAATAGGAGCGCTTTTTGTATGAGATTTAAAAAGATTTTAATATTTTTGTGACATCTAAAATACATACATATCAAATTGTTTTCCTGCAGCTTAAATAAAAGACTTTTTATAAAGTTTATGGTATATAGAATACTTATATACCGAATTTAATTTTTGTAGCTTAAATATTATCCTCTTTATAGAGTTTTCATTATTGTGATTATATAGGAGGTAGGCGTGGTTTTCATCCGATTCAGCCCATTCTCGAACTTGAACTTTGTTTTTATAAAAGAAGCTCAAATATCGAATTTCATTAAGATAGCTTGAAAATTACGCAGTACGAGTGGGGTTATAAAAATAAAAAAGCATTTTAAGGCTTTCATTATATACAGAATAACAAAAAAGGTTGCAAAAAGTAGCAAACAGATTTGGTACCATTTGTTTATAAAGCTTTATATTTTCATATGTATTGTTTTGATCATTACCCGCGATTACCTGTGGAAGTTGCATATGAAAGAAAATTGATTATTTTTTTATATATTCTTAAAACTTATGGTATTTCAAGGAAGTATATCTCCTTTGGTTGCCACAGGACCAAAATTTTAGGTTTACAAATTTAAAGAATAGTTTTTTGTGATTCATTGTTGAAAATTTCATTAATTTTCACTTTAGCTTGAAGTTTTTATGAGCATTTTAGTAAGGTGATACGTTTAGTGAAATTTTTGATTAAATATTTTTGAAGTTAGGCATGATTTTGAGGTCCATAACAAAAAAGTGGTAAGGCCTATGAACTGAAAAAAAATGGATTTCTATCATTTAACATATCCAAAATCATAAAATCATTGCAAAAAACCAATAAAAAAAAGTTGATACGTCATCGCTATGCGCGTGTTTTGCCTGATTTTTTCCCAACGTGCGTCGTGACAAAATTAATATACCCCTTACGCAGTACGCGTGGGGGTATAAAAATAAATCTTTTCTGTTTGAGTTCATTTGGTTTTTTTTTAAAAAGGTACATAAAACAAAATTAAATATTAACTACTTCAAGCATATACTTCAAGCATTGAATGCAAATTTTCTTAAAAACAAAGTTCTGAATTTTATTCAGATGACGTTTTTAAATGGATGAGGTAATACTATAGGCACTAGGCAGTAAGTTTTTTGTAGCCTCCACTATACCAAAGCAATCGCTGAAACAATCAAGTTCATCATTGGATTCGTTGTAGATCGATAATATTTTCTCCAATTTCTTAATATTTATATAAGTTTTTGGTTGCAGATTTTGCGTTCCAGCAATAAAAACGGAATATTAATACAAAAACTACAAAAAAAAACCCAAAATATGAAACTGAAAAAGTTACTCAAAAGCCACGCTTCGTCGTTTCGACGACGATAATTCTTAATAATCATACTTCTAAATTATTTTTTCGGTTCTACGTCTGCGCATACTTTCAAGCTAGACTTTGACTGGTGCTATAGGAATAATCAGAAGAAAACAAAATAAAACAAGGAAGAAAAATAATTTAATGTAACCATGCGTCGTCGATTCGACGTAGAATGTCCTTCTAGGGTTAAGAGAAATATTTCGCATGCTTTCTTTAGCGAAGCACTCAATCACTCACATAGCTTCATTCGAAAAAAAAACAAAATCAATTGAACTAACCTATGGATATTTTGAAAATTCCACCATAAAATCTATGAAAAACTTAAATTTGACTTTTTTGTTAAATATGTTGTACCATAAGCCTTTATGTATCTCCTCGAATAAATTTAAAGTTTTGCAAATTATAAAATTATTAAATTATAAAAATTAAAAAAAAAACGAGAATGAAAAGGATTGAAACAATATTGAAAGGACAATTAGTAATAATTTTAAACAAAAAGAAATGAATGAAATCCTTTGTAAAATGAGTGAGTTATATACTTTCAAAGCCAGCACTTTCATTTTTGATTAATTTTTTTTTATCAATTTTTGAAGCAAAACTTCTTTGGCGGCGAGTGAAATTTCAAGGTCTCTTATTCGTGACGCTAGGCTAACGTTTTGAATTCATATGAAAATTTTAAAAAAATTATCGTCGCCAGTGGGAATAGAACCCATGCTCTCTATTAAGCATCTCATATGAGTCAAAAGCTCTATCACTACGCCACAAGGGCATATGACCACTGAGCAAACAAAATGCAATTAATATTCAACGAGTTTTAGTCCGGTTATTACATTCCACAAACACACACCATGTCTCAAGAACGTACTGTACCATTTGATCCGTACTGTACCATTTGATTTTCATCCTACAAGTATGCACGGAAATTTCTTTATGCTTGGAGTGCTGTACATTACGTAACAAAATATAACAATTGTGCATATTTTTTTGTTGAATATCGAATCCTAGCTTAAAACTTTATTTGAAAGAGCATATCATAACGTTGATTGTTATCAAAAACTTGAAAGGTTATTGACAACATGCAAATCAGTTAAAACGATATAAAATTAAAAACAAGAAGTGTAGAAAGTGAAATAATTAAGACTGCCGAATCGTTTTTGTCATGCCAAAAAATGTTCCGAAGCTAAGAAAAGTACCTTAAGAATGCAACTGCAGCTAGTCCACAACTCAGCTCACGAAAGTGCTTTTACATTTTCGACTGATTCTTTAGAAATTAAAAGCTAACTGTTATTTTTTGCCTTGTATTTTTTTTTCGGGAAAAAATAAAGGTTACTTTTTTTTATAGGTCAAAAGTAACAATTATTTTGTGACTTCAAAAGTAACTGTTATTTTTGCCCAAAAAATATAAGGCACAAAATAACTTTTATTTATGTCGGAAAAAATAATATAAAAAAAAAAGATAACAGTGATCATGTGACTTTTTCGATAAAAACCATAAACATATATGTCCCTGGATATAAATATTGAATAAACAGAATATGATTCCATTTTGTGTTGATTGATTTTCTTTTCAGACACTTTCTCTCTATTTCACACTAAAATCTTATCATATTTTTTACTGTTTAAGAAGTTTCACTTTTGCCACATGTACGGTGCTACACGCGAGTTTTTTTGTTTTTCTCTATTTCACCAAAAAATAATATTAGTTCCTACTTAAAATTTTTTGTTTCCTGAAAAGCTATAAAAAATTCCAAAAACTTCCGCAAGAGGGCACTTTAAGTAGTGCATTTGAAAGACTCAATAACTCCTAAACACCTGTACCGATTTTAATTTAATTTAATTTCAATGAAATTTGGTATGAAGGTTCAACTGCGCCCAAGATAACATAGGCAATACAAAATTCCAAAGACTTCCGTAAGAGTGCGCTTTAAGTATTGTATTTTAAGAGTTAATAACTCCTAAACCCTGGACCGATTTCAATGAAATTTGGTATGTTTACGCCGAACCCGGTTAGGCACCCTATTTTTAGTTTGTGACTTAATTATAATTAATATGGCGCTCGGGTTCTCATTATTCCAGGAGAACCCGAAGTTTTTTTTGTTGTTAAAGCGAACATCAATGTTGTCGATGCTCGCAGGCGCCATTCCTTGGAATACCTCAAACTGGTAAGATCGCTCCCAAAAGTTATTTAATATTAAATAAAACTATTTATGCAATTTTAACTGATTTTCTTCTTTTTTTCTGCTTACGAGTCCCACGCTTAATTGGAATTTGCTTTTTTCTATTTTTGAGAAGAAAAGTCCTCAACCCGCTCATCAAATATTTATTGGTCCAATCGAACCGGATTCGCAGAGAAGACAGGAAATAATTTAATAATTGGAATACGTATAGCGATCATCGCCAGATTTATTGAAAAAAAGGTACGTTACATTTTGCAATTATTTGGTGATCCCTCATATCGGTGCATAAAATTTTACATAATTCTACATAAAATCCAGCAATTATATTGCTGGTTCAATTGATATACATGATAATACATAGATAAATTAAAGAAAAAAAATCGCTTAAATAGACTCAAAAGGGAAACCAAAAACAAATTTCTTGCTACTCGTTTGCAGGGCTTGTTAAACTTCACGGTTCTCTGCGCTCATTTCGTTATATACGCGCACGAAAAAAAAAAAAAAAGTTGACTTGTCCGTCCGTCTGATCTCTGCTAAAAATTAATTTGCAAAGATAGACTTGCGCGTAAATAATAACAAAAGTAAAATTAACATAAACAAGTGTTAAAAATTGTGTTTTCTTAAAAAAGAAATTCTTGCGATAATAGTTCTCGAAGCTGTGTTTTGATAAAAAGTGCGCAATAATTTAAAACTTTGTACAGATCAAAAACAAAAGCTTGAAGCAAGAACGTTTCGAATATAATCAGAAATAAAATTAACAAGAGTGTTTAATAAAAAGAAAAGGTTTGTTGTGTAAAAGTGCCAAAATAAATAAAACAAATAAACAAGCAACGAACAGCTAAAGCCGTCAGCGCTCAGTGCAATCAAAAAGGTGGTGGTTTTTGTGTCTTTGTTGTTGTTGTTGTGAGCGCACATCTAGTGTTGCCTCTCATTGCACTCTTTTGTAGGGTGCGCGTGCTACAACTTTGGTACTTTTTTATAAAAAGGGTTTGCGTTTAACCACTTTCGTACTTTTTCAACACTACTTTTTTACTACTATTTTTTATAGTTAGCCATTTTATAAAACACACTTTTTAACACATTTTTTACTAATACTAAATTTATTTAAAGAACATTTACATACAGTTTTGTAGTTATTTGGAAAAATTATATATTTTTTGGGAAAAAAATTCCTATTTTTGAAAAAATTGGTTTTATTTGGTTTTCGCTAAGGTAAATCCGCTGGTTAGTTTTACCTAACAAATTTGATAATTTATAGTATATTTTCTGGTTTTTTTGGGATTTAATAGATTTTTCGCAACTCAACATTATGTCTCTAAAGGCTTTTACCCGCGCAGCTGATGAGTTGCTAGAGTTCGAAGAACAATTCCATGAAATCGTTGATTCTGAGCACTCAAAATTTACTTTGGAAGTTCGCAAGGAGGAACTAAAGTCACTGTGGGCTGTTGTCAAAGGAAGTTATAGTACCTGCATGCAAAAGTTAGGTAGTTCAAGCACTGAGGCGAACGATGCCGATGTTTCTAGTGTCAAAGTGAAGTACCGCTTTTGCTATGACGCTTATGTCAGATGTGCAGGAAAAATAGGCGAATTAACTGAAAATATAATGCAAGTTAATTCAGCAGAAAAACTATTCAATACTGACAACTTCACAAATATGCCCGCAAGTGGTCATAATATCAATCTGCCTCCTTGCGACACAGAAATATTCTATGGTGATTATGTATCTTGGCCTTCATTTAGAGATATGTTTTCCGCAATATATATATCTAATACACGCTTAACTCCTGTAGAGAAATTGTACCATCTTAATCAAAAGACTAGAGGAGAAGCAAAAGAGATTGTTAAGAAATCTCCTCTCACTCATGATGGGTTCACCCAAGCGTGGAAAAATTTAAGCGATCGCTATGAAAACAAGCGAATTTTAGTCAATAGCCAGTTGAAAGTTTTATTCAACCTACCCTCCATATCATCAGAGTCCGGGAGCGCTATTAAAAAATTACAGCGGGATATAAATAACTGTATTTCAGCTTTAGAGCTGCATAGCATCGATATAAGCAACTGGGATGCTATATTTACTTATTTATGCTCTACTCGTTTACCAGAAACTACATTATCGCTATGGGAACAAGGCATAGTCAACAAATCTGAAATTCCAAAATGGAAAGATTTGGACAATTTTTTAACCAGCCGGTTCCAAACCTTGGAAACAGTTTCTGATATTCGAAATGCTGGTAATTCAAAGCCTTCCAATAATAGAAATAGTTCACAAACTCACCAAAGTAGTTTCGTGAGAAAAGTCTAATCATGCAAATGTGAGCAACAATCCTCAATGCAAGCTTTGCCCCAATCAACCTCATGTACTCAAAGGTTGTCCCAAATTTTTAGCCATGAATGTTAGCGATAGATCAGCTACCGTAAGAAGGCTTCACCTATGCATAAACTGTTTGGCTTATTCTCATGAAGTCAAAGATTGTAAAAGTCACTTTAATTGTGCGACTTGTAAGAAACGCCACAATTCCCTGCTTCAACGTGAAGCATCACAATCAATAGTTCATGCTGGGCCCTCTAGTAGCTCCACAGCTACCACCACCAATGCACACTCAACTCAAATACAGTCCACCCCCGTAGAAGAGAATGTTCTTTCCTGTTTTGCAAGTAGCAGAAAAAGTGTACTACTCGGTACGGCTATGGTGACCATATGTCACCTAGGTACCGTTTACACTGCTAGAGCCCTGATTGACTCGGGTTCAGAAGGAACATTTGTGTCAGAACGCCTGCAAAGGATTCTGAAATTACCCACACATCCAGTGAATGCACAAGTAGCTGGCTTAAATAATGTAGTTTCAGCAAGAGTTTCCCGAATGTGTAGATTTGTCATAGGTTCCCCTATGAACCCTAGTCTGAGGATTGAAGCGAATGGCCTTATTCTTCCCCAACTCACAGGAAATCTTCCCACAAGCTCTGTAGACATTTCTTTACTTCAATGCCTCCCTGATTTAGATCTTGCTGACACTAATTTTTATAAAAGTAACCAAGTAGATGTCGTTATAGGGGGCGATATATATCCCAGTATTCTTCTGGACGGCATCCGCCGCAATATAATGGGGTCTTTAATTGCACAAGAAACCGTCTTTGGTTGGATTATTACGGGTCCAGTACCAACTGGCAAGATGTCTTCTTTCACGACATGTCTTAACTTTTTTGCTGATGTTTCACTGGATCAGCAGATCGCACGGTTTTGGGAGTTGGAAGAAATTCCAAAGAAAAAGTTGTCGACACGTGAAGAGCAGCTTTGTGAAGAAAATTTTCGAAAGACCACCCGCCGTAGCAATGACGGTCGATATATTGTCACTTTGCCCTTTAAGAAAGATTTTCATCATAACCTCCACCTAGGCCATTCTCGTTCGAACGCGCTAAAACAGTTCGTACGAACAGAAGCTTCTCTTAGCAAGAAGCCCAATTTCAAAATTCAATATGACAAAGTGATCAAAGAATACTTAGATGTAAGTCATATGCATTTAGTTTAACCCCCTAAATTTGAATATGCTCCTTCTCATTACTATTTGCCCCATCATTCGGTCATAAAACCCGATAGTACATCAACTAAAATAAGAGTGGTTTTCAATGCATCGTCTTCAAGCTCCAATGGAACGAGTTTAAATGACGTTCTGTACACTGGACCTGTTCTTCAAACGGACCTTACTCTCTTACTTTTGAAATGGAAGTTTTTTAAGTATGTTCTCAACGGTGACATTGAGAAAATGTACCGTCAAATTTGGGTTGACCAGCAGCATACCCCTTATCAACGTATTTTGCATAGAGATGCGTCAAACAGTGAAGTCAAGGATTACGAGTTAGACACTGTTACCTTTGGACTGAACTGTGCTCCATTTCTGGCAATTCGAACTCTTCTGCAACTCGCAGAAGATGTTAAGCAGACATACCCCTTAGCCACATCAGTATTGAGAGAGTATATGTACGTAGATGATGCGTTGACTGGAGCCCATAATGTAGAAACTGCGAGAAAAACTCGAGATGAGCTTATTTCAGCACTTAAATCCGCTGGATTTTTAATGCGAAAATGGACCTCAAATTGTAAAGAACTACTTGAGGATTTACCAAAGGATTACCTGCTAAATGAAGATTTTTTGAAGTTTGAAGATTCAAGTGTTGCAAAAACGTTAGGAGTTCGTTGGAATGCTAGAGTTGATCACTTTTATTTTGTCACAAAACCAGTGGAAATAAAAGCTAGCTATACCAAACGAGAAGTTTTGTCTACAATTGCACAGCTTTTTGACCCGGCAGGATGGCTTGGTCCCATTGTAATTGTAGCAAAAATTATTATGCAAAAAATCTGGTTAGATAAAATTGATTGGGATGATTATCTAACAGGGCAGAGTTTGCATTCGTGGAAACAGTTTCAAAAAAATTACCATCATATCGATTCGATTAGAATTCCAAGATGGATTCATTTTTGCCCTTGGAGCAAAGTGGAATTTCACGGCTTTTGTGATGCATCCGAAAAAGCTTACGCAGCAGCAATCTATATTCGTGTAGAAAACTCAAATGCAGCGGTTTTCACTAATCTACTGACCTCGAAAACCAAGGTTGCTCCCATAAAAACTGTTTCTTTGCCTAGATTGGAATTGTGTGGAGCAACTCTTCTGGCTGAAATGGTTGATTCTGTGCTGCCGCAGCTAAATATTGCTGAATTCAGCGCACAGCTGTGGACCGATTCAACTATTGTTCTGGCTTGGCTAAAAAAGCCACCCTGCACCTGGACAACCTTTGTCGCCAACCGAATCGCGAAAATCACTGAAAAAGTTGATGATCGCAATTGGCTCCATGTTGAATCGCACGACAATCCAGCTGACTTAGGAAGCCGTGGAGTCATGCCGCAAGATCTGATCGATAATAGTCTGTGGTGGGAAGGTCCCTCATGGCTAAAAAAAGATCGAGCTGAATGGCCCCCTCAACTTAAGAACTCAGATCTGGACACTTCTCTCGAAAGCAAACCAGTAAATTCTTTTTTCTCTTACTTCAACAATTATGAGGACATCCTCAATAGGTTCTCATCATTCTCACGAGCCTTGCGCGTTCTGTCGTTTGTATTTCGGTTTTATCAACGAACGCACCCAACATTAAAAAAAGATTTTAGTTACGAAACAATGCACGTGACGAGAGATGAAATTAATTTCGTTAAAACACGATTAATTGTTCTCTGTCAAAAAGTTCACTTTTCTAATGATTATCGTGACATTGAAAATAAGCACCCTGTAAGCTCCAAGAGCCCCATATTGACTCTAAACCCCTTTTTGGACTCCTCTGGTATCTTGAGAGTAGGTGGGCGTTTAGCCTCCTCAACTTCACTCTCATACAACGAAAAATATCCCATTATATTGCCATATAATTGTCAAATCTCAAAACTATTAATTCTATTTACTCATTTAATTTCCTTACATGGGGGAAATCAATTAGTACTACGATTGATCAGGATGGAGTTTTGGATTTTAAAGGTAAAAACCCTTATCAAAACTTCTATTCACAATTGCAAAGTGTGTGTGATTCATAGAAAGAAGGAATGCACGCAAATTATGGCAGCATTACCCTCCTCTCGAACGACACTTTCACGACCATTTGCTACTACTGGGGTAGACTTTGCCGGTCCGTATGAAATAAAAAATTATACGGGTCGAGCATGCCTGATAACCAAAGGCTATGTGTGTGTTTTTGTGTGTTTTTCCACAAAAGCCATACACCTTGAAGTGACAAGTGATTTGTCAACCTCTACATTCCTAGCAGCTTTTGCACGGTTTGTGGCCCGTCGAGGATGTCCCGGAGACATTTACTCTGACAATGGTTCAAATTTTGTTGGAGCCTCTAAAGTGTTTAAACGAGAGTTTAGAGATTTTGTTGAGACAGCGCGAGGTGCTGTCACTACAACGCACGCACACCAAGGCGTTTTGTGGCATTTTATTCCTGCTGGAGCTCCTCATATGGGAGGTTTATGGGAAGCCGGGGTAAAGAGTTTTAAGACCCATTTGAGAAAAATTGCAGGCACGCTTAGATTCACTTTTGAAGAGTTCTCGACTTTATTGTCTCGGATTGAAGCCTGTTTAAATTCAAGACCTATAAGTCCAATGTCCGATAATCCAGATGTTCTTACTGCATTAACCCCTGGTCACTTTCTAGTTGGTGGGCCACTGTTATGCAGACCTGAGCCAGACATATCTGAAAACCCCATATCCATCATCAACAGATGGCAAAAACTCAAAGCTCTCCATCAGCTGTTCTGCTCGCGATGGAAAACAGAATATTTAAAAGAATTACATAAGAGATTTAAATGGAAAAATCCCCAAAAAGACCTAGAAATAGCTGATCTTGTTGTAGTGCGTGAAGAAGGTTTACCCCCTAATGAGTGGCGATTAGGTAGAATCATAAAAACTTATTGTGGAAAGGATAGCAAAGTTCGAGTGGCTGATATTAAGACAGCTCGTGGCGTGATCACTCGTCCTATAGTTAAACTTGTTGTCCTTCCCACGTGCTAACCTAAAGTCAAAACATTTTACCTACTTAGCTTTTTCCAGATAACTTGTCAGAATGCCCCGTTTTTACCGCAACCGTAGCCAAACTCAGAAGGTTGTTAAGTCCGGTGCATGTCGTCTGTGTGAAGGAGCGCACCCTCTCCGATTTTGTAACCAGTTCCGCCCGAAAAGCCTAGAAGAAAAATTGCGTTTGGTGTTGCTCTTGCGATATTGCTCCAACTATCTGTCTTCTCAGCATACCCTGAACAGATGTGTGAGTGAGATGCGTTGTAAACATTGCCAAGAGAAGCACCATAGTCTGCTCCACGGCAACTCCCGTGATCAAGCTCCACAAAGCCCGACTACGCCGCTTACCGAGAGTGATGGTCAAAATCGATCTGAGCCCAGACCCCGCCCGTCTAGGCCACGTCGTGTAGCAGATCATCCCACTTCCGAAGAAGAGAGCGATGAGCCCAGACCTCGTCCGTCTACGCCATCAATCCCTGCAGAGGTTATGGAGACAGACACGGCGGTTGAGCTCAGACCTCGTCCGTCTACGCCAACCGTGAGAGTAGAGCGTTCGCTGGAGCATCCATTCCGTCCAGCGTTAAATTCTGAGCCCAGACCACGCCCGTCTAGGCCAGAACGACGTCGACGCCACCGAAGTCAGAAGAGAAAGGAGCGATATACGCAGTCGACGAATGCGAGACCAGAGGACGCACGCATGCAAATAGCCAGAAGGGCCCCTCCAATGTTAACGCAGCACTTGGTGCCGCTTAACCCCACTGCGATGGTGAAAATTTTGGCGAACGGAGGAATGCGTTTGGTGCGAGCACTGATTGACCCATGCTGCGACATGTCAGTGATCTGTGGGTCATTGGTGCGTCGCCTTGGGTTGACAACTGCACGCACCAACTCGCAGGAAACCTGTATCCTAACCATCCGTGGCCGGTTTGAGCGTAGTGAACGCATCTCCGTTAATGCCCGAGTGCAGAAGAGCTTTTCGCGCGTCACTCCCAGCCGAACCTTGGATGCCAGAATCCAAGAGGCATACTCGAACATTATGCTGGCAGATGAAAAGTTTTACCAGGCGCGGCCAGTCCACATTATTTTAGGTGTAGACGTGTATGCGCGCATAATGAAAGCGGGACTCCTTCCAAGTGCAGTCGGACAGCCAATCGCACAAAATACCATGTTTGGTTGGGTGTTGTCGGGATCGTGCCCCATTTAAATAATATTTATTTACCACATTTTGTCTGTCGTACGCATTATGAACTCAATTGAATTATAACGACATGATTTTTTATATTAAAAGCACACTGGATCACCAAAAGCATATGGGCATTTCCATAGTCGCGAACGCGACATTCGTACGCCTTTGAGGAGCAAAATAATAAAGAAAACTCAAAACAAATTTTCTTTTTTTTCAAGTTTTAGATAGCATTTTATTTGCACTATATTTAGAAAAAAAAGTTAGGTTCTCTAGATTTTATGTTTCCAAAATATTAGCAATAAACATGGCATCGCGAACGCGACAAAAAATGGAACTCGTTTTCGACTGCATCTAGAAAAATGCAGATATCTGCGAAACGCAACATAATATTTTACAGCGGTAAATTAAAACAGATTAATGTGGCTTTCAAGAAATAGTTATCATTTTGAAATATTTCCATTAGCTTTTTTTTTATTGAGCTTAAACCTGATCGCGAACGCGACATCTAGCACGCGACATTTTTTCTCATCACGTTTGTAATAAGAATTAGTTAAAGTAATTTCATCTAAATATTGCATTACCTACTAAAAACATCGTATATATTATTTGGGAGTTTTATTTTAGTAATATAAATAACAAAAAAAAAATACATATGAGGCTTGTGAGAAAATTATGATATATTGTTTTAACCCCACCCGTACTACGTATGTTGTTATAAACTTTATGACGAGGTTTTTTACGCCCATAAGGAGGCGTGGCAGATATATAAAAGTGCATTCATTATCCTGCATTATCACAATCTAAGTTGACTTAACCATGTATGTCCCTGTTTCTTTATGTCCCCCTGTCTGTTGACATGAAAACAGCCGTTATTATTAAGTTATCGTAATGAAATTCGATATTTAGGCTTATATCGTAATATTAAAGACCATGTTCGAAAAAAAGCCAAATAGGATGAAAACCACGTATACCTCCCAAACAAATTGACTTTCTAAAAATGGGAAATTTCTTAAAAATCTATTAAAAATCAATCCAATGACTTGAGAATTAGCTCATGAGCTTTAACTAGTGCTATTAACACTTAGTAAAAAATTCAGCAAAATCGAATGAAACCTTTCCATACTTCCCATACAAAGTATATTTAAAAAACGGCGCATGATCGCGAACGCGACACATTTTGATGATCAATATTAAATGTTTAGTATGATTTTTACCTGCAGTAACTGTTTTTTTATAGTGAGGCGACCAAATTTGATTTAAGTTACAATTTTCAGACACTTGCTTAGAACGATCACGAAGTTCTGATAACAAATGATGATTTAGGTACAAGAACGCGACATTCGAATAGTAATTAAAGCAATATAAAAAATTAACCGTAAATCGTGCTTTGTTTGCTATTTTTTTATTTTTTATTGTTTATTTGAAGTTTATAGATGGATTTTATAAGAAGAGTGCAAACAAAACGTTAATAAATAAACGAAAAATACTTAAGAGAAAAAGTCCTTAAAAGCAGCTAAAAGCAAGAAAAACATATTTCTCAGATATCAGGCCAATTTTCTCAGAATAAAAACTGAAATAAGTTTTAAATGCAGTAAATTCTAAAAATTCAAGCATTTTTTTTAAATAATAACAAACAAATTATTTGTTTAGTTAATATTTTTTTTTTCGGTCCTGGTAGACTTTTCTGTGGAAATGCCCATATGTAACGTGTTTTTATTTATTTATTATTCGTAGCTCTAAGTTTTTAATTTGTATGGTCTTTACCAGTTTTAGATTTCTTGCAGTGATGCTGCAAGGCGGGCGGCAATGTTTACGCCGAACCCGGTTAGGCACCCTGTTTTTAGTTTGTGACTTAATTATAATTAATATGGCGCTCGGGTTCTCATTATTCCAGGAGAACCCCAAGTTTTTTTTGTTGTTAAAGCGAACATCAATGTTGTTGATGCTCGCAGGCGCCATTCCTTGGAATACCTCAAACTGGTAAGATCGCTCCCAAAAGTTATTTAATATTAAATAAAACTATTTATGCAATTTTAACTGATTTTCTTCTTTTTTTCTGCTTACGAGTCCCACGCTTAATTGGAATTTGCTTTTTTCTATTTTTGAGAAGAAAAGTCCTTAACCCGCTCAGCAAATATTTAATGTCCCTGGATATAAATATTGAATAAACAGAATATGATTCCATTTTGTGTTGATTGATTTTCTTTTCAGACACTTTCTCTCTATTTCACACTAAAATCTTATCATATTTTTTACTGTTTAAGAAGTTTCACTTTTGCCACATGTACGGTGCTACACGCGAGTTTTTTTGTTTTTCTCTATTTCATCAAAAAATAATATTAGTTCCTACTTAAAATTTTTTGTTTCCTGAAAAGCTATAAAAAATTCCAAAAACTTCCGCAAGAGGGCACTTTAAGTAGTGCATTTTAAAGACTCAATAACTCCTAAACACCTGTACCGATTTTAATTTAATTTGGTATGAAGGTTCAACTGCAACCAATATTAAGCAAAGGTAAAAAGTGGGCGGAAGTATGTGGGCGTGGCACTCTTTTATAACTCCTAAACACCTGGACCGTTTTCAATGAAATTTCGTATGAAGGTTCAACTGCGCCCAAGATAACATAGGCAATACAAAATTCCAAAGACTTCCGTAAGAGTGCGCTTTAAGTATTGTATTTTAAGAGTTAATAACTCCTAAACCCTGGACCGATTTCAATGAAATTTGGTATGAAGGTTCAACTGCAGCCACTATAAAGCATAGGTTAAAAAGTGGGCAGAATTATATGGGCGTGGCACTATATACTAACTCCTAAGCGCCTGGACCGATTTCAATGAAATTTGGTATGAAGGTTCAACTGCTCCCAAAATAAAACAAAGGCTATAAATATTCCAAAGACTTCCACAAGAGGGCGCTTTAAGAAGTGCACTTTTAAGAGTCAAAAACTCCTAAACACCTGGACCGGTTACTATTTAAACGGAATTCTACGTCTACACTTACGATACTTAATACGGTTTTAAACGGAAAGAGAAAGTAGATTGAAGAAAAACAGTCTTTTTATCGCAAATTTATTTGTAAAGAAAAGACAAATGGCAGATGCAAAATTAATTTTATTTACATAAAAGCAGATTCAATGCATTAAGCTGTAATGCAATGCAATTACCATTCTAAAGTGCTTATACGTGGCAATAGAAGCAAAAACCTAAGCTTGCTACGGTTTAAGACCTTAAAGTTCGGTTTTACTCCCCGTTTTAATTCGACGTATGTCATATACATACGTGGCTAAAGAAGTTTCACTTCAAAATACTACTTTGTACTGACTTTTAATCTACACTAAAAATGCACTTTGTGCTGAAATCTGAAACCTGTTTTTTTTTTTTATTTTGAAGATGTGCCCTTGTTTGTTTCTGATCATACCAAAATTTCGGCAATAAAGATTCATATTAACACCCAGCTCAAACACTTAAAAGTATTGAATATAGGACTTTTTTTTAATAACATAATGAAACTAGTTTGGCTTTTTCATATCGTTTGGGTTTGTGTAATTATAAACAATTTCTTTCATTTGCTGACATGCATTTCTTACTTTCAAGTACCTATATTTGAACAAGTAGTTTATAAAATAAATTAATATTACAAATGTTTTTAACTTATCTACTTTTTCATTCTTAATACACTCACCATTATAATCACGACCATTATGCCTTCCTTAGTCATTTGCATCTACCGTACTACCGATTAAAGTTTCTATACGAAAATCCTTTGTACTCCCAATTTTTTTCGATCTGTTATGTTCGAAATTTAGAGTAAGAATAGTCGGCTTAAAAATTGAATTTTCTTGGTAAGCTATAGAAGGATCCTCGTAGTTGGCAGGTTTTCGGTGGGAGAAACTTTCGACTGGACTTGTTGAAATAGGTAGTGAATTATCAGATATGTTTGAATTTTCGAATAATAGAATATAGGGAGATGATGTATTGGCTTTTCTACTGTTCTGATCTTTGACGTCTCCATCGTTGCCAAGCAGTCGTTTTTCGCAACTACTGTCAATGGAATCCGATCTTCGTGAATCGTTCTCGTTTTCACTCTCAACGTCAATTCTATCACATGATGTTTCCTCCGTGCTTTGGAAGTTATTTGTTAACACTTGATTACAACGTTCACTGTTCTGCTCTGAGACATATGGCTCTTCCCCGAATGAACTAAGGCTTCTGTTATTGCCATTTACATTTATGTGGTTTGCCAAATCATCGGAATCGGTTGGGTCGAGACCGCTAGTAGATCTTCTTAAAAGCGATACATTTCGCCTCAGCATGTCAATATTATCGATGTTTTGATAAGATGTGACATCAGTATTTGTATAAAACTCCAGCTTCTTCTCAACGGCTTGTGAAGATTCAAAGATGTCGTTAGGATTATGGATCATATCGAAACATTCTAGACTGCTACCAAAGTTATTCAAATTTAAATGAATAGGAAGAACTGGTACGGGTTTGCGTATCCAAAAAGGCGAAAACGGACCAAATACAGTAGGGAATGGAAACCTCTGACTAATTGGCGCCCTTTTATATCGTTTGCGTCTTCTTAGAAAACTTCCATTATCGAACATATCTTCAGCTAGTGGATCAAGTGTCCAAAAGTTTCCTTTGCCTGGATTTCCAGGCTCTCGTGGTACTTTAATAAAGCAATCATTAAGGCTTAAGTTATGGCGAATAGAATTTTGCCAAGCTGGGAATTTTTCTTTGTAGTAAGCAAACCTGAAACAAAACAAAATACTGCAGCTTAAGTCCTTTGAAACAATGCATTGTAGGAAGTAAATATATAATGCTAAATAATTTAAAGTTGAAGGCGTACATAGTTGAATATTACTTTTTTTCCAATTAACCAAATTAATTGAGGAGTTAAATCCAATAAAGGTACTTCTGTTAAAACTGCTTTATGGAATATCTTATAAGACTATTCAAAAACATTGAAAAAGTCTAAAAAAATTAGAAATTATTTGCATAACATCAACAAACACACAGATATATAATTTTTCCGGATCAAGCACCATAGTGACCTCTTTAAAAAAAAATTTTTTTTCGAAAATGTCTTTTATATATCTAACGATTGAGGCGGGGTCAAAAATAGGTTTACTTTTCTGCCAACGGTCTAGTGTACATATTGAATTATGTTGCTTTTTTCCTTCTACGATAGTAAAGTTTATATGTAGTTGTGTTTGCACTTCCATAAGAAACGTTTCATTTTCTCAGTTTTTCTCTACTTTTTTTCAATTTATGCTCAATTTATTTATATTTTTTTTATCTTTTGCACATAGATAATGTAAATTGATAACGAAGTTTTAAAAAAATACAAAAATAAGATTAAAAATTCTAAGTTTGCTGCCTAAATGACTGGCTAATTTCTGCCTCCTTGAACAGTTAGCAACTCCAACACCCGCCAAACTTCTGTTTTAATTTTTTTAAATTTGGTCCTTTTTCACAAAATTCATTATTAAATATACCCTGTCTGTCTATCTACATACCTGTCTCTCGACACGATTACAGTCGTAATTTTCAAGCTATCGTAATGAAATTAGAAAGTTTTTTAAAAGCGAAGGTCATATTCGAAAATGGACTAAATTGGATGAAAACCACGCCTACTTCCCATACAACTCACAATTGTGAAAACTCTATAAAGAGGCTTATATTTAAGCAACAAAAATAAACGTCTGTATGTGTGTAGTTTATATCAAACCTAAGGTGTGTTCGAAAAATGGGCGTTATTCACCCACGAACACGTATTAAAAACAGCGCATACATTTCAATATAAAATTTCATATTTATAAGAAGAGATATTTATCTCATATCCAGCTTATCTAAGAATTTAAGATATCTGAGAAATAAAAAATTTTTGAATTTAGTTGGCTTGGCTTTAATATGTCAACGGAATAAAGTACAATTCTTTTTTAACTAAATATTAAAACTAATCCATTTTATTCTCGAATTCGCAATATTGTTTTTTTCGAATCGTCGTCGAATCTTGTAAAATAAAATACATTTGCATATTGCTGCAATGAATCAACGCAACATTTTTTTTTAAATTCTTGAACCCCTCAGATTAAAAAAAAAAACACCAAATACCAAACACCAATTACCAAATTAATAAAGGGGAGTCGAACCCACGTCCCCAACCGCTTGTTTTCATAGTCAAGCAAATTACGAACCATAAAATTACAACTGATATAGGATTGTGGATATAGTGGAAGGACGCACCCAAGGGACGCACAGTGTGAAATTTGAATGATCTATCGGAACTAAATTTTAAATGTTTAGATAATGACGTGAAATTTACTTTGGTAGCTTAGTGATCTCCAATATGACTCTTTAGAAAAAATGGGGATGGTTTAGAAAAAACTATCACGCCCACCTACCATATAAGCGAAGAACCAAATTAACTTATTTTTTTATATTTTAAAATTAATGAATGGAAATTAATTAGTGCCTAATAGGTTAAATTGTCAGCGAAAACTATCCAAATGAAGTTGTCTTTATAATTATTTTACATGCAACATATACCTTCCTGCAACAATTTTTAACAATTTTTACCTGATTTAATTTTTAGTCAGGTAAAAAAATTTAAATTTTTATATTAAAGTTTTGTTTTTTTTATTTCAACGTTTCATAATAAGCAATCGTGGTTGTGGTATTCATTATAGTCGTCAGCATCGGAACTAGATTGGAGCTGTGGAGTAGCCTTCAACAATAATAACGTTTTTTTTTTAAATTCCTTTTTGGTGACACTTTTAATGTTAATTTCTCGCGATTAATGTAAGGAAAAAATATTTTAATTAGGAAAGAACGCGTAAAGTATTGAATGAATGAACTGTGCATTTCTCCCACCCCATAGAGGGGCAGCTTCATATACGTGAGTGCTGAAAATTCGATATTTAAAAAAATTGGTTTAGAAAAGAAGCAATAAGCTAGACAAATTTTTCCATTCTTTTTTTTAATGTGGGCAACCAAATAAATGTGATATAAACTTTGAGTTGTTATGAAACATTTATGGCTAAACCTAGATTAATAATTCTTTTTGTTTCTGTTCTGCTAGTGTATTTATTGATATAGATTTTTTTGTTTTTTTTTTTTGGGCGAAAAATATAAGTTTTATTTGCAAAAATTCGAACATAAGTATAATTTTTTTATAGTAAATATGCCACAATAATATACACGCATTCGCTTATCATAATCTGATAAGCGAATTAGAATTAAATCAAAGTGGTTCATATGAAAAGCAAACACATATCACTGAGCATATAATAGATGTATGTATCTATTGTATGCTCAGTGCACATTAGAGCGTATCACCAAAACTAACCTATTTTTGACCCCGCCTCAATCGTTAGATATTTGAAAGACATTTTCGAAAAAAATATTTTTTTTTTTTTAAAGTGGTCCCTATGGTACTATTTTGGTTTTTTCGTTATATCTTCGGTGTTTCTTGTTCGATCCGGAAGATTTTATATCTGTGTATTTGTTGGTGTTATCCAAATATTTTCTGATGTTTTTTTTATCTCAAATGTTTTTTTTCGACTGATTACACAATCGATCTTCGTTCCTACCATATTATCCTGCTCCAAAAAGTCCAACAAATTAAAGCTTTGAAAAAATCATTATAACCATGGGAAGAAGTGAAATCGAAAAAATGGATTTTAGGAGAACTTCCGACCTATTTTGCAAAGAATAACACTTTGGATCATAATCAAATTTTTTTTTGAATTTTCGAAATCTTTTCGGGATTCAAGGTGGCTGTAACGCTCGCAACTGTCAAGTTTCGCGAAAATGTGCCCCAATCGATTTTCGTCAGTGACTGCTGTGGCCGACTTATGTACTATTTGAACGAAACGCTCCGTGTTTTGCGAGTGGCAAAGATAATCTGTTGAAAATAAAACGTGATACAAACGGATTAAATTATGACGTCAACATAACATCATTCAATTATTTAACTAATGTTTTCTCTGGTGCTCACCTGGAATTTTAATGATTTCGTCTGAATACTGTAGATCAGAAAGTTGGTCTTGCTTGTAAAACTGGAGACATGGCGGCTCATTGATCTGAACTCTTGACCAGTCGATCATTTCAGTGCAAGTTGTGCTGCTATAGTTGATGTGGGGTTGGTGGTTGGGACCACGAAATTGCCGAATTTGGCTTCGATTGTGGGTTCTCGACACTATTGGTATTTTTGCGCATTGCCACAATCTTCAAACTTCGTCGTATATTTTTCTGTGAATGCACTGCGTTTGACTTTTTAATTATGCTGAAGAAACAACGCGTATTCCACCACAGTTCGTTTTGTTTGAAATTTTTTCTGTCCACGTCACGCGTACGGAAATGTATTTTGTTTTAATTAAGTATTTTTGCACGTTTTATGCGAATTAAAGGTCGATTTTATTGATCACTGAAAAATACCGATTTACTTTTTGATATGAAGTGACCGCTATAGCCACCTTAAATTCGAAATCTTAAATCTTAAATCCGAATTTCCAATTTCGAAAATTAAAAAAAAAATTATTATGATCCAGTGTTATTCTTTGCAAAACACGTCGGAAGTGCTCCTAAAATCCATTTTTTCGATGTCATTTCTTCCCATGGTTATAATGATTTTTTATAAGCTTTAATTTGTTGGACTTTTTGGAGCAGAATAATATGGAAGGAACGAAGATCGATTGTGTAATCAGTCGAAAAAAACATTTCAGGTAAAAAAAACATCAGAAAATATTTGGATAGCACCAACAAACACAGAGATATAAAATCTTCCGGATCGAACAAGAAACACCGAAGATATAACGAAAAACCAAAATAGCACCATAGGGACCACTTTAAAAAAAAAAAATATTTTTTTCGAAAATGTCTTTCAAATATCTAACGATTGAGGCGGGGTCAAAATAGGTTTATTTTTCTGCTATACAAGGTGATACGGTCTAGTGCACATATCTTATAAAATGAGTAAAAATCCCAAATGTATATTTTAAATCGATTCTGTTTGATGAACAATCTACTAAATTTTCATGTTTGTTTCCTTCAGACTGATTCTGACCTCTTGAGGGGTTCTTGACAATACTTCGATTTGAGTTATCTCTTCAACTTCTGACTTGGAACCTTCTCAAACTAATTGAAATATTTGGATGAAAATTAATTCAAAAGTAATAAAAAATAAGAAAGCCTGAATTTGAAGAATAGCGTTCGAGTCCCTCGCCACCGAGGTGATTAAGGAAATGTCCTCTTAAATTGTTATTTTTCGTTCTTTTAATACCCTAAACCTAAAAGGTGAGGGTATATTAACTTTGTGCAAACGTTTGTAACGCATAGTACCTATTCCGAAAAATAACCAAAGAAATAAAAGTGGCCGAGTGGAACAAACTGAAGCTTTAGTCTTATATTCCCTGGTCTTCTTATAATTATGACTTCCTCCTCACTGTTTGAATCACTTGTATAAATTTTTTACTGTTTTTAGTATTCGATATTTATTAAAATTTTGTGTTTCCAACTTGTAACTGTTTTAAAGAGACTTGCAAGACTGTCGAAATTTTTGACACTTTATCACAAGCTACAAGATTCAAAACAAGTTTAGAGAAACAGAATTTAATTTCAAGTACTTTTGACACTTGTAAATATGACAAATTGACTTGTAACTTGTATCCTACAAGTGTAGATTCCAGAAACAGATACTTGTAAAAATCTTCCGTTTTACAAGTATTTCTCTTGTATTACAAGATTTGTATTTTTTGAGCGGTCTTCCTCGTCTGGGTTGGCCACTGGGCACCACTGGGTACCGTATCCAATAATTTTACCGCTGGAGCTTCGTCGTTCATTCTCTCCACATGACCTAGCCAGCGAAACCGCTCTATTTTAATACGCTTGACTATATTGATGACGGCATATAGCTCATACAGCTCGTGGCTCCATCGTATTCGGTACTCGCCATTGACGCAGATTGGACCATAGATCTTGCGAAGGATTTTTTTCGCGAAATCTCCCAAAGTCCTTTCATCAGAGCTGCTCAACGTCCAGTAGGACGGGCATGATTATTGACTTATAGAGCGTCAGTTTTGTTCATCGAGAAAGAGCTCTGCTTCTCAATTGCCTACTGAGCCCAAAGTAACACCTGTTGGCAAGAGTTATCCTTCGTTTAATCTTAATACTGATATCGTTGGAGGAGCAAATGCTGGGTCCCAGGTAAACAAAGTCATTAGTGAGTAAGAAAGTCAGCCCACATTTCTGCATATTGAGTTTTTAAATTGGTTTGTTGTATCATAAAATAAAAGAATTTTATAAGGAAAAACAAAAAAAAAATTATTGTTTGTTAATCAAAGATTAATGGTCTCAGAGAAAACCCTTTCGGCTGATGCCAGTCTGCATTTAATTTTCATGCAACCATTTATCAATCTTTAATAGAATAGAAGTAGTTTTAGCTGCGGATATTTGCGGACACATTAAGTATTTATTGGTTTTCAGACACTTTCAAAAATTTAATTTCGATACTTTTAAAATCTACTTAAATTTCTTATTGCAAAAAAACATGAAAGTATTGATGTTAATTTAATAAAACTTTTGTCTGATCCAGCATATTCATATATGTATGATAAATTAAATAAGTTTCTAGTTAAGTTCTTACAAAAACTGTACAAAGTAAAAGCTGTAAAATTTATAAATAATTTTTGCTTTAATAAATAAATATTTAGCTTTTCTATTTATCTATTTATTTATTATTTGTCGTGCCTGGTGAAAATTTAAGTGTAGGAAGTAGAAGTAGAGACTAAAAAAATAAATGTTTTTTGTTAAAAAATATAACAACACTAAAATCGCTATTAATTAATTCCACTCGTAGCTTTAGTTTTTAATATTTTCTATAAAATATAACTATTAAACTTTAATAATATTACTTTTTACATTAATACACTTTCTTTAGAATATATTGAACATATGTATTAATAAAAATATTTAGCATATAAAATAAGCTCTCATTTAAGTGGTTGTGGATTTTTAAACTAAAACTTTTGACAACTATTTTACCATTTAAGCATAAATAACCTTAATAATAACAAAATAAATTTAATTTATTTTTTTAATTTGTAAGTGCACTCTATTGAGACCATTAAACCTCTGACTACATTTGCACAGCGTATTAACCATTACTTCAATATGATTTGAAAATGAATGACTTTCTATGTAAAATTTATTTAAAATTTATTTAAAAAAAAACACTTTAGTTAAAAACTAAGTGCTTAGTCATGCCATCTTAAATTGAAATAAACATTTTTCGACTTAAGAATAACCAACATGTAACATCAGATCAATTTTATTAGTAATCTAATTTTTTATTCTACAGAATTGAAAAAAGCCACACTGTGTTACAACGTGGTTTGTAGGGCCATTTTAATAGATTTTTTAAGGCAATGAAACTTTTTTGACGAATACTTTAGGATATACCTACAGCCTTTAATACTCATCGTTCAAAGATAATATATATACTTTAATATCAGATATCTCCTGCGCTGAATGAATATCTTATTTTGGATTTTGTCATTATTATATTAAAGTTAGATTTAACTCTTATAAAATAAAAGAATTGGATCATATTTCTCGAAAAATTTTAATTTTTGTTTTTAATGCAACTTTATTTGGATCCCACATCCCTCTAGCAGTAGCGAGTATTTCTAATTTTCGGAAGATTAATAAAAAATACGTGCAAAATGGACAAAACAATCGGACCAAAGAGACAAAGTAGAAGAGGTTACAACTTTAACGGAATTCTACGTCTACATTTACGATACTATCGAACGTCTACATTTACGATACTATCAAAACTGTTTCTTTTTTTATTAAAAATTAATTTTAAAAAAATTCACCATTGTGTAAAATTGATTGTAAAATGAGATTATTATTTTAAATTAAGTATACAATATGGGTACCAAAAATTTTTAAATTTTTTTTTAGAGTTAAAATTTTTTATTCTAATTTAACGGTAAATGTTACTATTTTATAGGGCTGCCATATAAATGTGGTTTTATATGTACCTTATACTCCAATAAAACACATTTAATTGTTTTTAAATCTCCATATTACCTATTGTTAACATATTTTTTCATAGCAAATATCATTTAAATACATTTTCTGAACTTTTTTCCAAAACTTATATACATCATTATACATTGTTGTGACCGTGGCGTGCAGGTTAAGTGTGTGGCTTAGCACGCTCGGAGCCCGAGTTCGATCCCCAGTCGCGGCGAAAAGTTTTTTCAATAAAAAATTTTTCTGATCGGTCACAACCTCTCTGCAGACAATGGCAAACCTCAGAGAGTAAATAATGCCATGTTAAGCTTCTTGAGAACATGAGCCGTTCGGAGTCGGCATAAAACATGTAGGTCCAGTTCTCGTTCAATTGTGTGCAAACATTTAATAACACACACAACACAATTGATCATAAGAAGCTCGGTCAAAGTCCTTTCAAGGGCTGAAATGGCCAATTTGTTTTTTATTTTTTTTTTTATATACATCATTTTTTTTAAGGAAAACTCAAAAAAATCTAGCCTAAAATCAAAATGATAACTTTGTAAGTGAATATTTCTTCCAATATTTCATGGAATAGCTCCATTAAAATTTTAAAAAATACTTTACTTACTTACTTAGGTGGCCATGACAACCCGTTGTCGCGTTACGTCCGATTTCATCAGCTCTCGCCAGGCGTCTCTGCTTCGCGCATGCCGTCTCCAATCTCTTTCACCAAGCGTGGTAAGGGCTTCCACGTTAGTTTTGTTTTGTGTTAGTTTTGTCGATCGAGAGAGGGCTCTGGAACCTAATTGCTTACTTAGCCCGTAGTAGCACCTATTAAAAATTGTTATTCTTCGCTTTATCTCCAGGCTGACATTGTTGTTGCTGTTTACGGCGGTGCCAAGGTATGTAAGCTCCTTGACAACTTCAAAGTTATATTTGCCTGCTGTAACATGGGAGCCTAGACGCCGCGCTTCCCTATTTGCAGACAGCATATACTTTGTTTTGCTCTCGTTCACCGTCAAACTGACTTTGGCTGATTCCTTTTCGATAGCGGCGAAAGCAGCAGTTACGTCTCTCTTGGTTCTGCCGATAATATCGATATCATCAGCATACGCAAGGAGCTGGACACCAGTGTTGCCGTTTGGATCCAAATGGATCCATTTGGATACTTTTTTACTTCAAAAATTGATGGATACTTATTTTTTAGCATTAGTGGAAATTTGGATACTTTTATTAAAAAATCTTTTTAGTATGAAAATATCGTTATATGAAATCTAAAAAGCCCTAAGTTACCAAAAATTCAAAATAGATGTTTATGCAAAATGTTACACTCCTTCTTCTGAAAACAACGATTTTATTAACAAAATTAACTTGAAAAATGTTTAAAATATATGGGCATTTCCAAAATCGCGCATGGGACATTTGTACGCATTCAAAGTAAAAAAACGGTAAAAAGGAAACGGTTTTTTTTTCTGATGAATGGCTTAACATATAGCATTTTGTTAGCTCTTTCATTGGTGCAAAGATTGATTTTGGGTAATTGAACATTTTTAAGATAATAGCAAAATTCAAGTGATTCGCACGGGACACGAAACATAAGTGGCTTGTGAGGTCAACCAATTCAAACGCCACTTTTAGCGAATCCAGAGGCAATATTTTAATGCAACTAATTTTAAACTCTTGTGCATTGATGCCTCTTAACAAGTGGTTATGATTTTTTCAAAGATGACTTGAATTTTTTTTTTTATTTAATTTGACGTAAATTCGCACGGGACATCGCGCACGGGACATTTTTTACCATCACTATTTTTATGTTTTTGTCATTGCTGTTGTTGGGAAATATTTAAAAAAACATATAGAAGAAATGTTTTTAAATTAACAAAATTGGGGATTCATTTATTTTCACAACAAGAAACTTATTAAGTATATTCATAATTTTTTTTTTCTTAATTCAAAGGAGATCCATTCAAATGTAAATTATAAAGAAATAGAAAATTATAATAAATTTCTTAAATACAAAAAATAGTTTCTTGCATGGAATAAGCGGTCCTTGCTGGTTTCACCTCTTGATAATTAGATGAGAAAAAGTGAAACTTAGATATACCCGGTATGCTTTTCACCTCTTTCCATTTTTCGTCTAAATTATATTCTAAAATATCTTTTTCAATTTCACCCGTTGACATAAATAATAGTTTTATACCCTTTATACAGTGGAGTGCACACTGATAAAAAGAAGCTGCATCCGGTAAAACATAACTTCTTGATTTTGTCATCTGCCAAACTTTTCGCTTTATCACTGCTCCAACTCCATCAACAGCTCCTTTCCCATGTGAGCTAGCAAAAAAATTCCACTCCAATGTAGGACATCCTAATAATTGTACTATATCAACTAGGCTTGATAATATGAATTTGTTTTTAAATTGCGAACAGCAGCCATCAGAAAAAATAAATATTTTTGATAAGCTCCCATATGACGTCTGAATTTCTCTTAAAATCACCATAAAAAAAACAAAAACGTCGTGCTTATTGTGCGTTAACTTGTCACTTATGACACCAAAACACTTTTTAACGCCTGCCAGCCATGCTACACAAATAAAAATGGATACCTGCCGATAACTGAAATGAGCACTTTGTATCTCATTTTGACATGTGAGCCTATAATTTTCGGCAAAATCAATTTGAATCGCCAATTCAGTTGATTTTAAATTTCCTTTGGTTTCATCAAAATATTTTTGCTGAACCCTTTTAATGCCATTTCCAAATCAACAATAAGATCAGACAGAGTTGCATCGGTTCTGGAAAGGGCCATGGTATTATCAATTTTGCGCCAATGCTGCCAACTTACTTCATCATTCATATTATTTAAATATGATAGAGGAATAAGTTGGTATCTCAAATCGGTTAAGCACTTCTTGCAATTGCTTGTCATGCAATTTTCACTAAGAATATTGCAGCAAACAGATTTGAGAAAGCTTTCGAAATTGCTGGGAAAAGATGGCATAATTTTTGCACAGCTTTCCAGCAAATAACCGAAGTTAGCATGGTGCATGCAAACACACATATTGTGTGGCGTTTTATTCATTAATTGTACATGACGTGGCCGCATCTTAAAAAAATAAGATTTACTTGGTTTTTCCTCGGGATTTCGTTTTTTGAAGAGCTCATATGCTTCACACACTGTCATCGTCATAAAACGTTTAGCAACTATATCGCCTGCTATAAAAAGTGTGTCCTTTTCTCCTGAGGCTTGGACACTTATATTTTCGTTTATATAAAACTCTTTTATTGAATTGTCTAAGCTTTCTGGCAGTGTCTTTTTGGAATTAGTTTTCTTAATATTCGTTTGCACGGTGTCTTTAAATTTGTTTAATAAAATTTCAAGTACCTTAACTTTTTTCTCTAAGTCTCTTGGCAGAGCAATCTCAACTTATCTCACAGCTTTCGAAAAGGTTTGCTCTTTTGTAGCATCTCTCTTCTCTGCGAGCTTTTGTCGATATTGTCTCTTACGTATGCGCTCAAGCTGCCTTCTTTTATCCACTACTTCATTATTACCATCCGTCACCGCTTTCCATCTTAGCCTAGTGTTCCGCATTCTTATCTTGTTTTTTAATTTATTGTTTTCCCATTTTATTGGACTTTCCTTCAACTTTTCTCTCCACCGTTTGCAAGTTTCTCTTCTTTTTTGGCAACTATTTTCGCTCATCTACATTTAAATAATTGAAAATTTTATATAATAACAAATAAACAATTTGTTTTTAAAATTATTTTGTTGCACTTACGGTCGCGCACAGGACAAACTTAAAATAATCACCAATCTCTAAAATATCACAAATCTTTTTATATCTCCAACTTTTTTTTATATATTGATGGCACACACAAAGTCTGTTTACAAAAAAAATTTGATGTAATTTGAGCAAGTAATTTGGATGTACTGATAAGAAATGTTGTTTTTCGATCGCGCACGGGACATTGCAGTAAGCGATAATGCAAATCATAATTTTACCGTTATTGGCACTCGCATATTTCCTTTTGCGTTCTCTTTCGACTCTTTGCTTTCTCTAAGTGATTTTAGAAAGCAAAAGTCAGAGCATAATGAATGCATCTGTTCTAGAAGTTGTTATCCAAACAAAACATGCCCTAAAAACATCATAAGCACAACAGGTGAGTTGGCGCGACTTTGCATGCGAATATTTCGAAATCTGATTTGGATAAATGCAAAATTCTTTCAATTTTGATCAATTTGAATATTTCTTAATGTAACCATGTTGAAAAAAAATCATTTCCAAGAACTTTTTTTTTGGCCGCGGTGGACCTTTCTGTGGAAATGCCCATATGGTTTTTTCAATTTAGAAAGTTTTTGCTTCTGTAAAATTTTTCGAAAGAAACTTCAACTTTTTTGATATCATGATATAGGACATTATGCTTTTGTTTGTTAGCATTACCATTAGTGTGTGTTTTTGTAATTTTGTATCACTGTGTACAATTAACTGTTATTTTTTGCTCCAACTAACGCACAGTCAAAAATAAAGGTCTGTTTCGGATCAAAAATCGATAACTTTTTTCTAAGTAGAGATAGTATTGAAATTGTGCATGAACAGAAGATTGTATATTACTGTGTTTACATGCAGAGTTAACTCGTGGTTAGGGTTTTCGTTGAGTTAAAATCACGGCGACGCTTATTCGATGCTGCTTACATGCAAGACGTCCAGTTGAGTTATATTTGTCAAGTTTATTTAGAGCAAATTGTTGGCAGCTCAACAGACTCTTGCAGCCGCCATTTTTTATTGAAAATATCATAATAGATTTTGACAGAAAGTACTCAGCTAAATCCAACAAGTTTCGTGGAGTTTTCTTGGGTTTAATGAAACTCAACTCATCCCTCGTTTAAATGCAGGGTTAACTACGAGTAAGCCCCGAGTTAAATCTGCATGTAAACACAGTATATGACGCTTCTATTTAAATACTTTTTATAAAAATTGATTGATTTAAAAATTAAAAACTACTTTTTTGTGTTTAAAATTTTAATACAATATCGTTTTTTTGCAATTTGGTGCCTGAATACTTTTTTTTTAAGTGGATACATTTGGATACATTTCTGTCCCTTTTATGGATACTTTTTTTAGAACCGTCGCGGCAACACTGCTGGACACCTTTGTAGAAAATGGGATCATTTCGTTGTACACCTGCCTTTCGTAGGATCCCCTCCATGATGAAATTGAATAGATCGTATGATAGCGGGTCGTCTTGTCTGAAACCTCGTTCGGTATTAAAGGTTTCGGAGAGGTCATTTCCTACCTTGACGGAGCTGCATGTATTGCTCAACGTGGTGGACTTGCCAGGAAGAAAGCCACACTGATAAGGTCCAATCAGTGTTTTGGTATGCGGCTTCAATCTTTCACACAATACGCTCGAAAGAACCTTGTATGCGATGGAAATAAGACTGATACCTCGGTAGTTGGCGCAGATTGTAAAAAATTGATTTAATGTAAATTCAAAATGTGTCTTCTTTCTTTTTTAATAATTGTACGTATTTAAATTTTTTTGTTTTAAATAAGCTTATAAATTATTCAATTTTCTGAAAAACCAGTACTAATTAAAAGTTTTTATAATTTTTTTTGGAATTCAAAATTTACGATTAAAGTGTGCTTAAATGTGCTATTAGAAATTGTGTGCTGAAACACATAAATTTTGCAAAAAAATTAAAAGCACTTCAATATCAACTTCAAACAAAGGTAAATTGTGTAATTTAAACAACATTTTTTTTTAAATTTTTATATCTTTTTTTTTAAATTGAGTATTTATGTTTTCAATTTCAAGTTTTTAATGAAATTTATATTTTAATAGTATTAAAATTTTTAAAAATTAAGGTACATATGAATTACAAAAATGAAAAGTTTTAACAAAATCATTAATGCAATAAGATTTAGTGCACTATGAACACTTGACTTCAGAAACTTTATCACATAGATAAGAATTTTTATTTAAAACGTTTAAAAAACAGTAATCTACTGGATTAATAAAATATCCTGGTTTTTCCTGTATATATTCAGCTTTATACCATGCATATTTGAACAAATTTAAGTAACGAGGGGAAGAAAATTGATTGTGAGTCAGTAACTGTATTTATATTATTGCGTTGCAATGAACTAGTATTATATTGGAGTTACAAGGAGAATTTTATCTGACAAATGTTTTAGAAAATTCTTGCAGGATCAAATACAAAAAACATCAAGCGGTTGATGCATGCCTGTTCAAGAAAGTTCAAAAGAAAAAAATCAAAAACTCAAATCGGATGGATGATTACGTGATGCCCTTCGTGTTCGTCCTTGAGACAAAATATACAAGACCAGCCCTTTAAATCTGAGTATTTTGAAACGTAAAACATTGCTGAATTACAAAGAAGGCTTCGGAAAACGACGATCTTTTGAATTCTATATCGAGTCTTGGTGAGTTGGATGTAAGCAAAATGATACCTTTGAAAAATCTAGGTAAGTAAGAAAAATTAAACAAAATCTTTGATCATCAAGAGAAGAGGCTGCTGTAATCAAAGCTTATTTGAATTGTCGAGAGGATAAAACTGAAAGCACAATGCAAGTTTTGTACAGGCAGTGAGAGGTATTTAGAGATACATACGTATGCACCTTATGCATCTGTGGTGACCATAGCATGCAGCACTGCTGTATGCGAATCTACGTTTTCAGCATTGACTTCAATCAATGCCTCAAAGCCTCAGAGGCTGTCAATGGGTCACGAAAGAATGGCAGTCATTGTGTTTTTAGCCTCTGAAAAGAAAATAATGAAGTCAGTTGTTCTAAATACAACATTCCCACGTACTTGCCCAATTGGCCCGCGTGGTCCTTCATACAAAATATTTTCTATATTGAATTTGTCTTCGCGCAAAACCAAAAACAAAGAACACCTGCTCAAAACATTATCACAAACCGTACTCGCATTTTCCAACGCGATTTTCCAGGCAGCCCCGGTAGTCGAGTGGTAAGAGTGCTTGACTTAAAACTTAGAGGTTCCGGGTTCGAACCCCAGCTAGGCCATGGTTCTGCGCTTTTACCGTTCTTTAATTCTTTCCACATTACTTATAAACTGAAATTAAAAATTCATCAATATATACAGACTCTGGAAGTTCTTTTTTGTGGTAGAGATGTTTGTGGAATGAGATTGCTTAATAACACTTGTCTCATAATCAAATTCGAATGTTGTTTCTTCACTTGTTTTTCTTGATTTCCCTATCTCTCCTACTTATTTACCACCTCATTTCCGAACCAAGACAGACTTGACTGAATAGGTTGGACACCTGAAATCCTTGGTACAAAACTAAAAAAAAAATATTAAAAAAAGTAAACAAGTTATAAAAGTTTTGTAATTGTAATAAAAATAACACGCAAAGCAATTTTTCGTTTGCCACAATTGAAAAATTCAACAACTTTATTTCGTTTGCGAGCTGTATTTGCCGCAAACGAATATTCAGTTGTAATCAACTTAAAAATATATGTTACTTGAAACGTAAAAACATCGAACTTAATGAAATTTTATCATTGTTTTGGAAGTTCAAGTTTCGCCGAGTGTGATGGCGTTCGAGTCTAGAACTCGATTGACCACCGACGAGAACACCAAAGATTTGTTTTGTTTTTTTCAAAATTTTTTTTTTACGGTTATTTTTGACCAAGCAGTCAATGAAACTGAATAAATTAAAAATTAAAATTTTTGATGTTTGCACTGCCGGGATTTGAAACCACGTCTTCCACATGACAGTCTAGCACGCTTCCATTGAGATATTTTGAGAAAGTGTGTATAATAAATTTTTTTAGATAACATATTTGTATGTCATAAAAAATTTATCTCTTTTCTATAAATGAAGTTTTCAGTTGAAAAAACAAATTTTCGGTTGCTGCAATTTAAAAATAACTTACGTTAATAGCAAACGAAATTAATTTCTTGCAACTTAATAAAGCTTTTCCCGCAACTGACTTTTATTATGACAAACGTTTGCAAAAAATTACTTTAAGCACGACAAACTAAGTTCGTTAGCAGCAAACTGGCGATAATTTTTTTTCTTTGCATATAGGTTGTTGCAGAGCACTGCCAAATACAATTCGCACTGATCTAAATTAAGTTCTTCGCATTTTTAACCCTTTCGACCGCAACGAAAAGGGCGGGGGGATTGCTTACAAGCAACTTTGATTTCTTAGCACCGTTTAATTTGAAACAAATGAAACTAACTCATCAACGAAGACATCGAATTGAATAATTGCAGTTTTTGTAAAAAAAAAATTACAAAAAAGTAATAATTTTGTTGCGGTCAACATAACTACGACGCATTATTAAGCATACAGTTAAGTTTAAACAAATTGAGCAAAAAGTGCAATTAGTGCAGAAAATATAAAATAAAAAAATATATATAGAAATCGTAAATTTAAAAAACAAGTAAGCAGTTTTAGCCATAATATGCGAAATAAAAATACAAAAATAAAATATTTAAAAAAAGTACATTATTGCAAACTGACATACATGTGTTTAACATTCAACACGATAACTCTAGAAGTCTGGAATCTTCAAAAATGCTTAATTTAGATCTAATAAACACAGGAATTATGAAAATACAATTTTTAGACAGCTAGTTCAGAAGCGGGGTCGAAAGGGTTAATGATATGACGAATTGAAGAATTCGATTGTTTAAAGGAAGGACTTTTTATTATTTTTTATTTTGTTGTTGTTACTCTATAATTTTTAATTATGTTTGGTACCTAAATAAACAATAATACTTGTACAATTACTTATTATCTGAATGGTGAAAGAACACAATGGAATCTTTGATCATTGGTGAATAAATAAACGTTTTGACCATCCTACTCCTAACAATTAAGTACTGCCTGAGTACATGTACGACGAAATCCAGAATTAACCAGTAGATAGATTCCAGGATTTGCTAAATCCTTTGCTAAAAATCGCTAAAATGCTAAAAATCTAGTATTATCCGAAATTTTAGCGATTTCGCTAAAATGCGATTCTGAACTTCACATCGCTTAGCTAAAAACTAGTTGTTTTTTCCACCGTAGTGGCGCACAAGTTTTTCAACGAGAGCTGTCAAATTTTCTGTTTGTGTGTGTAAGCATTGAGGTTACAGTCAAAGTAATAAATTCTTGTGAGCTTCAGTGTCGGTAAAATTTATTAAATAAGAAACATTATTAATTATAATAACAGTATGAGTGTCTTATCAACTGTGTCTTATTAAATTCGCGTTCTAAACATTGGAATAAAAAAAATTTTACTCTATTGTTTATACGTTTTCTATTGGCGTACATATCTTAAAAAATATTTTTATGAAACTAGTTCTAGGTTCAAACTAGTTCTTTGCATAGACTGCTAAGTAGCTTTCTGATTGAACTTCGAAAATTGTCAAAGATCTAAAAAAGTCGTCCTAATTCGAAAAAACTTTTTTTAAAATAAAAATTTACTTGTTTTATTTCTGAATTTCGTTTTCATTTCTTTTTAATTTATTTATTTTGTTTTTTTTTTCTTCCATTATCGCGTTTGTTCTCAACTTGTACCATCTGATTCGCAGTTAAAAAACTTATGTTGAAATTTTGCCTTTGCCTGGTTTCGATCCGTTGTCTCGCCGGTTTGTAGGGAACTCATAATAAACATAAGTATATTTCGACTCATTATGCTGATTGGGTATGGCTTGTTCGGTTATGTTTATTGCTTCTGTCGAAGAATGTTTATATTTTTGGTATCGAAATTAAAGAAATTAACTAAGAATACAACAAAAATACTTTTTTTAAATATGGCTTAAAATATAAAAGAATTCTGTTAAGTAGTAACCTTTCCTGCTTTGTCTCATTAGTCCGATTGTTTTGTCTATTTTGCACATATTTTTAATTTATCAAATAATTAATAACACTCACGTGATGGACTTCTTATCGAGACCAGAACACAGAAAAAGTTTAAAGTAAGCATGATAAATAGAGCAAGATCTTTCAATAATTTTGTTAACTTTGACGAGTTGAGTTCATTGACTTAGTTGAAAAGAAAGCTAATGCTACGTCTACACAGAGAGTAAAGTTTGAGTTACCAGTACAAAGCTGAGTTTTCCCATTTAACGAGAAATAAACTCTTGCGTTACCAGTACAAAAATGTACGATTTTACTCAACTTAACCATTGAATAATTATAATATTTGTAATTATTCAATGACTTAACTCATTATATATTCTGAGTTTTTATGACTCAATGTAAAAAGTGCCTAAAAGTACACTACAAAATAATATAAATGTTTATATTCAGTGATATTTTTCATGAAAGAAACTTTTTTTTACAAGAACTGTCAAAATAGAACAGCTGATTCGTTAATTATACAATTTATTTTTTCAACTATATATTATTTTTTTGCGAACTACACAAATCAGACACAGCATAAGCAGCTGATGATTGATTTTCTTATATAAACACATGCATTTTTCTTCTTAAATTTTACTATATTGTGACTCTAATATAATAGTGACAAAATCCAAAATTTGATATTAATTCAGCGCAGGATATATCTGATATTTTAGTATATATATTATCTTTGAACGATGAATATTAAAGGCTGTAGGTATACCCTAAAGTATTCGTCCAAAAAGTTCTATGGCCTTGAAAAAATCTGTTAAAACGACCCCATACAAACCGCGCTGTAAGACGTAATTCTACGTCAAAATTCTTGTAAATGTCCAAATTTTTAACAAAATAAAAAATTTTACTTTACACCTGAATATCTCTCGGTTTAAATATATCAGAAAATAGGAAATATCCCACTAAAAAGCTTTTTTTGAAAAGATTTAAACAATCATACGGAAAACTTGATGCATTTTTCAATTAAATTATTTTCATAAGAATGTTAAGAATGTTGACAAAAACTTTTTCGAAAAAATAGAATAAAATTTAATAAATAAATTTGGTAAAGAATAAATTACACTTTGGAATTATAGGTATAGGAATTCGGTATTCGACCTCAGTTTACACATGCCGTTCATGTGTAGCATTTTATGGGCGAGGGCCATGGCACGTTTGAAAGAGCCCAAATTTTCGATATAACTTTGTTAATATAAGTACGGTGACCATAAATTTAAATTAAAAAATAGAAAAAAACATGTTATTTGTTTAATATTAAAAGTAATAAAAATTCACAAAAAAACATATATCGCATTCAATTGGCTTTGATTTGAATTAACAAGAGCATAAAAAAAAATTATTGGTATTTTTCTGAGGTATAAATTTCCTTAATTAAGTGTTCCTCACTTTTTAAACATTCCTTCAACTCTTAGCAATAAAGTTCATAGTTGCATTTTGTTATTTAAAAAGATTCTTCAGACTCAATTTTCATTCGGTATTTTGAAAACATCAGTATTATAAATTGTTTGAAATAGACACCCTTTCGGCGGGTGTATTTGAACCAGGTAGACGGAAATTAAATTCTACTATTTTGGAAATATTTTGACAAGGTATGGAATTTTTTATAAAGTATATCGATATTGATTAATATAGTGATCAACAAAGAGTTGCCACTAGTAGAAACTTTTTGACACACATGGCGTATGAAAACAGAACAAAAACCAGAACATTTGCGTAAAACAGAACATTCTTGTTATTTTCTATTAAAACAAAATTTGCAAAACAAGCGCATTAAGGAGGGACATAACATTCGCGGCAGAGAAAACAGACCTTCTTTTAAAAATTCATAACTCAGTCAAAAACAAAAATTTTTCCAAAATTTATTTTCAATGTTCCATTATTATTGTAGAGAATTGAACAAATTACAAGAAAAACTAATAAGGTATATCTTCGACTGGGCCGAAGTTAAAATACCCCCACGGCCGATTCTTAAAGGTAAAATAATCTTAAATTGGAGAGCTTTTTTTATGAGATTTTGAGAGATTTTATTATTTTTATCTGTCTAAAATACATACATATCAAATTGTTTTCCTACAGCTTAAATATAAGTCATTTTATAACGTTTTCAATTTTGGGGTTGTATGGGAGGTGGGCGTGTTAGTTTGTGTATCACGCCCATTTTTCTAACACACCTCATTTTTGTCATGGAATACACGAATATCAAGTTTCCGTTTTGTACCTTTAATATTAGCCTCTTTATAGGGTTTTCAATTTTGGGGTTGTATGGGAGGGGGGCGTGTTAATAGGTGGATGACGCCCATTTTTCTAACACACCTCAGTTTTGATATAGAATACTTAAATACCGAGTTTCCGTCTTGTAACTTTAATATTATCCTCTTAAAAGATTTTTCAATTTTGGGGTTGTATGGGAGGTGGGCGTGTTTGTGGGTGGATGTTGCTCATTTTTCGTACACACCTTATTTTTGACATAGAATATACAAATACCGAATTTCAGTATTGTAGCTGTAATATTAGCCTCTTTACAGAGTTTTCAATATTGGGGTTATATGGGAGGTAGGCGTGGTTTTCATGCAATTTAGCCCATTCTCGAACTTGATCTTAGTTTTTTAGAAAAAAGCTCAAATATCGAATTTCAGCACGATAGCTTCAAAATTACGGCTGTAATCGTGTCCACAGACAGACAGACGGACAGACAGACGGACGTGGCTAAATCAACTCAAGTGGTCATGCTGATCAAGAATATATATACTTTTCTATACCTAACACGCCTCCTTATGGGCGTTACACACGTCGTGACAAAATTAATATACCCCTTACGCAGTACGCGTGGAGGTATAAAAATTTAAAGAAATATGTTTTTCACTCCAACATGGTTTTATAGAACTCCAAACTGGCGGCAGAGAAAAAAACGGGGCCTCGTGGTTGCAGCGCTGGGAGTCGCAAAAATTGTCCGATCTGGAAAAAAAATTACTTTTTTAAATCTTAACGAAATTGGTTATCGTAAGACAGGAGCTTTTTTTAAACTTTTTTCAATTTTTGGTGATGTTCCAAATTTGAAAGTGTGTTTTATCGAAAAAAATATTGACTTTAAAAACTCATAAAAAATCGAAAAAAAAAATTAAAAAAAGCTCGTGTCATACGATAGCGAATCAAGTTTAAAAAAAAAAAAAAAAAAATTCGGCAAAAAATGAGCCCGCTAGTGCCGCAACCAGTACGAAATGCATGGTTTCGAGATAAACGCGTTCAAAGTTTGTGAACAAAGAAAAATGCAAGGAAAATTAAAAATGCGCTCTCACTAATCCGGCTGTAACTTTTAAACCCGTAGGAATTTTTCCATGAAATCTTAAGAATATTTACATATATAGGGGTGAGTGGGGTGTTGTGGGACATGGGGTGTTGTGAGACACGTCAATATCTGACATAGTGGTAATGTTATGAATGCTCACAACAACTGTTAGATATTTTCTCAATGGGATCTCACTTATTATGTGCACTCATCGCATTGACACGTGTTCCTAGTGTCTGTAACAATTTTTAGTTTTGATCGCGCTCTTAAAAGAGTTTTGTACAGTTTGCCTTTGTGGAATTTCCAGAAACATTGCCAATCAAACGTGAAGGTAAATATTTATTAAAATAATATCTCTTCCATTGCCTTCAAGCCCACCAAAGTGATTTTGCAAAAAAAATTGCGGGTGATGATGGCGCAGTGGCCATTTGAATATGTCGAATATGGGGTGTCGTGAGACAGTAAATATGGGGTGTTGTGAGACAGTTCATTTTTGTTTTTATTTCATTATTTTTATAGCCATCATGCCACTAAATGCATATAAAGTATCGCCAAATCCAAAAGGAAATGTCGCATCCATCCACCTACTGGCAGCCATCAAAGAAATTGCCATAAAAAATAATAGTTTTCGAGTTGTCTGCAAATCATATAATTTTGATAAATCTAGAGTGTATGGAACCCGTTATATGGAAAAGTTGAAGACACAATTTTTTCCGCATCGGCTTCAAATGATAAATTAGTCAGTTTTGTTGCATAGCAAAGTGTCAAAACTGGCAGGAAACCAGTTTTTCCAATATTTTACAAATTAAATTGGTTTTTCTCACAACACCCCACTCTCCCCTACAAAATTATAAAAAGAAGTCAATTTCAAAAACTGCCAATGTCATGTCCCCCGTTAAAAGTCACCGTTAATATAAGTCACAAATCTATGAACCTCGATACGAACTTACTAATCCGGGGGAGGTGGCATAGCCTGGTTTGATAAAAATTTTTCAAACCAGGGCCTAAAGAAAGTTTTAAATATCTTATATATGCATATCACTTATACTTCTCTCATATACATCATTCACTTTCGATTATATATTCATTATCGACAAGACTTATCTTTTTATTTTAAAGTGTACGATGCACAGAAGTTTTTGATACTTTTAGAGAAGTTTAATTCTTTTTAATATAATAAAGGCGATTGACCGCATGATTTACTCCTTCAAAGTAACCCTTTAATCTAGCTCCTTATTATCATTATTTGTATAATTCTTAATTAAACCATTTTCGTCCCAAAATAACGTAAAATTTTCAATTTTTCAACCACTTTGATTTTTTTTGAGCAAATAACATATTTTTGCTCAAGCTTTTCATATCATACAAGATATTAAAATAAGGTTTTTCACAACTTGAAAAACGCAGTTGTATCATTGTATTCGAATTCAAGTCGTATTCAAGTCGTATTATTATTTGAAAGAAAAACAAACATTTGAAACAAACAATTTGAAATAGAAAAACAAAAACAACGTGAACACGACGAAAAAATTAATACAACGATACAACTTATTTTTACAGTTGTGAAAAACCAAATGTTCTTTCCAAATCTGACAGCAGATTGACGCTTTATTGCGGCATGTTTTTTAAAATGCCGGCGATTGAAACGACTAAAACTTTAAGCCAATAATGTATTGTTCTATTTCTCTGGATCTAGTGACATTTACAGTATATAGGATCATAAGTGAAGGGAAATCAAATATGGCGGATTCTAGATTGCCCTCTTCTAGATTTTGAACATTCAAAACGAAAAATACAATATGGTGGACAAATTTTTTAAATTGTATCGATTTTAGACTGAAATAAATATATAAATATGTTATTTGGGTCGCTGATTAAGAATCTGGGAACAAATTTTAAAAATTCAAAATCGCGATTCTAATAAGTGCAATTAATGAATATATGAATTTGGCCGAATTTGACTGTCTATATTGCTTTTTGAGATCAGAAGATAAGGAATATGAAAATCTCCTCACAAACAGCCCAGCAAAATCTTCGCTTACATGTAATCGAAAAAGTAATCCAGAAAATTTCATTCATCGCTTACCCTCTCGCTTACAGAACCCATTATTTTTATACAGGCATGTCATTGGAGGTAATTGATGAAGCTTTCGCTTGACATAGAAGTACATATGTATGAGCTTATAAATCTTGCTGAATAACTACTTCCTAGTCATCAATTATTTGTTAACAACTTGGAAGTTGTTGAATAAGTTATTTCTGTGCAGAAATTATGAATGCGCTCCAAATATTGCATAAATAGGTTATTTTAGTACATTTCTTGCTTATTAGTAGGAAGATGAAAAACACAAATTTTAATAATTAGCCAATTTCTTTTTTAAAATGAGAAAAAGGTTTTTATTTAGTATGTGAATTGAAAGTATTGAAATAAATTGAAATAAACTATACTTATAAAATCTTTGGTTAAAATTACACAATAAGTACAAAAAACTAGATTATAAACTTAGTCACAGTATAGGTATTAGTCTGCAAAGACAGTTGAAGATAGATCATAAAATATTTAATGACATCATTCCATTCATCTCTCTCTTTGTTCTTCTACTAAAATATACAAAAACTGGTTAGCATATTAAATGATTAGTTCAAAAGTGGAAAATTACCGTAAGACATTCATTATGGTGCACTTTTTATTTTCTGCATTTCGTTATTTTGGGTCGTTTTTATTGTTTTGAATATTTTTAAAATATCAACATTTCACACATTTTTCTAAAAAACATTTGACGCTTTTGAAGTAAAAAACAAAAGTCATACAAAAAATTTAAATAATCTAAAAAAAGCAAACATTTGAAAAGCACAAATGCCTTGCATTCCTAACTGCATTACGAGTAATATACAATATAATGCATTATTGGTTCATCGGCATTTATGTAATGCGTTTTATAGTCGAATACAAATCAAGCCTTTACGAAAAATTTTGCTGGGAGGCGACATCAAAATAAATTTCATGTCTGCGTGTTAACGTATATTCGTTGAACATCACGTTGATGAATCAAATCTGATTCCATGTTCATAATCTTCTAACCTTTTCTTACCTTGAAAAAAAATGCCATTTTGAATCCGCCTTGTTTGATTTAAACTCACAAATTAATAGTCTCATCTTTCAAAGGAACTATTTATGCTACCAGAAACAGAGAATTAGCAATATATTTAATTGGCTTCTAATTTTAATGTATGATTATTTCAATTTAGAAATTCGTAATGTTTTTTACTTTGAACCGACATTTTCAAAAAATTTACCCAAAAAGTGTCAATCTGCCGTGAGATTCGGAAATATTATGAAAAACTACTGAAACTACTACTGTTATGAAATTTTAACTTCAATATAACTCTTTTTTTTTAACTTCAGATAGCTCTTTTAAATTTTAAATTATTTCTTCTGCGCCAGCAACGCGGCCGGTTCCAGCTAGTAATTTTATAAAATGTTCTTGAATATTATAAAATTCCAATAGTTTGTTTAGAAATAACTTATAAAGCTTTAAAAAAGTAGAATTGACTAGACATTGTCGTATTAAAGTAACGAGTGCTTGTAAAAAGGTATTGAAAAGAATTAATTGAACTTGATAACTGTATGTTTGATAACTCTTATCTAAATTATATTCTAGATATTTAACTTCTTAGTTAGGTTTATTAAAATTGTAATTGAAGTCTTGGATTTAAATCAAAATTTTCAGACTGTTACAAACTGATTTTTTTTATTTTTCAAGTTTGTATATTCTGCTTATGATGTAAAGTTCGCCCAAGAATACAACTTCAAATTTAAAATTTTAAGTAATGTAGAACAAAAATATATTGCTTGTTTGTACCTTAAACACACAAGCATCACTTGTTTTTGTATATTTAAATTCCACAAAGCAGTGTTCTTGTTTATTATTAGCCAACTTGAGTCTCATTAACGAATACCTTGACAGACTAGTTATGGAAAATGGTGGCTCGGAAAAGTCGAATTATGTTTAATATACAAACGTTGTAATTCGTTAAAACATCTTTGGTTGTTTCTCATTGGATGATTTCGATTATCCTTACCTAGTCATTATAAAATCACATATTCCACTGAGAGTTAATTTCTTCTGCGGCGACTGCAGGATAGCCATGGTGATGAGAGCTATGTATGAGTAGGGTGGCTTCACCAGGGGTGTATTAGAGTTGCTGTTGCAGACGTTGTTGCTGCTTCTGTCGTCGCTTGTGCTCGTATTGGCTAACGGACGACTATTGGAGGCGGGTCGTAAATCCAACGGAGGAGGTGATAGCGACACTGTGGTATGCATTGTGAAGGAGAATTTTTCAATGTGTTGAAAGTTAGGTGTTTTTCTGGACAAATTTTCACGGGATTGTTATCCTTTTGACAATTTAGTTAAATTCACTTTGATAAAATTTCATTGATGCACACGCTTATATTTATTTATATAATTTACAAAAAGAAATTTCCTTTGAAAAATTTGTATTTATTTGTTAAAAACTTAAATTTCTTCAACCACTTATTTCCGTTTTAATATTCATTAAATATATTTAACCACAACTTCCGATGAGACCGAACAGGAAGCTACGCTCTGATATTATTTAAAATTGAACAAATTCCGATTTGAATTTACAATTATCTGAAATTCCGTCCGACTGTCTGAATTAAGAGGAATCTTTATACCAAATGTTCACTGAATTGAAATGAAAAGCGACAATCTCTCGCCCAAATTTATTTCTATGCAACTCAAAAATTTATTTATCGAAACCACTGCATCAGCTTTTGTCGTAGCTCCGATGTTTTCGTATCTCAAACATTTCAGTTTTTGTTGCGTTCCTGCTGCTGTTGTTATTGTCGTGTAGATAAGGAAGGTACTATTGGCTGACTAAGTGGTGTAAATGAGTAGCACACTCTAGTATACAAAGTTTTCAGAGACGCCACACGCGCTGGTAGGAAAAGGAGAAAAAACTCTACATCCATGCAAACATGGAGGGATGAATCCTGGCGTCGGAAAATCCTCTTAAGGACGAGGCGAATATAAGTAAGGAGACAGAGAAAACGGGACGCGAGAGCGGTGAAAAATGTTGTAGTGTCATGAATAAAAGATTTGTTTTTCATTGTACATCAAAGAGGGATGAATTGAAATGATATGATGTTTGCTAATAGAAATAATAGCCTCAAAACAATGTGTTGATTTTCTGGTAAATAAATCGACACATAACACGGTCTGGTAACCATGTAGCTCGTAAAAATAGAATATTTATTCGATACATTGTTAGTATTAGTTAGAATAAATTTAATTGACTACACATATATAAAATTCTAAAACTTAACAAATGTTCTTCTGCAAGAAAAATAATGTTTCAAAGAAATTTTAAAAAAATTTTAAATTTAGATAAGACTTACGACAATTTAAAGTACAATCGTATCATTTCAATCGATGTATCTTTTCCGGATAAGATCCCAAGTGGAACCGGGACTACGTGGGCAAAATTTTTGGGGGCTTCAAATTTTTAAAATATAAAACGTTTTAATATGAAATTCAGTTTTTTTTTGGCTTGGTTTAAATTTCGAATTTTATTTTTGGCAAAGTTTATATTTTGGTAACTGACTAACCGAGTATTGCTAACATATTGTAAAATTTTCAAGCAAATTTACCGATTAGTTTTTTGGCAAATTTGCTTTGTGAAGGCAACTTTTACATTTTGACAGACCCCATATTTCAAAAACCACTGTAATCATTGATATCTACAAAACCGATCTTACGATCTTACAGAATTTTTTCATGACTGTTTTGAAAACCATTTCTTTGTGTATGATTTGGATGACTTTTTTTTCGTCTCTCAACCTCTCAAACTAATCGCAATTAATTTTCAACAAAAACTTTTTTCAAAAACACTTACCAATGCATTAAATTTGAAACCACTTTTTTCGGGAATGGTTTTAATAAAATCTTATAGAAAATTTTCCGATTTTAATCAGTTTTGCACCACATATATTAAATAGCAGTCATTGGATGGTAGTCATTGGTAAGTAAGTACAGAGTTAATTAAGGCTACACTCAGAAAAAAACACATATCTTTCTCCGATAAAAAATTTCTCTATTTTCGATAATAGCAATTTTCTCTTTTTCAAATAAAATGTTCTTCAATAAGAAGAAATTTTCACATTTTCAAAGAAATATTTCTTCACTTTTGGGATTCAAGTGAATTTATTGAAAATGAGAAATTGTTCGCATATTTTGATAAAAAATTCACTATGAGAAGTATTTTCTTCAATAAAAACAAATCTTTTCTCAAAAATAAAGTCTTTTCCTCTAAAAACGATATATTTTTATATATTTTTCTCTTTGATCACATTTAGAGAAAAGCATTCTCTGGAGCAAAGTCTACAACATTTTTCTCAAAATATGATGCCTTTTTTATCATATTCCCAAAAACTTTTTTCTGAGTGTACCTTTTACCTTGGCGACACATAATGTAATGCCTTGCAAAACGCGCATTCTCGTACAATGCATTTTCCTACAATGCGAAACCCATCTACCGTGTTATGGGGATTAATTTATAACTTACTTTTTTTAAGAATTTTTTTATTGCCAATTTTTATAAAGTTATGGAGGTATAATTGTTCGTTAAAAGAAAATCATGAATATGGTGTCATTTTAAATAAATCCTATTTCCGTCATCTCTAACCCAATTTTTATATATTAAGCGATTTTTTAAAAAAATAAAATATATTTAAATATTTAAAAGATAAATATAAAAAAAAAATATTTTTGGAATTGTTATGCTAGAAATGCCAACTTAAAAACTTAGGCTTAGAATTTTTTTTTTCAACTTTTAATTTTATTCACTTGTATTTGTAGTAGTTTACAAAATTTTAAATGTCATATTAATTCTGATTAACTTTATTCTAGGTGAAAAAAAACGAGAGGCAGAAATGCGTGAGTTCGAGAAAATTGAGATGCTTGGCGACACAGTGGCGTTCCTGGGCTTGGTGTCACCCATATAAGAAATTTCTAAATGCAGTAAGAAATCAATTCGATGTGATTTAGTTTTTTTATTATTATCTTTATGTTTTCCGAAAAAAAGGTTAAAAAAAGAAAACTTATTAAGGACGTGGTAAAGTTTTGAACATCTCAAGAATATTGTATTGAATTCTGAGCTCAATCGGAGCAAAACTGCCGGATTTATGACAGCTTGAATGACCGTTGCTCCAGCTCGGCTATACCAGTGAAAAAATTTTTAAATCGATTTTCCCAAACATGTAATTCTTAAAGTCGGTGACCACAGTTCAGAAAAAACTACTGATCAATCGTTTTTAAAATTTCTAAACATATTGTACATTCAAATTACTCTCAAATAACATTGAGTTTTTAAAATTTTTCAATTAGTATCTATCTTAAAATGATAAATAGGTCCATTTTAGTGCAAAAAACATCAACATTTCATCGCGTTCACTGCAAAAAACAATTATTTCGAGGCACCAGCTGAGAATTATTTTTTAAATTTAATTTATTGAGTCTTTTTTCCAATCGAATACAGTTAGGACAATTTATATTTAAGAATTATAAGGTAGATAACTTAGAATTATGATTGTGTTATTCTAAGGAGTTAAGAATGAGTAAGCAATATGCTTTATTTTTCTTTTGATTGTAATACATACATGATTGTGTTTTGTTTTCTTTAAGTTGGTACTGCTTGCTCTCGGCATTAGTGAGTATCATTGAGACGTGTTGTCTCTGTTATGCAAAAGTAAGCTTACAAACTAAACAAACAAACACTTAAAACTACCCTTAAATCAAAATTCAATCACTGTAGGTGTTATGTTATGACATGTAACATGTTAAACATGTACATTAGCCAGGATAGAATTTAATAATAAACAATATAATTGAATTTATTAGTCAATATATTGATTTGTACGCAATATAATTTTATATGTGTTTTTTTGAAATGATTCAGTTATAATTAACCCCTGTGGGTACCAGGCAGGGGCGGATCTGGAAAAAAATCTTGGGAGGGGGAGGGGGGGGTTATTTATTAGAGACACACATTTTCGATTTCAGAAAATTTTATCATTTTACAAATAGACAAATTGTACTTTTTTAAATTGAAATTATTTAATTGTGTGATAAGCATTTTTTCCAGACACATTTCCGTATTTATTTATTTCACCCTTTTTCTGGAATAATATCTTAGCGAAAAGAAAATAAAAACTCTAAATTTAACTTATTTTAGAATTAAGGTTAATTTATTAAAATTTTTCACATTTATTCCATTATAAAATAAATTGCACAATTATATTTTCAAGTATGTGCAATGAAAAACATAGTTCTTTTCAATAAAAAAAAATTTAAGGAATTTGAAACTTATTGTTCTGACGACACGACTATGATATGGTGCACTTTGAAAAATAAATGAACAACACAAAATTAATACTGATTACACTGCGCGATGGACGTTCTGGTGCCGGAGATTTTTCAGCTGATTAAAGACAAATTGGGTTTCCTGATTTCAAATATGGTTTCCATTTTTCTCCATCAGCTCGAGTTTTTAAGTTATAGGCAAAAACATGAAAGTTAGTTCTTTTTCTGATAATTTTGTTAAATCTATTATAGTGATCTACCGATTTGTATTACTATGACTAATTAATTTCAATGAAGAAATACTAGACCTTCAAATTTTTGCACATTCAATAACAATATATTCGACAGTTTCGAAGATATCGACGTTCAAAGTCGAAAAAATTTCACAATTTTACGTAGGTTGCTCTTTTAAAACCCTGCATCTTTGATATTTTTCAACGAATTTACAAAAACTTTTTTTTACTTGATAGGAAATCTTAAGAAACATTTTAGTTGTTTTTATTATCTTGCATATTTTCAAATAAATTGAAAAAACAAACATTTTTTAACATTAAATTTTTTTAAATGCAACATTAACTTAACATTAATTCACTTCAAAACAGCCTTGTTATATAACATATATGACAAAAAGTATTAAAGATGCATATAGTATTTTCATAAGAACTATAGCTGAAAAATTTCTAAAAAAATAATTTAACTGATGATGAAATAATTGTAGTAAGAACAAAGTATTGGATTTTATATTGTTTGAACTTTCTTATTTGAAAATTTATAAAGTGAAAACTGAAAGTAACAATGCACGTATTGTTTTTTTATGGTATAACTAGCTTTTACCCGGCGTGCTTTGCTACGCCTTATCCAATTCCTTAGAGCTACCGTGTGTGTCTGTTTATTTGACGGTAATCTAACAGATGTTGCGAGTAACAGTGTTAAATTCTGTATTTTTAAAAGAAAAAAAATACTTGACATATTCAATCACTGGATGGAAAAAAAAATGTTTTTCTTTTTATTATCATTGTTTTAAAAATTGAAAAGTATTAAATGAAATAAAATGTAATTGTAATGCATATGAATATACTATTTTCTTTGTCTTGCCAAGTGGAGTATAAACGAACATATAAGTTAGAGTAACAACGCTAGATCAAGCTATATATAGCTTGCCATGTTCAAAACATGAATTCTCTAAGTTTATTCATTGAAGTCTCTCGAAGTCATTGAAAAGGCCAATCTTATCGGAAACTGCGAATCATCCCGATAATTGTAATTTTCAAATATGCCACTACTTCTATGGGCCGCCTTCTTTGATTCACTGGGAAATCTAGAATTTATCTTTTCACTAAACAGTTTTTATTTTCTTTCTTACCAGGAGTGAATAGTTATAGAAAAAATGTTAAATGATTTAACCATGTAAATGTATTTAAGGATTGGTTTATAAATTCTCTTGTAATTTTTATATGTTGAAAATGTAGCATCAAAGCAGTCACCGTACCTGACTGTCAATTACTAAGTACTATTAGCAAACCCGCTGCACACTTCGTAGTGGAAAATAGAAAAATAAGAAATCAATTTCAAATTCATTTAAATCAGTGAATATAAGAGTTTTTAGTGTAGTGCTCTGTGGTACACAATATTTTTGGTTTTTCCATTTTTGGTGTAAATATACAAAACCGATGGTTTGCCAACACGCAAACAGGCTACATATAACTGTCCATGTGAGAAAACTGGATACTCTAAATTTACTCCGCAAAAAGCTAACGATTGGCCTTGTGCTTTATTAATAGTAACCGCAAACGCAAAACGAATAGGAAACTGAAGTCGTTTAAATTCGAATGACATATCAGATGGAATGAGTGGAATGCGTGGAATGAATACATCTTTGCCTTTGAATTTGCCCGTTAAAATAGTTGCTTCAACAACATAAGCCATCAATCTTTTAACAGCAAGTCTTGTACCATTACACAAACGGGATTGATTAATATTGCGAAGCATAATGATAGTTACTCCAACTTTCAATTGGAGATTATGCGGAGGCAATCCTGGTAAATCCAACGAATTCAAAAATTCTGTTGGATAATTCACAATATATTTTTCATTGGTAACAGTATCCACAGACTTGTACGAAACTATGTCACCAGGAATCTTGGATTGTATGGCCGTGTTTAGTTCACTAACATCTTTGTTCTTAGCTGCTAAAATTGCTCTTTCATTCAACCATGCATGGCATTTATACTGTTGTGCTATGTTCGGAAAAACACTCTCAATCAATTCCTCCTTCGACTGTACAAAACGGCAAAAATCATTTGGCAATGTTATCAACCCAGCTTCATCAACGGGCATCGCACCATTCCCAATTGTCAATAATTGCTTGGAGAACTTATCAGCAGATGGATCATTCTGCAACTGAACACGAACGTTGATTGTCAATTTCAATGTTTTAAAAAAATCTCCATAAATAGGAAGACTTTAAGCAAGAGTTAATTTCGTCGGCTGCTGTCGATCTAGGAATGGCGTGCAATGTTTGTCTGAAATCGCCTGACAATAAAATCAATGCACCACCAAATAAGTTTGAATTATCCCGTACATCTTTCATTTTTCTTTCAAAAGCTTCAACGGACTTCTTATTCGCCATAGTGCATTCATCCCAAATAATCATACAGCAACGTTTCAGTAATTTTTCCGTTCCAGATGTTTTTGAAATGTTGCATATTGGTGTTTCATTACCTTGGTAGTTTAGCGGTAATTTCAATGCAGAATGTGCTGTCCGACCACCATCTAACAAAGTGGCAGCAATGCCAGAAGACGCCAATGCCAAAGCAATTCTATTTTGGGAACGTATCGTTGCCAACAGTAATGAAATTAAAAACGTTTTTCCGGTGCCTCCAGGTGCATCCAGAAAATAAAAACCACCGGCATCACTATTGGCAGCTTGCATAATAATATCGTATGCTGTTTTTTGCTGCGAATTTAATTTCGAAAGAGTTGCTTGAACGAAAGCTTTCAATTCGTGGTGATCATATTGTTGTTCACGTTGCAGCTCTAGCTGGAAAATGTCATACATTGCCCGATAAGGTGATGGCATTCCCAACTGTGGTAATGCTTTATTAGCAATCGACAAACATAAGTCCTCAATGGAAATCAATGCTTCATTGTAAATTTCGGACATGAAATTCATTGCAGGATTTACTTGACGCACTCAAAACAGAATATCTTGCGATAGCCAGTCTTAAAAGTTTGTCCACAATTCAAATGGATTCGATGGGAAACAGGTAGACAAAATAATCGCAAATAGAGTTCTAATCTGATGAGGATGAGCGACAACTGCTGCATCTGCAAGTGTTTGTTCCCAATGAACATTTGTTACCAGCGACGATGAAAGTTGTAATAGAGATTTGAATTAAAATTATAGAGTGACACATTCTTTCTATCGGCATGCCTTTCTTTATCTTCATCTGGGCTTATACGCAGAACTACATGTTCAAATGCCTATAACTCATGAACCAATGCAGATACAAAGACCGTTTATACATAAAAACCTCCGTATTGACGTCACCTTTCGTGTGAAATTTACAGAAACAAAATCGGTTCACGCATTACAGAGAACATCAATTTCATACACAATGCAACTTATTTTTATATATATAGATTTGTTGGCACATAGGTTGCAAAAAAATTTGGCAGGTTTTCAGTAAAAATTAAGAAGAATAAAATACTTTAAGTGGCAACTCTTGTCTGCATTACCAAAATCTTGATTGCGCTCATTACAAATCAAAATCAATGTTACGTAAGTGTTTGCTTTACATATAATTTTATTTTGTTTTTTGCAGATGACTACAGATTGTATTATTCTACAAGCCAAATGGTCCTACTTCTCTCGCATCGCTTCATAAAAACGGCACCCACACGCAAATGACGTCACAAAAAAAAAACAACATTTATTTTTATATACTTTAATAATTGTTGAAATTAATAAAAAAACTAGAGTTTAACAATGTCTCTGTCCATTTTTTTGTATTATTCCATAATTTACCCCTTGTATCCCCCTTTACCCCCCTTGTATCCACGCCTGGTGCCAGGTATAGATTTAGCAAAAAATGGAGGTAACAGTGGAGTGTCGAAGTTTAGATCTGTTTCGATCTCTTCATTTAATAAACCAATAGGAGATAGATAGTTAACTGAGGACCAGTTGAACTGTTTTTGGGAGTTAAAGGTATCTCTTAATAATTCGTTGTCATGGAATTGCAGGTTATCATAATCATAGCTTTTTTGTAAATGAATTTATTTGAATATCGTTTGTTAAAAGTTTCAAAGTTTTTATTAACACAACGTCTTCAAATTTTTCGTTCTAGAACCTCGAATTCATTGACTACCGTTGGCGATATTGAGAGCCAGATGGTATTTGTTATTCAAAAGTATAGAAAACATGCCTGTTAATTTGTGAGCTTTTCTAAAATTTTCTCTTGCGTGCTTATTGAATTTAAGATGATTGTTAAACTCTATGCCCAAATATTGAATGTTGTTTTTAAAGTTTATTTCCGTATTATTTAAGAAAAGCTTCAGATTTTTGCTTTCTCGAGTAAAACTTTTTCCACATTTGTCAGACGCATTTCTTATGCAAATAGCCTTGGATTTAGAGATATTGATTCGAATATCCCAGTTGGTGTAAAAATCATTGATGGTTTGAAGGTGTCTGGAGACCTTTTTTAGCGCAGCTAGAGGAGATTTGTGATGTGCAAAAACTAGACATTCATCAGTATATAAGAACCTCTTGAGTCAGATATTATGTGGGGTGAGCCAGCACTGAGCCCTGGGGAACGCCACTCTTAACTGAGCCGAAATTGGAATTTAAGTTATTAATTTGAACACAGAATTTACGATTGGAAATAAAACTTCGAAATAATTTTAATAAAAATGGATCAAAACCGAAATTAATGAGTTTAAAAAGAATTCCATCTTGGAACGCTTTGTCGAAGGCCTTTTCTATGTCTAAAGAGACTGCGACAGTGCATTTTTTTTGACGAAGGTTACGAATAATTTTATCGTGGAAAAGAAGTAAAGCATGAGTAGTGGAGTGTCCTTTTTTGAATCCGAATTGGAAGGGAGGGATGTAATCATCTCCAAGATTTAATTCCATTTTTAATTTTAAAATATGTTCGAAAATCTTTCCAAGATTAAGATTCATTATTCATTCGGCATTGAGATCTGCCTAAAATTATTTATGTCATTATTGTTCGTTTTTTTTTTATTGGAATTATGTTAGCTATTTTCCATTTATTCGGGAAGTAACCATTATTTAAACAATTATTAAACAAAATAGTTAAAAAATTTAGTGCTAAAGGAGGAAATTTTTTTATAATAAAGTTTGAAATTTTGTCTAGTCCTAAAGATTTTTTGTTGTTAAGATTTTTTAAAATGGTTCCGATAGTTTCGGTTTTAATAAAATTAAATGTGTAAATATTATTGAGAGAATTAAAGGCATCATTGAAATTATTAATCGTAGGCAGGTTCGATAAGCTGGCTGACACTGAGGATTTTATATCAAGTAAATCTGATCGTTGTGGAATAATTTCTGAGTAAACTTGTTTGAAGTGCTGGCGAAACTTCTCAAGTTTATCATTGTACTCTTGAATGATAATATCATTACAGGAGATCACTGAACATCGTGAATTTTTATTTTTCCTAACAATTTTGTAAATTTGTTTGTAAGCAGTGGGTCCCGGTTTGATGCGTGCTAGTTTTTTTTCGAATTCATTAGCTTGTTCGATTTGAACTTGCTCTTTGATGATAACTTTTAGGAGTATAATTTGGTTGGATAACAGTTTATATTCATCATTAATCCGATTAAAATTTCTGTGAAAAATTTTTTTTAAATTTTTCTGCCAGAAGTGTTTGATTTTGAAAAGTTTTCTAACACTATTCGAAATGAAAAATTTGTTTCTTTTATGTTCAAAAGTTTCTGAGTGCAAGGAGATTGTAGAACCAATTATAGCTGTGAATTTATTGATATACTCGTCTATGTTAGAGTTTTGTAAATTTATGTTGTTTTGTGGGAAGTTTTCGGCTAGAGCAATTTCCAGGTCTTGGCCGAAGATGGACCAATTAGTTTTTCTAAAAGAGGTGACAAACTGCGGACACCAGCTAAGAACTGCAATAAATTTGTTCTTACTTTATATTTTTGAACCAAACTTTTTTTAAATAATCTTCAAATGTTTTATTATAATATACTTATCTTCACAATAAATCTGTAAAAACAATATGTCATAAGAAAATTCTTGAAAATATGCTTTTTCTTTTACCGAACAAACCTTACCCCACCTTTAATGGCGTTGAACATTGTATTCATCCCATACAAAATTGGTACAAAAATAAAAGGAGTGCTGCTATGATTATGAAATTTAGTATGCTTACTGATTAAGCTAATTAAGCAAAATTGCAAAAATGATTGAAATTGGTTAATTCCTAGGAATACTTTCGTTGGACCTATATTAATTTTTTACATTATTTTGTATGCGAGTGCATAAAAAAGTTGGCCGATCTTACACTCAGAAATAAGCTTATCGGAATATGATAAAAAAGGCATCATATTTAGAGAAAAATGGTATAGACTTTGCTCCAGAGAATGCTATTCTCTAATTGCGATACTAAAAATTCTCTAAAAATGATAAAAAGCTACCATGAAATAGAAAAATATATCATTTTTAGAGAAAAATATTTTTTTTTTGAGAAAATATTTGTTTTTATTGAAGAAAATACTTCTCATAGTGAATTTTTTATCAAAAAATAAGAAAATTTTTTCATTTTCAATAAAATTTCTCTATAAATGAGAAATTTTTTGTGCGAGAAAAATATTTATCATTATTAGAGACATTGAAATATTTCCATTTCCTAGAAATAAAGAAATATTTCTTCGAAAATGTGAAAATTTATTGTAATTTAAGAAAATTTTATTTGAAAAAGAGAAAATTTCTATATCGAAAATAGAGAAATTTTTTACCGGAGCAAGGTATGTGTTTTTTTCTCAGTGTAACAAAATTTGGTCAAAAGGCTAGGCAATTAGAGAAATAGTTGTGCACTGAAAACAGTAGAAATTGATTAGAACTAAGGGGTGCCTCCTTTAGACCTATATTAAATTTGTATATGATTTTGTATGGGAGGTATAGACAAAAGTAAACCAATCCTGTCGAATCTCAGTGAGAATGCTAGAAAATTAGAGCAATAGATGTGAACTGTAAATGATAGAAAGAGAAACCCTTAAGGGTAACACTCTTGCACCTATATTATTTGTTTTTAAAAAATCCAATTTTAAACATTTTTTATGTTATTTACAACAGACAAATAAAAATGGTAACTTCTTTTATTGTTACTAACTTCTTCGTGAGATTCACTACAAAATAAAAAAGTATTTTTTTTTAATTCCTTTTTGAACTTAGCTAAATTTTGATCATTTTTCTATAAAAAAGGTATAATTTTTCACAAAAGTCACATTTTCAAACCTGTATAACTTTATTGTTTATAAAAAGGTGCAGATAAAATTTTGGAAATAAAAAGTTAATACTTTAAATCTAATTACGAAAAAGTTTAGCTCAAATCAAAGAATCTTTTTTTGAATCTTTCACTTTTGAAATCTGATAAATTTTTAATATTTTTCCAAGCAAAACTTACATTTTTTTCGTAAAAAATCATTTTTTTAAATTTGCAAATTTTTCTTGTTTATAAAAAAGTGCAAATAATATTTTGAAAATCAAAAGTAAATACTTCAAAGAAAATTACAGAAAAGTTTTGCTAAAATCCAATAATTTTTTAAAAAAGCGTGTTTTTGTTAAAACCAGGCATGCACGTTAACGTTAATTTTAACGGTAACCGAAATATTTTTTTTGTTTCGTTGAAACGAAATAAAAAAATAACGTTAATTCAAAAAACGAAAAATATTTATTTCGTTTCGGAGTAAACGATATAAAATTTTTTCGTTTTTTTCCCAATCAACCGTTGAAAATAACGTTAATTTTAACAAAAAAATTTCGTTTTTTTTGTATCAGAAGAAATTTTTTTTAAGCATAGGAGAAAATTTTTCGTTTTTCAACGAAACGAAATTTGATTTGATAAATTTTTAACGTTATTTAAAAAACGAAATAATTTTGATAATTTATTTTTCGGCTTCAACGAAACGAAAAAATTTTGTTGATTTCGTTGTGCATGTCTGGTTAAAACTCATTAAAACTCGCAAATTTTTGAATTTGAAGGCATTTTTTAAGGTAAAGAACAATTTTTTTAACAAGCAATAGTTAATCAAAAAATGTACTTTCATAAGCAAAATACATTTTTAAATAATCCTCTATTGTTTTTTATAAAAAATCTTAATTTATAAGGAGGAGTAGTATTAAAGGATATCATTTGTTAATTATAAAAGCTATTTAAAAAAAACTTTTAAATTTTATATACACTGAGGGAAAAATGTGTTAAAATAAAATTAAATTTTGTTCATATCTTACGAATTTGTTTTTGAAATAGAGCTTGAAACAAATGCATTAAAATTAAACACAACTGTTTTTAAAGATAAATTCAAAACAAAAGTTTTTGTTTTTAAAACAATGTTTTTGTTATGAAAACAAATTTAAAACAAAAATTTTAAAATTCAGAACACAAGGCTTAAAGCATATTTTTTCGATGCCATTTTTTAACTTTTACGAACTTTTAGCACCAGATTCACAACCAGCTAACCCCGGGACCTTCCGAATACCAAATGTTAACACCATTCGATAAAGTTTGCATTCGAAATATATTAATATTTAATAAATTAGTTTTTATTTTATCATATGTTAGCTATTTGTCAAACCAGTTCAAAAAATTCAAAAATTGTTATTGAATTCAAGTTTTTGTTTGTTTTTTTCAAAGAAATAATAAGAGAAAAATAAAAAAAAAAGTGTTTGTAGGAAGGTGAAAATTAAACAAACTTGTTTTAAATTTTGTTTGGTAGAAACGCAAAGGCGTTAAATTTCTATTTTAATATTTTTTGTTTAATTTTAAAGTATTTTTTTTCTCAGTGTAGCTAAATATTATGGTTCAATATATAATAATTAAAAAAAAAACAAAACAACATTTTTTCCTATTTTTGTACCATTTTGATGCATTGTGCGCTGTCTTTAAATCTGGCTTTCCTTAATTGAAGAGCTGCAAAATTTGAAACAACCTTATCGAAATAATATTACTTGCAAGCTAGTTTTCAATAGATAAAATAGCAAAATCGGAAACTCTTGCCTCTCGTTTGGAAGACCTTATATAAGTCTTAATTAATTTAAGCTTTGAAAAACTTTGAAAACGTTTCCACAATGTTTTCTCCTCATTGCTTGGACTTGCAAGCAGAAACAGCAATAAAAAAATCGGACACACATTTTTTAACATAAGTGAAAGTATTTTTTCACTTTTTCTGACTGTTCGGGACTTATAAAAAAAAATTGAAATGGTGTCACCCCTAAAATGGTGGTACCCAGGGCAGACCGCCCCCACCGCAATCCCAACAATAGAGATGATAACCCAAATTTTAGAAGACATCGTTGAAATTCTGCTGCCCGACTATATCGAGGTCTTAACAGCTATAGCTTGGCTTAAAAACAACAAAACCGCTGGAGCCAAAGCCCTGTTTAAATGCATTCACAAGATTCAATGTAGAATATGGTTGGAAGAATACATTCCAGATTATTGGAACGTCAGTATGCTCTGCCCAATCCACAAGAAAGGCGATCCCAACATTTGCACTAACTACCGTGGGATAAGCCTTCTAAGGCCCTGTTTCAATTTTTTGAGTACAAAAGCGGGTCGTTTCAAATGGCAGTATTTTTTGTTATTTTATTAAATACTAGCGGACGTTATCCGGTGTTAGTCGGGGTTGTGCCTCAAGCACAGAAAAAGGACAATTTTCAAAACTGCTCTTATTTTAACATTGTTTAAGTTATCAATTAAATTTTTACATTATCGTTTTTTTGCGTTTTGCCCCTTCCTTCCGCCGAAAGTGTTAAGTCAAGTTTCCGTAAAACTGTACCTGCTGATTACAGTACAAGATTACAAAAAAACGATATCTTCAACGGCTCGATCTGACATCTGGTTTCTGAGGAAAATGGTCACCCAGTTTGAAAAAAGCCATTTCGGTAAAAAGTTTTGAGTTTAAAGTTTTTCTTAGCATGCATTTAATATGCAATTTTATCTCAAAACAAGTAAAGAAAGTCTGAAGTCGGTCTAGGCCAACTATGAAATACCCTAAACCCACTTTTCAAAAACAAAAAATTTTTATTTTAAATGGGCGTCTCCAAGGGCGGATGAAGCCTATATTTAATATGCATTTAAATGTTGATGAACAAATTACACATACCAAGTTTTATTCCTGTAGCTCACAGTTAATGCCTTTATTGTGCTTTCGCTATGGGAGATGGGCGGATTCATGGACGGATTACTTCCAATTTTTGAACACACCTTAGTTTTGGTATAAAATATATGCATACCAAATTCAATTTCTATATGACAAACATAACCTTATTTTTTGAGTTTAAAACTTTTTGGGTTGTATGGGAGGTAGGCGTGTCCGTAGGCGGATTACGTCCATTTTTCAAAAACATCTTTGTCTTGTCATAAAAAACATACCAGCTAAATTTTAGCTCTGTAGGTTAAACAGAGGCTTATTTATTGCGTTTTCAATTTTTGGGTTGTATGGGAGGTGGGCGTGTCCGTGAGCGGATGACGTCCATTTTTCGAAGACATCTTTGTGTTTGTATAAAACACATACATATGAAATTTCATTGTAGTTGGCTAATTATGAGCTGAGTTATGCAGTTTTCAATTTTCGCGTTGTATGGGAGGTAGGCATGTACGTGGGCGGATGATGTCCACTTTTCAAAACTATCTTTGTTTTGTTACAAAAAACATATCTGCCAAATTTTAGCTCTGTAGGTTAAACAGAGGCTTATTTATTGCGTTTTCAATTTTTGGGTTGTATGGGAGGTGGGCGTGTCTGTACGCAGATGACGTCCATTTTTCAAAGACATCTTTGTGTTGATAAAAAACACATACATACCAAATTTTATTGTTTTAGGCTAATTATGAGCTGAGTTATGCAGTTTTCAATTTTCGCGTTGTACGGGAGGTAGGCGTGTCCGTGGGCGGATTCCAAAAATATTCAATAGTGCAGATCCTTGGGTCCATGTGACCATGTGTACCAAGTTTCATCCAATTATCTCAACTCCTTCTTCTTATTCTGTGTATACGGACAACACACAGACGGACGGACGGACGGACGGACGGACGGACGGACGGACGGACGGACGGACATGGATAGCTCGACTCACGTGGTGACGCTGATCAAGAATATATATACTTTTCTATACCGGACTCGCTTCGTTCTATGCGTTACAAACGTTTGCACAAAGTTAATATACCCTGACCTTTCAGGTTTAGGGTATAAAAAAAATATTATTTTAAAAAATCCTATAGCATCGATTTGATTTGTGGATTGTCTTCGTTCAACTTCGGTTTTGGTCGATACAGTTCGGTTAATTTTTTTTCATCTTTACATAGCTTCTGCTCGTATTCATTTAACTTTTTTTTTTCGTTAGTTTTTGGTTCTTGGACTTCGTTTGCCTTCGGCTCATTCCTTTATTTTTGTCGAAAGAACTTTTAAAAGCAAAGGATCTATTTCAGTAACAGATACAAATGCTTATCAAGTTTCATCAAAATCGGTTCATCCGTTTTGACGCAAATGAGCCTAACATAGTAGATTGAATAAAGCGCTCTCTCATGGAAGTTTTCTCAAATTGAATAGCCTCAGTTCTGTTGCAGGGTCAAGTTATTTCACGTACCAAATTTTAGTAAAATCGGTCAAGTCATTTAGGAGTTATTGAGTCTTAAAAATACACTACTTAAAGTGCCCTCTTGCGGAAGTCTTTCGAATTTTTTATATGTTATGTTTTAACTTGGGTGCAGTTGAACGTTCATACCGAATTCCATTGAAATCTGTTCAGGCGCTTAGGAGTTATTGAGTCTTTAAAACGCACTACTTAAAGCGCCCTCTTACGGAAGTCTTTGGAATTTTTTATAGCCTATGTTTTATCTTGGGCAAAGTTGAACCTTCATACCAAATTTCATTGAAATTGGTTCAGGCGTTTATAAGTTATTATGGAGTGCCACGCCCACAGACTTGCGTCCACTTTTGAACACCCCTATGTTCTTTCTCTCTATCAAACGTACTCGGTGTCCAAATTTCAGCTCAATCGTATAAACGGTGCGCGAGCCTATACGGAACAGACAGACAGACAGACAGGCAGACAGACAGAAGAACAAACATTTAATTTTATATATTAAATAAAATAATTTGTTTGTACATTTTTGGTTAAGTCTTAATTTTAAACTTTTTATTTTAATTCAATAGTTATGGTTATACGTCACGTAAAAGTTGAGGTCGCGAACAAAAAATCAAAAAATTAGCACAGGTTCTGCCTTCAGCGTGAATCAACAAAAAGTTTAAAATTTAAAAGAATAAAAATTCCGTATGAATGAAAATAATCTAATTTTCCGTGTACGAAATTGGACCTTATAAATTAAAAAAAAAAAAATAGTAAAAAAATGTTGTTTATTTGATATTGTTGGCTCATATTTAACAATTTAAAAAAATAAAACAATATTTGAGTTAGTCGGACGAATACTTTTCGAATTAGACTGCAAGTCGTTTCAAAAATGTCATTTCGAGAAAAACGTGTTTAAAAACAAACACTCAGAAAAAAGTGTCTCGGAATATTTATCATATTTAGAGAAAAAAAGGCATCATATTTAGAGAAAAATGGTATAGACTTTGCTCCAGAGAATGCTATTCTCTAATTTCGATACTTAAAATTCTCTAAAAATGATAAAAAGGTTCCATGAAATAGAAAAATATATCGTTTTTAGAGAGAAAAATACTTTTTTTTTTGAGAAAATATTTGTTTTTATTGAAGAAAATACTTCTCATAGTGAATTTTTTATCAAAATATAAGAAAAGTTTTTCATTTTCAATAAAATTTCTCTATAAATGAGAAATTGTTTGTGCGAGAAAAATACTTATCATTATTAGAGACATTGAAATATTTCCATTTCCTAGAAGTAAAGAAATATTTCTTCGAAAATGTGAAAATTTATTCTAATTGAAGAAAATTTTATTTGAAAAAGAGAAAATTGCTATTATCAAAAATAGAGAAATTTTTTACTGGAGCAAGGTATGTGTTTTTTTCTCAGTGAAGACATTCCCATTCACAGAGTTTGTTTACTACTCATAAAAACTTAAATATCTCTTTACCGGATTTGAATTTTACTCTGCCGTTATTTTTTTACATTTTTTTTAAAGCATTCTCATTTTAGTTTTTTTACAAAATCTTAAGATGTTTTCCAAATCAATAAAATAAAAACAAAAAAATCGAAAATGCTTAAAACAAAAATGTAAACTAGGCCTTCATATCGCGTTAAAAGTTTTCTTGAGCTTATTATGTGAAAGACTGAAGCCCTACGTCAACCTACAGATTGGACCATAACAGTGTGGCTTCAGACCTGGAAAGTCCACCAGCGACCAGATATTTTCGCTACGACAAATCTTGGAAAAGACCTTAGAGAAACAACTCGACTCACACCATATTTTTGTCGACTACAAAGGTGCCTTCGACAGTCCAATAAGGAATCACCTATATACCACCATGTCTGAATTTGGTATTCCTGCAAAGCTTATACGTCTATGTAGGATGAAACTGAGAAGGACCAATATGACAGTGCAAATCGCAGAGGACCTCTCGTCTCCGTTCGATAAGATGCTAGATTTCAGACAAGGTGTCTCCATATCGTGCGACTTTTTGAAAATATAGTTACGGAGAAGATTATCCGAGCTGCTGACCTGAGACGCAGTGGCACAACCTATATAACTATATCTACAGTATTGTGCAAAACCGAAGCGTCCTTCCCATTTGGATAAAGTGACGAATTTTTAATGCGCAGAAATAAATACAAGAAAAGGTTTTCTTTTACAGGTCATGTAACTACTCCAACAAATAAAATAAAGCTTTGGATAAAATTATTTTTTGTTTATGGATCCAGCGAAATTTTGAGGATTTGATTTTGTCTAATGTAAAATTATGTCTTTACAAAATTATGTCTGGACAAAATTAAGATAAGAAATTTTCAGTCATTACCTTTACCCCTGCGTTTTTGTACAGACCCTTCCAAAACTCGACTTAAGCTAATTTTACTAGTGTTCTACTAGTACTGTTAACCAAGAAGAATAGTATTCATCGTTACAAAAAACATTTTTCTCAAGTTTATAAGTCAGTTGCATTGCATGCAAGTATAATTTTACCGTTACACCCTTTTACATACTCTAACACTCTTGTATTTTACAAACTTTGTAAGGCAGTGATTTCTTGCAATTGTATAATTGTTTTGGTGGTATACAATTTTACTTAACCATATTTTACCTGTAAGCGAATGTTTAACGGGTTGAAGTCTAAATTGAAATGTGTAGGTCAGGCTCCTTAACAAAATAAAAGCATTTTTATAACATGTTATGTTATTGTCAATTTTATTTAAAGAGGGATATTTTCTCAAATTAAGTTTTTCAAGGTGATCTCTTTACGCTGACATCTGTCACTTTTTCATTGCGTTATTAACGAAAAAACTATAGATTCATAAATTTATAATTTTTTTGGGATTATTTTATACAATTTTGATGGTTTTTATAAAAGCTTTAATTTTATTTTAAGTTTTTATCATATTTAATACTCATGATAAGAAACCAAAAAAATTGATCACAACCAGAAACAAGCAATGAAAAACATGTTAATCTATTATTAATATACCATAGAATCTATGGCATAGATGAAAAGACAAAATTGAAAAAGTTACCGAAGTTATTCATATAATCCTTAAATAATCGTGAATCGCGTTAAGTTGCTTAGGTTTTGCACATTTTCTTTTGAGTATATTTTAGTTTTTGGTGTTTTGGTTACAGTAAATAAAACAAAATTGTTTCGAATTTTTAACCGACTTCAAAAAGGAGGTTTAAGAAAGGGGGCGGTATTCGGAAAAGGGGCGTGTCTGTATAAGAAAAACACTGTATCTCAGTAAATATTGACACCACGGTAATAAAATTCACGATAAAATTACAAGGGCAAGCACAAGTATTAAAAATGACGATCACTTAAGTGGGCGTAATTCTAAAAAAGGGTGTGGCAATATTGTAAAAACTCTGTATCTCGACGAAAATTGACACTAGAGTACTGAAATTAAGTACAGAGGTAGGTACAATTATTGGAAATTATTATAACAAAAGTGGGCGTAATTCGACAAAGGGGTGTGGCAATAAAAGAGAATTACTGTGTCTCGAATAATATTGATACTAGGGTACAGAAATTTATTACAACGGTAGGAAAAATTACTACAAATTTTTGTAAAAAAAAAATGGGCGTTATTCGAGAAGGGGAGTGGCAATATTAAAAAAAACACTGTATCTCAATTACTATTCACACTACGATAATAAAATTTAGTGCAAAGGTAGGTACAAATATAACAAATAACTGCAGTAATGTGGGCGGTATTCGATAAAGGGGCGTGTCACTGTAAGAAAAACACTGTATCTCAGTAAATATTGACACTAGAGTACTAGAGTCAATAAAATTCACAGCAATAATGCAAGGGTAGGTGCAATTATAAAAAATAACGTTCAGTTATGAGGGCGTTAGTCGTAAAAGAGGTGTGGCAATATTAGAAAAACTCTGTATCTCGAATAATATTGACACTAGAGTACTAAAGTTAACTACAAGGGTAGGCACAGTTATAAAACAATTAATTTCAATACAGTGGACCTTGTTTGATAAAGGGGTGTGGCAATATATAAAATACACTGTATCGCGAATAATATTGACACTAGAGTACTGATATTTAGTATAGAGGTAGGCACACTTATAACAAGTTTTTGTGAATAAAGTGGGCGTCATTCGACAAAGGGGTGTGGCAATATTAGAAAACACTAAATCGAATACTGACACTACTAACTGAAAAAGTACAGACGCAGGCACAATTATTACAAATTACTACCGAAGAATTGGGCGTTATTCGACTAAGGGGTGTGGCAGTGTGTAAAAAACTGTATCATATTGACTTAAGGGTGGTAAAATTCATTGTTAGAATGGGTAGAACTATTGAATACACTATGACAAAGAGTGTGATATTCTCGACAAAGAGGCGTGTCAATATTATAAACACACTATATTTCAGTCAATATTGACAATGGGGTAGTGATAAAAATACAAGAGTAGGTACTGATAAACACACTGACAAAGACCAGAATAAGAAACGACAGAAAAGCATTTTTCCATATTATGAGCATAAATAATTGGTGTTTAATTAATTTATACACTTTTTTAATATATATCATTTTCTCTAAAAAGAAAGAAATAAAAACTTTTTAACAAAAAAAAAAACCTACTTCAAAATCACTAGAAAGTAAAAAATAATTTTAAATTACTTTTACTATTTATTTCTTGGTCAAATTTGTATTTTTATAATAAATATATTTATTTTTTTATGATAATAAGAGCTTCGAAGTCGGCGCTAATATAATCAGATTTTTTATGCAGCTGCAACACACATATAGCATTTTAATTAAGATTTAAGAAAAATTAAGATTACAAATTAATACAGCGTCACCCAAGCAGGATATTTTCAAATAAAAAAGTCTTAAATAGAGTAGGGATGGCGAAAAAATCATGATTTTACATCAATGATTAGCGCTGACTAGAAGCTTTTATTATCATAAAAAAATAAATATATTTATTATAAAAATACAAATTTGACCAAGAAATAAATAGTAAAAGTAATTTAAAATTATTTTTTACTTTCTAGTGATTTTGAAGTAGGTTTTTTTTTTTGTTAAAAAGTTTTTTTTATGTTTCATTAGCAAACCTAAACTAAACAAAAACTCAATTTCGAAATATAATATAAATATTTATGTTTAAATATTTTGTAACATAAGTCACACATTTATAAAACTCAGAATAAATATTATACTTAATCGTGTCCTTCGACTGGAAAAATTCAGGGAGTCTTTCGACCAGAAAAATAGCACGGACACTGAAAAAAGGGGTGTGACTTCGCCTACACAAGCCAAATTCACCATAAGTACAGAATAGCTATAAAAGAAAGTCACAGATAATTCCAACTCAGATGGACTTAGTGATGTTCTTCTTCTTGAAAACTGAAACGGTCAATAGAAAAAGGGGTGTGTCTCCTCACATATAAACCAAATTTTTTTGTCCTTCTACTAGAAAACTAGGCAGGGCTTTGGAGAAGTTGGTATGCGTCCCCATACAATCTTCATTTTTTATCGAATAGGGTTTGAAGTCACAGATGAAGTATATGTGTTTGTCTAAGGCGTAGCAACATTGCTAGTATTCTATAAGAGTGTTATGCTGCTGGCGCATGCTGATGATATTGACACCATTACCAATAATGCGCGCGATATCAGTGCAGTATTCCCTACACAGTAAAAAATATGAGGATAAATTTTATACTATTTGGTATAAATATAAATCAATTCAGAATATGTTATAAAATATATACCATAACATCGTATAAACCAAATTTATAAAAGTTGGTATAGATTTTATCCGAAAAAAGTATAAAATGTGTTTACACCAGTTTGGTATACATTTTTATAAGCAAAAGTATAAAATCTTTTTATACCACATTTGGTTACTTTTTACAGCAATATTGTATAAAAATATGTGGCACATATGTAAACATACATTAAATATGTTAATATGTGTTACATTTAAAGTCATAAATCAGGAATCATATTTAGATTTCAATTGATAGATTTCATGATATATTGTTTTTTACATTTTCAAAAACAATTTGATAGGAAAAATAAAGAGTAAAAAATTGTACTTAGAAATTCGCATGTTTAATCATGTTGGCAGAGCTTCCAATTCAAGCGCACTATTTTTGTCGTAATGTGTGTGAACAAAAAATATTCAACGGAACAATTTGCGCATAACATGATTACTGACTGAAGAACAAGCGCAAACTGATTGTCTGATTGCATCGCTGAAGTTCGGTAGCTTCGAAAACTCGACTTGTACGTGAAAGACGAGTGGCTCCGTGAGGTTCTCGTGTGTAGAACCTTAATACATATATGATTTTTATAAATTTATGGTATAAAATTTATACTATTTTGGAGTAAAATAGCTGTTTGAATGGAAATGCAAGTTTTATAATATTGAGTGGGATAAAACTTATAATAAATTTGGAATAAAACGAGTTTATACAACAGAAATGTTATAAAAAAGATAAAATTTATCCTCAAACTTTTTACTGTGTAGGCTAGAAAAAGAATTGGGCGAATGGGTCTTGCAGGCACGTACAGAATACGATGGAATCACGAGCTGCATGCAGTGTTGCCAGAATGTGAAAAATTCACTAAATCTGGTAAACTTTTTTTCGATATGAAAACGTGAAATTAAGTTTCATTTTTGAAAATTTTTTAAGTTTGAGAAATTTTCCAAAGCTTAAAAGATGAACTGCTTGGTATAACTTTGAAAAACTTATTAACGTGGCCTTTTTCATTTAATCGAACTTGTTCGCTATGAAATAAACTTTGGCTAAGCAAAAGAAGGCTCAATTGAAGCTGCTACATCATTTTTTTTGCAATAAAAATCCTTGCGCTTCGTTATTAAGCGATGCTGAAATTGATTATTTTGATTGGAAAATTCTTTTTACCAACATATCGCATTTATTTATTTTTAATTACTGCTGCACCTTATGTTGTTAAGTCGGAAGAGCAGCCAATGCAACCTGAAAAATTCATTGTTTGGTGCGGTTTGTGGGCCAATGGCTTTATTGGACAGTTATTTTTCAAAAATAAGGGAAATAGCTACGTTACAGTGAATGGAGGAAGGTTCCGTGCTATAATTATCGACCTTTTTGACCAAAATGGAAGAATTTAACTTGGTTGACATGTGGTTTTAACAAGACGGTGCCACATATCACACGGCACGCTATACCATGGACGCATTGAGAGGCGAGTTTGGTGAGCAATTTAACTCACGTTAATCAGTTCAATGGCCGTTAAGATAATGCGTTAATGCCCCACTAGACTATTTTTTGTGGACTACGCTGCCTTACAAGAAAAAACCCGGCCGTTTTCACGCTGTTCAACTTCTGTACGGTCAAAATATCTTGCAAGCGCCCGTTGTACAGCCGTTTTACAACTTGTTTCTTAATTTTTTTTTTGTTTGGCGGTTGTACGAACGTTGTAAGGCTTGAGCTTAAATATGACAATGTCCCTCACCACCTAAATTACCGATGAAATTTTATCAAAAATCGTTATTTTGTAACGTAATTTTGTGAACACTTACATACTAACATCGTAATTTTTAGATCACTTACATACTAACCCAAATTCTTAGCGAGAATCAAGTATCTAGTGACGCCACATGATACAGTTATCGAAAATAATTCCGATTGGCTTCCAAAACTAGTGAAAAATATTATATAATTCATTTGATTTTCCATTCTTCCATTCTTCCATTGGATTTTCAAATTCTCTTTCATGAAAATCCCTCCAAATTGCGCATTTATTATTCGGTTTTTATGAATGAGGGCTTTTTGTAAAAGTGTCGTAAAAACCTATCGTTAAAAAAGATATTATTTCGATTTACGTCCGCGTTTGCTAATTATGCTGATTGGTAAAACTTTAATATATCTTAAACCAACATATTTTTCTAATAACCCCTTTGATAATTGTTCGAATTTCATAAAATCGAATAATATTTGACACATAAGAGAAATTTTTATGAAACAGATTCTGGAAAATACCATGAAAAAATATTAATTGTGCATTTTTTTTTCTCCACTTTCCGAAGTCAATCGGAATTATTTTTTTATTGAATCACATGACGTCACTATAAACTTAATTCCTGCAGGGTTTGGGTATGTTTGTGTTTAAAAAATGACGATAAAAAAAGGACGAAGTGGGTTCCATGCTACAAGTTGAAAACACAACTCAAATCGAAGTGTTGTCAATAACTCCTCAAATGGTCAGAATTAGAACTTTAAAAAAATTAAACTTGAACCAAAAATTATGCATCAAACAGAAACGATTTAAAATATACTTTTGTGGTTTTCACTCGTTTGATATGACGTGTCATAACTTTTCATGTGACTCATTTTGATTGAATCCTATTTTAATGTCCAATTTGTTTTGTTTTGTTGTTTTTAGAACTAAATATGTGGATACAGTAGCGTAGCAAGGGGAGCGGACCGCCCCGGGTGCACGCCAAAATGGGGTGTAAAATTTGGCAAAAGAACTTTTTACCACATAATTTTTGATTTTTTTAATATAAAGAACTCACCTCAATGACTTAGGTTTTATATTTGAATATCAAAAGGGTGCAAAAGTGAATGAAAATATTTTTTACCATCACCAGGACTTCGTTTTTATTGAAACAAACTTTAACTTTATATTAAATTTTGTTCAATATTTACGCTCACACTAAAACCCAAGTCAATTCCATATGTAATATTTCATTGGTTAGGGGTGCAATTTCCAAACAAATTATATTAAAATTTTCATGATATTAAGATGGAGTACAAAAGTAAAAATGTAAAAACATTTTTTTATATTCCATTAACTTTTATAAAAAAGTACTTTTTGCATCTTATATTCAGGTTAAGAAGTGTTCAAACTTGCTAGCATAGTTAACATTTCTAAACCATTAGGTTTCAAAAACCTGCATGATTTTAAGAGTATGATGAATGGAGGCTTTTTTTATATACTTATAAAAAAACTTTTTACTTTTTTTTATATTATTTTGAAGATGTCTATTAAAAACTTTAAGATGGTTTTCTGAATCCTTTATTTTTCTAAAATAATTATTATTATGTTCAAATCTACCAACAAAAACTATCAAAAATACAGTTTTAAGAGAAGATAAGATGCACAGTTTCTTAAAAATTATTCTAATTATTGAAATTGAATTTTGTTCTCAATCACCGAATGTGAAGAATCAACAGATTTCTTGGAATTGCCAGCTCTTTTTGAGCCATTCATGACTCTTGACCCTGTTCAACCTGGGCAAGTTTGCTTTGGGAATTATGTAGATCATGAGAATGAAAACAATTTCTGATATCAATTTGGTATCACTGTAATATTGTAATACTGAGATATTTATGGTGGTATTTATGGTGATATTTATAAAGCAGTCAAATGTAACAGGCCTCAATCTTGTCTATAAAAGTCCAAGCGGAGATTAATATAGATACACTGAGAAAAAAACATACTTTAAAGTTAAACAAAAAATATTTAAATAGAAATTTAACGCCTTTGCGTTTCTACAAAATAACATTTAAAACAAGTGTGTTTAATTCTCACCCACCTATAAACTCCTTTCTTCTTTTTATTTTTCTCTTATTATTTTTTTGAAAAAACAAACAAAAATTTGAATTCAATGACAATTTTTGAATTTTTTGAATTGGTTTGACAATTATCGAACATATCGATGGTTAAGCTCACTAAAGTTATAAATGACCTTTTGACAAAAATAGGTTTACTGCATTTTCCAAATCATCAGTATAATATATACCTTGTGTAAATTTCTTGAAAATGCATAACCAATGGATGCTGCTCAGTATACAGTTGAAATAAGTATTTTGTAATGAAATGTATTGAAATTTAAAAATAAAATCGACGTTTCTGAACACTTAAAATTTTTCACTTATCACTTTTGTGCGCTTAACCATCGATATGATAAAATAAAAACAAATTAATTAAATATTAAAATATTTCAAATGCCAACTGGTGCTAAAACTCGGAAAAGTTAAAAAAATGGCATCGAAAAAAAATGCGTGTTTTGAATTTTAAAATGTTTGTTTTAAATTTGGTTTTCATAGCAAAAACATTGCTGTAAAAACAAAAACTTTTGTTTTGAATTTAACTTTAAAAACAGCTCTGTTTATTTTTAATGAATTTGTTTCAAGCTCTATTTCAAAAACAAATTCGTTAGATATGAACACACTTTCATTTAATTTTAACACATTTTTTCCTCAGTGTACTATAAAGAAATTGATAAAAATTATGAAAAATGTTTATAAATGAAGTTTAATTTTTTATATTAATATTTCATATAAATTTTATGTAGAAAATGGGGGTTTACTTCGAAAAAATATTTATATTTATAGTTATTCAGGATCACTAGGGAAAATTTGTCAACGTTTTGCTTCCAGGCCCTATTTTTTTTTTCAATTCTGCAAAATTTTTCGTAAAGTTTTCAAGGTTTTCTATATTAAACTAACTTAAGTTTTTATATTAAAAATGATATTGTGTGGTTTACTGATAGTAAATTTTTCTCTCACATCTTAAAGCCCGGTAGACAAAAATATTGGAACAATTCAGAGAAAATTCTTTAAGTTTCTGAAAATTTTAGATTCTTACTTCTTTTATCAAATATTCATGGATAGCATAGTTTTGTTTATTTTTTGAATCTCTTCTAAAATATGTAATTTTTGTAGAGGTTGATTTGAAAATATGTAGTAAGATTCATGGACTTATTTTATAAAAAAAATCTTCTAAAGAGGTGCACAATTTAGTTTCCGCCCCGGGTGCGACCAACCGTAGCTATGCCACCTTGTGGATATTTTGGATTTCAGAAATTATTTTGTGCTAATAAAACATTTTCAAGTTATGTCGAAAACTAAAAGTTCAAGTATACGCGCATTTTGAGCACGCCGAAAGACATTAAGGGTATTCAAGTCACTGCGTGGGGGCTGCTTAACTCGTATCTTTTTACGCAATGCCATTTTTATACCCTAAACCGGAAAGGTCAGGGTACATTAACTTTGTGCAAACGTTTGTAACGCATAGAACGAAGCGAGTCCGGTATAGAAAAGTTCTTTATATATATTCTTGATCAGCGTCACCTCGTGAGTCGAGCTATTCATGTCCGTCCGTCTGTGTGTTATCCGTATACACAGGATAAGAAGAAGGAGTTGAGATAATTAGATAAAACTTGGTACACATAGCCACATGAACCCAAGGATCAGCACTATTGAATATTTTTGGAATCCGCCTACGGATACGCCTACCTCCCCTACAACGCAAAAACTGAAAACTGCATAACTCAGCTCATAATTAACCTATAACAATAAAATTTGGTGTGTATGTGTTTTATATCAATACAAAGATGTGTTCGAAAAATGGGTGTCATCCGCTCACGGACACGCCCACCTCCCATACAACCCAAAAATTGTAAAACGCAATAAATAAGCCTCTGTTTAACTAACAGAGATAAAATACGTATGACAAACAAAATTGGTTTTGTAAAATTGACGTCATCCGCCCCCGGACACGCTTACCTCCCATACAACCCAAAAAGTTCAAAACTCAATAAATAAGGTTATGTTTGTCATAGAGAGATCAAATTTGGTATGTATGTTTTTTATACCAAAACTAAGCTGTATTCAAAAATTGTGAGTAATCCGTCCATGAACACGCCCACCTCCCATAGCGAAAGCACAATAAAGGCATTAACTGTGAGCTACAGGAATAAAACTTGGTATGTGTAAATTTTCCATCAACATTTAAATGCATATAAAATATAGGCTTCATCCGCCTACGGGCATGCCCATTTACAATAAATATTTTTTTGTCTTTGAAAAGTGGGTTTAGGGTATTTCATAGTCGGCCTTGACCGACTTTAGACTTAATTTACATGTTTTAAATTAATTTTTTTTATAATTTTGTATTTTAGAAAATATTCTTAAGATTCTGAGAATTTAAGATTCTAAGAACTTAAAAGAAATTCTATTTTTGTATTTTAGAATTTCATGGAAAAATTCCCATGTTTTTCGTGCTGGTTGCGGCACTAGCGGGTTCATTTTTTGACGAAATTTTTTTTTTTATGTATTTTTTTAAACTTGATTCGCTATCGTATGACACGAGCTTTTCTAAAATTTTTTTTTCGATTTTTATGAATTTTTAGTCAATATTTTTTTCGAAAAAACACACTTCCAAATTTGGAACATCACCAAAAATTGAAAAAAAATTTTAATAAAAAGCTCCTGTATACGATAACCAATTTCGTTAAGATTTAAAAAAATTATTTTTTTCCAGATCAGAACAGACCACGAGGCCCGTTTTTTTCTCTGCCGCCAGTTTGGACCTCTATAAAACCATGTTGGAGTGAAAAATATATTTTTAAAAATTTTTTTTTCTTGCAATTTGTTCAATTCTCTACAATAATAAAACAAATTTTGGAAAAATGTTTGTTTTTGACTAAGTTATGAATTTTTAAAAAAAGGTCTGTTTTTTCTGCCGCGAATGTTATGTCCCACCTTAACAACTAATTCACATGTTAAGTATAAATTACCTAAATAGTACAGATATAAATTTAAAATTTTTTTAATTTGCAAATACAATTGACTTTATTGGGACCATCTCTATTTGCATTTGCACATGATATTAGCCACTACTTCGATATGAATTGAGAATGAATAAGTTTCCATGCAAAATTTATTTAAAATTCACACTTTAGTTTAAGACCAACTTCTTAGACATGTCATCTGAAATTAAAATAAGCATTTGTCGACTTAAGAACCATGACAATTACAACATATAACATCAGATCCATTTTATTAGTAATCTGATTTTGTATTCTCTAGAATTGATAAAAGCCACACTGTGCGTCAATCCGTAGCTGATTGACCTGAACAATTATTTAATACTCGTTATATAATAATTAAGTACCTGGGCGACCGAGCTCCGCTTGGATTCCTGCCGTATATTCAAATGTTTTACGGTTTTTAATGTATCGGAAATGCCAACTTTATCTTAGAAGCAACATATAAGATCATATTTTTCAATTAACTTTAAATGCATTTTTATTTTATGATAACTTCGTTTTTCAACTAAACGAAATTTGTTCTGGTTTTATATTTTTTTTATATTTGGTTTAATTATTTTGATAATTTACTTATGCTGAACTTATGCCGGCCATTCCAAGCCTAAGTAAATTTTTTTTTCCCAAAATTAACCTCATGCTCCTTTTCCACTTACAAGAATAGAAGTTATGTTTTTATGTCGCAATTTTTTCTAAAGTTATGGAGATAGCAATTTTTGATCAAAGTGAAAATCTTGAAAATGGAGTCATTTTCAATAAATCATACCTCTGTCATTTGTTACCCCTATTTTTGTAAATGAAGTATCGTTAGAAAGCAATTGAAAAGCGATTATTAATAAATCATAAAATACTTTTGGAATTTTTTTGCTAGAGTTGCCTACTTTTTCAAAAAACAAAGTAAGCGCGGTTTGTATGCAGTCGTTTTAAGGTCATACCTACAGCCTATAATATTCATCGTTCAAACATAATATATATACTTAAGTATCAGATATATCCTGCGCTAAACGAATATCTAATTTTAGATTTTGTTACTTTTATATTAAAGGCACAAAATAGCAAAAGCTCTGCTCCACGTTAAGAGGGTGTTCTAAGTTAAGAGGGTGTTCCGATTAGATTTAACACTTATGAAAAAACTATTGGCATTATATTTCGTTGTATGCTATTACCCAATAGATGCCGTTTTCTATTCTTAATATATAGCAAACCGTGTCGACTTCAACTCCGTTGCAATAAAAAGCCGTCACAATTAACTATAAAATATTTATTTATTAGTAAGAAATGGATATAATACTTATTGTTAAAATAAGATCGTTGTAGAGAACTTGCTGCTACTCGTGTTAAACAATTTGACGAAGTGAATGAATTTTCTGTATCTGTTGCTTACAGCTTGTTGAACGTTATTGCTTTGTTTGTTTAGCTTGCTGAATGTGCTGACTGTGTTGCAGGCAGTGCTGCCACATCCACTCCCCCTCTAGTGACCAAGTCATGATTTGCAAAGCTAACATTCCTCTTGCGTTCGTATGTTCGAAGCGGCGCGCTCAGAGTCTGCGTCTGATGATCCTCTCTAGCGATGAAAGCTGGCTTGAGTCGATCTGTTGAAACGCTAACGTTCCTGTCGTTGATTTTGATCGTAAAAATACGATCAGTTAACCTTTCGATAACTTCGTAAGGGCCTTGGTACGGAGGTTCTAGTGGCTGTTTTACGGCATCCGTTCGAAGTAGTACGTGAGAACAATCATAAAGATTTTTTAAAATAAAAACGCTGTTCTTAATGTGATGAGCAGCTGGGGTCGGTCGAAGCAACCGCATGTGCTCCCTGAACTTTTCGACAAAAATTTGTGGGTCTGCGGACATTTCTTCGTTGACAAAAAATTCATTTGGCAGTCGTAGAGAACCACCATAGAGCATATCTGCCGCTGATGCTTTCAGATCCTCTTTGAAACAAGTACGTAGTCCCAGCATAACTGTTGGCAGTAAGCTTGTCCAAGATTCGTCCGGATGGCACATCAATGCTGCTTTGAAAGAACGATGCCAGCGCTCTACCATCCCATTGCCCTGTGGGTGATATGCCGTCGTTCTAATGCGTTTTGTTCCAACAAGATTGGCGAGTGCTTTAAAAAGTGCTGACTCAAATTGCGTGCCTTGATCAGTTGTTATTGTCTTGGGGCATCCAAAACGGGCGACCCAATTTGACCAAAACGCAGTTGCAACTGTATCAGCTGACATGTCTTTTAGTGGTACGGCCTCCGGCCAGCGAGAAAACCGATCAATCATGGTGAGACAGTAGCGATAACCTTGGTCGAGTGGCATTACAACAAGGTCTAAATGAATATGGTCGAAACGGTTGTCTGGCATGTCGATCTTGTTTGGTGCCAACTTGTTGTGTCGATGAATCTTGGATCTTTGGCATGGTACACAATTTCGCGCCCAAGTAGTTACATCTTTTTTTATTCCAGACCATACGTATCGATGCCGAATCTGTTGAAGCGTGGCACGTCCACTGGGATGAGAAAGACCATGGATTGAAGCAAAAACTTGCTTGCGAAATTTTTCAGGTAAGTATGGCCGCACATATCCGGACGAAACATCACAGTACACAGCTGCATCAGGTGTGACGTGCACAATTTGAAGTTTCAGAGAATTGTTACCCTCAATCATGGTTTTCAATTCGCTGTCATTCTCCTGTTCTGCTTGTAGCTCTTTCATATCGATGTTGGTTGGCATAGAAATTTGGTTCACCCTTGATAAAGCATCAGCTACGGTGTTTTCAGGACCTGCTAAGTAAACAATTTCAGTACTAAATTGGGATATATAATCTAAATGCCTGAGTTGTCTCGGAGAAGCCTTGTCTGGTTTTTGCGAAAAAGCATACACCAGCGGTTTGTGGTCCGTTTTTATGATAAAGGCTCGCGCCTCGAGCATGTGCCTGAAGAACTTTGTTGCTTCATAGATGGCTAGCAACTCCCTATCATATGTGCTATAGTTTTTTTCAGCAGATGATAGCTTACGCGAAAAAAACCCGAGCGGCTCCCAGTTATCTGTTTTTTGCTCGAGAGCTGCTCCGATGGAAGTGTCAGATGCATCCGTAACGAGAGCAAGTGGTGCATTGGATACAGGATGCGCTAGTAGTGCAACTTCGCCTATACTTTTTTTACACGCTTCGAAAGCTTCATCTGCTTCAGGTGTCCATGGAACCTTGCGTTTGTCGTTTTTTTTAGAGTCGCGTAAAAATTCATTAAGAGGTGCCTGCAGTTGTGCAGCGCGTGGAATGCATCGCCGATAGTAATTTACGACGCCTAAAAATCTGCGTAGCTCGCATATTGTTTGAGGCTTCGTATAGTTTAAAATTGCAGAAACTCGATCACTTGGTGGCTTGCAGCCATTTTTGTTAATCGTGTATCCAAGGAAAAGTACCTCTGGTTGACCAAAGTGGCACTTGCTGACGTTGATTGTAAGCCCGTGTTCTTTTAATTTTGAAAAAACAATACGAAGGTGTTCACGATGTTGTTCAGGAGATTCAGACATGATGATGATGTCATCGATGTAGCAAAACACGAAGTCGATGCCTCTGAAAATTTGGTCCATAAACCTTTGGAACGTTTGTGTAGCGTTTCGAAGACCAAAAGGCATAAACAAAAATTCTACTAATCCGAAAGGTGTGCAAACTGCTGTTTTTTTTATGTCTTCCTCAGCCATGGGAACTTGATAATAAGCGCGCACAAGGTCGAGGGTTGAAAAAATGTTTTTACCAAAAAGCTTCTCAGAAAAATCGTAGATATGAGCAATCGGGTAACGATCCGGAACTGTTTGCGAATTGAGCTTTCTGTAGTCGCCGCAGGCACGCCAGCCACCTGTCTTTTTAGCAACCATATGGAGAGGGCTTGCCCATTGACTTTTAGAAGGGCGACATATTCCTTGTTCAATGAGAAAGTCGATTTCGGCCTTTGCACATAAAAGCCTATCGCCAGCAAGGCGTCTTGGTCTATCAGCTACTGGCTGGCCAACTGTTTCGATGTGATGCATTACTGACGTTTCAGAATGGTTTTTTTGTTTTGGTAAATTCGTGGTCACCTCAACAAATTCTTGAAGCAAGTCGCTGTAAGATTCTGATGAGTTTACGGTTGAAATGCCAAACTCAGAAGCTTCTAACATTTCACCGCGTGTGGTGAATCGAGTTGTTGAGTCAATGAGACGCTTGTTTTTTAAATCTATGAGCAGATTGAAATGGCTTAAGAAATCTGCGCCAATTATTGCTGTTTGCACGCCTGCGATGATAAAAGACCATTTAAGAGCTCGCCGCAAGCCAAGGTCAAGCTGAACAATATGATCTCCAAATGTTTCAATTTCAGTTTGGTTGGCCGCAAAAAGTTTGGGCCCCCCTGCATCGACCCGATGCTTAACTATAGATCGTGGAATGACTGAGACCACCGATCCAGAGTCAATCAAAAAATGTATGCCAGAATATTTGTCAAAGATATGCAATCGAGTCTCTTGGAATTTGATATTACTTGTGCAGTTGTTGTTCTCATTAAAATTGTTTGTTGCTTGTGAGTTTGTTTCATGTTGGTTGCTGCCGAGAGCTACACATGCAGACGGCAGCCCGGCTAGTTTTCCGGGTTTGGCTTCCAGCGCTGACATTCAGGACGACATTTTCGTGCTGTGTCACCAAATCTAGAATGAAAATAGCACAAGGTACCTGATGTACTATGAGTTCCTCCACTGCTTTGAGTCCGACTACGAGATTGGGATCGGCTCCTCTGTTTGTTGTTGTTGCTCGTATTTTTGTTGAGTTCGGTCTGAATCTTGTCAATTTTAGTTGTGAGAACTTTTATGACCTGACACATTTCTGCCATTGACATGGTATCTGACTGTGAGACTGCTAGCACAGGCTGTATTGGCTGCATTACAGGGTTGGAAGCTGGAGAAACTATCGATACCATATTTGTGCCATTAACATCCAACATTTTGTCAGCCAATTTTGCCAGCTTGTCGAGGTCATCTTCTTCCCATGCAGTTAGAAGTGGACGAATAGTTTTGGGCATTTCACCAAGAAATAATGTTTGAATAATTGCCTCATTGCCTGGGCCTGGAGCTAGTCGCTTCATGTGTGCCAAAATCTCGGTAGGTTTCATGCCATGTGTCTCGCCGCCCTGCAGCAGTCGTCGAAGTTTTGATTCAGGTGGCTCCGCGAATTTAGTCATGAGCCGTGCTTTTAAAGTTGCAAACTTGTCGTGTTCCGGAGGATGGGTGAGCAAGTCTTCAATCGCCATCAAGATGTCATCCTCAAGTCGCACAGAAACCATATCAAATTTGTCTGTGTCATCGGAAATATCGCTGATACGGAATGACCTTTCAACCTGAGCGAACCACAGATGAGGATTTAATTTATTAAATTTTGGAATGTGTACACGTTGTGCGCTTGACCGCACTGCTTCGGAATGTGTTTGGGTCTCTCTTAGGCGATTTAAATCGAGCTGCAAGGTCTGCATCTGAGTAAGAAGTTCTTCGACGGTCGGCTCCGCCATATTCACTATGGTTCTGTTGCCGGTGTCGGATGAAGATTCACTCTCAGAAGTGTCGTACTCTTTGTAGTTAGGTCGACTCGTACTGCGCAAATTTGGCCTTCTAGACATGAACCAGCAAAACTTGCCAGCTTACGTGCGCAGCGACGTTGCCAAATTTCGTGGTACGATGAGTTTCTTTGCCAATTGTGATTTCTTGCTAAATCACGTCGGGGTCACCAGTATAGCAAACCGTGTCGACTTCAACTCCGTTGCAATAAAAAGCCGTCACAATTAACTATAAAATATTTATTTATTAGTAAGAAATGGATATAATACTTATTGTTAAAATAAGATCGTTGTAGAGAACTTGCTGCTACTCGTGTTAAACAATTTGACGAAGTGAATGAATTTTCTGTATCTGTTGCTTACAGCTTGTTGAACGTTATTGCTTTGTTTGTTTAGCTTGCTGAATGTGCTGACTGTGTTGCAGGCAGTGCTGCCACAAATATGATCTGACTTAATATGATCTTTGCATCTAAAACAGCAACCGGTTGTTATTGGGTTGAAGTAAGATCAGCAGAGTCGTGGCTCAGTCGTATAAGCTGTTGTCGTGATAACGTTAAGAATCAAGGAAGCCTGGTTAGATTCTCAGCCTGGTTGATAAGTATTTTTTTTATTAATTTTTTATTATTATAATGTTATTTTATTTATTATTTAATGTAACAATTGCATAGTGCAATATTTTAATTTTTTGTCACATCCTGTTGCTTGCGATAGCATGAACAAAATGTAAGCAAAATGCAGCTTTTATTAGTCTTTTAGTTATTTTGTATTAAATTTTTGACCTAAGTTACCATAATTCAAATTGTATTCCCAATTAATTAAATTTACGTACAGCTTTGACTAAAAATATTTCTAGTATTTTTAATCGTATCAATTCTAAAAAAAAGGATCCAAATATGTATTGGTTCAATGTATTGTTTAAAAATTACTCTAAGATTTTTAATGGTAAAGTTGTTGTACTATGTGGTCTGTTCACACCTTAAGATATTTACAAAATGTGAATTTGTCACTTCATCCTCCCCAGACGGCCGATTGAAATATGTTAAAACTTTTTGTTTTGTTTTAAGACCGATTAAAAAATTTTAGCGTAAATTCGATCTTAATTTATTTCGAATTTTTATAAGGCATTTAAAATTTTGTAAACTTACTGCAAATAAAAAGAAGGAACTAAAAATTTTGTTCAAGCTTTTTACAGTTTTATGGTCCAAGATTCCTTTATTATATACAAAATTAATTATTTGACGTAATAAGAAAAACATTTTTGCTCCAGATTTTATAACAATATCTCAAACGGTATAGAAGTTATGAACGATTAAGTGAAATGTATATCAGACAAAAATTTAAATTACGAAAAGCATAACATTTGGTCATTATATTTTATTTTGGTGGAAACTTAATTTGTTTCTTAAAATTACAAAAAAAGGTGCACTGTTTGAGATGTGAGCAAATTAGATTTTATTTCAAAACGTTGGAAACTCTAGCATAGGAAACTCCTACAAAAATATTTTCCTTTTTAAAATTTGTTTAAGATTTAGTGTAAATTACTCTATTTGCAAGATTTCTTTTTATATCAAAAATTGGTACATCAATACTGTACTAAAAACGTTTCTATAAAAAAAAATAAATGAAAAATATAACACATTCACCAAATCACTGTTTGGTGAAGCTTAAAAAATAAAAACAAAAACTTATTGAGTCGGAATTCGAACTCACTACCTTGATAATATTGGACAGAAGCTCTATTCTCTGAGCTATCACCGCTACAACAATATAAGCAAACTTAACATTACATATTCGGCAGAAAAATTAACTTATTTATTAAATGCGTGAAAACTCGGAAAAACAGCTTTTCCCAGAGATGAGACCTAGCTGGATCGATTTTTCAGGGGATTTTTCCCCTCTTCATCTATATTGTAAATTTCATCGAAATCGTTAGTGCCGTTTTCGAGAACGCAATTGCAAATATATATACAAATATTGCTCGTTTAATAGAATAAGATTATTAGTTATAACTTTTGAAATTTATTTAACTCGTGAATATTTCTTAATATTGATTAAATAGAATAATGATGATTATATATTGACACATTCATTTCTTCGCCAACTCTCTTAAATTCAATACAACCTGTAGCCTGTCAAATCTTACGTCTGCTTTGTTTATGGCATACGGATAAGTGACAATCATCATACTTAATTGCATTCCATTCCGAATAATAAATTATTTCAATAAAGTGCTTGAAGGTTTCAATCCCAACAATTTCATTCACATAATCCTTTGGCTTAAAGTGAGGAAAATGTTTTTTTTTTACAAAACAACCAAGCAAATAAATATAAATGAAAAAAGCCACACCATGGTGTACCACCCTCCCATCCTTACCAACAATTAATCGTGACGGATTTTCGAGAGCGTTACCAAGCATAGTGGTCCTCATTGATCATTTCAGTATTTTTAATCGGGTATCAACATTTAATTTATACACTTGGGCTGGCAAATTCAAGGGGCTGTTCGAGATAAGTGCAGCTATAACAAAACGAAGATGAAAAAAAAAGAAGAGAATCTACAATTTTTATTGCCGGCAAACAATGAACTTAAGCAGGGAAGTGAGTAATTTCACAATTGTGGCTGGGCAGAAAGAAGGGCGGGAGCACTTGTCGTTTGATATTACAATGGAACAAACCGAGCGTAAAATATTATTGTTAAGTCTGTGTTCTTTGGTGTGCCCACTGCTGATACTTGGCGTCACAATCAATGCACCGCAGTGTTGAAATTTACAGAGAAAAAAAACAGGGACCGAAAGAAATTATATACATATGACCGAGTCGGGGATATTTTGTTAGCTTTTAAGGTTTCGTACGTATTGTTAATTATTTTTTGTAAAGGTAAATAGGGAGATTTTATATGACAACAATATTTTGTTGTAACAACTTGTTTGTTTGAAAGTTTTTGTTCAGATTGCTATTAATTTCTTGAAAAGGCTACATTTTTGCTTAAGAAAATTGTTGGCCATTAACCCTTTCAAGTTCAAAATTCAAATATACAACATTCGTGGTTTAGTAAGTATGCTGCTGGATAATTTGATTTGTTAATTTGTGTTATCCTCTGCCAGACCTGGGTCACTCTATTTTTTTTTTATAATCGCCTATTAAAATTGTGCATAAAAAAATATTTATTTGAAAAAAAAATATCAAAAATTTTGTATCTGCCATCGCCAGGAATTGAACCGAGGACAATTGCAACCAAAGTGCCATAAGTCTCATGGCTAATGACAAAAAAATAAACATGGCCTTACATTTAAATATGAAACTGCGAAAGAGATTCGCTTCTCGCGGGTGTTCAACGAGGCACCTGTGTTTTTTAAACCCTAAGCCTGTAATTCCGGGTATATTAACTGTGTGCAAACGTTTGTAACATCTAGATATGAGCGAGTCCGGTATAGAAAAGTATATCGTCACCTTAATATATTTTGTTTTTTCTGTTTGAATACCTTTCATGAAATCAAAAAAACTGATATATGGTTTGAAATAATGAATTTTAATTTACATTACCATTTTAATGGTTAATACCATTTTGGCTGTTTTTCCGGTGGTCCAAAAAATTTTTTTTTTTGTTTTCGGGTCTTCTCGAGGTCAACTTTAAAATAGGGGGTGGTTTTTCAAACTTTATTTTTTTTGTATGGAGGCCGACCCACTCTAGGGTATACCATACAAAAACTTGATTATTTTTAAAAAATGGGTGGCATCTGCTCACAAGCACGTTCATCTCCCATATAACGCACAATAGTGAAAACTCTATAATTATTAGTTTGTTTAACTCTATAATTATTGTAATAGTTTGTATTTTTCCTACAAGAATTAAACTCGGTATGATAGTATGTTATATTCAAACTAAGATGTTTAAGATAAATGGGCGTCATCTTCCCACAAACACGCCCACCTTTCATACAACCCACTTTTTTGAAAACACTTCAAAAGAGTTTATATATAAACCACGGTGATAAAACTTGGTATGGGAGTATTTTATATCAAAACTAAGTTGTTTATGATAAATGTAGGTCATCTGCTCACGAGCACGCCCACCTCCCGTACAACCAAATACCTTGAAAACACTATAAAGAGGTTGATGTTTAACAAATAGTGATAAATCTTGGTATAGAAACATTTTATGTCAAAACTTAGATGTGCACAAAAATTCGTAATTCGCTCACGAACACGCCCACCTCCCATACAACTTACATTAGTCAAATCTGTGATATTCTTTGAAGACTACATGGATTTTGACCACAAATAAGAATGTATTTTTATTTGCTTTAGTATTTTAATATATATTTCAGCATTACAGTGGGCTAACGGTGTTTCATAGTCGGGCTAGACCGACTTTAGACTTCCTTTACGTGTTTTTATACCCTAAACCTGAAAGGTCAGGGTATATTAACTTTGTGCAAACGTTTGTAACGCATAGAACGAAGCGAGTCCGGTATAGAAAAGTATATATATTCTTGATCAGCGTCACCACGTGAGTCGAGCTATCTATGTCCGTCCGTCCGTCCGTCCGTCCGTCCGTCCGTCCGTCCGTCTGTGTGTTGTCCGTATACACAGGATAAGAAGAAGGAGTTGAGATAATTGGATGAAACTTGGTACACATGGTCACATGTACCCAAGGATCTGCACTATTGAATATTTTTGGAATCCGCCCACGGACACGCCTACCTCCCATACAACGCAAAAATTTAAAACTGCATAACTCAGCTCATAATAAGTCTACAACAACAAAATTTGGTATGTGTGTGTTTTATACCAACACAAAGATGTCTTTGAAAAATGGACGTCATCCGCTTACGGACACGCCCACCTCCCATACAAACCAAAAATTGAAAACGCAATAAATAAGCCTCTGTTTAACCTACAGAGCTAAAATTCGGCACCTATGTTTTTTATAACAAAAAAAAGATGGTTTTGAAAAATGGACATCGTCCGCCCACGGACACGCCTACTTCCCATACAACGCGAAAATTGAAAACTGCATAGCTCAGCTCATAATTAGCCTACAACAATAAAATTTGATATGTATGTGTTTCATACCAACACAAATATGTCTTCGGAAAATGGACGTCATCCGATCACGGACACGCCTACCTCCCATACAACCCAAAAATTGAAAACGCAATAAATAAGCCTCTGTTTAACCTAAAGAGCTAAAATTTGGCACGTATGTTTTTTATGACAAGACAAAGATGGTTTGTAAAAATGGACTTAATTCTTAATTTTTTTTTTTTTTTATGAAAAGTGGGTTTAGGGTATTTCATAGTCGGCCTAGACCGACTTTAGACTTTCTTTACTTGTTTTTAATGTAGTTCAGCAGCTTTTTAAAAAAAGAAAAAGTTATTCGGTTGATTTTTGATTTTATAGTAAGTTAATTGTAACAAAATTAATCACATATTTCTAGCATTTAAGCATTTACTGCCGATAGAATTCAATTTGCATCTTAATGACCCATTTGTGTACTTCTGTATAAGATTATTCTTAAATTTGAAATGTATGATCACAATCAGTAACAGATTCAATGATCACTGAGAAATAAGTTTTTTTAATTTTTTTATTTGTTTTCGAATTTCCAATAGCCTTACACAAATCTAAAAACTAATTTAATCAATTTTATTCAAGTTCCGACAGGATAATTTCTGTCGGGTCTGCTAGTTTTATATATAAATATTTTACATGACTATCATTGACTTGACGAAATTAAAAAATTGTGGCATTTTAATATATTAATTTTAGTTTATAATTCTTAAAAAAGTATATTTTTTTTAAGAATTATATTTTGAGCTTTACGCCAATTAGTTCATGAAGCAACAGGTTGCTACAACAACAAATTCTATTGCAGAATAAAACCAAGCAGAATAGACATGGTTTCGTCGGACGCTACTCCGACTCATCTGTACTCTCTGTGGTTTATACAGTCCACTAACTTTGAAAAGTTAATGAGTGAAACTGCTGTAAAACCAAAACGGAATTACCGAGACACTTTTCACTTCATCAAAGCGTTTTATACTCTTTTGTTGGTCGCAAAATTGCAAAAAGTTTACTGCATTGATTCTGCAAAGTTTTTGTTGTTGCGCTTTTTGTTTACTTCTTTATCACGTGTCCATGCAGGTTCCAACATTTGTTGGTATTAAGCCGTAGAAAGCGTGAAGAAGGTTTTTTGAAAGCAGATGTTTATTATATGCACAAACATATAATTCCTATCATGTTTTCGTAGGTCGAGCTCGCACCAGATTACATGAGTTATAAAATTGTGACATTTTAATTTGTTAATTTTAGTTTATTTAGTTCAGTTTTATTTTTAAAATATATTTTATATTCATTCAAATATATTTTAAAAATAAAACTGGCTTTATGCCAATTAATTCATGAAGCAACAGGTTATTACAACAACAAATTCCACTGCAGAACAAAACCGAGCAGACTGGACTAAGGTTTCGTCGGACGCTACTCCGCTAAAACCCTAAAACTTGAAAAAATATATTTTTTTAAGAATTATAAACTAAAATTAAGAAATTAAAAATTAACATACATTTTATGAACTTAAAATATTTGCTCTTAATTAACTTGAATTTTTTTCCCCGTGTAGCTTAATGAGTAGGTAGTCACAACAAAGAACGTTCTATTTTACGAGATTTTCTTAAATGAAGATATGTGCGTGCATGTTAAAAACATGTTCGTATTGAAAGGTATTGAACACACATTCTTAAATATTTTATTTTCAGTTCGTTACATATTATTCGTATACGAGTGTAGTACATTTTTATATATATACATATATACTGGCAGAAAGCCGTCGGTGTTTGGCTTTGCTTCAGTCATTTTTAAGCCGTTTCAAGGAATTTTTTGCGCATATCCTTATATGTTATAAGGTAGGTACTTGTATTTTTATTTCAAGAGTATGCTCAACGAGTGTTTGCATTGCTCATACAATATTTTCAATGAGGCGAGGAGTGAGACTTTCTGCAGAAAGTTATTTCCTATTCATCCAGATGAACGACTTCTGTTATTTAAGTTGTTTTGAATAAATACGAAATAAGTTATCATTTATAGTATCCTTCTTTTAAGGAATTTCAGAAATAAATCGTCCAGAAATAGTTATTGTCCCATGATCTGGAAAAGGTGTCTAAACACAGGTGTCTAAACACAGTAAGTAAGGTAGAAAAAAATGAGCAAGAAAAAAACAAACTGTTTTTCAATGTAAATGTTTATATGTATGTTGTTTGACAACATGTTAAACGTTTAAAAGCTCATTTAACATAAAAACATATTTTCCCACAATAAATGCACATTGTAGCGAGTGTTATAAATATTTGCACATGGTTTTACTCTTTTCATTGTCTTATAATATTTGAATACTTCACTTTACTAAAAAAATACTTGATTAAAATATTGTTTAAATATCTATTAAATTATTTTGAAAAACAAATTTTATACGAAGGAATTAAACATTCAACATTTAATTTAATGCTGCAACACGAAACTGTTTGACATTTTTAAACAAGCAAATTTCACTCAAGGTGGTTCTGATCCTTGTATCCTAAATATTATGGTAAGAGAGGAGTCATTGACTTTCTTGTAAATGTAGAATACATTTTATGTGTTACTAAGCTTGAAAATAATTTTCAGCATGTTGAGAAAGTCCTTGAGAGTAATTTGAAATCTCAAAACCTTTGAGCGTAGCCTTTGAGCGTATGAAAATCCTACAAAAATTTCTAAAAAATTATCTATTGTTGACCAATCAATGAATATAACTGACCTTTTTTAACATTTTTAATACCTTTCAGATGGTATATTTACTTTTTTTGATATTCTACTTGCGAGCTGCACTTTGGGGCAAATAGTTTATGGTCTTGAAATTTTCTTAAAAAATTCATAAAAAATTTTCTATCACTGACCAATTAATGTAGATAACTGACCTTTTTTGACCTTTTTAATATCTTTCAGGTGGTATATTTAGTTTTTTTAGAAATTTCACTCCTGGCTTGCACAATAGAACAAATTGTGCATGACCTTGAAAATTTCTTAAAAAATTCATAAAAAATTATCTACGAGTGACCTTTTAATAAGAACAAATGACCTTTTTTGACCTTTTTCACAGCTTTCAGATGGCATCATCAGTTTTTTAAAATTCCACCAATGAGGTGCCAGCATTCTGTAGCTAAACCTTTGCATCTTTATATCAAAATTGAGAAGGGAATTAAAGAATATTGTTCCAATGTATCCGTAAAATTATATTGATAAAATTATTTCTTAAGTAGCTTTAGCTGATAGTAAAATTTCAAAGATAACTAGGATATTGTATATATAAGTCTTAATCGCAGTGAGGGTATTAAACTCAAGGTTAACATAAGGTATCGAAAATTTATCGAATCGTTGTTGGAACCCATGGAACAAGTTGTTTGAAGACGTTTAGAGACAAAAAACAATCGAATGGATTGACCGATCTTAAAATTTATATTTCTGAACTGTTCTACGCTTCCTAACTAAGGTTATCCCAGGAAAGAAATTTCAAATTCTATTCAGTTTAAAAGTTAATTGAAAATAATATTTCCATGAGTTTTGTTGTTGACATTCGCTGAAATAGTTTTCTTCTATTATGCTTGTGTATGCATCAGTCAATCAAAAAACCGAACAACATGAAACAACGTCAAAAATCTTGTGGCGAATGTTTTTCGCTGCAACAGCTATATATCAATAAATAGTAAAAAACAAGAAGTCCCAATTTTAGTTATGAAGGAAAATAAGTAGTTAGAAAATAAAACACAAATGCATGAAATCTGTTAACTGTTTATATTTGCATATGAACACGGAGAGAAATTTGAGCTGAAAACAGTCCCAAATCAATTTATTTTGGGAGTGATTCTGAGCTTAGCCATTATATTCTTGATAACAAGCCATAATGCGATCGTTTATCAAAAACATTAACACGCTCATTTGTGCATAATGTTTGTGATTTTTGGATTGTTCATAAAAAAACTAATGTGCTCACTTGGACACTTGACTTTTTGGTATTGATTATAAAAAAAAAATGCTCATTTATGTCAAATGCCTGTCATTTATGGATTGAGAATAAAATAAGTTAACATGCTCTCATAAGTCTAAGAAATTTTGGATGTGACATTTTATGTTACATTTTATGTGAAAATGTAAGGGGCTCAGGCATCAAAGTAACCGAAAAAAAACGATAACCAGACGCAAATTTAAATTATATTTTCATTGTCCAAATTAGATGTTTGATCCAATTTGGACAGGAAAATATTATTTTTTAATTTATGTTCTGCACTTTTAAACAATATAAATTAACAGTTTTTATTCTTATTTTAGGCTTATTTTCTTGCATTAACAACATTTATTGTTGTTTGACAGACATTTGTAGTTTCATAAATTTCAGTTCAGCGCAAATCAATTTTTGTTCTTTACTGTTACAACTATAAAATATTAAACAATTTTAAGAGGGCAAGAAACTCTTGCTTGGTATTAACTCAAGAAATTTTACACACAACTACAATAATCAACGAACTTTCGTTTTGACCGTTCATTCAAAATTAACATTTGAATAGATCGTCCGTTCCGAAAAGAACAGCAACAGCATCGTCAAGTGTTTTTTTTTTGTTGTGCAAGCGTCATCGGTTCGGTTTGCGTTATTGTTGTTTTCATGTCGTTGTTTTTGTCGTTGTTTTCGTTTTGCGTTATTGTGGAGAAATGAAAACAATACGAAATAAGAGAGAAAAGTTAGAAAATCAGAATGGCAGTAACATTTAAATAATTAAGTGCCGGTCGTGAAAAAAGTTCCTGACTTTTTAATTCAAACGCTCATCTTGAATAAGTGATAACAAAGGAACGTTCGTTGTTTTTGTTTTATTGTGTGAAGAATCGAAATTATCCAATTTAACTTTTATTGCCTTTAAGTGTTTTTTAAAACAACATCTTTGGATATGAGTGTTCACTTCATTCACTTAAATAACATCTTTCTAAAGCTTTGAGCAGTTCAAAAGTAAAGTAAATTAAAGGTAATGTTTTTTGATTTAGTTAAAAAATTATAGTAGTGTTAGTCTGTCAACTTATGTGAAAACGTGATATTATGAAATTGTTAAATATTAGTACTTTTGTTTAAAATTATCATATTCATTGCAGTAAAAAATAAACGGCCATTCCAAGCCTAATGCAAGTTTTTTCCAAAAATGTATCACATGCTCTTAGATTTACTTCAAATTTTGTCTAAAGGTTTATTTTCCACTTATAAGAATACTAGCAATACCTGGCGCGCGTTGCTACGCCTTCGACAAACACGTTTACTTTATTTGTGACTTCAAAACCTATTCGATCAAAAATGTAGCTTGTATGGGGAGGCACACCCACTTGTGCAAAGCTCGGCCCAGTTTTATAGTAGAAGGACATTCCCAAATGGGAACTCCATTCTCAATTGCAATACTTAGCGACTTTTACTTCCAAAGCTGTTTGATATCAAAAATTTGGCTTGCATGGGCGGAGTCACACCCCGCTTTCCATTGCCCGTGCTATTTTTTTGGTCGAAAGACATGGCCAAAAATTAACTTTATTCTGAGCTTTAATGTTATGAGACATTAATAACCAAAGCTATTCGATATTAAACAATTGGTATGGTTGGTGCCACTCCTCATTCTCCAATGCTTGCTGAAATTCCAATCAAAGACACGACTAAATAATATATTCGTTCCGAGTTTCACAAATGTGTGACTTATATTTCGAAAGTTATACTGAAAAGTTTGAATGCTTTAAAAGTGTCGCGCCCCTTTTGCAACGGCTTTGAAATGTTACCAGTAAAACAGCATGTGGAAATTGAGCTTGAATACCGAATTTTGGAGCTGTGCAACATGTAATTCTAAAGCTATACGATATCGAAAATTATGGTTGTATTGCAGTTGCCACGCCCCCATGTTCTAACGGTACCAAACTACCAAACTCACAGGAGCACTCTCAAGACTTTGCTAGAGTTTCCCTGAAAATTTCATAACAATTGGTTTAGCGGTTTTGAAGTCTACTTGTAACATACATACAACCATTTTTATATACATTGAAGATGTTAATTGCTTATTTAACATATGCTTAACTTACGCAGCCTTTAAACGCTAAATTTGCGTCAAACATGCGTTTTCGATGCGTTTTACATGCGCTGCGTAGCATATACCAGGCTCTCTAATATAATGGAAAACCATTTAAAAGTTGAATTATAATATTAAGGTTCAACTAAAACTACCGGAGACCAATGCAAATGCATTATTAATAATGCTATTATAAAAAACAGAGAAACCAACCAACTTCCTCCTCCTTTTTGAAGTCGGTTAAAAATAAAAAATATGCTTTGTACACTAATCACAATAACTACTTTTTTGTGCAACATTTATTAACACGCGAATTACAAAAAATTGTACGCTTCTGTTTGGAACAAAATCGAAAATCCAACTAAATTAAAGAAGTTATTTAGGTATTCCTCTAAATTTATGGTTATCATTTTGGTACAACTTCCTTTCATAGTACTAACCTTTTTGATTTTAAAAAAGACGTTTTTAAAAAAGACAGAAAAAAACAATAATTATTTTCTGATGCGTCCAATATAAATCTATTGAAAAGGTTCAGGAAATCTATTTAATAAGGCTGTATGCATGAAAATAATTTCTGCGCAGATGCACACAAACAATGATATATCAATGCGACCATGATAGAATAATAAGGCAGGCTCATATTAATATGGCTGCTCAAATGTCTATTTTTACACAAACAATGCTGTGAGTGCTATAAACGCCAAACGAAAAGGCAACAGCAACAACTTCAATTCGAACAGCTGATTTTGACTTCTAGCTCACTTCCTCTCCAATATGCGCCTACCTTATTATTCTATCATGAATGCGACATTTCAGATCGTACTGAGATCCTCCTAGAACAGTGATGCACAGCGTTGGCAGAGCCTCCAACACAAGCGTAACATTTTTGTCTAAGTATGTGTGTACAAGACAAAAATTCAACATAACAATTTGCGCATAAGATGCTTACTGCGTGAAGATCAAACGCAAACTGATTCAATGCTAGCGTCGCAGCAGTTCGGCAGCCTCTTATGTGCACCTTTGTCCTAGAAGCATTTGTGTATATCAGAGAACTGCAATTATTCTTGTTTTTGAGTCATTGGTTGACTAACACAAAAAAGAGTATAAGTGAATTTAAGTCATAGAAGAACTTCCACTTATATCCAGTGTTGCCAGTCTAGCCTTTTTGAGGCTAGATCTAGCCTTTTTGAGGCTAGATCTAGCCTTACTTTTTTGTTGCCTAGCCTCGAAAATTACCATCTAGCCTCTAGCCTTTTTTTTTGCCTTTTTTTGTTTTGACGTAGAATTACGTCTTACAGCGCGGTTTGTATGGGGTCGATTTAACAGATTTTTTGAAGGTCATGCAACGTTTTTGGCTAATACTTTAGGGTATACCTACAGCCTTTAATACTTATCGTTCAAAGATAATATATATACCTACTAAAATATCAGATATATCCTGCGCTGAATGAATATCTAATTTTGGATTTTGTCACTATTATATTAAAGTCACAAAATAGTAAAATATAAGAAGAAAAATGCTTGTTTTTATATAAGAAAGTCGATCATCAGCTGATTATAATGTACCTGCTGTGCCTGCTGCTTTCTTTGTTGGACCAAAATGGATGATTCTATGGCCAATCGGATGCAGTGGGATTATCTGAGGTCACAGGTGGGTCATTGGAACATTTATGGGTTCCATGGAACATTTGGACCAAAATGGATGATTCTATGGCCAATCGGATGAAGTGGGATTATCTGAGGTCACAGATGGGTCATTGGCACTTTTATGGGTTCCATTGAACATTTGGACCAAAATAGATGATTCTATGGCCAATTGGTTGCAATGGGATTATCTGAGATCACAGGTGGGTCATTTCCATATTTATGGTTTGCATGGAACAGTTGGACCAAAATGGATGATTCTATGGCTGGATATGTTTAAGTCATTGCGATTTGTAAAAAGTTAATTTTAGACTTTAATATTGTGCGTTTTAGTTATATTAAAGTTATCTTTAAAGTCATTATTAAAATTATTATTATAGTCATATTAAATAATCATCCATTTTGGTCCAAATGTTCCATGGAACCCATAAAAGTGCCAATGACCCACCTGTGACCTCAGAAAAAAATTTCAATATAAATCGATTCGAATGAAATAACAAATAAAAAATTTTTTTTGTGGAAAAAGATTGCCAACTCAAATTACAAAAAGTTTTTGTAAATTCATTCATGCTTTATGATTGAAAATAGCGGTCAATTTCAATACAAACCTCGCTTAATAAATAAATCCTGTTTAAAACATATATTTTTTACTGATTTTTAATAAAATTTCGGAGCATATGAGTTTAAAATCAAAATCTAAGCAACTCTTTTCTGCTTAGCAATATACGGTGTCGGGCGCTCACTCTCAAGTTTTGAAAAGTAAACAAAATTTGAGAAACTTAACGAAAAATTGCTTACGCAGAACTTGGGCAACTCAATATATTGCTGAGACGTATGTTTTTTTGCTCTCTAGCTTTTGTATGCTTACGCATAACGTCCCAGCGGTCAGAATATGCCTGAATCAATATATTCTCTCAGGTAGACATCGAGAGGTAATGGTAAGGCCTGAGTATTCAACACACCTCTTGATTTCCTTTTCCCATATAAATGTCATACTTACGGAATACCTGCTATAGTATAGCGTTAACTCAGGCATGAATATCCCTAAGAATATTCCTCCGAAAATTCAGGCCTGAGTGAATGCTTAAATATCAGGCCTTCTATCAGGTCGTCCCAAATCTGAAAATTTGAATGAGAAAACAAATAGCAGATATATCATTTACCGAAGCCGAGCTGCAGTTCGTCTTCGGTGTCATGAGCATTGTTTGAATTATTTTAATGAATTAAAGTTCTAAGAACTTTTTAAATAATTCAAATAATTCAAATTTTTGTTTTGTTTTGAGAATGAAAAGTGACGCGTCGATTACTTTTGCATTTTTGTATTTTTATTTTGAAAAAATTTCCCAAACTTGTTTGTTGGCATTACGACTTCGCTTCTAATCTCAGCTGTTGCTCAGGTGCGAACACGAAACAAAATCAAAAATACTTTTGAGGGATATTTGGGTTAACTGAAAATACTCATAAACGTTTGATAGCATTACGCCTTCGCTTCTAAACTCAGGGATATCTTCAGGTCTGAGATCGACACAAAACAAATTATTCAGAGGTTAGACAATTTTAGGGAAGTTTTTAGAAAGCTTAAATGCAAATGCTTATTCTGAAATCAGCTATGATCACATGCCCGAATTTTCGAAGCAAAATAGAACTGATTTCATCCCAGATGTTATCAGGTATGACAATTGCTGACCGCTGGGGTGGTTGAGCCTTTAAACGGAATTCTACGTCTACACTTACGATACTATCGAAACTGTTTCTTTTTTTTTTTGCATGAATTTTTTATCAAATTGATACCTATACAAATAATTTCAAGTTTTTAATATATTTAAAAAAAAAAAAATTTTTTTGCAAAAAATTTTTCGCATGAATTTTTGATCGAATTAATACCTATACAAATGATTTCGCTATACGTGAATTTACAAAACTTGTTTTAATCAAAGAATTTATTCATATACTTGCAAAAATTTCATTATTAGAAAAAAATTTTGGAAACCGTTCCGGGTGTGACCAACTTCTTGTAACGGAAATGAAGAATAAAAATAATTTATTGAATGAAAAAGTTAACAAATTTATGTAAAACATCAACATCCTTACTTTAGGAAAGTTTCATTCTTTACATAAGCCCATGTTGCTTCTTAGGAAAACTATAGCCTTTTTTGGGACGGGTGTGACACAGAAAAAACACTCAGTTTAAATATTTTGTACTTTGAAAACGCAGTAACCAATCATTATTACAAACTATTCTAACACAACATTAATATCTTTTTTAATATTACTAACCTTATTTTTTTTTAAAGTTGTATCAAAAGATGACTGATTTTAAGGTTTAAATTAAATCAAAATATTTAAAAAATTTTTTAAATATTTAAATAAAAAAGCAATTAATTTAAAAATATTTTTGCAGCAGGACTAACTTAAGATTCCACTTTAATTCGAAAACCAAAAATTGCTTCATTTCTTTGGAATGAGCCAATTGTTTCTTCTTGGAACCTTTACTATTCCATGATTGTAGAGATCCATCTTTCGTTGCCTCAAAATGATGTTGATTTCGAATATGTGGAATATTTTTAATTTTCGCTCATTCAGCTGCAATTGTCTTACGAGTGTCTTCTTTTTTGTGTTTATTGATGTAAAATACATTTATATATTTTGCACTTGGACATATCGACCCCTTTGCGCGAAATTATCGTATGTTCCATTTTTTTCGAAATTTACTTTTTGATGCAAATTTGTTTACATCCTATAACGCATCACCCTGTAAAATTTTGTAGCTGAAATCCTTATAAAATGGTGAAATCCTTAAATGGTTCTCCAAAAGCACATCCTAAATTTAGTTTTGATATTGCAAGCTAAAGCACAGAAAAGTAGAAAAAACGCTTTCCTGTAAAATTTGCTTTTTGGTACATACAATAATTTCGCGCAAAGGAGTCGATATCATCAAAATTCATTGAAGTGTCCCCAGTAAGCCACCAATAAAAATCAATAAGCTTATTTTTATGTGAAAAACTCTGTATTAACTTGTTAAAGCAACTCTGAAAATTTCATTCGCAAGTATTTTTTTTTTTTGTTTGTTTTAATGAGGCTTTCCACAATTAAAAAAAGTATCACTTTTGTGGCGTACGGTGGACAAAACTTTTCACTAAATATTTTATGTAATATCTCAGTATATACACCTTTTTATTGATTACTTTTACTTTAATTTTATAAAAAGAAGTGCTACTTAATCAAGGTAAATAAAAACTATAAAACTTTGCTTAAAAAAATTACGTTAACTTTGCTTCAATGCACACACTAAAATGATAGAAAAGATCGTATTTTCGCTTATTCGCATTCCTTCGAAATAATAGCGGGTGTGCATGCTCAGACATGTTTTTTGCTTTTAATTCTAACTGCACATAGTACGTGCTGAAGTATGGTACAAAAATTGTTCAATTGTTCATTGTGTTCAACCATGAAGTTGATTTTTTTCACTTTTTTAGACATCGATATTTTAATTTAATTTTAATTTAATTTAACATTTCGGGGTACAATAAGACTAAGTCTTTTATAGTACAGCAATAGATATTAACATTGGCTTAAAAAGTAAAGTTATAATAATAATAATTGCTTAAAACTACCGGAGGGAAGATAGCAACGCATGCATATTCGAATTCGAAAGTGTGGCTGAAAAATCCGACGCTATCTTCACCCAATGGGTGAAGATAGCGTCGGATTTTTTCGAACTCAGCCACAGTTTTTAAATTCACCACAATACAACACAGCAATTTCGAACACACTGCTTGCTGAAGCCAATGTTTGCAATTATTTCTTTTAACTTGTGTATAATCAGTATGAAAGCGCTGCTGCACACTCTTAATGCTTACGTTTTTATTCATTGCTTTACAGCACTTAAAATTGTTAAATAAAATAAAAAAAAATATGCAAAAAAATCAAGAACAATTTCACCAAATAATTTTAAAACTTTTTACTCACTAAAATATTTTGCAATATTTTAGTACATAGGTATTGCTTTTGGAAAATATTTCAACACTTTTCTTGCTCATCTTATAAAGTTCAGCAACGATTTTGAACTCACCACGTTCAATCCAGTGTTAAAGTATTGAAAAACATATCAAACTCATATCATAGCAGAATAGTTAAACAAATATTTTAAACAAATATGCAGGTATTTAAGAGCATTTAAAATTAATTAATTAACTATTCTAACAAATAACCGTGAATTCAATTTTATAAAACAAACGTTGATAAGAATATTGACCACAAATCTTTAAAGATGGTACTTTCGTACGAAAAACTTTTTGAAAAGTATAAATATGAGTAATAATAGTTAAGTTCCTTTCGCATCAAAATAATCAAGATTATTATTTTGTAATATGCAAAGCAAAAACAAAATTAGTAGTTCCACAGACACGCCTACCTCCCATACAACCCAAAAGTTGAAAACTATAAATAAACGTATGCCAAGTCACAAAAAGACACACAATTCCAGCAACTAAGACCTAGCAACGTAAGCCTTGTCACAAAAGTCTAGCCACACAATTTAAGAAAATATGACTTAATAACAAAAACCTAGCTACAGAACCCAAGCAACATAACAACGTAACGTAATAACATAACGTAAGCGTAGCCACAAGTGTCTAGCCACAAACGTTTAGCCACAAAACCCTAGCCACAAAACCCTTGCCATACAATTCCAGAAAGTAAGACTTAATAACATAAGCCTAGCTACAGAACCCTAGCAACGTAAGCCTAGCCACAAGTGTCTAGCCACAAGAGACTAGCCACAAAAGCCTGGCCACAAAAGACTACCTGCACAATTCCAGAAACTAAGACTTAGGAACGTAAGCCTACCCACAAAAACCTACCAACGCAAGCCCAGCCAAAAGCCTAGCCACAAAAACCTAGCCACAAACGACAAGCCACACAATTCCAGCATCTATACAGGCGAAAATTTGAGTTTAAATTTAAAACCCTTATAATTATCTTTGAATTTATGACTCGTTTTTTAAACCTAAAAGTTTATTTTTAAAAATTTTCCAATCTTACATTCGAAAAATTAACTCATTTAAATGTTTGGGTATCAAAAAGTAAACCCAAAAAGTTTAAAAATGTTTGTATTGTGAAAATTAAGCTCAGAAAGTTTATTATTTAAGCCGAAAGTTTATTTTTTAAAATTATAAAGTGTTAAAAATTAATCTAAGAAGTTTTAAAATGTATGTTTTGTAAAATTTAAACCAAACAGTGGATTATTAAAATCGAAAGTTTATTTTTGTAATAATTTAAAACTTAAGGGTTTAAATAATAAACCCTCTAAACTTCTTGCGACTTGCGACATTTAAGGCGAAAAGGTTATTATTTAGACTTTAAGTTTAATTTTAAAACTGTATAATTTATAAATCAAAAACCCATAAAAGTTATATACACATATTTTTTATATATATATAAATCCTGAAGGTTTATTATTTATACTTAAGGTTTACTTTCGAAATCATAGCACTGTACAATTGAGAACAACAGAAAAAGCAATAGATTAGCCCGGGTTAAAACTCGCGACTCTAATGCGATGGTTACCGCAGTCCGCGGTTCGATACTAGGATGTGACAAAAAAAAAATGTTGCTCAGTTCAATTTGTACATTAATTAAATAATCAATAATATAAGATAGTTATATAAAAATAACAAAAAAAAAATACGGTTTTGCTGAGGATCGAACCAGGGCCACTCCATTCATCAAATCAAATCAAATCGATAAAATCAACTGCTTAGCCAACTGAGCCACGGAATAGAAATTTTTTGCCTGGGCTAATTGTGAACTTAAATATGAAAATGACTGCATTGACAAACAAGCACACGCATAATATTTAGTTTAGCATTTGACCACTTTCGGTTGTGGTCAAAGTCTTGTGTGTGGTGAATTTTTGGTTAAATGTTTTCGAACTTCGAAACGTGTGGATGGGCGTGCGTTGCTATCTTCACTACGGTCTTAAAACTACTGAATTTAACAAAATGAAAAGATTAAAATGCATAACAGAAATTCAATTATATTAAAACAAATTTGTGAACTACTTAGAAAAATTATAATATCTAATATATAAAATCAAATGTTTGTCTGTCTGTCCGTCTGTCTGTTCCGTATAGGCTCGCACACCGTTTATCCGATTGAGCTGAAATTTGGACACCGAGTACCTTTCATAGTGAGAAAGAACATAGGGGAACATAAAAAAGTGGGCGTAATTTTGTGGGCGTGGCACTCTGTAATAACTTCTAAACGCCTGAACCGATTTCCATAAAATTTGGTGTGAAGGTTCAACTGCTCCCAAAATAAAACATAGGCAATAACAAATTCCAAAGACTTCCGCAAGCGGGCGCTTAAAGTAGGGCGTTTTAAAGACTTAATAACTACTAAACTCCTGGACCGATTTCAATGAAATTTGGAATGAAGGTTCAACTGCACCCAAGATAAGCCATAGTTAAAAAATTGGGCGGATATATGTGGGCGTGGCACTATATAATAACTCCTAAGCACCTGGACCGATTTCAATGAAATTTGGAATGAAGGTTCGACTGCGCCCAAGATATATAGGCTATCAAAATTCCAAAGACTTCCGTAATAGCTGAATTCCAATGCGGCAGTGGCAGCGTCAGCGGCAGTGTCAGTGATCAGCTGTTATTTTAGGAATAATGTTGTTTAATGGTGAAACTTACATAACAGCTATTTCTAAATTCACTGATTCACTGACACTGCCGCAGTGCTACCAAACAAAACAACGAGAAATGCAGGGAGGCAATATTGAAATAATTAAACAACAAAAGAAAATTAAAGCTGCTGCCGCGCAAAAGAAATGGAAGAAAAATTAATAGAATTTGTAAGGAAAAATCAAATTTTATATAATAAAAGCCACGGCGGCTATAAAAACATAATATCAAAGGAAAAGAAATGGGAAGAAATAGGAAGTGAGTTAAATCAGCCAGGTAAGTACAACAATTAATCAAAAGAATCACGGTCTTTAAATTTTGCATATTTTCAGTGGAAAAGCTGAAGAAGAGGTGGAAGACGATTCGCGACCGGTACTACCGGATTTTAAAAGAAGATAAGTGCAGCTCGACGTCAGGAAGTGGGCAAAAAGTTTCGGCAGCCGAAAAATATAAATTATTTTGACCAACTATCTTTCCTGAGAGAATGCGAGCAATTCAATTTGAGGTGTGTGCATACTGAATTTTCTATATTTGAGTACGTTTATTTATATATATTTTATTTCAGCACTGTTGAAAATTTCGACAAAAGCGTTGATAATAGTGACGTTTTTTAATTCGAGGAGGAAAACTCGCAAGTTTCAGAATTTTCTAACCCAGAAAAACCGTGTTCGTCTTCCACACACCGGTCAAATAAAAAGAAAGCTGAAACAGAGGTGCATAAAGAAATGCTTGACGTGATAAGGACCTTCAAAGAAAGGGGTGATAAGCACAGTCCAATTATGCTCTTTATGCAGAGCGTTGGCTTGCAAGTTGAAGCTGCGAATTTAAGCTCTGAGAGGCTGCTTAATTTACAAAGTAGGATTTTAAACATAGTTCGGGATGCACTATCTGACTCAAACTTTAAACCCGAAGTTCCATATAGCGGAATTACAATTCGGCAGTGGCAGTGATATGATGTGTAGTAGCTGCATCCTTAACTATTTTTAAAATCCCATTTTGTAAATTAAGCAGTCCCTTCAGTATAACTGGCTTAATTAGTTTTCCATAACAGACTTAATGTTTTCTATTTGTAAATGTGTGACTCACTTAGTGCCAGTTTTTCAGTGCGGGTTTAAACTCTTGTCAAATTAAACCGAGGTTTACTCACCAAAAAGGGACGTTTAAACTATGTTTAACTAGATATTTTAGCATTCGAATTGACTTAAATTATTGTATGAAGTTTTTTTTGCTTAAACCGAGCTTGAACGTCCAATTTTGGTGAGCTAACCTCGGTTTAATTTGACTAGAGTTTAAACCCGCACTGGAAAACTGGCTCTTAGTGCTTTCTACTTGTAAATCAACAATACAGTAAAGTTTCAAGCTGTTATTGTGCACACACATTTGTATTTTGTATTTTATTTATTTTATTGTTTATGTGTTCCTTACTAGTGTTTAGGTTTTTTGTATTGGAAAATTGTAAAAGTAATTGAAATTACAAAATAAAAAATGTATATATTAAGCTCTGTTTTTTCTGTAAAGTACATAGGATTTTTGTGATATATTGTTGAAAACGTTTAAGTTTTTTATATCGATGGTTAAGCTCACTAAAGTAATAAGTGACCTTTTGACAAAAATAGGTTTACTGGATTTTCCAAATCTAATCTATCTATACTATTATATAAAATTGAAGTGGAAATATTAAGTGCACCAATGACTCCAAAACTACTGGACCGATTTCTATGAAAAAAATTTTAAAATATCATATTTGTGCTACAGAATGCCATAGGTGGGGTTTATTTAAGAAAATTTAACAATAAATATATTTAATTAAGTTGTTACGTTTTTTAGGAAATTACCACCGATGCTAAGCATTGCTTGGTCGCTTGCTTTTCACGCGTCTGTGTTACGAGAGTTTAAACTACATGTTGCTATCAACCCTTCTCTTTAAAGTTTATTGATCTCGCTCTCCAACTCATTCGAAGAGTAACCAAAAGCAGTTGGCGCTCTTTGACGTGATGGGAATACAAGTTAAATAAACCTTGCTGTGCTGTTATTGCTGTAGAATGATGAGCTGCAAACCAATGTGTGCATATTTGTTTCGCCGCATGCAATTTCTTTACATATATTATTATTGTAGTTTTCCAATTTTTTAATATTTCAAAATGCGGCATTCACAAGTGTGATAGCATATTTTGTATAGATTAAAGATAAATTAAAAGTTTGAAAAATGAAGTGTTCGTATTTCCCTTAACTACAAATAAATGCCTCGACGTAAAACAAGTTTGACAAGTTTAACAGAAAATGCAAGAGCGATGCTCCGCGCTAGGAGAGCAAGAGCAGCGACTCAAAGAGAAAATTGTTGGTAAATTTAGCATGCAATTATTTGCTTTCATTACTGCAATCGGAGTGAGGCAGTGGCGTAGCTAGGGTTGCTGGCACCCGGGCCGGAAACTAAATTGTGCACCCTTTAAGAAGGTTATACTTAACCTCATAAAAGCAATGCTTAAAAAGTACTACGAAATTAATATAATTTTTTTAAATAATAATTTGCTGTTATGATTATTTTGTTTAAGTGCAAATGAGTAAACAGATATATTCAAATTCATTGTATTATTTATAAAAGTAGGTAACAATATACAAAATTAATCTCATCGATATTAATATATTTGATATTATTTGAAAATTAATTTGGTAACTTATACAAAACTGAAAAATTTTCCGCAATCAAGGAATTTTTCAAAAATGTTTTGTTTACGCAAAATTTTGACTAGCAATAGTGAGTAAATCCCCAAAGATCTATTTTGAATAATTTTGCATAATTGAGGAAAAAATAGGACCGGGAAGTAAAACGTTAACAAATTTTCCCTCAGTGACCCTGAATAACTATCAATTTAAATGTTTTTTCGAAATCAATCCACGTCTTCTATATAAAAATTAAGTGAAAATTAGAAAAAATATTAAAATTAAATTAAAAAACTTTTTTTCTAATTTTTATAAATTTCTTTATAGTACTCTTTATACATTTTAACTTCGACTTTAATAGACAAGACTGAGGTCTGTAACATTTGACTGCCTTATTCTCGACCATAAATATCACAATATCACAGTGATAACGAATTGATATCAGAAATTTGTTTCATAGTCATTATCTACATAATTCCCAAAGCAAACTTGCTCTGGGAGAACAAGGTCAAGAGTCATGAAAATTAGAATAATTTTTAGAATAGTTTTTTCTTAAAAAATGTATTTTTGACAGTTTTTGTTAGTTGATTTGAACAGAATAATATGTAAATAATATGTATTTTAGTAAATTAAAGGAATTAGGAAACCATATTAGAGTTTTAAATAGACATTTTCAAAATAAATTGAAAATACATCAGAACGCCATAAAATTGTTATAAAACGCCATTTATTTAATTTAAATACAAAATGTAATGAATTTTAATCAATTTCATTTTTTTTTTTAGAAATTTTGAAGTAAGTAATAAATTGAGCTTTTAAATTGTTTTACATATTACTTAAAACATATTACTTAAAAACATATTAAAAACATATTTAAAACATACTTAAAACATACATACATACTTAAAACATATTTAAAACATACTTAAAACATATTAAAACATATTACTATTAAAAATTGTGTTCTAGCAGGTTATGAGCTGCAAATAAGGTTTGTTTGTCGATGTATAGTCTTACAACTTAGTAATCACAAAATTATAAAGTATATTTTTATTCCTGACATTTATGACATGAGCACGTTTTTCTAAAAAGCTCTGGAGAAATGTATTGCTGGAGAACATCCCAGCAAAATCTTCGCTTACATATAATCGAAAAAGTAATCCAGAAAATGTTATTCATCGCTTGCCCTCTCGCTTACAGAACCCATTATTTTTATATAGCCATTTCATTAGAGGTAATCGAAAGCACTGTCACTTGAAAAGATTAAAATGGTTTATAACTGATTTCAGGAAATTAATACTTGAATATCAACTTTCAAATTGATGTGAATGCATTGCCGTGAATTTATTTCGGATTAAATTTAAGTTCTTGCATTAGTATTTATATACTGCATTTTAGAATCCATTAAAAAAAAAGACCTTATGAAGAATTTTGCTGGGATATTGGATAAAATGTCTACTATACTAGCATGTTTGAGCACTTCTTAAGATGAATATTTGAAGTACAAAAGCTTTTTTAAAAAACTTTATGGAATATAAAGTGAGGAATATATACATAGGAATATACTTTAATTCATCACTTTAATGATGAATAAAAGACAAATGAAAAATAAAACAATTAAAAAATTATCTTCGATTTGCCCGAAGTCAAAATGCTCAGGTTGAAGTTTATTTGAATTTATTTAGGTTATATTAATTTGATGACGTCACTTTGAAAGGGGGATAGGGGTATTTTTTCCCAATTTTTCATATTTCAAACTCGGAGTACGTTTTATTTATCAAGAAAACAAGAGTAATGTATGAACTTTCAATTCAACACATTCATTTTTGTGTAAATTATGAAGGTTTTGATATTTTGGTGACGACACTTTCTGTGGAAGTATTCACAAAATTTTGTTGAATTTCAACTTCAGGGTATATGTTTCAAATTTAAGCATTACAGTGGTGCTCCAATTAAGCGAACACCGATTTAACGAAATTCCAATATAACGAACCCTTATATAATGTTCATTGTTGACTCTATATTGCGAACATTTGAAATTGTAGGTATTCTATTGAACAAACATTTGCTTTCTGAGCGTGCTTCGTTTGTTTTTGAATTTGTTATAACATTAATATGTATTTACGTATCTAATTCTCAAATAGTCTCCACGGGTTGATATACATATTGTAGGGTTTCCTTTCTACAAAACATTGTAGGAATGTATTGACATAATCTTGGATTTTTCATTTGTAGTGTGAACAGCTTTTAACCAGCAGCTTTCTAAACATTTAATAATAATAATTAATAATACCTAAAACAAGTTCAAAAATTTAACTTTATTGGAGTGCATAATTAAGACAATAAATGTAAGGATATTTGTTTCAAGTTGACAAATTTATTAGCTTTGTTATATGATAAAAAACTCGAAAATAGTTTTACCGATTTAAGAACTTTTCGATTTACCGAACGACCTTGGACATTATATCTTTCGTTCAACTGTAGCACCACTGTATGACAAATCTCAAATCATGAAAATAATTTCATTATAGACTTTAAAGAGATTTGCAATAAAGAGAAGGCTGTAATCGTGTGGACAAACGAATGAACAGACAGACAGACGGACATGGCTTAATCGACTCATGGTCGTGAAAAAAATTTCGTGACAAAGTTATTGTGCCCGCTACGCTTTGCGGGTGAAGTATAATAAATATTTAATAAAAAACTTTGAAAAACGTAGAAGTACATTATGGTTAACGAGTCGGTACAGCAGAAAATCAGATTTTTCTTATTTCCTGGTAATGCCAATGAATCAAAAAACGTTGTTTATACTGAAGTATTAAATAACTAAAATGAAAATATCTTCACTTTATTATAGTTAAACTATTTAATATAATTTGCTTCCAAATACAAATAAATGCAGATATTTAAACGTTTTTTATTATTGAAATTTTTCAAATATACAAAGGTATTATTGATAAAGAGAAAATGTCCGTGGCGAAGCCTCGGACGAATGTTGCCTGCTAGTATATAAAATCAAATGTTTGTCTGTCTGTCTGTTCCGTATAGGCTCGCGCACCGTTTATCCGATTGAGCTGAAATCTGGATACTGAATACGTTTCATAGAGAGAAAGAACATAGGGGGTGTAAAAAAGTTGGCGGACGTATGTGGGCGTGGCATTCTTTAATAACTTCTAAACCCCTGGACCGATTTTAGTGATATTTGGTATGAAGGTTCAACTGCACCCAAGATAAAATATTTAATATAAAAAAATTCCAAAGACTTCCGCAGGAGGGCGTGTTAAATAGTGCATTAATAAGACTCAAGAACTCCTAAAAGACTTTACCGATTTTACTAAAATTTGATGCGTGAAATAACTTGACCCTGCAACAAAATTGAGGCTATTTAAATTTCAAAAAGCTTCCGTGAGAGGGCGCTTTATTCAATCAACTATGTTTAGCTCACTCACGTCAAAACTGATAACTGATTAACCATCGATATGTAACTTTTATTAAAAATTTAAATAATTACAATGATTTTCAAAATTAAGTTGAATTTATTTCTGCTAAATAGTTCCTTAAAGTGTCGCGTACGGCAAAGGCTTCCTTTGGTGCATTATAGCGAGAGAACAGTTTAGTTTGCGGTAGAGGTTTTGTATGTTTTCGCCAAAGTCCAGGAATTTCGTTGTTACCATCACATTGATCTACAGCATTAACAGGACAATATTGTCCGTCATGCATTTTCACAAAATTATGTAGAAGAACCGCAGCTTGCACAATTTTTACGGCGTTCTCCGGGAAGCATTGAAGACCATCCTGCAGTATACGCCAACGCATGGTCAAAATTCCAAACGTGTTTTCAATTTTCGATCTAGCCTTGGAAAGCGTTTTATTGAAATCTGCCTTGTCGTCTGGAAGTAAGCGTCCCGGATACGGCCTCATTATATTCATTCTTAACGGGAACGCTGCATCCGCTACAAAGAAATATGGAACGTTTATATTTGTATTTCTGATAAAAGATTTGGGCGGCAGGTCGATTTCATTTCTCAAAAGCTTGCTTCCAAACGAGCTGATTTGTAAAACCCCTCCGTCGTTTTGGCTTCCATATGCTCCAATGTCCACAGCAGTAAAGCAGTAATTACTGTCACAAGCAGCTAAGAGCACGATGCTATAAAAGGATTTGTAGTTGTAATATAAAGATCCCGAATGAGGAGGGCACCTTATTTTTATGTGTTTTCCGTCTATAGCACCTACGCAGTGTGGAAGTCCGTCATATTGAAAAAATCCGTGGAAACTCTCCTCCATTCTGATTCATTAGGTGGAGCAAGGTTTATCGTATGCAGTTCTTCCCATATGTTATGACAACTTTCCAACGCAATGGATCGAACTGTCGACACCCCCATCCTAAACATCCATGCAAGAGATTGCCATTTAGCACCTTGAGCCAAATACCTGTCATAAAAGAAATATCACTTACAAAAACATTGCATCAAATAATAATAAAGGCACATTATTACATCAAAGTCAAAAAAAGTCTGCATTCTGGTTCAATTGGCCGCCGAATGGAAGTTTTCTCCAATTTGTTTTTTACAAGTTCTAGAAGCATATTAAATGTTGGCACAGTCATCCTCGTGGCTTTCCTTAAGTCTTGGGAGTCTTTCTTCTTTATTATTTGATACGCTTTTTCCATGCGTATCCATGTAAAAAAACCATGAGTTTGCGTTTCCTCCTCAGTATATATTTCTCTCGTCCAAATTCTGGGAGATTTTAGTTGCAAATATTTTAAATAAAGTTCGTAAAGTTCAACAAGATTTTTGAACGAATTCATTTTATTTGTCACAAAATCAGCCGACTACTGCTGTTGCCGCTGACACTGCCACTGCTACATTGTAAGTTCTAAGCAGTAAAATACGAAACAACTGATCACTGCCACTGTCACTGCCGCTGCCGCTGCCGCTGCCACTGCCGCATTGTAATTCCGCTATAAGGGGGCGCTTTAAGTAGTGCGTTTTAAAGACTCAATAACTCCTAAACGCCTCAACCGATTTCAATGAAATTTGGTATGAATGTTCAACTGCATTGTTAATGGCTGATTCACACTGTGTGACTACATTGTCATTTTTTGTGTGGCAGGTTTTAATGATTTTTTGTAGGATGACAAGTACGTTCACATTGTTTGTCACAAAATGGCATGAAGCTTGTGTGGCAATGGTTGTCACACTAGTAGTCACATTTTTAATGCCATTATGTGTGACACTAATTCAAACAGTGTGACAAAGGTTTTAAATAATTTTTTGAAAGCTTGGTTATGATCTTTAAAAACAGTTGACTTAGTTTATATTTTTTTTTTATTCAGAACAAAAAGTAACATAAGAATACAAATTTTAATGGACAGCATGATACTTTAGCGTATTGAAATGTTTTAAAAAAAAAAAAAAAAGATAAGACGACCACTACCATTTAATTAAACGGCTCAAATTTCAGTCATTAATAAACCTGCTTGAATAAATATGAATATATGCTAAAGTACATACATCGTATTTCTTAGCTTATTTCCATTAGCTAGCTCTTTCCATTAGAAACTCTTACTATTACTTAACTTTACTTTTTTTTATAATTTTTTTTTCTAATCTAGTACATCTAGAATGAGTTTGATAAATCCATAATAATACTTTTAAAATCTTTCCTATATTATCTACGCTACTACCATATATTTCTGTTTAACCCTGGCACAGAAAGGATTTCCAAATAAAAAAGAGATATCTTGGATTCAAGTTGGGAAAAACAAAATTTTAAAGATTTCACTTTCATCCTTTAAATCAATTTTGAGAAACAAAAAATTAAAGGAATGGTATGAATGAAAGCTTAATTGAAACCTTTTTTAACTAGCCTACAGTATAGAGTATATAAATTTTCTGTAAATGATTATTTAGAATAAACTAGAGATGGTAACCCAGTTGTGTTTTGTGCGCTTGTAAGCAATTTCTGTAGTCTTACGATTAGAATTTATCATCATGTGACAACGAACAGAACGAGTACCACTAAATAGATCGGTGTGTTCTTTGGATCGGGCAAGAAACTGCGAACGGTATCGCATAAGCCGAAGTAAACAGCACGGTAGATAATGATAGCTAGCACAGACAACCATGGAACAAACTATGGTACAAGTCAAAAAAGCCATGAAGATCTTGGTCAACCAATTTTCGATGCCGATTAATTTACGTTAACATATTTTGCCTGTATCTGCATCCAAGGTGATACGAGAAAAGTATAAAGGATAAAAGAAGCACTTGAAATTTGTACCGGGGGCACCAAAGGAATCCACGTTAACGAGAAAACAACGCCAGAACTGAGCATTCTTATTTACATCAGCCGAAAAAATTTTGCTTTTACTTGTTCCTGAAAGCCTGAGCCAAAATTCAAAGCCTGGAAAATAACTATTATGTTATCACGCCAGTATCCTGTGAAACTTTATTCTTTTGGAATCTGGACAATTATAAAGACATGGAAGAATTCCTGTTTGTCGTTGACAAGTCTGGTGGTCACTAAATTACCGTGATTTATTAATTTTGTTGCTTATTTTATTGTAAAATAATTGTTTTATTTATAAAAAATCATCCAAAATTTGTGTATCACATCGTCACACAAAAGCCAGCATGTTGGCTTTTTATTTTTTTGTTTGTCATTGTGTCACACAGCTCGTCACACAAAAATTTATAAGTTCATATTATTATGCCATTTTAAAGTCAATTTTGTGACGCAGGATGACCTGAAAACGTTGTGACAACTATTCAGATTCTGTGATTTCAAATGGCAGTGCTTTTGACAGCAATAATGACAATGTGGTCACACAGTGTGAACCAGCCATAAGACTCAATAACTCCTAAATGACTTGATCGATTTTACTAAACTTTGGTACGTGAAATAACTTGCCTCTGCAACAGAATTGAGGCTATTTAAATTTCAGAAAACTTCTGTGAGAGGGCGCTTTATTCAATCAACTATGTTCGGCTCATTCAAGTCAAAACGGATGAACCGATTTTGATGAAACTTTATAGGCATTTGTATCTGTTACTGAAATAGATCCTATGCTTTTAAAAGTTCTTTCGTCAAAAATCAACGAATGAGCCGAAGGCAAACGAAGTCAAGAACCAAAGACGAACGAAGAAAAAAGAAGTTTAACGAATACCAGCAGAAGCTATATAAAGATGAAAAAAAAAATTAACGGAACAGTATCGACCAAAACCGAAGTTGAACGAAGACAATACAAAAATCGAATCAATGCTTAAAGGATTTTTTAAAATTGGAATTTATTTGAGATAAAATGCAATGATAGCATGCATTTAGCATGCTAAGAAAAACTTTAAACGCATTTTTCTTGAAATGACTTTTCAAACTGCACTCAGAAAAAAGTTTCTCGGAATATGATAAAAATGGCATCATATTTACTGAAAAATGGTATTGACCTTGCTCCAGAGAATGCTTTTCTTTAAATGCGATCCTAAAAATTCTCTAAAAATGATAATTACCTTCTATGAAAAAAAGAAATATATAAAAATAATTCGATTTTAGAGGAAAAGACTCTTTCTTTTTGAGAAAACATTTGTGTTTATTGAAGAAATATTTCCATTTCCTAGAAGTGAAGAAATATTTCTTCGAAAATGTGAAAATTTATTCTAATTGAAGAAAATTTTATTTGAAAAGAGAAAATTGCTATTATCGAAATAGAGAAATTTTTCACCGGAGGAAGATATGTGTTTTTTTTCTGAGTGTGGGTGTCCTTTTTCCTCAGAAACCAGACGTCAGATCGAGACGAAAAGATGTAATTTTTTGTTTTAATCATGTCTGGCAGGTACAGTTTTACGGAAATTTGACTAAACACTAAAAACGATAAAAACGATAATTTAAAAAATTTTCAAAATTTAATCTTCCTCTTTCTGTGCTCGAGGCACAACCCCGAGTAACACCGGGTTGCATCCGCTAGTAATAAAATAAAAAAAAATAAAAGAAAAAAAGACTAATAAATATAAGTAACGACAGTCAGAATGTGAGGTATTGTTTCGGTAAAATAGAAAAATAGAATAGCAGTTATATGTTTAATAGAGTTTGGCAATGCATTCCAAAGTCTAATGGTGCTGATAAAAAAGAACCTACTACTGTTTAGATAATTAATTCTTGGCACAACAAGACAGGTGATCGTTGTGGCTGAAAAATTTGTAGTTTGACAAAAAGATAATGAGGGCTTTTAGTGTGCATAATCTTGTGTAGAAATAAAAAGTTGCGGATGTCAAAAAACTCCAGTAAACCACAGACCAGAATGTCCCTACTCCTTAGCGAAATATGATCATAGCGACTGGCCCCGTATACATATCTTGCCGCACTATTAAATGACACCAGAAGTTAATGCTGTGATTGCGAGTCTAGCTAACTATAAGCAACATCAAAGAATGTGATGTAAGGCATAACTAATTGCATAACAAGTCTGCGATGAGTTTCAATGGGCGTGAAGTCCGAAGAAGTACGTAAGTATCGTAGAGTCCCGTAAATTTTACCTATCGTATTGTTGATGTGGTCAGTGCAAGTCAGCTTTGAGTTAATTATGAATCCTAGATTTTTCGCTTTATACACAATTTCAAGTTGATCTGCTTCGATGAATAGAGGAGGAATATCAATAAAGCAAGAATCACTTCTTGCTATAGGCAATACTTTGGTTTTTATGGGATTAATAAGGAGAAAGTTTGCGGTAGCCCAGTTATTCAACGAGGCTAAATCATAGCTCAGTTTATATGTCAAGTCTTCTAGTAGTCCAGTGGGTCGAGAGAGATAGAGCTGAATATCATCGGCATAGGCATGAACAGTAGCATATTTGCAGACAGAAAAAACATAATTAATAAAAACAGAGAATAGGAGTGGACCTAAGATAGAGCCTTGAGGAACACCAGTTACAATTCCTTTTAGTGATGAATAAACATTTCCAACTTTTACCAGGTGCATCCTACCATCAAGATAGTTTGATATCAAGTTTACGGCACTAGTACTAAATTTGAAATAGTTTCTTAGCTTAGAGCAGAGAAGGGTATGATTAACAGAATCAAATGCCTTAGAAAAGTCGATAAGGCAAAGTAGCGTTAGAAAGTTCTGATCATAAGAAATTTAGATATCATCAAAAATTTTAACCGCATTTGGTTGGCCAAAATACGCTCAAAAACCTTACCCAATGCTGGCAGTTCAGGGAATCAGGAGCAAGTTAAGCATTGGTTTATAATATGGGTTAATGGCGATAAAACTAAATGCATTACTAATTTTATAAACTTAATGGGCATTCCATCAATTCCTACAGCATTTGAATTTATCGACATTATGCATTTTGCCACATAATCTTCACTGACGGTAGAGAATTCAAAAGAGGGAAACATTGTGTTTCTATTCAGAAATGGTAGTTCAGCACTGCCGCCACTGTTTGAAGAGGTAGGGTTTCCACTAGCTATGAAATAATTATTTAGATCATCAGGATCTAAACAGCATTTACTAGAAGTTTTACTGTTAACTCTGTATTTTTTAATATTCTGCCATAGCTGTTTGGAAGATAAGTTAGGGTTGAGCTTGAACTTAAAGAAATTAATCTTTACTTCTCTAGTCATAACTGTAGCATCATTTCGAGCTATTCTAAAATTATTCCAATTCGCAATTGAGGGATTTCTTTTCCATTTCGAGTGAAGTTTATTCCTTAGTCTTATAGCAACTAAAACACGATTCGAAAACCAGGGACAACAATTTTTCGAAACTTGAACAGTACGTAACGGAACATGAGATGAAAAAATAAAATTTAATTTATCCATGAACACCTGAAGCTTCTCGTCAACTTAGTTATGAAACCAGCTTTGCGGCTTACTTTTTTACGGAATGTGTGATAAAGTAATGACCTCACACGTGACGTTGGCACATAAAACTGGAAAAAAATGGAATAACTTAAAAAATTTGAATTTTTTCGTTTAAGATAATCGGATATAATATATTTTCTTTTATAGTTTAAAGTTTCGTTTTTAAATATTTAAAGCGAGCGACCCAACTAATTTGTGTCTTAAGACCTAGTTATATTTAAGACGTAACAGTAGCAGTTTCAACATAACAGTGGCAGTTTAAGCCAGCATTCAAGATTCTTCCATAACAAAAACCTTTAAATAAATTTGAATTTTGATAACGTTGTTTTTTACACTGACTCTCATTAATTTTTTTCAAAAGCAAAACAAAAATCGTTCCAGAATTCAGTTTACCACTAACAAAATATCAAAAATTTTCTCAAAATGTCGCAAACGAGAAAGCAAATAAAAAAACGTTCCAGGTTATTTTGGATCTTAAGCGTTGGAATCAAAATAATCTTTAAAAATCACATTTCGGTCTACCAAAATTCTTTGGATCAATTTTATACACTCTACGAAACGATTTTATGTGTGTTTAGCTTTAGGCTTCCTAAAATTTTTTAAAAAAGTTCCTTTTTGGACAGAAAATCCCGAACAAAAAATTGTTTAAAGTTTATTCATGCATTTAATTTATTATTGTCATTATATAATTCAGTGCCGTAGCCAGGTAGATGCTGAGCACTGGTAAATATTTGGCGAGCACCAGTATAAATTTAGTAAAGAACAAAATAAAAAAACAGAACATTTTAATTTGTAATAAGCATTTAGGTTTTTTACCACTTGAAATAAACTGTTTTATCGATGTATTCGAATTCAAGTCGTATTCACATTGTTTTGGTTTTCTATTTGGAAGAATTATTTTTTTTGTTTTGTTCGAAATGTCAAGAAAATAAATAAAACTTACGCGTTTTATTTATGTTTTCTGTATTGAAAAGTTAGAACCGGTAAAAATTGGTCAAACACCGGTAGAAATTCAATCCTGGCTACGGCACTGATATACATACATACGTAATTCTATTTAAGTAATCTTTTGGAGCTTTCTTACTGTTTTTTTTTTTTGTTTTTTGGTAATTTTGAGAAATAAAAACCTTTGCCATACAAAAATGGTTCTATCCAATTCTTACATTTAGAACAAATCAAAAACAATATTCTCAAAAAAATTCGCAATCAATTCCAAAATATGTACATACCATGACAGAATAATAAGGTAGGCTCATATTTTTACGGCTGCTCAAATGTCTTATTTTACACTAACAAAGCTGTGAGGTGCTTTAAACGTCAAGCGAAAAGGCAACAACAACAATTAGAAAACTTAAATTCGAACAGCTGAGTTTTGACATCTAGCTCACTTTCTCTCCAATATGCGCCTACCTTGTTATTCTATCATGGTACATACAATCTAAAACGTGTCAATTAATAGAGAACAAGTCATGTCCCGTAAACGTATATCTCTTGTTTTGTTCAGGGAAAGGTAACAGGTTCGTATCATAAACAATTTCTTCAAAATGCTTACCAGTCAGTACCTTAAAATCGTACCACAAAAACATTGACATATTCTTGTGTTCATGCAATCGATTGCATTTTTTAACGCATTTTGCACCACCGCTGAAAGATCAATAAACATTTTTTTTTTTACTTTTTAAAGAGGATTATTTTGCTTTCCTCTTGGTTTTCTGACTTAAGCTAGGGTGATTGTTATTTGCTGCCTGCTGTATTTAATTCAAGTGTCAAGTCCTTTTATTCGCTTTTTCAAAATTTCGCAATAAAATTTATTTGTGTGTAATAAATTTGCTGACAAAAGAAGGATTATAACGAAACCGCATGACTGAGAAGGATGCAGATTATTCATGGTTAATTTTGTGTTTCCAGCAGGGTGCTTTCCTAACCAAGACAATTGTTGCTTTGGCATTAATAGTCGTGGAGGTATTGAAAATGTCTTATTTGATGACACCAGCAATTATTTGAAAAAAAACTCTTATGCAAATATAGGTATATTTACGTTTGGTACCTGGTTTAGGACTAAAGTTGATGTACAATTATTAAAAGAGAACAGATACAAAACTTCAATCTTCCAAAAATTTGACACTACAAGTGCCTTGTATTAAATTTATTTTTCACTGCAATGAATACCAAGAATGAGAAAAAATTTACCAGTAACGAACTTGTGAGTTCTTTTACAAAGTATTGCGTTATTTTTTTTTATTAAGCAGTAATTTAATTGAATAATACATTTCTTAACATTCTATTCAATATACAATGTATATGGTTGGAGCACATCAGAGTCCTGCAGCGAGTCGCTTTTTCGCTATTCAGAGTACATACAACAAAAATAAGTATTCATATTCATTCAATTCTCAACTCAACTTTCATATTCATTCATGCAATCAGAGCACGCCACACATAGTGGCCGTGTAGTGTATTTAATTGCCTTAAATCAAGGACACGTAGCTTCATGATTTGCACACATTTATTTTAAATTTTTTAAAAATTTTAATTTTTTTTTACAAAAATACGCCCACTTTTACGCCCATCTCCCATACAACTTCAATAGAAAATGTGGCCTAACTTCCATGATTTTAAATATATCAACTCAATTTTCACTGTAGAATGTGCTCCTGAAAATATAAACTTAATTAGCCACTTTTTAGGCGCACCTCCCATACAACTTATATTTGAAAAATGCCATATCTTCTGTAAATTTGTAACTAGAATGTTTATTTTTCGCAAAAATGGATATGACATCTATTAAATGCTGTTTTGAAAATATGAAGAAAATCCGCCCACTTTTTTATATAAAAAATAATGCGCAGTTGTTTTTGCACGCGTAAAATAACGCATAAGCAGCGTATTTTTCACTGTAATTTTTTGGTTTTTCATTAGGGGTATTCACACTGCCTTGGGTAGTTGGGTAGATTGGCAAATGTCATATATTTTGTTTTTGTAAAAGTGCCATTCTACCCAAGTACCCATTTATCAATCTACACTAGCTGACCCCCTGACTTGTTTGGGTAGATTGATTGGGTACTTTTTTCATGGGTAACCACCTCTTCCAAAAGTAGGCAATAATTGAATTGACAAACAACTAAAACAAAGTAAACAAATTATAAGTGAATAAAATAGACAAATGTGTTAAAATGAGTTATTTTAAAATTTTTCAGATAAAAATTATTAAATGCCGCAAAGTTCACGTTAAAAATTACTCCTAAATAAAAGAACTTCTTTACGCCTGTACAATGGCCTGAATTTTGCTTTCATAAAATGACATGAATAATATGGCGGCAACTCTTTTCTAGCTGTCCTTCATCCCTCATCAGCTGTTTCTACAAAGTACTCAATCAAAAGTACTCAATCTAACCGTACCCAACTACCCAAGTCAGTGTGAATACCCCTATTGTTTTTTCGGCGGCGGGCAGATTGGGGCAGGTTGTTTTTTATTAATCTGTTAGCTGAGACTCTCAGCTTTAATTTGGTATATGTCTCCATATGTCGCACTGCTTCGCACACAACTAAAAGTCTAACTCAAAATCATAAATGTTAGTTTTTTTGGCTCAAAATATATTGTTAAAAACATTTTTCTTCTCAAATTTTTTTTTATTTTTATACCCCCACGCGTACCGCGTAAGGGGTATCTTAATTTTGTCACGACGTGTGTAAGCCCATAAGGAGGCGTGGTAGGTATAGAAAAGTATATATATTCTTGCTCATAATCACCACCTGAGTTGATTTAGCCATGTCCGTGCTGAAATTCGATATTTAAGCTTTTTTTAAAAAAACTAAGATCAAGTTCGAGAATGGGCTAAATCGGATGAAAACCACGCCTACCTCCCATACAACCCCAATAATGAAAACTTCATAAATAAGCAAATATTTAAGCTACAAAACTTAAACTTGGTATTTGAGCAGTCTATAATAAAACGCAGGTGCGTTGGAAAAATGGGCGTCATCCACTCACTAACACGCCCACTTCCAATACAACCCTAATATTGAAACCTATATATAGAGGCTTGTGTCGAAGCTACAAAAGTAAAATTAGATATTTGTTCATTTTAAATAAAAATCAAGACGCGATAGAAAAATGGGCGTCATCCATCCACGAACACGCCCACCTTCCATACAACCCCAAAATTGAAAAATATATAAATAGGCTTCTGACGAAGCTACAAAAGTAAAATTAGATATTTATTCATTTTATATAAAAATGAAGACGCGATAGAAAAATGGGCGTCATCCATCCACGGACACGCCCACATCCCATACAGCCTCAAAATTGAAAACTATATAAATAGGCTTCTGTCGAAGCTACAAAAGTAAAATTAGATATTTATTCTTTTTATAATATAATTAAGATGTGTTAGAAAAATGGGCGTCATCCACTGACGAACACGCCCACCTCCCATATAACCCATAATATTGAAAACTCTAAAAATAGGCTAATATTTTAGCTACAGACCTGAAATTGGGTATTTGTGTATATTATATCAAAATTGAGGCGTGTTAAAAAAATTGGCATCAACCACTCAAGAACACGCCCACCTCCCATACAACCCCTAATTGAAAATTTTATAAAGAGGCTTGTTTTTATTTTTCAGGAAAACAATTTAATTGAATGTATGTTAGACGTCATAAAAATAGTAAAATTTTTTGAAATCTCATATAAAAAGAGATGAAATTTAAGATTTTGTACCATTACGAATCGCAGGTGGGTGTATTTTAACTTCGGCCAAGTCGAAGATATACCTTACTAGTTTTTTTTAATTTATATAACGCTTAATGTCTATTTTAAGAGAAGAAATATTTAAAAGGTACATTCGGTGTATAGTTTATAATTAACAAGCTTTTGAATATGACATAGAAAATTATCACATTAGCCACTTGTTCACATACTTCAACTTTGCGCTGCTCTGGACAGAAAACTAATGGAGATATTTGCATGAAATTTTCCACACTTTAGATAGTTTTTAACAATCTGTGCAAAAATCGTGGACACTGTGTGCGGCACAGTGTTAATGTACGTTGAAGAACATACGTTGGTTAGATCCTCAGCATACACATTATTATTTTTCATTGATAATTATTTTTCATTTTACAAAATATTTTGATCGCTCACAATTGTGGTTTGGTAACTACTTATAACCAAATAAAAATTTGTCTCGACTAGAAAGCTCAAATAAATAATTTATTTTCAATAACCAAACATTAATTTCGCCATAGCCAAGTATGCCGTTTGTTAACTTAAACCAAATCTTGGTTAACAGAAATAAATTATTTTCTCAGTGTATTTCTGCCACTGCACAGCGTCTGTACGGCCAAAATGTTCTCCAAGCACCCGGGATACAGCCACTTTTCACTCTTTTTGTAAATTTTGGCTTGTTTGGCCGTTGTATGAACATGTAACGGGCTGAGGTAAAAAATAATTATTTTTACTCGGGAATTCACAACTTTCACAAAAATCAAAATGTGGTGGCACTGTTGAAGAAATTCATTATTTTTAGTGATGTTTATTTGAAAAGAGACAAAAATACGAGATCATCAATTTTAATCTTAATTACCACAGAAAGTTTATGGCACTGAAGGATGTTTTTGTTTTCTCTTAAGGCAGTATTCTAGTCTAGCCCTTTCAATGGATTTGTCCATTATATTGGACGCATCAGAAAATAATTTTTGTTTATATTGTCCAAAGTATTTTAATACCCCCGCGCGTACTGCGTATGGGGTCAAATTCGATAATAGGCTAAATCCGATGAAAACCACGCTTACCTCCCATACAACCCCAAATATTGAAAACTCCATTTAGAAGCAAATATTTAATCTACAAAACTTAAATTCGGTATTTGTGTAATTTATGTCAAAACTGGATGTGTTAGAAAAAAAAGCGTCATCCACTCACTAACACGCCCACCTCCCATACAACCCTGAACTTGAAAACTATATAAAGAGGCTTGTGTTTAAGCTACATAAATAAATTAGGTATTTATTCATTTTATATCAAAACTATGGAGTATTCGAAAAATGGGTTTCATCCACCAACGCACACGCCCACTGTCAAAGCTACAAAAGTAAAATTAGATATTTATTCATTTGATATCAAAATTAAGAAGTGTTAGAAAAATGGGCGTCATCCATCCACGAACACGCCCACCTCCCATTCACCCCAAATTAAAAACTTTATAAAGAGGTTTGTCTTTACTTTGCAGGAAAACAATTTGATATGAATGTATTTTAAACGTCATCAAAATAGTTAATTTTTTTGAAATCTCATATAAAAGATGCAATTTAAGATTTTGTACCATTACGAATCGCCCGTGGGGGTATTTTAACTTCGGCCAAGTCGAAGATATACATTACTAGTTTAAAATCAATAAATCAATTGGGTTGGTACCATGAAATAAAGTTGTACTAACATGACAAAAATAAATTTGGAGAGATAAATAACATTTAACTTAGTTGGATTTTCGATTTTGTACCCAATAGAAGCTTAAAAGTTTTTTATTTCTTGTGTTAATAAATGTTGCAAAAAATAAAAGTGGGTAGTTGTGATAAGTGTGCAAAGTAAAATTTTTTTTTATTATCTATACTATTATATAAAAGGAGACTCATGGCGTTTTTGGTGACGAGTGTTCTCAATAACTACTGAACTGATTTTTATAATTTTTTCACTATTCAATTGCTATGATAAGCAAAATTAAAATAGGGTACTCCGTTTTTTACAAAACTTTTTCTTTAATTATTTAAGAATTCATGTATTTTAATTCATGCAAATGCTTTACAAGCAGCACAACAAGCAGCAGAAGACCAATGCTTAAGCTCTGACTGAGAGAGTAACTCACCACCCGTGGCGAAACTAGAGGGGGTAAAGGGGGTAATCTACCCCTAACTTTTTTTTGAGTCGGCCTAATTGTTATTTTTTACTGAAATTCGTTTAAAATGTTGATCTTATTTACAATAACTATGAACAGATCAAAATCAGTTGTACCATTTGTTTCCATGTTCGCCATCAGCCATGCCAAAAACCTACTTTAAAAGGCTATATCATTTTAAGACATATCTAGAACAGTCTTCAGTCAGCCAATTCGCTTACAGTCGTACCTAAAAGTTTTTTATAGCTGCGCTCTTTGAAAAATTCTCTAAGAGCAATTCAGTTAGCCAAATCTTTTTTTACCGGCTTTTAGTCGTTCCTTGGTAGGTTTGTTTACGACATATAGTCGTGCCTCAAACCAACTTCAGTCAATTAATTGTAATAATTTGCTCGGAAATACATATCGTTGGCGTAACTCTAATAAGACGTAATTCAAAATTATGTAATGCTAAAGAGGCGAAAAAAACTGTTCACTATTTGTATGAAGCTCATACTCGTACTATAATGTTTTATTTTAAACGTTCTATAGCCATTTTTTTTCATACAAACGTTGAATCTATCCAAATTGCTAATGACCATTATTTTCAAAATGTTGACTTGCGTCGTATTAGAATTAGGCCGATATATAATTTCTGAATGCATACATAAAAAACAACGATTCTTTCATTAGATATTTGTGAACGAATCCAAATAATTAAGCAGTTTCTTAGAAGCAATAAAGCCTTTGCATGAACTCTTTAATCCAATTAAAAATCAATAAAATTGTTACTAAAAAATTGTTTAGTGGACTAACTTCAATTGAAAGCGGATTAAGAAATATTCTATAGAATTTTTCATAGAAAAGAAGGCGTAGAATCTCTGACGGGTGCAGCTAATGTTTCAGAAAGCAATACAAAAATCCCTAATCCCTCAAAAGTTATAGTTGCAGGAAATGAGAATTTTGCATTATTTTTAAAGCTCTTTGTATTTTTCACCCACATGCAGAATTAGTGCGATGGTTAAAATAAGTTCGTTGCTATAACTATTAATCGATTTGAGATATAAAGTTATTTCCTTCAAATAAATTATTTTAGAATTTTATTAATTTTGAAAAAGAAGAAAAAAAATCATTTAAAAAAAAAATACTTTCGTCGTAAAAATCATTCCTTGATTTTCTTACAGTTCATAACATTCACCTTAATGCGCTATAGACTTTGAAAGAAAATTAAAAATGCAAATTTGAGTTTTTCTCCTTTACAACAAAAACCATTTTACCTTATATTTTGAGAAAAAATAAAATTTTGTGGTCTCTTTCAAAAAGGTATAATTTATATATAAACAAAAAAGAAACGGTAAAACTTTTATTCATTTTTTAAATTTAACTGATCAGTCTTAAATACAAAAAAGAATAAATAAAATCTATTCAAAGATGGCAGAGATATTTGCTTCCCAATTTAAAGCTTTAAATTTGAGAGAGTTTTTCTCTTTCTTAGCATTTGCTTGAAATACAATCTTACGACTTACGACAATATTAAGAAAATGCACTAATAACTTTGGTATGAGCTTCACAGTGATTTTTATCACATTTTAAGGAAAATTTAACAAACTTTTAGAAATAATTAGAAAAATTGAAATTTCGTCCAAGATATTGACATGGAGAGTAAATTTTGTACAAATTTTACAGTTGATGAATGCATATAACTAAATTTTTTTAAGAAAATTTTTATTATTGAAAAAAACTCAAATTCAACCAACTTAAAAGCTCTATCCTAACCAAATTCCATTTTAATCAAAGAATGAGTTTTTCTTAAAAAGTTAATTACTCTCTTAGAAGGAGGTTGGGAGAAGGAGGTTGCTACGTAGCTTTTGCTGTGGATTGGTTCCTGCATTTTTGTGCAGATTTTTCCTTCAAAGGTAGTTTTATAAGGAAGCGCTCTGTTAGGATCAGCGAAAGCGGTTACATTTTTGTTAATAATCAGACGAAACTGGGATTGAAAATTAGCTGGCACTGACTCTTCTTCTATTGTGAGTAAATTCACTTGATTATTTATTTATTTATTTATTTATTTATTTATTTATTTATTTATTTATTTATTTATTTATTTATTTATTTATTTATTTATTTATTTATTTATTTATTTATTTATTTATTTATTTATTTATTTATTTATTTATTTATTTATTTATTTATTTATTTATTTATTTATTTATTTATTTATTTATTTATTTATTTATTTATTTATTTATTTATTTATTTATTTATTTATTTATTTATTTATTTATTTATTTATTTATTTATTTATTTACTTATTTATTTATTTATTTATTTATTTATTTATTTATTTATTTATTTATTTATTTATTTATTTATTTATTTATTTATTTATTTATTTATTTATTTATTTATTTATTTATTTATTTATTTATTTATTTATTTATTTATTTATTTATTTATTTATTTATGTCTCTCTTAGAAGGTTGAGATAAGGAGGTTGAGTTCTTATTAATACTAAAAAATCGTACGACAAAGTAGGTACAATGTTCACATGCATATACTTCTATATAAAATTGATCGCACGAATGAGTAATTTTGGTTAATTTAACTATGGTGTATTAAAAAAGTCGGGGCTTTAGTATTCAGTCGGCTAAAATACCATAATACCCCCCAACCAACATGGTCTCGGTACGCCCCAGCATCCTGTTAATATTTGCACAGTTAAATTTTTTCTGCAAAAGGTTTTCAATGCATATTTTTAAGTGTGCCTCAATTTCGCTTTGCTTGTTGTTTTTTGCATGAAGCCAATAGCCACAGAGATCGCAAATTTTGACTGAATAGTTCAAATAATTTTCAAATATGCAGCCAATTTTTTTTTTTTTAAATACACACTTACAGAAATACAATATAAAAAAAATTGAGAAGATTTTGACTGTTTTTCGGGAATTTTTAGACTACATGTTAATGTAAACATTGTTAAACAATGTTAGTAACCGTGATATAGTCGTAGGCAAATATATTGTCTGGCTTTTCAACTATGCTCCTATCTTTGCAAGGCTCACACTCCACCTGCGTGCGTCCTTTCTCTTAAGAATTTTTGTTCTATGATTTCGTTGCTTTCTATTGAAAAAATGTACAAAACATTCGACAAAGAGTGATTAAAATGTTGGTAACAGCAACCAACGGATTAAATTGTTATTGGCATAGTATGTGCCAGACAGAGCTTTGACAAATGGTGTATTATACACGAAATACTCGTAAATAAATAAGAAACCTAAACATTCAGACTAAATGCTTAAATGTAGATTAATATAAAAGAGGTAAAAAAGTAGATGCGCAGCTATGAAAAATGTAATAGAAAAATTAAGAATGAGAAACAAATTTTTACACAAAAGGACTTTAAAAAAATTACACCACCAGAAAGATACTAAAACTATACCTTAGTATCTTTTCTGTACGACTTACGGTGTAGATATAACTTTGAAAAAAAAAAATAGTTTGCAAAAACGCAGTAATTATATTTTTCAGAGGTTTAATAATTTTCGAAAATATTGATGTCAGAAAATTGCGCCTTTTGACATGGAATCATCGATATGTTAAAATTCTATGTGTAGATAGACAGTTTTGCATTCATAGATAAGCATCCTTGTAGATAGAAATTTGATAAAATCCATATATATATGACTGAAATTGGGTTTTTCCAATTCAAATTTTTACAACAGATGCAGCTGGGTTCATTGATGAGTGTGGCATTAAAAAAGTTTTCGTCAAAATGTAGATAGACATTATTGAATATAAGCCCTCGATATAATACTTTAATTAAGTTTACTTAGTGTTGCCATACCAGACATTCCGTATATTTAATAATAATTATTATATTAATTATTATACAAAAATAGCTACAATTTAAGATACTGTACCATTACGAATCGGCCGTGGGGGTATTTTTACTTCGGCTGAGTCGAAGATATACCTTACTAGTTTCAATTTTGATTGGTTTATTTGAAAAATAAAATTCAGTACTTCCGCAGCGCAGTTGTGATGAACAACAAAATTCAGGAATATACATTATTTTTTTTTTCATTCACTTTTCTGCTCAAAGAATATTCAATTTTTTTTTTAATGTCGACCAATCAGAATGAAGAACGCTCTCAAAATTATTTTCTTATTCTCAAACATGCGCGAAAATGTTCTTCTCTTTCGAAACAGGCTATACAATTTGGTTTTTTTGAATAAAATTTTCATATAAAATTTATACAAAAATCATTAAATTTGTATGGAAGCCCCCATACGGAGGGGTGGGAGGAGATGGGTTCCAAGGAAAAAAATGTTACTCTTGAAAAAGTAATGGGGGTCGGTCATATTGATTTCATTAACAGTAGGGGGTTAGGGTTCTGCCTTCCCTGTAGCTCAAAAACCTAGGGTGACCCGAAAATTCTGACTTCAGATTCGGATTTTGCGAACCCAAAATCTTCAGAAACCGTTGAGAAACCCCTTGGGATATCTTGAGTGTTGTACCGTGTAATCAACAAGTTTTGTGAAAAACTTGTAAAAAATATTAACCTATCGCAACAAATTTTTAAAGCCTTCGTAGTTAGGGTATTTATAATCCAACTGCATTTGAATATTGACATAATGAATATTGACATATTTTGAACATTGCATTTTGGCAATTTTGGCCGGACTCGTGACACTATGCGACGGCAGTACAAACGTCTTCCCTCTAGTTCGTTTTAAAAACTTAATAAAACATTTTTATGTTTTATTATCGTCTTGTATCCTATTTGACTTAAAAAATCAAATGATTTGTTAAAAAATAAATATATTCTGATTAATTTAAAATAAATTTGTTTTTTTTTTTTAACTTTAAAATCGAGTTTATTTATTGAAGAATGTGTTAAAAGTATAAAATACTTGGGTTGTCAAAATTATACGGTATGTACCAATACTCTAGGACGGATTTAGTTTTCAGGTAATATTTTTCCAAGGGAATGATCATGAATATATTCATATTACAATATCAGATATATTCTGTACCAAACGAATATCTAATTTTGGAACTATCGCTCCGATTTAAATAAAATGAAGTATTTTATTTTTAAAATTATTTTCTGATAACATACATAACTTGAGTTATTAGAAATTTTTTAGTTTTTAATAAAAAATTTTAATTTTTCAGGAATGCCTTCCATAAATGTTTTAATGGTAGCAACCGACACCCTCACAGCTGCTAGATTCCATTTTTTTTGGAAGTCTTGAAGGTTCTTGGCTTCTGTTTTAGTTGTTTTGACATCCCTCTTAACTGAAGCCCAGCATCTCTCGATCGGTCTAAGTTCTGGGCAGTTTGGTGGATTAGCATCTCTAGGCACCAAAACTACTTCATTCCTTTGGAACCAATCTAAGGTAGCTTTGCTGTAGTGACATGAAGCAAGATCAGGCCAAAAAAATGTGAACACTTCATGTTGGCGTAGAATGACAGCAATCTTTTTTGCAAAAATTCCTTAACGTATATTAACGTAATTCCATATTAGAAACTTATTTTTCTACTATTTTGGTTTTGAATTTTTCAGCAACATCCTCGAGAATCGGCCGAATAAAATTCTTGTTCATGAAGCTGGGTAAATTAAGCTAAAACGTAAGTGTCTTCGTCCATAATGCAGCATTCGAAGCTATCAAAAAAATTTATTTTTAGCTCTTGAGCTCTTTTTTTTGCGGTTTCGTTTTTTACGGCGTTTCTTACTGGAACTTTCTGCACTTTCTACGTCTTAAGCCCAGAATTTTTCTTTGTTCTACGCAAAAAAGTTTCTGAACATTCAGCCTTCCTTGCCAATTTCCTTCCTGATGTGCATGGATATTTCTTAAGGAGAGTTTCCACTTTCTTTGCCTTGACTTCATCATGTGGACCCTTTTTTTTGCCAGTACCAGTTTTCCCATCAGTGCACAATTCCTCCTTAAAGTGTTTTATAACGCGAGAAATAGTTTTTCTGTTAGCTCCTACCTCTTTGGCAATTTTTTGGAAGGACCAGTGTGGATTTTCTTGAAAAAATTTTAATAATTTGTTATCGCACTTCGAGTTCGTTTGCCATTCTCGCGTTAAAAAAATTTCTATGAAATTAAACCAACACATAATAAATGTCTGACACTTATTTCGAACCTGCTATGATTAAAATTTTAAAATTTAAAACTTTGAATTGCACAGTATGAAAAGAAATGAATGGGACAATTTTATTCGGCGCAGTCCTTATAAGAAAAGCAATCATTGCTCAATAGCTGGTTATGTTGTGCCTGTTGGTTTCTTTGTTTTTGTTATTTGTTTTTGCTTGTGTTGTTTTTTACGAATTGATTTGCAGCATTGGTTCTCTACTCCACGTTAAGAGGGCTCATTGGGTTCTTGTTTTAACTATTTCTTTAGTGTACTTTTCAACTCAGTCAATGAACTCAAACTGTCAAACTTAACTCTTATGAACAACACTGGTTAGATTTAACTCTTATGAACAAAACGACTTGGATGGCGCTGGCTATTTAGCGGACACGATATATGCATCCAACAGAGCAAGAGTTGGTTAGTGCGTCTAGTAGAAAGTAGCTGAACTAAATATGGGAAGCAGGGGAAATTAACACATCTATTTTGAATTTAAGAAATTATCTAGTTTTCGTCCTGGATCAATTGTTATTTTTGTTTTCAATAAAAATTAATTTGGATGATCAATAAGCTGGGTCGATTTTTAAACCGCTGTTGCCTGGGTGATTTTCGGTTCGGGCATGAAAAGTTATTAAACAAAAAAAAAGGGGGGCTGGAGGTACACTTTACCCCATCACACCCTCAATTTTGTGAATTTTTTTAATACAATTTTTTTTTAAAAACGTGCACAGCTAGGGAAAAACTAACGCCAGATATGAAATCCTCTCACCCTATTCAACCAAAAAACGGTCTAACATGAGTACGTTGTCATACAAAAATTTACAAAATGTAAATGTAACAAATTCCTAAAGAAAAAATTTCACTAAATTCAAAGTATATTCTTATCGTTGGTGCATATGTACTTGTGACCATCACGGCTGAACCACTGCAGCTATAACGATAAGAATATACTTTGAATTAAGTGAAATTTTTCTTTAGGAATTTGTTACGGTACATTTTTGTATGAGAACGTATACATGCTAGACCGTTTTTTGGTTGAATTGGGCGTGAGGATTTCATATCTGGCGTTAGTTTTGCCCTAGCAGTGCACGTTTTAAAAATAATTTTTTTTTAAAAATATTCCTATAGAAAAAATTCACAAAATTGGGGGTGCGATAGGGTAAAATGTAAGCCCAGTCCCCTTTTTTTTTTTTTGCTTAATAACTTTTCATGCCCGAACCGAAAATCGCCCAGGAAACATCAGATTTTTTGACTACATACAAATCGACCCAGCCTAATGATCAACCATCTACATCCCAATACTCATTTGAGTGTAGCTCGCAAACTATAGGAGCATTCCATCGTGACGTACACGACATCTGTACGAATTTTGCTATCTTATTCTATTAAACGAGCAATATTTGCAATTGCGTTCTCGAAAACGGCACTAAAATTTACAATATAGATGAAGAAGGGGCTGCAAAATCGATCCAGCTAGGTCTCATCTCTGGGAAAAGCTGTTTTTCCGAGTTTTCACGCATTTAATAAATAAGTTAATTTTTCTGCCGAATATGTTATGTTAAGTTTGCTTATGTTTTTATAGCGGTGATAGCTTAGAGAATAGAGCTTCTGTCCAATTATACCGAGGTTGTGAGTTCGATTCCCGCCATTCTCAACAAGATTTTTATTTTTATTTTTTAAGCTTCACCAAACAGTGATTTGGTGAATTTGTTATATTTTTCATTTATTTTTTTTTTATAGAAACGTTTTTAGTACAGTTTTGATGTACCAATTTTTGATATAAGAAGAAATCTTACAAATAGAGTAATTTACACTAAATCTTAAACAAATTTTAAAAAGGAAAATATTTTCGTAAGAGTTTCCTACGTTTTGAAAAAAAATCTAATTTGCTCACATCTCAAAAAGTGCATTTTTTTTTGTAATTTTAAGAAACAAATTAAGTTTCCACCAAAATAAAATATAATGGCCAAATGTTATGCTTTTCGTAATTTCAATTTTTTCTGATATACATTTCACTTAATCGTTCATAACTTCTATACCGTTTGAGATATTGTTATAAAATCTGGAGCAAAAATGTTTTTCTTATTAGGTCAAATAATTATTTTGTATATAATAAAGGAATCTTGGACCATAAAACTGTACAAAGCTTGAACAAAATTTTTAGTTCTTTCTTTTTTATTTGCAGTAAGTTTACAAAATTTTAAATGCCTTATAAAAATTCGAAATAAATTAAGATCGAATTTACGCTAAAAAGTTTTTAATCGGTCTTAAAACAAAACAAAAAGTTTTAACATTTTTCAATCGGCCGTCTGGGGAGGATGAAGTGACAAATTCACATTTTGTAAATATCTTAAGGTGTGAACAGACCACATAGTACAACAACTTTACTGTTAAAAATCTTAGAGTAATTTTTAAACAATACATTGAACTAATACATATTTTAATCCTTTTTTTTAGAATTGATACGATTAAAAATACTAGACATATTTTTAGTCAAAGCTGTACGTAAATTTAATTAATTGGGAATACAATTTGAATTATGGTAACTTAGGTTAAAAATTGAATACAAAATAACTAAAAGACTAATAAAAGCTGTATTTTGCTTACATTTTGTTCATGCTATCGCAAGCAACAGGATGTGACAAAAAATTAAAATATTGCACTATGCAATTGTTACATTTAATAATTAATAAAATAAGATTATAATAATAAAAAATTAAAAAAAATATACTTATCAGCCAGGCTGAGAATCTAACCAGGCTTCTTTGATTCTTAACGTTATCACCACTACAGCTATCCAACTGAGCCAAGACTTTGCTGATTTTTGCTCAACCCAATAACAACGGGTTGCTGTTTTAGATGCAAAGATCATATTAAGTGAATAGAAAACGACATCTATTGGGTAATAGCATACAACGAAAAATAATGCCAATAGTTTTTTTCATGTGTTAAATCTAATCGGAACACCCTCTTAACTTAGAACACCCTCTTAACGTGGAGCAGAGCACCAATGCTGCGAATCAGTTCGTTCAAAACAAAACCAACGCAAGCAAAAACAAAAACAAAGAAAGTAGCAGACACAACATGCAAGCAGCTAATGATTGATTTTCTTATATAAAAATCTAGATTATTCTTCTAAGATTTTGCTATTTTGTGACTTTAATATAAAAGTAACAAAATCCAAAATTAGATATTCGTTTAGTGCAGGATATATCTGATACTTTAGTATAAATATTATGTTTGAACGATGAATATTATAGGCTGTAGGTATGACCTTAAAAAAATTTGTTAAAACGACTGCATACAAACCGCGCTGTAAGACGTAATTCTACGTTAAAAAAAAACCGAAAATGCATTTTATGAGATATGAACAGTTTACTTTTTTTTGAAAAAGTAGGCAACTCTAGCAAAAAAATTCCAAAAGTATTTTATTTTTTATTAATAATCGCTTTTCAATTGCTTTCTAACGATACTTCATTTACAAAAATAGGGGTAACAAATGACAGAGGTACAGTGGGGGTACTTGTAATTGGTAATTGTACAGAGGTACAATTTTTCACTTTCCAAAGTTATAGTTGAACACAAACGGATACTTGCATGTGCTTATGATATTTTTAAGACATAACAATGTTTTTAAAAAAAAAATATACAGTTGGCAACGCTGTTAATTTCATAACGTGGCAAGTCGACGCAATTTTGTAAGAGTAGCCGTTATTTCGTTCGAAGAAGCGCTTCAATGCCACGTGGTTCATTTTTGACTTATTAAATTTAATTCAAGTTTTTGAAGTTTTTGTTTTACTTTTTTAATATTGTATTGACATTGTGAAGGTATGTAAATGTTTTTTTGTTTCTTTTGCCTTTTTACGGTGTGGTATTACATATTTTTTAATCGTCTATTGAAAGATTCTTTTTTAACTATGGGAAAGTCCAAAGACCTGTCTCCAAGTAAAATTTCGGAGATAAAAACACTCCTAAAAAATACTGAGCACTCTCAAAGAAAGATAGCGTCGATTGCTTCTGTCTCACGAGCATCAGTGGACCGAATAAAAAATAAACTTGATAAAAAAATGAACTTAGCACCGAAACGTTTAAAGAAATGTGGACGAAAAAAAATTACGACCTGCCGTGACGAAAGAAAAATTAGAGACATTTGCTCGGAAAACAGGAGTGCATCTCTAAAGGATATCACAAAAATTATGCAGACTGCTGGGATTCAAATATCTCCTATGACAGCTCGTCGACGAATAAAGGACTTGGGCTTCGCATGTCGCAGACCTGCAAAAAAACCATTTCTTACACCGGCAATGCAGCAAAAACGTCTAAATTGGGCTAAAGAACACGCAAAGTGGACAATAGAAGACTGGAAAAAAGTATGTAAATTAAAAATTTTATATTTGCTACCATATTTTGACAGTATACTATTTTTGAAAAATTTATTCAAGGTTTGCTTCTCCGATGAATCTTCAGTTCAGATTTTATCTGACAAATCTCAATTCGTTAGGAGAAGAGCTGGTGAGAAATTCAAAGATGACTGCATTGTGAAGCGAGTAAAGCATCCTTTAAGCATCATGGTTTGGTCAGTCATCAGCAGCCAAGGCACAGGTCGCCTGTACATTGTTGAAGGAACGATGAGACAGGATCAATACATCAAGGTTCTAGACACAAAAATGCTACCGCAAGTTCAGGAATGGTTCCCAAACAACAAATTTATTTTCATGCATGATTCTGCTCCTTGTCATAAGGCTAAGAGAGTCACAAAATTTCTTAATGACCAAAAAGTCTGTGTTCTTGACTGGCCTGGAAATTCTCCGGATCTCAACCCTATTGAGAACCTCTGGGAACTCATGAAGCGTGAAATTTCCAAAGAATTCGTGACCAGCAAACGCCAATTAATAGAGCGTTTGATTGAAGTGTGGCACCGAAATAAATCCATAAAATTCAATTGCATCAAATGCATAGAATCTATGCCAAAACGAGTAGCAGCAGTCATTGCAGCAAAAGGTGGAGTTACCAAATATTGACAAAAATATTTTTTAATATATTTTTCTGCAGTTATAAAAGCTTAATGTTAATTTTTTTCTATGCTTTATTACATGTTTTTTACTAATAAAATAATTGTGATGCAAAAACATCGACTATAATGCCTTTTATTTAACCCGAAACTTAGAAAATACGTTTTTTTTAAGGTTGCTCTAATAATATGATCACCCACTGTATGATTTATTGAAAATGACTCCATTTTCAAGATTTTTACTTTGATCAAAAATTGCGACATAAAAAAATAACTTATTTTCTTGTAAGTGGAAAAGGTTAATTTTGGGAAAAAAAAAAATTTACTTAGGCTTGGAATGGCCGGCATAAGTTCAGCATAAGTAAATTATCAAAATAATTAAACAAAATATAAAAAAAATATAAAACCAAAACAAATTTCGTTTAGTTGAAAAACGAAGTTATCATAAAATAAAAATGCATTTAAAGTTAATTGAAAAATATGATCTTATATGTTGTTTCTAAGATAAAGTTGGCATTTCCAATACAGTAAAAACCGTAAAACATTTGAATATACGGCAGGAATCTGAGCGGAGCTCGGTCGCCCAGGTACTGTTTAAAAGAAGCTTGCTAAAAATCGAAGTAACTATTAATTATTTTTTAACATTATTTTATTAATTTAAGACCTCTCACACTTTTATAAATAAGTTTTAGCAAATTTCTCTTGATGGTTAAAAGAATAAAAACGATCAAATGTTGTGTGACGTATCCGACAATGAATCAACCAGTTTTGATGTCATAACGATTTATCACGAAAATTCAGCTAAACCGTAATTGCCAAAAAAAATATTGATATAATAATGAAAACATGCATTTTGAAGATAACTATACAAATTCAAATTCAGAAATTAAACTTAAAGAAAATGTGAAAATTTATGAAAAGCAAGCGTGACGTACACGACATACTGTGTGACGTAAGTGACACGTACAAATTTAAACTATTTTATTGGTGTTTTTAACTTTGAATATTGGTGTTTTGGCATCCATGCTGTATTCTTGAGTGTGAATTTCGTCTCTTCGTCTTTCGTCTCTGGCACTTTAAAAAAATTAATTTTTTTAGATTAATTGGAGCGAGCGAGCGAAGCTCCCATGGAACAGGTTGTTTGAAGCTGTTTAGAGACCTTAAACTCTCGAACGGATTGACCGATCTTAAAGTTTCTTTTTCTGTACTGTTCTACGCTTCCTAACGAAGGTTGTTTTCTTAGGAAGTTTTTTCAAATTCCATTTAGTTTAAAAGTTAATTGAAAATAATATTTCCGTGAGTTTTGTTGTTGTTATTCGCTGAAATAGTTTTCTTCTAACATGCTTGTGTATGTATCAGTCAATAAAAAACCGAACGACATGAAACGACAGCAAAAATCTTGCGGCGAATGTTTTTCGCTGCAACAGCTATTTATCAATAAATAGTAAAAAATAAGAGTACGAATTTTATTTATGAAAGAAAATAGTTAAAAAATAAAACACAAACCATGAAATCTGTTTATATTTGCATATGTAGGAGAACCCTGTTAAATAAAATAAATTTGCAACTTTAATTCTTATTTTAGGCTTATTTTCTTTCATAAACAACATTTGTTGTTGTTTGACAGACATTTGTAATTCCATAACTTGCAGCTCAGCGCTGCTAATAAGTTGCTGCTAAGGAATCTTGCACATGTTAATCCAGTGTTGTTCTTTACTGTTACAACTACAAAACATTCAACAATTTTAAGTGGGCAAGGAACAATGAGCGCGTAATTGTCGCAGAGTATTTGAAAAGAAATTTAGTATTCTTTTGTTTTCATCAGCAATCCATTAAATATATTTAATAATAAATTTCTTAAATGATTCTTAAAGTTATTTAAAAGCAGATTTATTTCGTTTGCAATCGAACGCAGGCATGCACGTGAACGTTAATTTTAACGATAACCAAAATATTTTTTTCGTTTCGTTGAAGCAAAATAAATAAAAAAACGTTAATTCCAAAAACGAAAAATATTTATTTCGTTTCGGAGAAAACGATATAAAATTGTTTCGTTTTGTCCCAATCAACCGTTGAAAATAATGTTAATTTCAACAAAAAATTTCGTTTTTTTTGGATACGAAGAAATTTTTGTTTAAGGTGGTATGACACTTACTTTTTCGCATTTTAAATATCTTAAAAATATAAAAAGAGCAATACACCAAATGAAGCTATATAATTTTTAGTTGGTGTGAGCAGTACGCTGCAAGTCCAAAAAAAATGCAGAACAGTCATTTTCAATGGCTGAAAACTGTTAAAAAATATTTACTCTTTCAGCCGCTAGCAGCTTAAAATCTGACAGAGGCACATTAAATTCTGACATTTCACAATATACTTTTTTTATTGTTTATTTATAATGAATATACAAAACCAAATAAACACAAATTTACACAAGAACTACAAAAAAGTTCGACTTTTAATATTTTAACAAATTTTTTCCATTTTTATGTAAAGAATTCATAATTTTTGACAAAATTCAAAATAACACTAAAATGCTAAATTCAACGGACTGCTTTAATTATCCTTTTTTAAAAAGTATATTCTTCCCTTTTACCCGCTGCTTTTTTAAAGATCTTAAAAATGCGAAAAAAGCAAGTGTCATACCAGCTTTAGCATAGGAGAAAATAATAGAAAATTTTTCGTTTTTCACCGAAACGAAATTTGATTTGATAAATTTTTAACGATATTTAAAAAACGAAATAATTTTGATAATTTATTTTTCTGCCTCAACGAAACAGAAAAAATTCAGTTGATTTCGTTGTGCATGTCTGAGCGAAAGAAAAAAGCATTTTTTTATCACGGAAAATTTGTCTGTTGCGTATTTTCTCAAGAAATTTTACACACAACTTCAAAAATCAACGAACGTTCGTTTCAACCGTTCATTAAAAATTATGGTTTAAATAGAACGTCCGTTCAGAAAAAATTACTAGCAGCGTCAGTGATTTTTTTTTGTTGTGCGTGCGTCATCGGTTCGGTTTGCGTTGTTGCTGTTCTACATGTTTTCGTTTTTGCGTTACCGTGGAGAAATGGAAACAATAAGAAATAAGAAAGAAAAGTAAGGGAAATCAATCTGCAAGAAACATTCAGATAATTAAGTGCCGGTCGTGAACAAAGTTCCTGAATTTTTAATTCAAACGCTCATTTTGAATAAGTGATTAAAAACGAACGTTCGCTGTTTTTTTTTTATTGTGTGAAAAAACCGATATAATCCAATTGGATTTTTATTGCCTTTAATTGTTTTTACACAACATCTTTGGATTTGAGTGTTGACTTAAATATTTCTTTTTAGCATATTTCTAAAGCTTTCGGTGTTCAAAAGTAAATATATTAAATAATTATTTTTTAGATTTAGTAAGAAAAAAATTATAGAAGTGTTAGTCTGTCAACTTATGTGAAAACGAGAAATTATGAAATTGTTAAATATTATTATTTTCGTTTTGAATTATCAAATTCATAGCACCAAAAAAATATATGGCAAATTTTTACCAAAAATTTATCACATGCTCTTAGTAGGTTATTTTTCTACTTATAAGAATATCAGTTATTTGTTTTTTTATCGCCATAATTTTGTAAAATATTATGAAGATACCAATATTTTTATAAAAGCAACAATCTTAAAAATTAAGTCATTTCTAATAAATCATATCTCCATCTTATGTTACCTTATTTTTATAAATCCTAACATTCCTATCATTAGAAAACTATAGAAAAGCGATTTAAAAAAATTTCAAACTTTCTGAAAAACTTTAATTTGGTTTTATCTCAAAAAGTGAATTTTAGTTTTTTTTTTTTTTGTTATTTTAAAAACAAAATAAACTTTTCACTTACAAAGAATTACGATGGCTAAATGGCACGTTTTTTCGCAATCTCTTTTTCTGACACAAATTTTACTTTATCGTTCATCTTCATCTTGTACCGTTTGAGATATTTTTACAAAATCTTGAACAAAACTGTTTGCCGTTTTAGAGTTTTATATATAGTAATGTTTGTTTTATATATATTAATGACCTCACACGTGACTTTGGAACATAAAAATGGAAGAAAACTAGAATAAATTAAAAAATTTTAATTTTTTCGTTTAAGTAATCGAAAGAGATTTCGATAATTTTCTACAGATTTAAGAAAAAATTTTGTAAAGCGAGCGACCCAACTAATTTGTATCTTCAACGTACCTATTTATGTGGCCAGCTTAGGTACTTGCTAAGCGATTGCTACGACCTAGTATTCATATTAGGGTACTGCAATTCGGTAAAGGTGTAGGTAGAATTTTAACAAATCACGGCAAAGCAAGTAGGTGGGACTCAACATAGGGGCGTGTCACTATTAGAAAAACTCTGTAAGTTGGTTAATATTGTTACAAGGATAGCAATTTGGTGAATTAATACATTTTTCAAAATATGTCTAAAATTGTCAAAGATTGACTAGTAAGGTATATCTTCGATTTGGCCGAAGTTAAAATACCCCACGGCCGATTCTTAAGGGTAAAAGAATCTTAAATTGGAGAGCTTTTTGTATAATATTTTGAGAGATTTTATTATTTTTATGTGTCTAAAATACATACATATCAAATTGTTTTCCTGCAGCTTAAATATAAGTCTTTATAAAGTTTTTAATTTTGAGGTTGTATGGGAGGTGGGCGTGTTAGTAGGTGATGACGCCCATTTTTCTTTCACACCTTTTTTTTACATAAAATACACACATATACCGAGTTTCCGTCTTGTAACTTTAATATTAGCCTCTTTATAGAGTTTTAAATTTTGGGGTTGTATGGAAGGAAGGCGTAGTTTTCATCAGACTCAGCCCATTCTCGAACTTGATCTTAGTTTTTTTAGATAAAAGCTTAAATATCGAGTTTCATTACGATAGCTTGAAAATTACGGCTGTAATCGTGTCGACGGTCAGACAGACGGACATGGCTAAATCAACTCAGGTGGTGATGCTGATCAAGAATATATATATTTTTCTATACCTACCTCGTCTCCTTTTGTGTGTTACACACGTCGTGACAAAATTAATATACCTCTTACGCAGTACGCGTGGGGGTATGATGAAAAGTTAAAGTCGCAAAATATGTTAAAATTTTAATATTTTTCAGCTTTGAAGGCACATATTTCGCAAACTAAGAAAGATAATTCAACTTTGGGTTCACAAATTTTAATAAATTATATTTTAAATATAAAAAATTTTAACACGATAGAAATCTGCCCCCGCATTTAAAAGATAAAGCAATTATTGAAAAAAATACAAATTTTCAGATTTCTGCCTATAACTCCTAAGTTCGAACTGATAATGAAAAACGGACACCATTTTTTAAATCTGCGTTTAAAATTCATCTAGAATTGTTAACAGTTTATTCTGCAACTTTGTTGTTTCCTCATATTGTCCTTACGCAAACACTTCCATTAACTGCGTGACGTACGCGACAAACAATTAACTGTTAATTTTAAATATATTAAAAAGTCTGAAGACTCAGTAGTTTTACAATTGTTGAAACTTTGTCTGTTTAGTAGTGATGTGAAATAATTCCACGTTCACTCTTACTCCAGTGATGACAATATATATCTTTTACGCGTAACGTACACGACATCAATTTGCCCATTATAATGTTATCGATTTTAAACAAACGTAACTCTTCCTTGGCGAAATGAAAGTTGTGAAAGTAATAATATGATACGCGGTATTGAATAAAATCAATAACATAACAATTAGCTACGTATATAAAAGCAAAAATTGAGAAAAATTTTGAGTAAATTTTAAGCATCGATCTCTTTGACGATTTGATTAGCCTTCTTTTCAACCAAGTCAATGAACTCACCTGTCAAACTCAACGAAATGGTCGAAAGAATTTGACATTTTGCTTGTTTCTTTTTGCTTGCTCTATTTATCATGCTTACTTTTAACTTTTTCTGTGTTTTGGTCTGGATTAGAAGTCTATAATTTAGTGTTATTAATTTATTTGTTAAATTTCGGAAGATAATTAATATGTGTAAAATGAACAAAAAAATCGAACCAAAGAGACAAAATAGAAAAGGTTACAATTCTTAAAACAAATTCTACGTCTACACTTGCGATACTATCGAAACTGTTTCTTTTTTGTTTGTCATTTCTACTTTGTTTAAACATTTCCAACAGCTTTTTACAAATACAAAAAACGAACACAATCAAATTTATTGCAGTTTGAAGATTTCAGTCTATCAGGTCAGTTGGTAACAGGGTTGCCGGCTCAGTTTTTGGTTTTCCCCGAAGTAGTTCTTAGAATTCCCCAATTTTCCATCAAATTCCCCACCAAAAAATAATAAATGACTTATTTATACACTTTTTTAATTGACCACATACGTGCACCGACAAAAATACTTGAAGTTATGCATTTCATGGAAGTGATAAATTCTCGACATATAATCTGATTCCCACATGTAACTTGTATTATTTTTTTTATACAAATTTTAAAGAATAAATTTTATGCAAATTTTTAAGGCAGTTGCTTATTTTTACATAACTTTGGTTGCTTTATAATAAAACGACGAAGTCTATAAAAATATTTGGTAACTCATATCGCTGTTCGCTTTAAACAAAATATTTGCTAAATAATTAAGTTTTTGGATTTTATAATTTAAATATTTTTTTTACAGAAAGTATCGAATATTTGTTTTATTTTAAAATCATGTAAAGCTCCCACAAAAAATGTTGTCATTGGTAATTTATAAGAAATCGAATTATTGGTTGGTAATTTATAAGAAATCGAACTATTTTAAATTTTGACATTCATGTGCGGGAAGAGATGAGCGGGCTCATCTCCAAATCCTGATATTGGCTTTTACAAATACAAAGCTCCTTATGCATTAAACTCCGCTTTAAAGTTAAGAGAAAACTTCTCCTCAATTACTGCCACAGCAAATATTTAACACGTGTTCACACCACTTATAAAACGCCTGTACCAAGCACGTGCCATAGTTCAATACACGACACACAATATATACAAATATTTTGTTTTTCTCATGAAAGTGATATCGATCCGGAACATCTCAGTCTTCAGTTTGTCTAGATGGTTTTTACAGTGGGATGAATTATTTTAACTATGCTTGATATTTAAATCATTAAGAACTTGTTAAAATTGAATAATTTGTTATTTTATAAAGACTACACGTTATGTATGACGAACATAACTTTAAATCTTCTAAAAATGATACATTTGTGCCTTTTGTAGAGGAAAAAGCAGGCCTTCAAAAAGTGTTCATAAGCACAGCAAGGTAATCATATTTTTGGTCTCCAAAAGTAGTAGTCAATGCACCTTCGTTTGACGAGAGCTCGTTTAATTGCCTATTGGGAAATAAATCAAATTATACAATAATGGTATTCATGCAATGCCGAATATTTTCCGATGCCGTATATCGGAAAATATTCGCTGTTTTTGCATGAGGAACCTTTTCGTATTTCGTATATCAATCAGCTGTTCTTTAAGTTATATTGCAAAAGGGGCCACTTTAGTTTAATAAATGAGCTGAAAACTAAATAACACGGTGATACAAAAAAAAAAAAAAAAAAAATTGAATCCACTTTTGAAGCGACCTATTGTAGGTTGTAAGCCTGGTCAAGTTCAATAGGAATGAGCGAAGAAAAGTTCCCGAAGAAAAAACACCCTTAAAAATTTTGATTTATCGTTAAAAATCCGTTTTTGCGTACCTTCGCTCACTTCTTACCCAGCAACTCAATCAGTTTACAACCGATTTTTAATTTCTTATCATTTTTGGAAAGTTGAAATATAGGCTTTTCCAATAGCATATACTGGTTTGTGGATATTGTGCAAATACTACGTGAATTTATCAAGTGAATGAAAATTTTCTATTTTTTTTCACTTCATTTAACTTTGACGACGTTTTTAAAACATACTTTCGTTTATTGTAATAAATTTTTAATTAATATTTAGAGAGAAAGTTTTTTCCAAGTAAAATGAATGCTTGTTATTGTAAATTGGCCATTATTTTACAAACTTATGGATTTTTTTCAAAAAAAATAAATATTTTCACTTCGATACATTTAAGCTTAGAAATGCTTGTTTGATCGCCTGCGTTTTAACGATGAATCATCAGTTTCCCGTTGAAGTGACCAGCATTAATTGGCTATCATTTTTACTTTACTTCTCCACTGGAATCGGGTTTCGATCTTAGAGATTTTTTGGTGGAAAAACTTATTTAAGGTATACAAAAGCCTCGCCATCCTTGTCCAGTTTTTTCACAAACTGTTTCATGTAGCCTAACTTTAGGTGTAAAGGCGGCAAAATAATTTTGTCAGTTTACACCAACGGGATGTTGACAACATTTTTCTTTCCTATTTGAAGCGATTTCCTGGCTGGGCAATCACGTGTTTGATATGGATTTTCTCCACGACTCACAGTGTGGCTTTTATCAATTCTAGAGAATAAAAAATCAGATAACTAATTAAATGGATCTGATGTTACATGTTGGTTATTCTAAAGTCGAAAAATGCTTATTTTAATTTCAGATGGCATGACTAAGAAGTTGGTCTTTAATTGAAGTGTTAATTTAAAAAAATTTTTAATAAATTTTGCAAGGAAACTCATTCATTCTCAATTCATATTGAAGTAGTGGCTAATATGTTGTGAAAATGCAATAAGAGGTTGATGGTCCCAATAAAGTCAATTGCACTTACAAATTTAAAAAAATTTTTAATTTATTTTGTTACTATTTAGGTAATTTATACTTAACTTATGACATAGTTGTTAAGCGAAAGAAGTTTTTGACTTTATAAAAACACAACCACTTAAAATAAAACTTAATTTATATGCTATTTTTATTAAAACATGCCTGACTTTCTCTCACACCTGTTTTACAAACAGTTAATACTTTAGCATATTGTGTGTGGTTGCGACTTTTAAAATGATGACCTTCGATATTTGTTTCACAAAAATAGCAATCTTGACGATGCCAGTTGACGATGCCAAGCCATGGGGCTTGAAAAAGGCAACGTATGTTTGTTTTCAGATTTCCATTTTTTTAGTTCTGCACCAGAGAACTGCAACGGGTAGCTTTTTTGAGACTCTGGGTAGATCCGGAAAAAATGAGTCCAAAAACCTACTCAACCCTAACCGCACGCAACCCTATTCATACTCACTTTCACGAAGCTACAATGCGGCGGCTCAAATAAATATGAGTATACTCAACGGCTATGTTTTTGCATTCTGGCGAAAATTAATTTTTTATTTTACATATAAAATTTTCAATTGCCAGAGACTCCCTAACGAATTGCTGGGAAGATCAAGCAATTGCCTTCTATTGTAAGCTGTTTAGGCCGATTCGCCGGGAAGATTCGCCAATGAACCGCCTAGAGGAGTAACAAGAAATTCGCCGAAAAGGGTGTCAAACGAAGTCCATTTAAGAGTCCTCAGCAATTTGTTCCAAAGCATCGTTGTTCTGTCCGATTTCAATGAATTTTTTTGTGAATTTGTTTTTATTTCGATATAATGTGACGTTGCTTCGAAACTATACTAGTTCAACTTTATAATTGATTTTACGATTTTTCAGAGCCTGCTTCATATTCCCATGATAGATTTTGAACATTTCTCAAAAATCCATCTTCCAACAATCGCGGAAATTAGTGAAGGAAGATTTTGAAAATTTTCGTGACTAGCGCATTCATTGCTTGAGCACTTGAAAAGCGATGCATTTTCCCAAAAAACACTTGGGCGAATTACTGGTGCATCGCAAAATCCACTTCTCTGCCAATCGTCTTCCAAATGCTTGCAGGGAAATGATTTAAAATATTCACGTGAGGGTGAATTCTCTCTTCATTTGAACACGACCTGCCAGTGATGCTAATCGTGCAGCCAAGCGCAAGAATATCCAATAATTTGACATTTGACATCTATAATCATGTGCCACATGAGAGTAGCAACAATGTATATAATTTTGAGTCAGCATGGAAAAGTAAGTTGTAAGTTGATGTTGCACTCCGCCACACATAAAACATTCTTCACTTGTTTCACTTGATTTCACTTTCTCATTTACTTATCTATCTCCCATTTCTAAACCATGGCAGACTTGACTGAATAGGTTTGACACCTGACATCCTTGGTTCGAAAATAAAAAAAAAATGTAATACTTTTCTACTTCCGAAAATGCAAACCTTATTTGTATAAAGTTTTTTCTACTTTTATCAAGTAAAAAATAAATTTGCTAACGTCCTTCTATATTAAAGGTCCGTCTTTTTAAAGGATATATGCCCTTAATATTTTTAAAATAGGCTCTTATATTTTTAACATATAATTTTTTATAACATATATTAAAGCAATCATATTTATAAATCTGTTTCCAGTAAAAAACGGTACTATGTTGTACAAAAAACTAGTTAGTTAAAAAGGTATGAATGTTAGTCCTGTTTCTTTTTTCTAGTACAATTAATTAATCTTTTGGCTATTTTTTTTACATTTTGGCTATTTTTATTTTGTATTTTGGATATAAAAATAAATTTACTCCGGCAACACTGATCACGCCGCTCTCGGATATAAGTATGAACTCATACCCGAAATTATGCTAATGAGCGAATGAGTCTAAGTAGTTTACATATTTGATTGAGTATGGATAGGGCAGATAACAGCAAGAAACTCGGATATCTCGGGTATGATTTGAGTATCCGATTTCTGTCGGATACTCATTGCAGTTCTCTGATACACACACAAATAGGTATATTTAAGATAATTTGGTATCTGATTAAAAATTACAAGTCTAATAATGTTTCTTCCAGAGGAAACGTATTGAGTATCGTTTTCTTTATAGTGGTTTTAGTGTCATAATTGCACTAAATTATGCAATTTTTGGATAATTTTGACAATTGCAATTTTTGGAATTGTAATAATTTGATTAAATCCCTTGTTTGGATAAGTGCGCAACACGTAGATATTGCCAAACGATACGACACTTGGTCTTAATTAAATTGTTAATCAAAAAATTCTCTCAACGTTGTCAGATGAGTGGGGAATTGATAAGATATCTTGGTGTGGAGAATTAATGCCATGTGCATTATTGCCATAAGCAAGTGTGCATTAATGCCATAGTGTAAAATTAAAAAATTCTTGGAATGTGACTTATTGCCATAAAAATGTGCATTATTGCCATAAATTTCTTTATGGCAGTAATGCACAAGACACAAGGAATTAACGCCATGTGAATTAATGCCATAAAATTCTTTATGGCAATAATGCACATTAGATAGAGAATTAACGCCATGTGAATTATTGTCATAAAGATGTTATGGCAATAATTCACTTTATAAAGTGCATTAATGCCATAAATTGGCAGAAATAATTCTTATGGCATTAATGCACATAGCTGTGTGTATTACTGCCATTACACTTAGAAAAATAATATCATGCAGTATCAGGGCTGTGCATTTACGTCACGCGACTTATTTTGACATGTGGCAATAATGCACATTAGGTAGAGAATTAAAGCCATGTGCATTATTGCCATAAAATTCTTTATGGCAGTAATTCACATTAGGTAGAGAATTAAAGCCATGTGAATTATTGCCATAAAATTCTTTATGGCAGTAATTCACATTAGGTAGAGAATTAACGCCATGTGCATTTTTGCCATAAAATTCTTTATGGCAATAATTCACAATAAGCAGAGAATTAACGCCATGTGAATTATTGCCATAAATTTCTTTATGGCAGTAATTCACATTAGGTAGAAAATTAACGCCATGTGAATTATTGCCATAAAATTATTTATGGCAATAATTCACACGACAGAAGGAATTAACGCCATGTGAATTATTGCCATAAAATTCTTTATGGCAATAATTCACTCGACAGAAGGAATTTACGCCATGTGCATTACTGCCACACATAAAGTGCATTACTGCCATAAATTGGCAGAAAATATTCTTATGGCAGTAATGCACATAACTGTGTGTATTACTGCCATAACACTTGGCAAAAATAATTTCATGCAGTATCAGGGCTGTACAAATGCGTCACGGGATTAATTATGGCATTTGGCAACAATGCACATTAGGTAGAGAATTAACGGGCAAGTGAAAGTGGAGTAATCGATGTACATACATCTAGAAAAAAAAAAACAAAAAGCCAACAAACATGAGTACCTCCTCCTTTTTGAAGCCGTTTGAAAATATTGCTGAACGTACTCTTTTTCCGTCCAATATATTACTGGACCAGAGAACTGCAATGAGTATCCGACAGAAATCGGAGTTTGGGAAATAACGTGAAGAAATTTCGATATCGATTTGTAAATAATAAATTGTTCTGAAATAAAAAGTAATTTTATTTCTTTGTTGCCAGCAGTATTTATAATTAAATAAACTATGAACTTCATATTATTTGAGATGATATTGAGGGTATTCATGAAAAGCGGCAAGCTGATATTTTGGGCAATAAATTATTTTTATCAGATAGATTTGTAAATGTCCCCTTAAGTTGATTGTGCATTTGAAGAGATAAGTCAGCTGTTATCTTGCAAACAGCAAACTTTCATCATTTCATTTCGTTTTAGTTTCTTGTAATAACAATTATTTTTATTGAAATTTTATAAGGCTTAAAAGGATAACGTAAGAACGAATGTGTTAAATAAGAAACGCTTTTATTTTAATTTTAAAGTTTTATTTTTACTAATTTAGAATTGCCCATTAGCTTTTGTTAAGCTTTTTGTATTCTTAATTTTTTATTTAAAGATTTTATTCTTGCATGCATTCTAAATCTAATAAATAATTTTTTAACATCGTTTGGCAAGGAAACGTGTATTGTTAACGTGGACTGTATCACAAGGAAACGTGTACTGTATCACAGAACGGATTTCAGCGAATGCCTTACCTCATAACATCAGCAAATGTGGAGCAGCGAAAAAGCTGATGCATAATTTTTTAATTACAAAACATGTACTTCCCCGTTTTCTGCCCAAGTAATTCAACAAAATCACTGTGGACACACATGGATATTTCATGAATGCTTTTTAAGATACGGCAGCACTGATTTTTTTTGATTTGACATTCGTAGACGGTGTGGTGAATCTCTTTACCGTATCTCTTTATTATATCATGGCCATGGATCAGGGTTGCCACAGCCTAAAATTTTCTTTTACCAAAATTCCCAAAAATATTTCACATTTAAGAAAAAAATTTCACATCCACAAAAAAAATATCAAATATATGTGATCAATCAAAAAACGAAATATTTTTACTTTTTTGACATATACTTCATCCAATATAATTGTAATAACAAAAGCTGTGTTTGATGACTCCTCTAGATTTAGATTCCTTACTACAGATCAGTAAAAACTATTTATTGAGGACATTTTTCTCTTTTTACCTCCTCTTACTTGATATTGCTCTTTGTTTTTTGAAGTTGCTCTAAGTTACGCTTTCAGCTCTTTTGTACGCTTAGTTTTTTTTGTGGTGTAAGTAAGAGTAATATTTAAATAAATCAAGTATTTTGGTTCTTGTTGAAAAATTCCAAAAATTGAAAGAGCTTTAAATAGGTTCTTTCCTTACCTATTTCAACAGTTTAATGAAAACAAGTAATTTTTTGACTTTTTTCTTAATTTGTTTGCTTTTGGCACTGAGTATTTGTCATCGAACACAACTAATATTGTTGTATACCAGTATTCATGTATTCAGGTTTCAAATATTTTAAAACATGTAGCAGATATCATGGTTAAACGAGAAATTTCCAATGATTTTTCTTAACAGTGTTTGGAACTTAAAATTCAACTTCTGAAAAGCGCTTTATTTTTGTTGCGATGATATTGAAGAAAACGAGTAATACTGAGTTTGAGTTTTACGGTCTTTGTAACTACCCCATTTTCATATTTTAAATACCTGTTTTCAATGTCACTGTCTGAAGCATCTGAATCTTGTTTTTGTGCATGACACGTAACCGCGAATCTAATCCTTTAACCCTAAAATGTAATTAAATTATAATGTATTACGATAGTACAAATTTAAAAATGTTCTTTCCAATATGATGAAGGCCAATCATTTTAATACGTTTTTAAAACTAATTGGAGTTCGATATTGGCCGAAATTCCACCTTTTCACTTTCATTCTCACGATACAAAATTAATGTGAAAAGAACATTTGCTTCATAAAAATTTGGCAAAAAATTTTTTCAAAAAAAAAATCGGTGCACTACTTCTCCGCACTTTGATTCATTTAAAAGAAATTAATCAAAATTGGCAAGAAACACGTGAGAAAATGGTCTTTTACTATTTTCCCTACGCCTATTTATATATAGATAAAAAAGAAGAGACGATCATTTAAGGGCGGTAAGGTTTTTAACCATTTCTTATATGAATGCTCAACATCTGTTGAATATTGTGTCCAAATTTGAAGTCAATCCGAGTAAAACTAATGGAGGTACAAATTTTTAAGTAAGTGTACCTCGAACGTACAAACGTACGTGAACAAAACTTTACATTTCACATTCCAAACTTGGTTCACATTTTCAAACTTGGTTCCCATTTTCTACATATAAAATACTTTCCTCCAACGTTGACTAAATTTTAATGGTTTTTGATTTCAGATAATTTCCGACCGAGACATAGTGAACACCGCAAATTGCTATTTTTCCAAGACGCTCTGGGAAAAGCTCTGTCACCAGCTTGTGTTTCAATATTTCCGGAAGAAAAAGAGTATTGTTAAAAGTACACTCAATAATGTACAAAAGATTTTAATAAATTTGCTCAATCCATACTCTTAAAAAAATTCACAAAAAAAGTGTTTTTTACGCTGAAACCCTTACCCTTAAAAATGTTTTTCGTTTTCACTAGAAATTTTACCAAAATGAAACTTAATTTCACATTTTCACATCGAAAAAAAAATTTACCAGTTTTGGTAAATTTTTCACATTCTGGCAACGCTGCCATGGATATTAGAATTTCTCAACGCGACGTGCAACCCTGCTTAAAGAGTCATGCAGGCTTCAAATCTGCGTTCTTGTGTGCCACACGGCGGCCATTTCCACACAGGTTCATAGTTAAGAAGCTAGTTCGCCAGTTTGGCACAAGTTGGCTTGTTGGCAAAAATTTTTGATTTTCTCTATCCAACAAAGCAAAAAATAAATTCTCTATAGTCTATACGTAACCAGGGTTGTATTGAAACATTAGTCTAGTACTATGTGGAGTAAATTTTGATGATTTAAGGACGATGTGAGAAATATTTGGTACTTTTTCTATTCTATTTGGTAGTTCTCTATGTAAGTTGCATACAGTATATGTGGTAACTTCGGTTGGATACAGTAAAGAAGTTATTTCGAGAAAATTATGCTGGTGTCGATTACTTGGGAAGCATTTTTGCTTAATTTTTCCCACGCAAAAATAATTTTATTTTGAAGCAATAAATACTTTTTTAACGGCCGGTTTATTCGCTGAGTTATAAATATAAAACTTATTCTGTAACTGTTTTTGTGACTGAATCGGTTTGTTCGCCATGTATAACTCGTTATATATCAAATTGTATCGAACTTTAAACCTCGTTATAAATAAAACTTAATTTGTGCTGAAAATCCAAAAAAATGTGTTTTAAATTTGTAACAAGTTCTATAGCCTGGTTATGAATCAAAAGTCAGTTCTATCAAAACGCTAGAAAATGTATACATATTTGATGCTTTGACTTTTTCAACACATTATAAAAGCATTTCACCAGTTTATAACGCTTTACAAATCGACAGAAAAAATTGAATGAACAAATTGAAAAAAATTATAACGTGTTATAAAGAAGTTTTATTTTATAGCTTGTTTTAGATATAACGCGTTATAAGCAAATTTATAACTCTGCGAACAAACCGGCCGTAAGAGTACATTTCTATTGTTCTCAAATGTAATCCTGTGTGTGCCAAACTGATTCCGGTATTTGAACGCTTGCTGTCTCGAACACATACAAGCCGTCATATTGTTTGCCACACGAGTTCACAGATGTGAAGCCACATTAGGCTCTTTACGAGCTGGTTCGTCGAGCAGCGGCCATTTTCGAGCCAGTTCGCTTGTTAAGAAGCTAGTTCGTCAGTTCGTCGAACCTATTGTATTGTTGGAAAAAATTTTTTGATTTTCTCCGTGGACCCAGAGCTGTTCGTAGGACATTTTCTATAATTTGAACGTAAGCATCATACCTAGTGATATTTTGTTGTAACAACACTACAACTACAAAAAAAAATAAACAATAAAAAGCAAATGAACTAATAGCAATAACAAAATAATGGTGAAAAACACAAAATGAAATTGCATGTTCTACGAACATGCAAGGTTCAATTTGAACGTTATCTCTGTCGAAATGGTTCGCCCCGCCATGTTGTTCGACAAACCACTTCGCCGATGTGAACTCTTTTTAAAGCCACGTCAAATTGTTGGTCAAACAGTTTTAGCTATGTCATGATACAATAATGAAGGTTGTAGGTCTGTTCGCGTTTTTTTTCTTGTAAAATATTGAAAAACGTCAAAAGTAATTAAACTGAGAGAGAATTAACTCCAACACTAAAGAGTAAAGGAACGATTTTCTGGTACAAAATTGAAAATGTCAAATCTGTCTAGTTCACAACTACTGTGCTTTGCCTTACACCTACCTTTTGAGAGTTTTCATTTTTTTACCTCACAAAATTCTACTTGTAAAAACTTAAAAAAACTTGAACGCAGAGAAATCGGATTTCGCCTCTTCTACACAATCCTCTCAGTAAACGTAGGTAAATGCTTTTCAGGCACTTTCAAGAAAAGGTTTTTGAAATATTTCGTTTACATTCGACTTCGCGAGCAGACCTAGTGTGAATAGAACTGAATCAGCTGTTTGAGTGTCGGCTTACATTAGCCTCACTCAACCGACTAATTTTGATGTGAGGGCGCTTTCAAATGTTCACACAGGCGCCGTGTTGCAATCCCATATACCATAACCCCATATTGGCTTTATAGCACTTTTTTCTATGCTATAAACCCATAATTTGGGTTTGGGGTTATCGCACAAAATAAAATGCAATAAAGCCAATATGGGGTTATAGCACAAATTTTAAATTTTAAACATGGTATTATCTCACTTATTTGAAGGGAATAAACTCATATTGTATTATTAGGCATTTGTATACAAATGAAACCAAATGATTTTGTAGGGTGTACGAATTAGCCCCCACGAACAGTTATAAATTAAAAATTTTATTTAATTTCTTTGTTTTCTTACGCCATATTTTCGTAAATCTCCGTTACAAAATATTACTTGATTAAGTTCGACATTATAGCTATAGTACTTGTGAGCGTTCGGAGAATATGCCAGCCATAAGAGTAATTCTGTTATTTTTTTTTTCGTGAGTTTTTGTGAAAGGTATCCATCGTATGAGTTGAAGGATTTGCGACTCGCTGATTCCATTAACAAAAGCAAAAGCACAAGCTATTAGTTGCGCTTTATAAGTTCTTTTTCCGAAAAAAGAATCAATTATAAATCCGGGAACATTAGAAAAATTTATAATATCGCTTTTATTTAGTAAGATCTTCCTTGCGTTTAAACGATTACTCTCCATTCTTTTAAAATTTTCCATATTTATTTTTAAGCAGCATACGCAAAACTGTTTTTAATATTCGCTTTTTATGTGATAACATAGTTATTAGGCAATTCAATGCAAAACAGGTTTAACAGTTAGTTCACTCTCTATTATTGATTGCAAAAAAAACCCAGCAGAAAATTCAGTATGCCATGAAAAAATAGTTGTAAGGGATTGATTTCGATTATTTTCAAAATATATGAAAAGTTAAAATCACTTATATTGCGCATTTCGTAAAAGGGGAAACCATAATTTTGCAAAAAAATATTATAATAGAAGGGAATTTTCCCTTTTACGAAAAGTTAAAATCAGTCATACTATGTTATTTCTATACAGAAAAAAGTGCAATAAAGCCAATATGGGGTTATAGCATAAATTTCAATTTTTTAATATGGTATTATCTCACTTATTTGAAGGAAATAAACCCATATGGGACTATAACACATCGCTGGTGCTATAAAGCCAATATGGGGTTATGGTATATGGGATTGCAACACGGCGCCGTTCACACACATAACTTGCCTCACTTTGAGTCTGATAAACTCGAACCAAAAATTATTGACTTACAGAGTAATATCAACGCTAAAATTTGCGTTTTATTCCAACTAGGCATATTTATTTATTATTTAAATTGATATCACATATAAACCAAACTCAAGAACTTTTCAACTCAATAATACCTATTGAGCAACTCTTCCTAATGTGCATTGTTGCCAAATGCATAATAAATCCCGTGAGGCATTTGTACAGCCCTGATACAGCATGATATTATTTTTGCCAAGCGTTATAGCAGTAATACACACAGTTATGTGCAGAGTAAGAGTTATGGCAGTAATACACACAGTTATGTGCATTAATGCCATAAGAATATTTTCTGCAAATTTATGGCAGTAATGCACTTTATGTGTGAATTATTGCCATAAAGAATTATATGGCTATAATTCACATGGCGTTAATTCTCTACCCAATGTGAATTACTGCCATAAAGAAATTTATGGCAATAATTCACATGGCGTTAATTCTCTACCTAATGTGAATTATTGCCATAAAGAATTTTATGGCAAAAATGCACATGGCGTTAATTCTCTACCTAATGTGAATTACTGCCATAAATAATTTTATGGCATTAATTCACATGGCGTTAATTCTCTACTTGATGTGAATTACTGCCATAAAGAACTTTATGGCAATAATTCACATGGCGTTAATTCTCTACCTAATGTGAATTACTGCCATAAAGAATTTTATGGCAATAATTCACATGGCGTTAATTCTCTACCTAATGTGAATTACTGCCATAAAGAATTTTATGGCAATAATGCACATGGCGTTAATTCTCTACCTAATGTGCATTATTGCCACATGTCAAAATAAGTCGCGTGACGTAAATGCACAGCCCTGATACTGCATGATATTATTTTTCTAAGTGTAATGGCAGTAATACACACAGCTATGTGCATTAATGCCATAAGAATTATTTCTGCCAATTTATGGCATTAATGCACTTTATAAAGTGAATTATTGCCATAACATCTTTATGACAATAATTCACATGGCGTTAATTCTCTACTAATGTGAATTACTGCCATAAAGAAGTTTATGGCATTAATTCACATGGCGTTAATTCTCTACCTAATGTGAATTATTGCCATAAAGAATTTTATGGCACTAATTCACATGGCGTTAATTCCCAACCTAATGTGCATTATTGCCAATTATGGCAATAATGCACATGGCCTTAATGCACAGCGCCGATATCTTCGGCAATTCTGAAAGTTTTTGAAAACATGCTCATTTTTTATTACTCCCACTTAAATTTTGTCAACTCCTCATAATCTGCCAGCGCTCTGTATTTCCTATTGATCGACTCTGCATTTAAAGTTCTTGTTCTGGAAACATTTTTAAAATAAAATGCTGGTTGTTTCACCAGATAATACGTGACTAGGTGAGAATTTTGGCAAGAAATTTATGACTTAATTTTCAAAACTGATTTTTTTTCAACTCTTGACAAAATCTCAAGTAAAATTCTTTAATATTAGTTTTAACCTTAGTAACTTTATCAGCGGGTACCTTCTCCGTTATATAGTACTCATACTCGTATAACTCAGTTTAAGTTCCGCAATAGATTTCATCAACGAGCATTTCTCGATTAATTCGTAAGTACCTGGGCGACCGAGCTCCGCTCAGATTCCTGCCGTATATTCAAATGTTTTACGGTTTTTACTGTATCGGAAATGCCAACTTTATCTTAGAAACAACATATAAGATCATATTTTTCAATTAACTTTAAATGCATTTTTATTTTATGATAACTTCGTTTTTCAACTAAACGAAATTTGTTTTGGTTTTATATTTTTTTTATATTTTGTTTAATTATTTTGATAATTTACTTATGCTGAACTTATGCTGGCCATTCCAAGCCTAAGTAAATGTTTTTTTTTCCCAAAATTAACATCATGCTCCTTTTACACTTACAAGAATAGAAGTTATTTTTTTATGTCGCAATTTTTTCTAAAGTTATGGAGATAGCAATTTTTGATCAAAGTGAAAATCTTGAAAATGGAGTCATTTTCAATAAATCATACCTCTGTCATTTTGTTACCCCTATTTTTGTAAATGAAGTATCGTTAGAAAGCAATTGAAAAGCGATTATTAATAAAAAATAAAATACTTTTGGAATTTTTTTGCTAGAGTTGCCTACTTTTTCAAAAAAAAAGTAAACTGTTCATATCTCATAAAATGCATTTTCGGTTTTTTTTTAACGTAGAATTACGTCTTACAGCGCGGTTTGTATGCAGTCGTTTTAACAAATTTTTTTAAGGTCATACCTACAGCCTATAATATTCATCGTTCAAACATAATATTTATACTAAAGTATCAGATATATCCTGCACTAAACGAATATCTAATTTTGGATTTTGTTACTTTTATATTAAAGTCACTAAATAGCAAAATCTTAGAAGAATAATCTAGATTTTTATATAAGAAAATCAATCATTAGCTGCTTGCATGTTGTGTCTGCTACTTTCTTTGTTTTTGTTTTTGCTTGCGTTGGTTTTGTTTTGAACGAACTGATTCGCAGCATTGGTGCTCTGCTCCACGTTAAGAGGGTGTTCTAAGTTAAGAGGGTGTTCCGATTAGATTTAACACATGAAAAAAACTATTGGCATTATTTTTCGTTGTATGCTATTACCCAATAGATGTCGTTTTCTATTCACTTAATATGATCTTTGCATCTAAAACAGCAACCCGTTGTTATTGGGTTGAGCAAAAATCAGCAAAGTCTTGGCTCAGTTGGATAGCTGTAGTGGTGATAACGTTAAGAATCAAAGAAGCCTGGTTAGATTCTCAGCCTGGCTGATAAGTATATTTTTTTTAATTTTTTATTATTATAATCTTATTTTATTAATTATTAAATGTAACAATTGCATAGTGCAATATTTTAATTTTTTGTCACATCCTGTTGCTTGCGATAGCATGAACAAAATGTAAGCAAAATACAGCTTTTATTAGTCTTTTAGTTATTTTGTATTCAATTTTTAACCTAAGTTACCATAATTCAAATTGTATTCCCAATTAATTAAATTTACGTACAGCTTTGACTAAAAATATGTCTAGTATTTTTAATCGTATCAATTCTAAAAAAAAGGATTAAAATATGTATTAGTTCAATGTATTGTTTAAAAATTACTCTAAGATTTTTAACAGTAAAGTTGTTGTACTATGTGGACTGTTCACACCTTAAGATATTTACAAAATGTGAATTTGTCACTTCATCCTCCCCAGACGGCCGATTGAAAAATGTTAAAACTTTTTGTTTTGTTTTAAGACCGATTAAAAACTTTTTAGCGTAAAGTCGATCTTAATTTATTTCGAATTTTTATAAGGCATTTAAAATTTTGTAAACTTACTGCAAATAAAAAAGAAAGAACTAAAAATTTTGTTCTAGCTTTGTACAGTTTTATGGTCCAAGATTCCTTTATTATATACAAAATAATTATTTGACCTAATAAGAAAAACATTTTTGCTCCAGATTTTATAACAATATCTCAAACGGTATAGAAGTTATGAACGATTAAGTGAAATGTATATCAGAAAAAATTGAAATTACGAAAAGCATAACATTTGGCCATTATATTTTATTTTGGTGGAAACTTAATTTGTTTCTTAAAATTACAAAAAAAAATGCACTTTTTGAGATGTGAGCAAATTAGATTTTTTTTTCAAAACGTAGGAAACTCTAGCATAGGAAACTCTTACAAAAATATTTTCCTTTTTAAAATTTGTTTAAGATTTAGTGTAAATTACTCTATTTGCAAGATTTCTTTTTATATCAAAAATTGGTACATCAAAACTGTACTAAAAACGTTTCTATAAAAAAAAAAAAAGAAACAGTTTCGAAAGTATCGGAAGTGTAGACGCAGAATTCCCTTTAAGTTGTAACCTCTTCTACTTTGTCTCTTTGGTCCGATTGTTTTGTTCTTTTTGCACATATTTTTATTGATCTTCCAAAAATTAACAAATAAATTAATAACACTCAATTATGGACTACTTATCGAGGCCAAAACAAAGAAAAATTTAAAAAGTAAGTATGATTAAATGAGCAAGCAAAAAGAAACAAGAAAAATTTAAAATTTTTTCGATCATTTCGTTAAGTTTGATAGGTTGAGTTTATTGACTTAGTTGAAAAGAAGGCGAAGCAAATGCACTTTCCATTGGTGCCACTCTCGTCTCTGCCCGATATATATTTAGTTTGCGAGCTACAGTCAGTTTAACTACTAATTTCAAATTAAAATTAAGATCCCGATTTTTAAAAATTGTATGGTAACTATATTTCACGCTGAGCATATGCCTTTTCAATTAGTGCCACTCTCGTCACTGTCCGATATTTAGTTTGCGAGCTACCCTTTCCTTTTCGTTCGATGTATAGTTTGCGAACTACACTGTATAAAAATTAAACACGAAAACAAAAATTAAAATTTAACGCCATCTATTGGGTAAAAGCATAAATCGAAATATGATCCAACTCGTTTTTTTTCATAAGAGTTAAATCTAACCGGATCACAGACCCATTTCGTTAAATTTAACAGTTCGAGTTCATTGACTGAGTTGAAAAGAGATTCATGACCTCTGGTTTCAAAATAGAGCTCTAAGTAAACTAGAACAGAAGTGCATAAATACACCCAATGCGAACCAATGCTTACAATGCTTCCAATACGAACTAGAACTTCCAGTTTCACGTAAGCACTGTTCACGTGTTTTTAAAATAATCAAGTAAAAACACAAAACTCAACTACACGTGTCTTTTATTCACGAACTACACGTGAAGTTCGTATTCACGTGAAAGTGCCAATGACCCACCTGCGACCTCAGAAAATCCCACTGCATCCGATTGGCCATAGAATCATCCATTTTGGTCCAAAAGTTCCATGGAAACCATAAATGTGCCAATGACTCACCTGTGACCTCAGATAATCCCACTGCATCCGATTGGCCATAGAATCATCCATTTTGGTCCAAATGTTCCATGGAACCCATAAATGTGCCAATGACCCACCTGTGACCTCAGGTAATCCCACTGCATCCGATTGGCTATAGAATCATCCATTTTGGTCCAAATGTTCCATGGAACCCATAAATGTGCCAATGACTCACCTGTGACCTCAGATAATCCCACTGCATCCGATTGGCCAGAGAATCATCCATTTTGGTCCAAATGTTCCATGGAACCCATAAATGTGCCAATGACCCACCTGTGACCTCAGATAATGCCACTGCATCCGATTGGCTATAGAATCATCCATTTTGGTCCAAATGTTCCATGGAACCCATAAATGTGCCAATGACCCACCTGTGACCTCAGATAATCCCACTGCATCCGATTGGCCATAGAATCATCCATTTTGGTCCAAATGTTCCATGGAACTCATAAATGTGCCAATGACCCACCTGTGACCTCAGATAATCCCACTGCATCCGTTTGGCTATAGAATCATCCATTTTGGTCCAAATGTTCCATGGAACCCATAAATGTGCCAATGACCCACCTGTGACCTCAGATAATCCCACTGCATCCGATTGGCCATAGAATCATCCATTTTGGTCCAAATGCTCCATGGAACCCATAAATGTGCCAATGACCCACCTGTGACCTTAGATAATCCCACTGCATCCGATTGGCCATAGAATCATCCATTTTGGTCCAAATGTTCCATGGAACTCATAAATGTGCCAATGACCCACCTGTGACCTCAGATAATCCCACTGCATCCGATTGGCTATAGAATCATCCATTTTGGTCCAACTGTTCCATGGAACCCATAAATGTGCCAATGACCCACCTGTGACCTTAGAAAATCCCACTGCATCCGTTTGGCTATAGAATCATCCATTTTGGTCCAAATGTTCCATGGAACCCATAAATGTGCCAATGACCCACCTGTGACCTCAGATAATCCCACTGCATCCGATTGGCCATAGAATCATCCATTTTGGTCCAAATGCTCCATGGAACCCATAAATGTGCCAATGACCCACCTGTGACCTCAGATAATCCCACTGCATCCGATTGGCTATAGAATCATCCATTTTGGTCCAAATGTTCCATGGAACCCATAAATGTGCCAATGACCCACCTGTGACCTCATATAATCCCACTGCATCCGATTGGCCATAGAATCATCCATTTTGGTCCAAATGTTCCATGGAACTCATAAATGTGCCAATGACCCACCTGTGACCTCTGATAATCCCACTGCATCCGATTGGCCATAGAATCATCCATTTTGGTCCAAATGTTTCATGGAACTCATAAATGTGCCAATGACCCACCTGTGACCTCTGATAATCCCACTGCATCCGATTGGCCATAGAATCATCCATTTTGGTCCAAATGTTTCATGGAACTCATAAATGTGCCAATGACCCACCTGTGACCTCAGATAATCCCACTGCATCCGTTTGGCTATAGAATCATCCATTTTGGTCCAAATGTTCCATGGAACTCATAAATGTGCCAATGACCCACCTGTGACCTCAGATAATCCCACTGCATCCGATTGGCCATTGTTGTGACTCAATCGTCACAAGCGACGTTTTCATATTATAAATTACAAACACTGATCTGCCTCAAAAATAAGTGAAGCGATCGGCGTTTTTGCAATGCTTACCAATCGAAGCTTACAGTCAAATTAAAAAATGCAACGGTCAGCTTAAAATAGCAATTAAGCACGGGCCAGCTACTTGAGCTGCGCTTCTGTTAACATAGCTCAAAAATGATCGCGGAAGTAAATGAACTCTTGTGGGTTGAATTGCAATGTAGTATGTTTGTTTCTAGGTTAATAAACCGCTGTTGTTGAAAATATGTGTGTTGAAATATAAAACGCGGAAATAAGCATATTCGTGGTGCCAATGATGTCAAATATCGAGGTGACCAAACGAAGAATGTATATATGTAAATAAACTAATTTGTACGTTTGTATATTTAAGTAAGTTTGTATATTTAATCGTTTATAAATCTTAAACTAAAAACTGTACTATAAATAAGAGTAAAATTAATAAAGAAAGAAGAGTGTTAATTAACCAATAACGAAGTGCAGTTTAATTTTAAACTTTCAGGTTCCACCGATAAAGGAAAGGATTATTTGGTGAGTATAAATATAACGATGTAACAGTTAATATTTAACGTTACACAACAGAGTTGTGTGGGTTCAACGGAGAACACCACACAACATTATGGCGCAGCCGGTAGTCCTTTATAAAAAAGGGTTGTCCCTTTTAAAAAGGATAGTGATTCGAACTCGGTTACCCGTGTTCAAATAAATAAATAAATAATAATAACTTCCCAAAGATTCTGCGATTCCGTAGCCAATTCCTTGTAGTTGACCGGACCCTCCAGAATATAATTAAAAAGGTTTAAAACCAGTAAAATAAAAATTTGTAGATTAGATTACAGAATTAAATTCAGAGAGACACTATAGTATAGGGTGAGAGTTGTTGTTGAACACAGAAAATTTTAAAGGCAAAGAAAAGATAATGAAATCATAATAAAAAAAAATTCAGAATGAACATATGCGAGATAGCGAAAATAGTATCGGAGCTTGTGCCTCTATTTTCAGGAGAAGACTGCAGTGAGCTACATGAGGAAGTGTATAAGTTTATACTTGGGACAGAATTAGCTTTCCAAGTGGCAGGACAATCGAATTTAGAAAAATTTATTCAATGTGTGAAACTAAGACTTTATGGAGATGCTTTCAAATTAGTAAGACCAAGACAATTTAATAATCTTAATGAATTATTTATACTTATAAAGAAAACGTATTTGGAAAGAAAAGAATTAGATGTAGTATGGCAGGAAATACAGAAGACATTACAACAACCTGGTGAAGAAATACGAAAATATGCAAGACGGTTAAGTGCTCTAAAAACAACAGCAGAAGATATAATAAATAACGAATACAAAGACGGTGTGTCCGCACTTTTAAGTGAATTAAATAAAACTGTGATTACAACATTCAGAGTAGGTCTGCAGGATTCAACTCTGAGAATATATATGCTAAGCGTTAAAACAGGAACATTTGAGAGTGTAGTGGAAGAAGCGATAAGTGCATTTGGGCTTATCGAAAGAGGGAAAAATACGAGACCAAATCAAAGGGCATTTGGTATAAATTTCAGTAAAAATGATGTGGCATGTAGGTTGGCTGATCATGAGGTTGAAGCAGGTCATAGGCCTTACTTATCATCAGAGAACCTGCCAGGAATTCAAATAACAAGAAATTATGAGAATATAAGGTCTAGAAATGTTAACTTAACATGTTCATTTTGTGGTAGAATAGGGCACACAAGAGATGAGTGCTACGAAGTAAAAAATCAAGTTTATTGTCAGAAGTGTAGACATTATGGTCACGAATATATAAACTGTTCGGCTAGCAGAAATATGAATAATAATGAAATAAAGGGAAATCAAAACAGCTATGACAGAAGTCAGAATAATTATAACATAATTCAAAAGAGCAATGGTAACATGATGCAAGAATCAAACAAATATGAGGTCAAATGTAAATGGTGTGCAAGATTAGGACACAAAATGCAGGATTGTGTTGCAAAGAGAGAATACGATTCGAAACAGGGAAACTATTGGGGGCCCAGCCAAGGCCAATGAGCTGGGAACCCAAACAATTAAGGAAAACTGGGCCAAGTAGGGTAGTCACAGATGATTTCAATCAAAAAAGATTGTAAACATCTGTACACCAAGGAAAATAGGGAACAAAATACCAGAAAATCGTACATCGGTAGATAAGACTAAAGTTTTGGTAACTAATGAAATAACAGAAAGCACCTCGACAGAAGATAGTACGTCAGAAGATAAGGCTAATTTTTTATTCAACAATTTTTATTCAAACATTGACGAATTGATGGTAACAGAGCAAGAAAAAATAGTGGAGGAAGATTTGACATCGCAAAAGATAGTAAACATCCTCACCACTGGGTCAAAAACGGAAGTATCAACAGATAAAGATACAGTAGGAAAAGAAGCTATATTAAGTAGTTCTCAGGAAAGAGATAAAGATTTAGCAAACTCGTTACACAATAAGAATTTTACGTTTCAAAATAGGAACGAACAAGGTAAGAGTTTTGGTTTTCGCAAAGTCAATGATGTGTTCATAGAAATTCCCTGTAAGGATTCTATAGAAGGACGACTCATTTTACTTGTGGATACCGGGGCTGAAGCCAGTTTAGTTAAACTGAATACATTAAAGAAAAATTTGAATAAAGATACAAGGGAAATTAAACATTTGAGTGGAGCATTTGGAGGTTTTGTAGATACTTTGGGGTCTGTAGAGATCCAACACGATAAGATAAAGAACTTAAGTTTTAAGTTACACGTAGTGGCACTAGAACAAGGGTTGCCTGCAGATGGTATTTTAGGTCGGGATAGTTTGTGGAATAATTCAGTTATAGATGCGATTAATAAGACGTTAACAGTCTATGGTAAACACATGGAGACTAGGGTGGAATTACCTCTAAAACAAATAAACGAGATTAGTTCTTTAAGCTACAATAAGGAGATAAGTGTTAAAGCAAGAACAATACAAACGGTTAAAATTCCGATAAAAACAAATATTTCAGTTGTTGTAATCCATAAACAAGAGATTATGCCGGGGGTTTATTTAGGTGAAACGTTAGCAAATGTGAAGAATAAAATGGCTTATGCAACAGTGCTAAATGCGAATAAGGATGACTGTGTCATACCTAAAGATTTTAGACCAAATTTTTCAAATTTTAAAGAGTTCATAGTGGATGCGAGCTCGTCGTATAGTGCAAGGGAAGTAGACGTAAGAGAAAGGGTTAATAGATTGATAGAAACAGTTAAATTCGACAAAAGTTTAAACACTGAAGAAAGAGCATCAATAGAAAATTTAGTAACGTCTTTTCATGATATTTTCTTGCTTGAAGGAGATAAATTGTCATGCACCTCTGTTTTAAAACATGAAATTCAAATGCAAAGAGATCAAGCACCAATTAATCAAAGACAGTACAGGTTACCACAAATAAATAGAGAGGAGATACAAAGACAAGTAGAAAAACTTTTAGATGATGACATAATCAGGCCAAGCAAGTCCCCGTGGAATTCACCAATGTTGCTTGTTCCAAAGAAAGCCGGGGAAGACGGACAGAAAAAGTGGAGATTAGTTATTGATTTTAGAAAAGTAAACGATGCCACAATCAAACAAGTTTTCCCTATTCCTCGAATTGACGAAATTCTGGATCAGTTAGGTCATTGTAGATATTTTTCAACACTAGATCTAGCTAGTGGCTATCATCAAGTTTTAGTGAATAGCAAGGATAAGGAAAAGACAGCTTTTAGTACGTCGTTAGGTCATTATGAGTTTAATAGAATGCCGTTTGGACTAACTGGAGCTCCAGCTACATTCCAAAGGCTTATGAATCACATACTAACAGGACTACAAGGGATAGATTGTTTTGTATATTTAGACGATATTGTAATCTATGGTAAAAATTTACAGCAACATGAGGAAAGACTTGGAAAAGTTTTTCAGAAATTGAGGGAAAATTGTTTAAAGTTAAACACAGAGAAATGCCAATTTTTACGTCGTGAGATAGCATATTTAGGGCATAAATGTTCGGAAATGGGAGCTTTGCCAGATCCACAAAAACTGGAATGTGTGAAAAATATACCAGTTCCGAGAAATAGAAAGGAAGTTCAGGCATTTTTAGGTTTAGTAAATTACTATAGAAAATTTATAAAAAATATGTCACAAATCGTGTTACCAATAAATAATTTGCTTAAAAAGGACGTAAAGTTTCAATGGACAGAAAACTGTCAGGAAGCTTTCCAGACGTTAAAGGAAGCAGTTACCTCGTCTCCAGTTTTAGTTTATCCAGATTTTGAAAAACCTTTCTTATTAACTACAGACGCCAGTGGAGAGGCACTAGGTGCGGTTTTATCGCAAGGCAAAGTTGGCGAGGATAGGCCAATTGCATTCGCGAGTAGAGCATTAAATAGCGCAGAAAAACGCTATTCGACAATAGAAAAAGAATTTTTAGCAATTGTTTGGGCAACGAAAAATTTTAGGGCTTATCTGTTAGGAAGGCCTTTTAAGATATATACGGATCATCAACCATTGAGGGGAATAGCAAATCTGAAAGACCAAACATCGCGTTTAGCACGATTCCGGCACAAACTTTCAGAATACGAATATGAAATTATATATAAACCAGGTAAACGAAATTTAAATGCGGATGCGCTTAGTAGGATACCCCAAAAAGAGCAGGATATAGTAATAGTTCAAACAAGGTCAAAGGCTAAAGAACAAGAAACGAAAATTGAACCGGAAGGAACTGCAGAGAAATCTAGTGAACAATATGATGAGGTGTTAGACCAACAGAATAAAGAAATAGTAATTCTAACCGATCCAAAAGACATTAAAAGAATTTTGAGAGATTTTCATGATCTACCACTAGGTGGGCACCAAGGAGCTTTAAAAACCTATTTCAGAATAAGGCAAGAATATAAATGGAAAGGGATGCAAAAGCAAATCAAGGAATATGTTAAGAAATGTCACAAATGCCAGGTTAATAAATGTTCTAAATTAACAAAAATGCCAATGGTGTTAACAGATACACCGACGCGTCCATTTGATAAAGTTTACATGGACATAGTGGGTATCCTGCCAGAGACTGTGTCAGGAAATAAATACATACTTACTTTTCAAGATGATTTTTCGAAATACATGGCATGTGTCGCAATACCAGATGCTGAAGCTAGTACAGTATCAAAAGCGTTCTTCGACGAAATTATAACTCGTCACAATACTCCAAAAGTTCTGATTACCGATAACGGTTCAAATTTTGTGTCGAAATTATTTTCGGATGTGTGTAAAATGTTAGGAATTAAGAAATTACACATAACTCCATACCACCCACAAGCTAATGGCTCATTGGAAAGAAGCCATCGTCCATTAGCAGAATACTTACGAAGTTTTGCAAAAGAGGATGGGTCAAATTGGGATCAGTGGTTAACATCTGCAATGCATGTGCACAATAACACACCGCACATAAGCACCAAACAAACTCCGTTCAAAACTTTGTATGGGTTCAATTCGGAAATGCCAACTAATCTCAAACGTAAATGTAGTCCGGTGTATAACACCGAAGATCCTTCAAAAATCCTTAAATATCAAATCCAAAGAACTCACGAACTAGTGAGACAGAACCAGGAGCGAGCAAAAGAATTATCAAAAATACAGTATGATAACTCTTTAAATCCTGTAGAATTTAAAATTGGTGACAAAGTACTGATGAAAAATCAGGCTAGAAAAAATAAATTTTCACCAATATGGATAGGCCCATATGAGGTCATAGCAATAAAAAGTCCGGTTACCACTGAGATTTTAATAAAAGGAAAAGCTAAGAAAATACATAATAATTTACTGAAGTTGTTTCACAGTTATTAAATTATGTTATAAAAATAAAAATTAAATTAAATTAAAATTAGAAGTACATTAAAAAATTCAATCAAACATTAAATTAAACCAAAAATATGAAAATAAAATCAAACGAAACTAAATAAGTTTCATGAAACAAAGATATTGAATTTTTTTTTGAGATGAAAAAAAAAATTTTTTTTACATTCGTTGAGATAAAGGTATTCATTAATATTTTTTTTAATTTAACAAAGGCATTTGAAAATTAAATTTTTAATTTTTGAAAAGAAGTTTTCAAACATTAAATAAAAAGAAAATTGGTTTTAATCAATAAACAATTTCAAATTAATTATATGTTAATAGAGGGTTAAAATACAAAAGATTAAAAAGTTGTAAGAGATATTTAAGAAATTAAATTAAAATTATACAAGAGAAAACTCACAAATTTAATTTACCATACTACAAGATAAAAATTAATATTTACGATAAGATTTTTATAAAAATCAAAACTACACATTTATTACACGAAACTTTTCCCTATCAATAATCGTGGTCCTAGTTCTGATTCGAGTTGGCCGTAGCAGCAATAAAACTGAGTCGATCAGGTGGACAACGCTATAAAAGAGAAAGGAGCTATTCTGACGAAGTTCGAGGCCTCAGACGTTAATGAGTTAAAAGTATCAAAGGCTAAGTAATGAAGCAAAACATGTTTCAAGTAAAACATATAAGAAAGCATTTAAAAAAAAAAAAAAGAAAAAATACAACAAGAAAATATACAGGCTTTTAAATGTTTGTGGAAGGTTACAAAGTGTTATTAAAAATTTGAAATTACAGCGACAGATTGTATACACAACGAACCAAACAATTTTCCATTTAAACGAAAAAATCAATTAAGTCGTAAGATTTCTTTATGATTGAAAGGCTTACAAGTACAACGATTAAAAATTAATTCGGATATGCATAATTTGTTATTACAAAATGCATTCTGGTTTAAGAAAACCACGAAAGTATGTCTATAATGTGAAATACCTGCATTTAGTTCATTCCTTTCTAAGAAAACGCTTAACCAGAACGAAACCAAAGTGGTTGATAAATGTAAAGAGTCGCTTCCCAATTAACAACACTAGCAAACATAGCTTGTCAAAACTAAAAGCAAACTTTAATATAAACTAACGAAAATATGAGCAACACAAAACACGAAATAAAAATGAAATTTGGCATCTTTTTCGTAACTTCAAGACTTCACCAACTTCAAGAATTAACTTCAAGAATCAAGTAGTTTAAATACTTCAATAGAGAAGAAAAGGAGTGACATATACTTATCAGTAACGGTTATCAAATGATCATCAAAGACAGAACATGTGCAGAGTCATCATAATAATGCCAAGAAGAGGAACAACTTTATCGACAATCAAATAAATAATCATCAAAATTACTAGGACCCACGAACAGATACACATAAATAAAGTAGAGAATATTAGATATCTAACATTAAACTTATTAAGCACACAACTATTTTGAATTGACAATAAATAAATATTAATAAAGTATGTAAGCATGCAAGGAATTTTAAAAAATGAACTGTAAAGTGATGCCTGTCTCTTCTCATATCTAAGTACATAAAGTTTTAAGAAAATTAAACCTCTTCAAGGTAAAAATTTTCTTTCATAAAGGGGAAGGAAACCTGCAATATACTTTGTCACGTAATAATCAAAAATCCTTCATTTAAGAGAATATACACAACAACAAAGAGAAAAGAGTGTAAAAACAAAAATAAGAAAAATAAATGTATAAAAGGAAAATATAAGACACAAATTGCTATTAAGAAATATTATTATTAAAAACAATATTAAGAGAATTATTATTATTAGTCAAAAAATTTAAAAGAAAAAACACTGCATATAAAAACTGCATATAAAATTCAAAGAAATTTTTATTCGAAAAAGTTATTAAATATTAATGTATTAATGCTTAAAATGAACCTTACGTACATACATAATGCAAAATTCTGATAAATTCATGTGACGAAAAATTATTGCTAAATGAATAGCATAATTTTTCTTTGTCAAAGGGGGGAGGAATGTTGTGACTCAATCGTCACAAGCGACGTTTTCATATTATAAATTACAAACACTGATCTGCCTCAAAAATAAGTGAAGCGATCGGCGTTTTTGCAATGCTTACCAATCGAAGCTTACAGTCAAATTAAAAAATGCAACGGTCAGCTTAAAATAGCAATTAAGCACGGGCCAGCTACTTGAGCTGCGCTTCTGTTAACATAGCTCAAAAATGATCGCGGAAGTAAATGAACTCTTGTGGGTTGAATTGCAATGTAGTATGTTTGTTTCTAGGTTAATAAACCGCTGTTGTTGAAAATATGTGTGTTGAAATATAAAACGCGGAAATAAGCATATTCGTGGTGCCAATGATGTCAAATATCGAGGTGACCAAACGAAGAATGTATATATGTAAATAAACTAATTTGTACGTTTGTATATTTAAGTAAGTTTGTATATTTAATCGTTTATAAATCTTAAACTAAAAACTGTACTATAAATAAGAGTAAAATTAATAAAGAAAGAAGAGTGTTAATTAACCAATAACGAAGTGCAGTTTAATTTTAAACTTTCAGGTTCCACCGATAAAGGAAAGGATTATTTGGTGAGTATAAATATAACGATGTAACAGTTAATATTTAACGTTACACAACAGAGTTGTGTGGGTTCAACGGAGAACACCACACAACACCATAGAATCATCCATTTTGGTCCAAATGTTCCATGGAACTCATAAATGTGCCAATGACCCACCTGTGACCTCAGATAATCCCACTGCATCCGTTTGGCTATAGAATCATCCATTTTGGTCCAAATGTTCCATGGAACCCATAAATGTGCCAATGACCCACCTGTGACCTCAGATAATCCCACTGCATCCGATTGGCCATAGAATCATCCATTTTGGTCCAAATGCTCCATGGAACCCATAAATGTGCCAATGACCCACCTGTGACCTTAGATAATCCCACTGCATCCGATTGGCCATAGAATCATCCATTTTGGTCCAAATGTTCCATGGAACTCATAAATGTGCCAATGACCCACCTGTGACCTCAGATAATCCCACTGCATCCGATTGGCTATAGAATCATCCATTTTGGTCCAACTGTTCCATGGAACCCATAAATGTGCCAATGACCCACCTGTGACCTTAGAAAATCCCACTGCATCCGTTTGGCTATGGAATCATCCATTTTGGTCCAAATGTTCCATGGAACCCATAAATGTGCCAATGACCCACCTGTGACCTCAGATAATCCCACTGCATCCGATTGGCCATAGAATCATCCATTTTGGTCCAAATGCTCCATGGAACCCATAAATGTGCCAATGACCCACCTGTGACCTCAGATAATCCCACTGCATCCGATTGGCTATAGAATCATCCATTTTGGTCCAAATGTTCCATGGAACCCATAAATGTGCCAATGACCCACCTGTGACCTCAGATAATCCCACTGCATCCGATTGGCCATAGAATCATCCATTTTGGTCCAAATTTTCCATGGAACTCATAAATGTGCCAATGACCCACCTGTGACCTCTGATAATCCCACTGCATCCGATTGGCCATAGAATCATCCATTTTGGTCCAAATGTTTCATGGAACTCATAAATGTGCCAATGACCCACCTGTGACCTCAGATAATCCCACTGCATCCGATTGGCCATAGAATCATCCATTTTGGTCCAAATTTTCCATGGAACTCATAAATGTGCCAATGACCCACCTGTGACCTCTGATAATCCCACTGCATCCGATTGGCCATAGATCATCCATTTTGGTCCAAATGTTTCATGGAACTCATAAATGTGCCAATGACCCACCTGTGACCTCAGATAATCCCACTGCATCCGTTTGGCTATAGAATCATCCATTTCGGTCCAAATGTTCCATGGAACCCATAAATGTGCCAATGACCCACCTGTGACCTCAGATAATCCCACTGCATCCGATTGGCCATAGAATCATCCATTTTGGTCCAAATGCTCCATGGAACCCATAAATGTGCCAATGACCCACCTGTGACCTCAGATAATCCCACTGCATCCGATTGGCTATAGAATCATCCATTTTGGTCCAAATGTTCCATGGAACCCATAAATGTGCCAATGACCCACCTGTGACCTCAGATAATCCCACTGCATCCGATTGGCCATAGAATCATCCATTTTGGTCCAAATTTTCCATGGAACTCATAAATGTGCCAATGACCCACCTGTGACCTCTGATAATCCCACTGCATCCGATTGGCCATAGAATCATCCATTTTGGTCCAAATGTTTCATGGAACTCATAAATGTGCCAATGACCCACCTGTGACCTCAGATAATCCCACTGCATCCGTTTGGCTATAGAATCATCCATTTTGGTCCAAATGTTCCATGGAACTCATAAATGTGCCAATGACCCACCTGTGACCTCAGATAATCCCACTGCATCCGTTTGGCTATAGAATCATCCATTTCGGTCCAAATGTTCCATGGAACCCATAAATGTGCCAATGACCCACCTGTGACCTCAGATAATCCCACTGCATCCGATTGGCCATAGAATCATCCATTTTGGTCCAAATGTTCCATGGAACTCATAAATGTGCCAATGACCCACCTGTGACCTCTGATAATCCCACTGCATCCGATTGGCCATAGAATCATCCATTTTGGTCCAACTGTTCCATGGAACCCATAAATGTGCCAATGACCCACCTGTGACCTCAGATAATCCCACTGCATCCGATTGGCCATAGAATCATCCATTTTGGTCCAAATGCTCCATGGAACCCATAAATGTGCCAATGACCCACCTGTGACCTCAGATAATCCCACTGCATCCGATTGGCTATAGAATCATCCATTTTGGTCCAAATGTTCCATGGAACCCATAAATGTGCCAATGACCCACCTGTGACCTCAGATAATCCCACTGCATCCGATTGGCCATAGAATCATCCATTTTGGTCCAAATTTTCCATGGAACTCATAAATGTGCCAATGACCCACCTGTGACCTCTGATAATCCCACTGCATCCGATTGGCCATAGAATCATCCATTTTGGTCCAAATGCTCCATGGAACCCATAAATGTGCCAATGACCCACCTGTGACCTCAGATAATCCCACTGCATCCGATTGGCTATAGAATCATCCATTTTGGTCCAAATGTTCCATGGAACCCATAAATGTGCCAATGACCCACCTGTGACCTCAGATAATCCCACTGCATCCGATTGGCCATAGAATCATCCATTTTGGTCCAAATTTTCCATGGAACTCATAAATGTGCCAATGACCCACCTGTGACCTCTGATAATCCCACTGCATCCGATTGGCCATAGAATCATCCATTTTGGTCCAAATGTTTCATGGAACCCATCATAGTACCAATGACCCGCCTATGACCTCAGATAATCCTACTGCATCCGATTGGCCATAGAATCATTCTGAAGCTGAATACGAACCAATCAGTTCGTGCAAAATTAAAACAATACAAGCATAAACAACGAAACAAAAACAAAGAAAGCCGCAGGCACAGCAATACATTATAAGCAGCTGATGATCGACTTTCTCATATGCATTTTTCTTCTTATATTTTACTATTTTCTGACTTTCATATAATAGTGACAAAATCCAAAATTAGATATTCATTCAGCGTAGGATATATCTGATATTTAAGTATATATATTATCTTTGAACGATAAGTATTAAAGGCTGTAGGTATACCCTAAAGTATTCGCCAAAAACGTTGCATGACCTTCAAAAAATCTGTTAAAACGACCCCATACAAACCGCGCTGTAAGACGTAATTCTACGTCAAAATAAATGAAAACTAGTAAGGTATATCTTCGACTTGGCCGAAGTTAAAATACCCCCACGGCCGATTCTTAAGGGTGGAAGAATCTTAAATTGGGAAGCTTTTTGTATGAGATTCTGAGAGATTTTATTATTTTTATGTGTCTAAAATACATACATATCAAATTGTTTTCCTGCAGCTTAAATATAAGCCTTTTTGAGCGTGTTAGATTTTGTATGACGCCCATTTTTCTAGCATATCTCAGTTTCGACATAGAATACACAAATACCGAGTTTCTGTCTTGTAGCTTTAATATTAGCCTCTTTATAAATTTTTCAATTTTGGGGTTGTATGGGAGGTGGACGTATTAGTGGGTGGATGACGCCCATTTTTCTAAGACTTCTCAGTTTTGACATATAATACACATATACCAAATTTCAGTATTGTAGCTTTAATATTAGCTTCTTTGTAGAGTTTTCAATTTTGGGGTTGTATGGGAGGTAGGCGTGGTTTTCATCCGATTTAGCCCATTCTCAAACTTGACCTTAGTTTTTTTATCGCTTAAATATCGAGTTTTATTACGATACCTTCAAAATTACGGCTGTAATCGTGTCGACAGACAGACAGACGGACAGACAGACGGACATGGCTAAATCAACTCAGGTGGTGATGCTGAGCAAGAATATATATAATTTTCCATACCTACCACGCCTCCTTTTGGGTGTTACACACGTCGTGACAAAATTAATATACCCCTTACGCAGTACGCGTGGGGGTATAAATATAACAAATTCACCAAATCACTGTTTGGTGAAGCTTAAAAAATAAAAACAAATACTTATTGAGTACGGCGGGATTCGAACTCACTACCTTGATATTATTGGACAGAAGCTCTATTCTCTGAGCTATCACCGCTACAACTTAACATAACATATTCGGCAGAAAAATTAACTTATTGGAGCGAGCGAGCGAAGCGAGCGAAGCTCCCATGGAACAGGTTGTTTGAAGCTGTTTAGAGACCTTAAACTCTCGAACGGATTGACCGATCTTAAAATTTCTTTTTCTGTACTGTTCTACGCTTCCTAACGAAGGTTGTTTTCTTAGGAAGTTTTTTCAAATTCCATTTAGTTTAAAAGTTAATTGAAAATAATATTTCCGTGAGTTTTGTTGTTGTTATTCCCTGAAATAGTTTTCTTCTAACATGCTTGTGTATGTATGTATCAGTCAATGAAAAAACCGAACGACATGAAACGACAGCAAAAATCTTGCGGCGAATGTTTTTCGCTGCAACAGCTATTTATCGTAAAATAGTAAAAAAAAATAAAAGTACGAATTTTATTTATGAAAGAAAATAGTTAGAAAATAAAACACAAAACATGAAATCTGTTTATATTTGCCCTGTTTAATAAAATAAATTTGCAGTTTTAATTCTTATTTTAGGCTTATTTTCTTTCATAAACAACATTTGTTGTTGTTTGACAGACATTTGTAATTCCATAAATTGCAGCTCAGCGCTGCTTATAATTTGCTGCTAAGGAATCTTGCACATGTTAATCCAGTTTTGTTCTTTACTGTTACAACTACAAAACATTAAACAATTTTAAGTGGGCAAGGAACAATGAGCGCGTAATTGTCGCAGAGTATTTGAAAAGAAATTTACTATTCTTTTGTTTTCATCAGCAATCCATTAAATATATTTAATAATAAATTTCTTAAATGATTCTTAAAGTTATTTAAAAGCAGATTTATTTCGTTTGCAATCGAACGCAGGCATGCACGTGAACGTTAATTTTAACGATAACCAAAATATTTTTTTCGTTTCGTTGAAGCAAAATAAATAAAAAAACGTTAATTCCAAAAACGAAAAATATTTATTTCGTTTCGGAGAAAACGATATAAAATTGTTTCGTTTTGTCCCAATCAACCGTTGAAAATTATGTTAATTTCAACAAAAAATTTCGTTTTTTTTGGATCCGAAGAAATTTTTGTTTAAGGTGGTATGACACTTGCTTTTTCGCATTTTTAATATATTAAAAATATAAAAAGAGCAACACACCAAATGAAGCTATATAATTTTTAGTTGGTGTGAGCAGTACGCTGCAAGTCCAAAAAAACGCAGAACAGTCATTTTCAATGCCTGAAAACTGTTAAAAAATATTTACTCTTTCAGCCGCTAGCAGCTTAAAATCTGACAGAGGCACATTAAATTCTGACATTTCACAATATACTTTTTTTATTATTTATTTATAATGAATATACAAAACCAAATAAACACAAATTTACACAAGAACTACAAAAAAGTTTGACTTTTAATATTTTAACAAATTTTTTCCATTTTTATGTAAAGAATTCATAATTTTTGACAAAATTCAAAATAACACTAAAATGCTAAATTCAACGGACTGCTTTAATTATCCTTTTTTAAAAAGTATATTCTTCCCTTTTACCCGCTGCTTTTTTAAAGATCTTAAAAATGCGAAAAAAGCAAGTGTCATACCAGCTTTAGCATAGGAGAAAATAATAGAAAATTTTTCGTTTTTCACCGAAACGAAATTTGATTTGATAAATTTTTAACGATATTTAAAAAACGAAATAATTTTAATAATTTATTTTTCTGCCTCAACGAAACAGAAAAAATTCAGTTGATTTCGTTGTGCATGTCTGAGCGAAAGAAAAAAGCATTTTTTTTATCACGGAAAATTTGTCTGTTGCGTATTTTCTCAAGAAATTTTACACACAACTTCAAAAATCAACGAACGTTCGTTTCAACCGTTCATTAAAAATTAAGGTTTAAATAGAATGTCCGTTCAGAAAAAAATTACTAGCAGCGTCAGTGATTTTGTTTTGTTGTGCGTGCGTCATCGGTTCGGTTTGCGTTGTTGCTGTTCTACATGTTTTCGTTTTTGCGTTACGGTGGAGAAATGAAAACAATAAGAAATAAGAAAGAAAAGTAAGGAAATCAATCTGCAAGAAACATTCAGATAATTAAGTGCCGGTCATGAACAAAGTTCCTGAATTTTTTATTCAAACGCTCATTTTGAATAAGTGATTAAAAACGAACGTTCGCTGTTTTTTTTTATTGTGTAAAAAAACCGATATAATCCAATTGGATTTTTATTGCCTTTAATTGTTTTTACACAACATCTTTGGATTTGGTGTTGACTTAAATATTTCTTTTTAGCATATTTCTAAAGCTTTCGGTGTTCAAAAGTAAATATATTAAATAATTATTTTTTAGATTTAGTAAGAAAAAAATTATAGAAGTGTTAGTCTGTCAACTTATGTGAAAACGAGAAATTATGAAATTGTTAAATATTATTATTTTCGTTTTGAATTATCATATTCATAGCACCAAAAAAATATATGGCAAATTTTTTCCAAAAATTTATCACATGCTCTTAGTAGGTTCTTTTTCTACTTATAAGAATATCAGTTATTTGTTTTTTTATCGCCATAATTTTGTAAATTATTATGAAGATACCAATTTTTTTATAAAAGCAACAATCTTAAAAATTAAGTAATTTCTAATAAACCATATCTCCATCTTATGATACTTTATTTTTATAAATCCTAACATTCCTATCATTAGAAAACTATAGAAAAGCGATTTTAAAAAGTTTCAAACTTTCTGAAAAACTTTAATTTGGTTTTATCTCAAAAAGTGAATTTTAGTTTTTTTTTTTTTGTTATTTTAAAAACAAAATAAACTTTTCACTTACAAAGAATTACGATGGCTAAATGGCACGTTTTTTCGCAATCTCTTTTTCTGACACAAATTTCACTTTATCGTTCATCTTCATCTTATACCGTTTGAGATATTTTTACAAAATCTTGAACAAAACTGTTTGCCGTTTTAGAGTTTTATATATAGTAATGTTTGTTTTATATATATTAATGACCTCACACGTGACTTTGGAAGAAAACTAGAATAAATTAAAAAATTTTAATTTTTTCGTTTAAGATAATCGAAAGAGATAATATCTCTTTTTCTACAGATTTAAGAAAAAATTTTGTAAAGCGAGCGACCCAACTAATTTGTATCTTCAACGTACCTATTTATGTGGCCAGCTTAGGTACTTGCTAAGCGATTGCTACGACCTAGTTTATTAAATGCGTGAAAACTCGGAAAAACAGCTTTTCCCAGAGATGAGACCTAGCTGGATCGATTTTTCAGCCCCCTCTTCATCTATATTGTAAATTTCATCGAAATCGTTAGTGCCGTTTCGAGAACGCAATTGCAAATATATATACAAATATTACTCGTTTAATAGAATAAGATTAATAGAATATATAGCACTAACAATAGAAAGCACTTTTTTATAAATTAAGGTCAATTTGTTTGAGCAGAAATGTCTGCGCGGAATAAATATATGCATCCTGGGTTCGACGACTAACGTCGAACAACTTTCATCAACTCAAAAGATAATTAAATTTAAGCAAACTTCAGAAAATCAAAACAACAATTGCACTGAAATTTTCGTAAATTTCCGATTTCGGACATTTTAGCAGTGAAGTTAATACCGTTAAAGTAAACAAATCAATTGTCATTGTCAAAATAAAATAAACTTATGTCCCAGTTAAACATTTATGGTATGCTTAACCCACTACGCAACACAGGACATTATCATATCCAAGTAAAAATGTAGATGCTGATGCAATTGGTTTACCTCTTGTTTTGTGTTTGCTGTGCTTGCAGATCGTGAAAGATATACGTGATAGGAGGTTTAATACATAATTAATTGTAAAAGTATAAAATATAAAAGTTTCAGAGTACTTTATTCGGCAAGAAGGTACTCGGGTACTTCTATAAAGTCAATAGTACTCAAAAAAGTACTATTCCACTCAAAATATCATCCCTGGTATCCAGCTTACACGAACGAACGCGTAACAGAAAGAAAAAAAACAAAACTCACAAACGTTGTTGTTATTTTCTTTTCTTCCTAGAGTAACAGAAAATACCAACATCGAAATTCCTACAAAAACACAATAGAAAAATTTCAGCTGATATTGCCTGCAGTGCGATTATGAAAAAACATACGCAAAAATCAAATCCAAACAAAATAGAGACGTTGGCAGAGAAAGAGCAGTACTCAGGTAACACTCAAAATACACTCGGGTCGAGCTTCCTTCCTATACACTTACTCAACACACTCATTGAAAACAAATCAAAGTGGTTCGGATCACGCCGTTCTCGGATATAAGTATGAACTCATACCTGAAAATATGCTAATGAGCGAATGAGTCTAAGTAGTTTACATATTTGATTGAGTATGGATAGGGCAGATAACAGCAAAAAACTCGGATATCTCGGGTATGATTTGAGTATCCGATTTCTGTCGGATACTCATTGCAGTTCTCTGTACAGTTCTCTATAACAGCTTTTCTTTTTTAATTCAAGCCGATGTTCCTTGTCGACATATAATCCGCACACGTAATAAAAATAATCGCTTTAATCACACATTACGTAAAATATAATATAACAACCGATTACTTGAACGCACTCTTGAGGCTACGCGTTAATATTTTGTATTTTGTTTTGATCTTGACAAAAATGCACCGTTAAAAAGATAAAGCCTTTTATACTGTTTCACAAATACGCGCACAGTAGTCGGAGCCCCTACAAAAGTGAGGAATACAAAGTACAGTGTCGGTTGACGTTTTGAAAATAATTTGTTTTTCGAAAACGTTTAATAAATTCGTCAATTAATAGCCGATTAAAACAAGCACTCACTGCACTCGGCAAAAAAAGTTCTTTCAGAATATAAATTTAAACAGGTGGTATTCTGTGGAAACTATGTCTTAAAAAAATTGTCAAAGTTTGGGAAATGCGAAAAATTGTCAAAATTTTTGCATTTACTTGATAAATACACGTAGCAATATCATTAGAACCATAAAATGTTATATATCTTTGGGATGGTCTATTTTCTAGCTTTCCAATAATTATAAGAAATTAATCGGTTGATAATTGATTGAGTTGCTTGGTTAGAAGTGAGTGAAGGTACGCAATACTGGTTTTTTAACGGTAAATCAACATTTTGAGGGTATTAGGCGACTTTTTTTCGCTGTTTCCTAGTGTACTCCACCAGACCTACAATCAAAAATAACGATGTTATCTTTGCCTACAATCTAGACTAGGTCACTTCAAAAGTGGAAAATGACTGTCACACCGTGTAATTATACAAATAAATAAATGGTTTCATAATTAAGGTGAAGACATAGAAATTCTAGATAAATTCTTTTATTATTCGACAACTGACAACATGCAATTTGTTGTTTAAAAGGATTCTCAAGTTGAAAGTTGAGTAGGAAGTTTTTAGTTTGTAATAAATATTGTAAAATATTTGAAAGGTGGCAACAACTCTTTGCTGAAAGTTTTCGGAGCTGTTTTCGCATCAAAATCGTGCGGAAAACTGGGCACTTTGCCGTATACCAAATTCCATACAAATTTTGATAGTTGATATACGGCATTTACGCTTTTTCCGATTTTCGGTATATTCGGCATTGCATGGATACCATTAATGTTTATCACGCCGTAATTATGTAAATAAAAATAACTTTCAAGATGATTAATACTTCGACATTGCTAGCCATCAGAGCAGTATATTAAACAATTTTTTTATTTAAACCTTGTTTTCATTGTTAAGTAACCAATGCCAGAACAATACATATTAAAGGCATTGAATAATTACAATTATTGTATTTATTCAATGTAACAGGGCTACACAAATGCAGTTGCTTATGCTTTGGCTACACAATGCTTTAATGCTGAACGAGCCTTTTCTATTGCACGAAATGTAATAACATAAAAGAGATGCAGAATCAGTTGTGATGACACTGATATAAGCAATATTATGTTTTTACATTCAAATATTATAATTATCCCGTACTGCGTAAGGGCTATATTAGTTTTGTCACGACATGTGTAACGCCCATAAGTAGGCGTGGTAGGTAAAGAAAAGTATATATGTGCTTGATCACCATCACCACCTGAGTTTATTTAGCCATGTCCGTCTGTCTGTCTGTCTGTGGACACGATTACAACAGTAATTTTGAAGCTATCGTACTGAAATTCAATATTTGAGCTTTTTTAACTCAGAAGATCGAGATCAAAAAACTCAGATCAAGTTCGAAAATGGGCTAGATCGGATGAAAACCACGCCTACCTCCCATGCAACCTCAATAAATAAAACTCTATAAATAGTCTTATATATAAGCTACAGAACTGAAATTGGTATTTGTGAATTTTATATCAAAACTGAGGCGTGCTAGAAAAATTGTCGTCAACCCCAAAATTGAAAACTTTTCAAAGGGGCTTGTCTTTACTCTGCAGGAAAACAATTTTATATGAACGTACTTTAGACGTCATCAAAATAGGAACTTTTTAAAAATCTCATAAAAATAGAGCTACAATTTAAGATTTTGTACCCATACGAATCGGTCGTGGGGGTGTATTAACTTTGGCCAAGTCAAAAATATGCCTTACTAGTTTTTGATATATTTTGATAGATTGTTTTTAAGATTGTAAGTGGGAACTTATTTGGAGGGTGTTTTTCTGACTAATAAATTAATGAAACAATTAGAATTTAAATTATTTAATTAATACTTATGATACATACACAGTCAGGATGTGAACCTACGTCCTCTGCATGCCAGTCTATCACACTTCCACTGAGCTATTGGTAACGATAACTTAACTGTAGCAAAACATATGTATAACTTACTTACTTAGATGGCGCTTACAATCGTTGGTCGGTTTTGGCCTCGTCTAAGAATTTGCGCAAGCCTCTTTTGTCGTGCGCTTGCTGGCGCCACTTGGAAACTCCAAGTGGCGGTCAGGTTATCCAATGCCTGGTCTTTCCAACGCAAATGCGGTCTTCCTCGTCTGCGTTGGCCACCGCTGGGTACCGAATTCAATAATATTTTCGCTGGAGCTTCGTCGTTCATTCTCTCGACATGACCTATCCAGCGTAGCCGCTCTTTTATAATACGCTTGACTATATCGATGTCGGCATATAGCTCATACAGCTCGTGGTTCCATCGTATTCGGTACTCGCCATTGACGCAGATTGGACCATAGATCTTGCGAAGGACTTTTCTCTTGATCGCTCCCAAAGTCCTTTCATCAGAGTTGCTCAACGTCCAGGTTTGTGATGCCTATAGTAGGACGGGCATGATTATTAACTTATAGAGCGTCAGTTTTGTTCGTCGAGAGAGAGCTCTGCTTCTCAATTGCCTACTGAGCCCAAAGTAACGCCTGTTGGCAAGAGTTATCCTTCGTTTAATCGCTGGATCCCAGGTAAACAAAGTCATTCACTACCTCAAAGAAGGTGTTGTCAACAGTGACGTGGTTTCCAAGACGCTGGGACTGTTTGTTTGTTGACACAAGATACTTCGTTTTATCTGCGTTCACTGCAAGACCCATTCTAGCCTGGAGAATGCTGCACTGACTTCCCGCGCATTGTGGCCAATGATGTCAATATCATCAGCATAAGCCAGTAGCATAGCGCTCTTATAGAAAATTGTGCCGCTGCGTCTCAGGTCAGCAGCTCGGATGATCTTCTCCATTACTATATTAAAGAAGTCGCACGATAAGGAATCACCTTGTCTGAAACCTCGCTTGGTATCGAACGGAAGGGAGAGGTCCTTCCCGATTTTCACTGCGCTGCTGGTGTTGTACAGTGTCATCCTGCAAAGACGTATTAGCTTGGCAGAAATACCAAATTCAGACATGATGGAGTATAGGTGACTCCTTATTGGACTGTCGAAGGCGGCTTTGAAATCGACAAAGAGATGGTGCGTGTCGATTTGTTTTTCGAGGGTCTTTTCCAAGATTTTTCGGAGCGTGAAGATCTGGTCAATGGTGGACTTTCCAGGTCTGAAGCCACACTGATAAGGTCCAATCAGTTGGTTGACGATGGGCTTCAGTCTTTCACACAATACGCTCGACAGGACCTTATATGCGATATTTAGAAGGCTAATCCCACTGTAGTTGGCGCAGATGGTGGCATCGCCTTTCTTGTGGATTGGGCAAAGCACACTGAGGTTCCAATCATCTGGAATGCATTCTTCCGACCATATTCTGCATAGAAGTCTGTGAATGCATTTAAACAGATCTTCGCCACCGGTCTTAAACAGCTCAGCCGGTAGACCATCGGCTCCTGCGGCTTTGTTGTTTTTAAGGCGAGCTATAGCTGTTAAGACCTCGTTTTGGTCGGGCAGCGGAACTTCAACGCTGTCGTCCATAATTGGGGTTTCCGGGATATCATCTCCACTGGCGGGATTGTTGTCAACGTCGCCATTTAGAAGACTAGAGAAGTGTTCCCTCAATAACACCAGTGACCTCTGGATATCTGTCACTAGATTCCCATTCTCATCCTTGCAGGAAGAGGCTCCGGTCTTAAAACCATCAGACAGGCGTCTTATTTTTTCGAATAATTTTCGAGTCTCATTCTTGTCGCCATGCATCTCAATTTTCTCGCACTCACGCATTTCCGCCTCTCATTTTTTTCGCCTGAAAATGCGTCTCTCTTCCCTCGTCTTCTTTCGGTATCGCTCCATAACTGCACGCGTTACAACCGACTGCAGGGTGGCTTTGTAGGCGGCGTCCTTCTCTGCAGAGACGTCGCGACACCTCTGGTCGTGCCACTGGTTTCGGCGAGGGCGGTGGTAGCCTTTCACCTCTTCGGCAGCCGTACGCATAGAGTGGGATATGTGCGTCCACTGTCCGCATATATCGTCGATCAGAGGAGTGCTTTCTTGAAGCAGGAGTGAGAGTCGAGTAGCGAAGGCTTCGGGCGTCCGTTTTGACTGCAGCTTGTCGACGTCTGGCTTTCTTTGTGTAGGATTGCGAGCATTCTTAGCTGCGCACAGACGTGTGCGGATCTTGGCTGCGACAAGATAATGATCCGAGTCTATGTTAGCACCACGAATCGTGCGTACGTCTAGTACACTGGAAGAGTGCCTTCCGTCAATCAAAACGTGATCAATTTGGTTGCATGTTTTTTGATCAGGGGACAGCCAAGTGGCCTTATGAATATTGAGATGCTTGAATCTAGTGCTACTAACGACCATGTTTCGTGCTGCGGCGAAGTCAATCAACCTCATTCCGTTATCGGATGTGTTGTCGTGGAGGCTGAACTTTCCGACTGTAGGACCAAATATGTTTTCTTTACCCACCTTGGCGTTGAAGTCACCAAGCACGATTTTTGAGTCATGACGGGGGCAGTGCTCGTATGCGTCTTCAAGGCGCTCGTAAAAACTTTCTTTGGTCTCCTCATCTTTTTCTTCTGTCGGAGCGTGCGCACATATTAGGCTTATGTTAAAAAATGTTGCCTTGAAGCGGATTATGGCAAGCCGTTCGTTTACAGGAGTGAATCGCAGGACATGATGCCGTATTCTCTTGCCAACTACAAATCCGCATCCAAACTCGTGCTTCTCCGCATGGCCGCTGTAGTAGATATTACATGATGCTTGCCGTAAGCAACCCTGTCCATTCTATCGCATTTCTTGGATTGCGATGATATCAGCATTATATCTTTCCAAGATATCAATCAGTTGGATAGAGGCACCATCCCAATTTAGGGTTCGGACATTCCAGGTGCATATCCGTAAATCATTATCAGTTCTTCGTTTGCGGTAGTAGTCATCAGATTTGGGGATCGTTCTTTTATTAATTCTTAAACTTTTCATTGAAATAGTTTTATTACATGGTGGGCTTCAAACCCAACGCACAACCTTTGCTTGATGGCCAAACGAAGCCCGCCGCTCAGATTCGCCGCCAAAGTATATCGGTATGATAGTTTTTTGACTTTTCCAGGAGACACCACGCGGAGGTTTGAGTCGACTTGAGACGATTTCGACATGGATAATGCTGGCCTCTCCAAGTTGAGGCAGTCAGACACGTTGCCATGTGAAGATCGCCACCTTAACTCCCATAAGAGGTTTAACCAAAACTAAGTGCCACAATTATATAAAACGTGAAAAATTGATATTCAGAAGGATTTTTTCAGCTTAAGTATTATTTAATTGCCATAATTAAAGTAAGATTTTGACAAATCTTGATATATATGAGTTTTTAGGTACGCAAAATCGAATTCTGACAACTATTTTTTAGAAAAATGGACGCCAGATGGCACTGCAGTACAAAATGCATGAATTTCGAAAATATTTTTTTTAAACGCCTACAAGATACGTATTTTTCAAGGTACTCACTTTTGATCAAACCACAACATACGTTATACCGATGGAAAGAATAGCTCAATACTTTACCAATACGTTTAAATGCATATGAATACCACGAAAAATATATATTCTATAGATGTTTTATGGGGTCTCAAAAGAGTTTATAAGGACAACAATTTTCAAAATTTTTTTAACCAATATTTGTGTACTATTACAATCTTTACTTTTTTGCTTATCTTGGGTATGCATTCTGAAGAAAAAAAAAAGTTATATGCAAAAAACTTGATTTCTTGGCCAAAAAAGTTTTCAGGAGAACCAAAACCGCTCCATGGGGATTTCTCCGATCCAAAATAGAATTATGCAGAAATAGTTTTTAAGAGTCCCTCTAACTTTTAAGTCGGTGTCCGGATGATTTTTTTTTTGCTCCATACAAAATCGATCCGGCTTAACATACAAGAACCCAATAAAGATTTAGTACATACAAGAATCCAATGAAGAAGCCTGCGAATCAGTTCGTATAAAACAAAAACAATACAAACAAAAACAACGAAGCAGCAGGCACAGCATAAGCAGCTGATGATTGATTTTCTTATTTAATCACATGCATTTTTCTTCCTATATATTGATATTTTTTGACTTTAATATAATAGTGACAAAATGCAAAATTATACATTCATTCAGCGCAGGATATATCCGATATTTTAGTATATATATTATGTTTGAACGATGAGTATTAAAGGCTGTAGGTATACCCAAAAATATTTGTCAAAAAATGTTCATGGCTTTGAAAAATCTGTTAAAACGACCTCATACAAACCGCACTGTAAGATGTAATTCTACGCCAAAAAGCCTACTTCAAAGTCACTACAAAGTAAAAATTAATTTTAAAATACTTTTCCTATTAATTTCTTAGTCAAATTTGATAAATTGGAAATCTTATGATATCAATTATTCTTAATTTGTTTTATTTTTATCATATGCTGCATAGTCAGGCCACAAGAGGGACATTATCATCAGAAATACCGACAGAATTAACAAAAATATTATTGACAATATCTGCATTAATATTGCATTCAGTGCTATTTTTATTACAAACCCCAAGTGCTCTAATGTTGTTCCAAAGAGCTTTGGTTGGGAGGGAAATGTTCAGTTTAGCCGCAAAATGACGTGATTAAGCCTGTCGCGTTATTAAAACAGATTCATTTCTAGAGAGTCTATGGGCTTCCCAGTTGAGAGATGTAGGTGATTTTTTTCATTCTGTTCGAAATTTTTTTCGTTTCTTTATGGTATTTAAAACATTTTCGGTAAACCATAGACAAGACTCATTTCTGACAAATAAATATTTCAATGGTTTGACAAGGGCTCTAAGTTTATCATTTACGTTTTACAAGGATATAAGTATATATCGTGAAACAAAGACGCATAGTTGATGTTTTTAAAATCCCTATATGTAACGTTGTGGGAAGATATACTGCGAGAGAAGGAAATATTGATAGAACAAAAAATTAAATCATGATCAGAAATAAACTCTAATTGATCAAAGAGCGAGATAGCTAATGAATCAGATATTATAAAATAATCAAGAAGACTTGAGTTTGTATTGTTTGAAAATCGCGTAGGAACTATAGATAACCCTAACGATGAAATTTGATGGTACAAAGTGTTCGTGTTATTATTAGATATACAAATATTAAAGAACTCAGTACCCAATCCATATGATTTGACCCAATTATAATTTCTGGTTTGTTGGTTATTTTGAACGCCCTTTTTCGGATCCCACTCACTTTATTGATCATACTTTATAATAATTCAACCTAGCCCTGTACCAAATTTCAGTCCATTAGTAGCAGAATGAACCGATGTACAATAGTTTCCTTAAGCCTTTGACTCCTAGTGGTTTCGCAGTGAAACCACACATTTAAAATATTTCTAGTGGTTGCATAGAAAAATCAAGCGTTTCAACTCCGGGAAGAAAGGGTTAAAGTAACACACCCTATTTATAAACTCTCCCTTTCTTTAAATGATTCTACCTACCCACCTACGAAATATAAGTACCCTAGTTTCAATATTAACTGAGATGCAGTGTTTTTCTAATAGTGACACGCCTCTTTGTTGAATCTTGCCTACTTTCTTGATCGTATTTTGTTATAATTCTACCTACTCTTGTATCGTTTTCAGTACCACAGTGCCAATATTGACTGAGATATAGTGTTTTTTCTAATAGTGACACGCCTCTTTATAGAAATTCGCACACTTTGTCATAGTGTTTTCAATAATTCTACCCATTCTTACAGTGAATTTTATCACCATTGTGTCAATATTATACAGTTTTTTAGTTGAATAACGCCCAATTCCTCGGTATAATTTGTAATAATTGTGGTACCTCTGTACTTCATTTCAGTACCCTAGAGTCAATAGTATTAAGTATAGTGTTTTCTAATATTGCCATATCCCTTTGTTGAATGACGCCTACTTAATTGACAGTAATTTTTTATAAGTGTGCTTACCTCTGGACTAAATAAGTACTCTAGTGTAAATATTATTCGAGATATAGTGTGTTTCAAATATTGCCACATTCCTTTATCAAAAAATACCCACTTTATTCAAATTAATTTTTTATAATTGTGCCTACCTCTGTAGCAAACTTTAGTACTCTTGTGTCAATATTATTCGAGATACAGAGTTTTTCTAATATTGCCACACCTCTTTGTCGAATAACGCCCACTTAAGTGATCGTAATATTTGTGCCTGCCCTTGTAATCTTACTATGAATTTAATGACCATAGTGTCAATATTTTCTGAGATACAGTGCTTTTCTTATAACGACACGCCCCTTTGTCGAATACCGCCCAATTTTTTAGACGGACACCTCCACGTTTATGGTCTCTATATGCTGACAAAAAATTACGGCAATCGGCCAATTACTTTAGGAGTAATCGATGTACATACATTTACAAAAAATTAAAAAAACAGAGAAACCAACCAACTTGAAAACTTCCTCCTTTCTGAAGTCGGATAAAAAACATAAATTGTACCTCCGTGGGTCAAACATGAGTTTTATATATGGATTTTTCAATGTTTGAACTGAAGCCGTTGGCAGGTAGGCATGTCCGTGGGTAGATGTCCCATTTTCGAAGAAAACTTAGTTTTGACTTAAAATGTATACGCACAAAAGTTGATTCGGTAGGCTAAACATAAGCTTATGTATGGAGGTAAGCGGGTCCATGGGTGAATTCCAAAAATATTCAATAGTGCAGATCTTGGATCCATTTGAATATATGTACCAAAATGGAGTTATCTAAACTGCTTCTTATCCTATGCTTATCCTGTGCACTGACGGACGGACGAACGGACATGGATAAAGCTACTCACGAGATGACACTGATCAAGAATATATATACTTTTCTATACTGAACTCGCTTATTTCTATGCGTTGCAAACATTATCAATATTGTCCTTCATTTGGCAAACAACCACTGTAACGAGTTTTATTTCAAAGGCTAAGGTATGAAATAAAAGAAGAGTAAACTTTTTCAAAATTGCCCTATTTGGTTTCTGGTAATATTAAAAATAAAACGGAGTTCGTTAAATTTTTCGTGGCTATCTCGTGATAAAATAGAAAAATGTTTTCATAGTAGGGGAAGAGTGGCATGAAAGAGCCAGTTTTAAAAAAGTTACAAAATATATAAAAATAATTAATAAAATTATAATTCTTGTATCAAAAGTATTTTCCCATTCATGGGAAGAGTGGCATGAAAGAGCCAGTTTTAAAAAAGTTACAAAATATATAAAAATAATTAATAAAATTATAATTCTTGTATCAAAAGTATTTTCCCATTCATTTATGAACGTAATACCATGAAATATTTTCCAAAGTCAACAATATTCTTGGACCTGTAGCCATTTATAAAAAACATGAAATTCGGCTCTTTCATAACACATGGGCATTGAAAGAGCCAACCAAAGTTTTGAAAGAGCCATCTTCTTATTACAAGACTTAACACGAAAAATAACGAATATTTTATTAAAAATATTAATTGTTATTATAAAAAGTATTGTTTTTACAAAAACAAATTAAATAAATAAAAAAATTCAAAACTAAAAACAAAAAATAGTTAAAAAACTTAAAAATATTTTTAGCATAAAAATTAAATCGCTTAGAAGAAAATCTATAATAATAAGACCTATTCCAAAAACAAAATAAGACACTTAAAAACATTTTTGACAAAAATAATTTAAACTTCCTTTACGCTTCTTCATACCACCGCAACCCAGCTCTTTCAAAACATATTGTCCAAAGAAACATAACCTCAAAAATTAGTATGAAATCAAGATTTTTCCGGCAAAATAAATATGTTATTGGTAGGCTTAATATATCCATAAAATTATAGTATAATAATATTACTGTTAGTTTTAAAGGTGAAGACGTCACAAAACAAATAAAATGTTCTGAAAAACTTACTTAATGATGAAGAAATCCAAAATACGATACACCATCGTCGTTTATTATCAGTGAACTGTCAAATGTTTGAGGGTGCCATATGGCGAGTATTGCTTCTTAAAAATTATAATTTAAGAAGCATTCGTATGAAAACTACCGCGTAAATCAAGATGGCTCTTTCAAAACTTGGCTCTTTCATGCCACTCTTCCCCTAGTATGGTTAGAAAAGTATAAAATGGTATAATAAATCAAAGACAACTTCCAAAGACAACGGATTCCAAAAATATTCAATAGTGCAGATCTTTGGGTCCATGTTCATATGTGAACCAAGTTTCATGCAATTATCTCAACTCGTTCTGCTTATCCTGTGTTTACGGGCAACACACAGACGGACGGACGGACAGACGGACATGGCTTAATCTACTTACGAAGTGACTCTGATCAGGAATATATATACTCTTCTATACCGGGCTTGCTTATTTCTAGGTGTAACAAACGTCTGCACAAAGTTAATATAACCTGACCTTTCAGGTTGAGGGTATAAAAATACTTCATTAATAAATCTTTGGAAAGTTTGGGTGCTATTTTTAATCCGAGTGGTATGTGTGCGAATTCAAACATTCCAAAAGGGGTTGTAATTGCTGTTTTGTGCACATCTTTTACTGCAATTGGAATCTTGTGATATGCAAGAAAATAATTTTGTTCTTGAGTTCTATACTGAGATCGTAAATATGTCGCAGTGGGTAACGGTCTGGAATGGTAATGCAGTTGAGTCTCCAGTAATCTCCGCAAGATCTCCGCAAGAGATTCATATGGATCTTTTTCGAAGGCCGGCAAATACCAGTTTTGACAAGGTACTCCAATTCTGTTCTTGAAATTTTAAATTTGATTGGGTCTAAGCGACGTGGTCGCGAGAATGGTAAGACTCCTTTAGTTTAGATTCTGTGAGCTGTTGAATGTTTACTGGTTTTGTGTAGTATGGTTCAGAGATTATAGAAGGAAATTGATTAAGTGTTTGGTGTGTTGTATTGTTGATGTTATTAAGATGCTAGAATTTTGGTTGGGGTTTTCAAATTTTAATAAGGGGTTATTGTGGGTATGGGAACGAGTTAAGGCCATGTGGATGTTTGATTAAATTAATTTATATTATAAAATGATTAATATATGCTGGAGGAAAAGTTTACAATGCAAGGTAAAAATAAATTAAATTTAAGAATATAATTTGAAGTGAAAAGATAATGAGTGATTTAAAATAAGTAAGAGTATACAATGAATTTAAAATAAATACGTACTTAGATTAAATTAAATTGAACCAATTTATACTTGAACTTTTTTTTGTACTTTTGAAATAAGTATAGATGAATTGATGAATTTAAAGATGAATTGATATCTGCAACTGATTTATGATATGATTTTTGAAACAATTATTTTTATACCCCTACGCGTACTGCGTAAGGGGTATATTAATTTTGTCACGACGTGTGTAACGCCCATAAGGAGGCGTGGTAGGTATAGAAAAGTATATATATTCTTGATCAGCATCACCACCTGAGTTGATTTAGCCATGTCCGTCTGTCTGTCCGTCTGTCCGTCTGTCTGTCTGTGGACACGATTACAGCCGTAATTTTGAAGCTATCGTTATGAAATTCGATATTTAAGCTTTTTTCTAAAAAACAAAGATCAAGTTCGAGAATGGGCTAGATCGGATGAAAACCACGCCTACCTCCCATACAACCCCAATAATAAAAACATTATAAAGAGACTTATATTTAAGCTACGAAACTGAAATTCGGTATTTGTGTATTCTATGTCAAAACTGAGGTGTGTTAGAAAAAAGGGCGTCATCCACCCACGAACACGTCCATCTCCCAAACAACCCCAAAATTGAAAAATCTATAAAGAGGCTAATATTAAAGTTACAAGACGGAAACTCGGTATTTAAGTATTCTATGTCAAAATTGAGGTGTGTTAGAAAAATGGGCGTTGTTCACCCACTAACACGCCCCCATCCCATACAACCCCAAAATTGAAAACCCTATAAAGTGGCGGAAACTCGATATTCGTGTATTCCATGACAAAACTAAGGTGTGTTAGAAAAATGGGCGTGATACACAAACTAACACGCCCACCTCCCATACAACCCCAAAATTGAAAACGTTATAAAATGATTTATATTTAAGCTGCAGGAAAACAATTTGATATGTATGTATTTTAGACACATAAAAATAATAAAATCTCTCAAAATCTCATAAAAAAAGCTCTCCAATTTAAGATTATTTTACCTTTAAGAATCGGCCGTTTGGTTATTTTAACTTCGGCCAAGTCGAAGATATACCTTACTAGTTTTAATTGATTTTTTAAATTAAAATTTTTATGAACATTTTAAGAATGCAAAGTTAAATAAAATTAAAGTTAATAAGTAATACACTACACCCTGTATGTAAACGAGAGTTGAGTTGAGTTTCATTAAAGTTAAGAAAACTCCACGAAACTTGTTGGATTACGAGTTCTATATGACAAATTCTCTTACGGTATTTATTATAAGAAAATGGATGGTGCAAGAGTCTTTTGGAGTGCTGCCGACACTTTGCTCTTAATACATTTGACAAGTCTAACTTAAAACGATATTTTGCATGTAAACAGCATCGAGTTAGCGTCGCCATGTTTTTAACTCAACGAAAACCTAACCAGAGTTAACTCTGCATGTAAACACAGAATTGATTGTGCCTTTTTACTCTTGCTGCATTTATACTCCGTTTTTGATAAATTAATGGAGCCTTACATATATTCTCAATGATTTAAATAAAACTTGCAGAAGAGTTTCATCCCACTGTACCATGTGTCTCTGTATTTTATTCGTTATAGGGGTGAATTCTTTGATGTCTGAAAAAAGATAACGTTAAACACTATTTAATGAAATTCCAAGCTAAAATTGAACACACTTCTATTAGAATTGAAGTGTGAACGGCAAACACTAATAAACGTTACTCACGTGCCACCAACGATATGACCCAATAACAAATTGACGACAAACCAAAGTAAATATAATCGTTACGTTCTTAAACATGTCAAAATCTGAGTTTTTACACGTGTTGACAATTTGTAAAGAGCACTCTCAACAATGTTGTTGAGAAGAGATAATTAAGAATATGGACAAGAGTTATAACAGTCTTTGTGTTACATTTAATTAATTTATAACAGCAGGTCATCAACTTGGACAAAAGTAACATAAGAAGTTCTTACAATAAACTATATTGGAATGTTTGTTTAAAGTCATAATTTTATAAAATTTATCAAGAAACAATATCAATATCAAAATAACTAGGTTACTTGGACATTAAAATAATATAAATTAATTTAAATAAAATCATTAATATAAACTTTGATATTGGTTACATCTTTCAACTGATAGTAAAATTAAAAGTGATTTTTTTGTAAACTACGAAACGAAACTGTTTTTAAATATTTTCAGATGAACTTTTTTTTTGTGAGGGCGTTTCTCATCTAGAGCATTTGCAAGATTTAAATGATGTGAAATCAGTACACTTGCCATTTTGAGGCAAAAAATCAGTACTTTTCTAATAAAATCAGTACACTTTTTTTTAATATAAAAATTATATATTTATATATATTTATTTTTAAACTACAAAAATAAAATTCAACTTCCATAAATACAAAATTTAAAACGAACACAATATACTACTCAATAATAAAAATGGCATTTAATAATACATTGAAAAAAAACTTACTAGAGCTGTATTATAAGAAAAACATTATTCATAAACGTCCAATAATGACAAAAACCTCTTCACGCAGAGAAAAAAAACGTTTATCATCAGTTTGCTGCAAACGAACTTCGTTTGTCGTGCTTCAAATCATTTTTTGTAAACTTTTGAACAGTTGGCATAATAATGGTTAGTTGCGAAAAACACTTTATTTAGTTGCAAGAAATTAATTTTGTTTGTCATAAACGACAGTGATATTTAAATTGCAGCAACCGAAAAATTGTTTTCTCCGACTAAAAACTTCGTTTGCAGGAAAAAAAATTAATTTGTTATAGTTCTCAACTGACAAAAGAAGTTGCTTGATTTCGGTGATGAACAGTGTTTAATATTTGCCATCAACGAAAAGGAAGTATTTTAAGAGTGTGAACAAACAGACACACAACTGTGCATCACATGCGAAGTCACACAACTGCTACACAGCTCGCTTTCGTTGATGAAAAATGTTAAATATTTGCCATAAACGAAAAAATAAGAATGTGTTACAGTTTAACTAAGCGCAGCCGCACAAATGGCATCTCGCTTGTACGTTTGCACTTTGTCAAAACAAAAATTTTAGTTGTTGTTGTTATAATAATAGTCAGTTGCGGGAAACACGTTATTTAGTTGCAAGAAATTAATTTCGATTGCCATTAGCATAAGTTGTTTTTAATTTCGACAACCGAAAAATTTGTTTTGTTCAACTGAAAATTTCATTTGTAGAAAAAAGATCCATTTCTTATGACATTCACATTTGTAATCTAAAAAAATTCATTCTACACAATATCTCACAATAGCTCAATGGAAGCATGCTAGACTGTCACGCGGAAGACGTGGGTTCGAATCTTGGCTGTGTAAGTATCAAAAATTTTAATTTGATTACACTGGTTTACAAATAACGAAAAGTTGTTTGTACTTTGCCACTATTCTTTTCTCATGTAAAATCGGTCGCTGATTCCGAACAAAATTTTTTTTTTTTCTGTCACTCCGTTTTCGAGATATTGCCCATTGTAGGGTTTTCAACGAAAAAAAAAGTTGGTTCCACTTAATTGCATATATCTCCTGAACCAACAACAGTAATCAAACAAATGATACATCAAATAAAAGCTAATAAAATTTCTTACCAACAATGCACACATCATTTTTTGGTCGGGCTGTTAGTTTTGGCGGAATTAATTCAAATATCGGGGATTTTTTTTATTTTTCAGAAAAATTTCCAAAAAAAGACAAAATAGTTGCAAATTTCGTTAAGAAATCAAAATATTTTGTAACTTTTGATATTTTTTATTAAAAGCCTTTATTTTTCCAAAAAAAAAAGCTATTGTTGCAGAAAATCTATTGAGAAATGAAAAAGTTGTGGTTAATGGAATGAAACACCCAAGTTATGTTTTTTTTTACAAATTTTATTGTCATATAAATAAATTGGGTTATTGTACTATAATTTTTTATTTTTCATTTTTATTGTTCATAGGAATCAAGTCAAGAGTTTTGCGAAAGAAAAGATAAGAACAAACACGCTACAATAAAAACAGGTAGGCTCACGACTGAGAGTGCAACCATCGAAACCGTCGAAGAAAGAAAGAGAGCCTACCTGTTTTTATTATGCCATGTGAATACTTATTTTGTGTTTTTTTGACAGTTTCGGCGGTCGCGCTCTGAGTCGTGGACCTACCTACCTTTATTGTACCTGCAGCACTTTCGAGATACATAAAAGCAAAAACATTCATGCATTATACTAAAAAACGTGGCAAACAAAGGTTCGCACAATTTGTAACAAAAGGAAAAAATAAGTTATACTTCAAAATAAAATGAGTAAAAGACTGCGAGAATTCCAGTGTAAAAACTACCCAGATATTTTCTGCTACGTGTGCGGTGAATTTACTTTCGAAAAGAAACGAGTCAATTTTACGAATTTACACCAAATGTCATATCTACATTATTTTGGTATTACGGCTGAGAACATTGGTGAATCATGGACGCCAAGTATTTTGTGTCAATCGTGCAAATTAATATTGTCTGAATGGAGCTCGGGTAAAAAACGATACATGAAATTCGATGTTCCAATGATCTGGAGACAACCGTTTTGCCACCTAAACGATTGCTATTTTTGTCTGGCCAAAGTGACTGGTGCTGGAAAACACAAACGAGTGATATACGCCACTGTCCCGAATGTTTCATTGCCAGTATCTCATTCTGACGATGTTCGATATCCTACTTGTCCCGATTCAACACGCGAAAACAATCGAAAATCTGTAGATTCAATGGAGTCGGAAGGAACCACAGGTGGTAGTACTATTACAACTGAAAACACAACTCACCTTTTATCGCAAGCGCAGCTGAATGATTGGATAAGAGATTTGGAACTGTCAAAGGAAAAATCTGAATTGCATGGTTCTCGTTTGCAACAATTCAACTTTTTGAGACCCGATGTTAAGGTGACATACTACAGAACTACATACGTGAAAAACCGTTTGCTATACATATTACTAAGAATGACAATATCTGCTATTGCATAGACATTCCTGGCTTATTTAATACCTTTGGTCAGCCGTACATTCCCAAAGAGTGGCGTTTTATTATTGATGGCAGCAAAGTGAGCTTGAAGGCGGTATTACTTCATATAGGAAACAAAAAGCCGTCGATTCCGATCGCACATGCAGTCAACACAAAGGAAACGTACGAAACAATGGCGAAGCTATTGATAACAACACGACTGGACGTTGGTATGCTTCGTGGTTTACAGAGTGGCTACACAAAGTACTGCTGTTTTCTATGCAAGTGGGATAGTTGAGCACGTGAACACCACTATTACAATAAGGACTGGCCAGAAAGAATTGAGTCGAAAGTTGGAGAGAGCAACGTCAAAAACGTTCCACTCGTCAAAAAGGAAAACATAATTCTCCCACCGTTGCACATCAAACTTGGACTTATGAAAAACACTGTCAAGGCGTAAGACAAAGAAAGCGAAGAATCTCGGTGACGAGAGCGACGAACATGGGGAAAGATTCCACCAACAGATGAAAGTAATTGAGAATCGGTACCAAGGATTTTGGGACAAAGGAATGATGGGCGACGAATAATGTAAATTATTAAAAGAACAATAAAAATTAAGAATATATGATTTTATAACAACAACCTTTAATTCTCATTTTGTTTTTATGGCAATAAAATAAGTCCAAATGCATAAATTGATAATCACACCATTTGGGTTCTTTCGTTCCATTGAACATAACTTTTTCATTTCTCAATAGATTTTCTTCAACAATAGCTTATTTTTTTTGGAAAAATAGAGGTTTTTAGTAAAAAATATCAAAAGCAACAAAATATTTTGATTTCTTAACGAAATTTGCAACTATTTTGTCTTTTTTTGGAAATTTTTCTGAAAAATAAAAAATCCCCGAAATTTTAATTTATTCCGCCAAAACTAACAGCTCGACCAAAAAATGATGTGTGCATTGTTTGTAAGAAATTTTATTAGCTTTTATTTGATATATCATTTGTTTGGTTACTGTTGTTGGTTCTGGAGATATATGCAATTAAGTGGAACCAACTTTTTTTTTTCGTTGAAAACCCTACAGTGGGCAATATCTCGAAAACGGAGTGACAGAAAAAAAAAATGTTTTTCGGAATTAGCGACCGATTTTACATGAGAAAAGAATAGTGGCATTCAAAGTACATATTGGCTGTAAACCAGTGTTATCCATTTGAAATTTTTGTACTTACTAAACCTTTTGCTCTATATCGTAAAAACTGTTTAGCCTGGACCAGAATCTGTTGTAAAATTATCTATTTGAAATCTTTGTACGTACTATACTTTTTAGAACCTGTTCAGAATGGACCAGAACCTGTTATTAAATTATGTTTTGGAAATCTTTGTACTTTAAGACTATCGTCATTTTCCTCAACTACTATATATCAAACATCATGTCTTCCTATTACAGTGCTTCTTAATTAACAGAACCGCAACCTATTCGGTCTGCATAAACTGAACAGCAATTATTACATTCAGTGACGTTGGTGTCAATTGGAATTGCTAGCATTAAATCACAATGTTCGGTCTTCTGATCCAAGTTTTAGCGATTAGCTACTCAAGTTAGGAAATGGAGATGAAGATATCATAGAAATTCCAGATTATTTTGTTTGTAAAGGTTCGCTTATTAACCCTTTCAATGGCTTGCCTAGAATAATCGTGAACAATTTTTTTGAGCTTATATTCCCATCATTTAAGCAATAAAAAGATTAAAAAACATCCCTCTGATTTTTACATGAGCTGCTTTGCTTTTGGCAGGCTGTCTAGTATAATGGACAAAACCACGATAACGTTGTATTATAATATTTTAGTTCAACTAAAACAACCGGAGACAAATTCAAATGCGTTATTTATGCAAATGTTATTATAAAAAAAAAATTATGGTGATCGTAGCGTGCAGGTTGAGTGTGTGGCTTAGTACGCTCGGAGCCCGAGTTCGATCCCCAGTCGCGGCGAAAAGTTTTTTCAAAACAAAATTTTTCAGATCGGTCACCACCTCTCTGCAGACAATGGCAAACCTCAGAGAGTAAATAATGCCATGTAAAGCTTCTTGAGAACATGAAATTTAGCCGTTCGAAGTCGGCATAAAACGTGTAGGTCCAATTCTCGGTTAATTGTGTGCAAACATTTAATAACTCACATAACACAATTGATGATAAGAAGCTCGGTCAAAGTCCTTTCAAGGGCTGAAATGGCCAATTTGTTTTTTTTTATTATAAAAAAAAAATTATACTTTGCACACCAATCACAATACTCACTTTATTTGCAAAATTTATTAACACGCGATATAAAAAAAATTGAAGGCTACTGTTGGGCATAAAATCGAAAATCTAACTAATTTAAACGTTACATATCTCCCTAAAATTATTTTTGTCATGTTGGCACAACTTCACTTCATAGCACCAACCTATTTGATTTTAGAAAAAAACTTTGGAAAATAAAAAAAATAAAATTTCCGAAGTGTCCAATATAATGGACAAGTCCATTGAAAGGGTTAAATAGATTTCTGGCGATACTTTGAGTCCGAATAACATCAACCGTTATTCCAAAATTGCTATCCTGTACCCAAAAAATTCCGATGTGAACGAAGTCAACGAGCAAGTTCTAAATATTTTAGTTGGTGACACAGTGAGAGATTTGAGCACGGATTAAATTGAAGACAGTGATGATAACGATAAACAAAATTACCCTGTCGAGTTTTTGAATGAATTTTATCCTTCAGGAATGCCACTGCATAAGTTAAACCTCAAAATTGGAAGTATTATAATACTTCTTCGAAATTTCCATACCAAAAGAGATATCTGTAATGGAAGGTGGTTAGTTTTGAAAAACCTAAAAACTTAATTAATCATCGCACAAGTATTGACAGGTGCACTAGCGAACATTAAATAGTTTTCATACCTACAATTGATTTGGCCCCGACAAACACAGATTTGCCTTTCACTCTCCGAAGGCGACAATTTCCATTTAAACTGACATTTTCAATGACCATAAATAAATTGCAAGGTTAAATATTGCAAAAAGTAGGAGTTTTTCTAAAAGAACTGGTATTTAGTCATGGGCAGTTTTAGCGGGCTGATGATGTAAAACTAAGCATTATAGATGGCAATTGGTTGATGGTTAATTGGTTAAAATTCTAAAGCATGGTTTTCACTATGTCAATTTCAATGGTCAGTTGTTGTCAGTCACATGAAAAATGCCAACACGTTGTCATTTTTTTCTGTTTGGCAATGGCGAAAAATAGGAAAAACTAATCTCTTCACATGTTTATAGCAAAAATTGCAAAAAAAAATGTTATTTATGTGATTTTTTAAACTTTTAAATTTCATGTCAAACAAAAAAATGACTAAGTGAAAAGCAAGCATAAGATTTTTTTTACTAGAAATGTTGTATATACGGAAGTTTTATAAAAATAATTTAATAAACATGTTTTCAAATAAAAACCTTTGTATATAAATCCAATAAATTTTTGGTCGCATTTTGTAGTCTAAATGGTTCCTTTCCGTCGTAGGACGGGCTTTTACACTAGTATATACATAAATGAATATGAGTAATGTAAACATAAAATAAAATATTATATTTAATTGAATGAAAATTTAAATTATTTGTTTTTAAATTGTTACAGCCCTACAAAATTCGATCCAAGGAACTTTAAACTTGATTTGTTTGAATTGAATCACAGAATGTATTTTATATGAAACTTCTTTTCTCGGCGATTTTCAAAATTTGCAAGATCGACGGGTGACGCCCACTAAGAAAGGATTTTAAGAAATTTTGTCCCAATGAGTTAAAATTGTGTAAAAAGGGAAAAAAATAGAATCGACTATATCTTGGAGGAACCTGGTGATATGTATATTATGTTCAATACATTTAAAGTCAATAAAAATGACTAAAAATACATTTTTAATATATATTAATATGGCCGACTAAGGGTTAATACGTGTTTAAGAATGATATATTGTGATTCTTCTGTTTTGTATACCGATTTTTTGTATTTTTTTGATTTTCGTGTTGGAAGCATCGAAAGCCTTGGTAGTGTGGGACTTCAACCCACTAACATACACACTGTCCACAGTTTTTTATTCGTCAGGAATATTGTCGTGAGTACTAAGCTCTATCGTCAGTAAATGTTTCTGTTGTGTCATCGCCGTTTTCAGTGGTTGCTGACAATGTGTTTTCTCACTTCTTTCAATTATTTTGCAGATAATCTTTGAGAGAATCTCGTAAGTCATAAGCACCAGAAGAAGAACGATTTGTATATTCTGGTCTGTATGACTGTTACGGCCTTATTTCTCTTCTCCATCTTCCATCAACATCTTGATTATTTGGGCGTGATCAACCAACTGAAGGGAAAAATATTTCCTGTAATTTTGCAACATCAAAAAAATGTGTAATACAAGAGTAGCGAGAACAATTTTATCAGCATTTCCTGGAGAAGCGTGAATTAAAGTAAGCAATATTCGCCAGCGGTTAGCCAAAATTCAAAAAGCGTTTTCTATATGCACCCGACCTTTGGAGAGGGTGTTATTGAAATGATCCTTGTCTTGTAGCAAGCTGTGTCCAGGAAAAGGCCGCATTAAATTTGTTTTGAGTGGAAATACACTATCTCCGACAAAAAAATGTGGAAACAAGGCTATTGAATGAGTTTAAAAGAGATTGTGATTGAGTTCTTGCGTTAATATAGAGCACTCAGTACACTCAGGCGCGGATACAAGGGGGGGGTAAAGGGGGTAATTACCCCCCCCAAGAACTTTTAAATACTTTACTTTTTAATACATTATTTGGAGAAAATAATTGTGCTCACAGCTTAAGGGTACTTTTATGCATAAGCGATTCTGAAGACGTTTTTTGAAAGAATACTACAAAAAAATGGTCAGAGACATTGTTAAACTTTAGTTTTTTTATTGATTTCAACGATTATTAAAGTATTAAAAAAAAAAATTTTGTTTTTTTTTGTTTTGTGACGTCATTTGCGTGTAGGTGACGTTTTTATGAAGCGATGCGAGACGAGTAGGACCATTTTGCTAGTAGATTAACACGATCTGTAGTCATCTTCAAAAAACAAAATATAATTATATGTAAAGCAAACACTTAAGTCGAGGTAGTAACTTTGCCTTTTTTAAAAATGATCCTGAAAATAAAGTTACATTTCCTTAAGTACTAAAATTTACAGCCATGTTTTAAACAATCAACTTTTAAGACGCGTTGTTTTCTTACAAATAAAAATAAAACAAAAACCTGAAGTCACTACCTCAGCGTAAGTGTTTGCTTTATAATAATTATATTTTTACAAAACATTAACGATTAGTTTAAAAATGCCTTTTATATGAAATCATTGAGCAAGTAACATTGATTTTGATTTGTAATGAGCGCAATTAAGATTTTGGCAATGAAGACCATAGTTGCCACTTAAAATATTTTATTCTTCTAAATTTTTAGTGAAAACCTGCCAAACTTTTTTGCAACCTGTGGGCCAACAAATTTTATCATAAAGAAACAATACGTGCGTTGTTATTTTCAGATTTCACTTTATAAATTTTCAAAAAAAAAAAAGTTCAAACAATGTAAAATCCAGTAGTCTGTTTTTACTTCAATTATTTCATCAACAGTTAAAATATTTTTCAGAAATATTTCAGCTATAGTCTTTATGAAAATATTATAAACATCTGTAATACTTTTTATCATATTTGATATTTATATAACAGTGTTTTTTTGAAGTGAATTAATGTTAGGTTATAATTGCTGAAATTGTATCAACTGCGCAAAAAATTTGTTGCATACATTTATTTTTGTTTGAGTTAATTCTTAATTTTTTGTAATTCTGAAATTTTTCAAGCCTACCTTAACTTCATCATAATATAAATAGGCGTAGTGAAAACAACTAAGAACCATTTTCTCCCGTGTTTTTCAACCGATTTTGATAATTGTTTTTTTAAATGAATTAGAGTGCGGAGAACTCTATGACTGCACCGACTATTTTATACAACTATAAATAAGCAAACAAAAATTGGTCGATTTTCGACCCCAGGCGGTACTAGTAATTATAATTGCAACAAACCAACCCAATTACCACAACCGACTTTAATGAAATGGAACTGCCACGTTTAGTCCACTTTTAGTAAGGAACTAATTCAATTATTCAATTATTTCATGAACTTTAAATTTGGCAGTGTAAAAAGGTGAGCGAAACTAAGATTATTGATATGAACGCCGTTTTACTCTTTGTAATAATGACATTTTTCCACTAATTTCTAAAACGTTTGTTATCTTTGCCACGCTTCCTATCAGTGTAGCAACAGCTTAGCGAAGTTTTTCTACACTGCGACGATTAAAAACATGGTTACGTTCAACTATGCAAGAAGAACGATTGAATAGACTCGCATTATTGCATATACGTAGAGACACTAACATAAATATTAACGAAGTTATTGATAATTTTGCGATAATTTTGTCATATAATTTGTCTCTATCTAATGACTATCTAATAACACAGAGTAACAAAATTAAGCTTTATAAAAAGTGCAGAGATCTCGATAAACAATTCCGAATAAATTTTGGCTGCCCAATGAAGTCAAAAATGGACTTCGTTTTTCTCCATCAGCTTGAGTTTTTGAGTTATAGGCAAAAACATGAAAATCAGTTCTTTTTCTGATAATTTTCTTATATCTATTATATTGATCTACCGATGTGTATAACTATGACTGATTTCAATGAAGACATACTAGACTTTAATTTTTACAAATTCAATAACAATATATTCGACAGTTTCGAAGATATCGACGAAAAACGTTCAAAGTCGAAAAACTTTCACAATTTTACGTAGGCTGCTCTTTTGAAACCCTTCTTTGATATTTTTCAACGAATTTACAAAAACTTTTTTTAATTTGTAGAAAATCTCTGAATTTTAATAAACATTTTATTTTTTTTTTTATTATCTTGCATATTTTCAAACAAATTGAAAAAACAAAAATTTTTGTACATTCAATTTTATTAAAATTCACTTCAAAAAGTTCCTACGTAAGTAGAAAATAATTTTATACAAAAGTAGTGTGCATTTGAATAAAATTTAACGTACAAAACTGTTTGTTTTTTCAATTTCTTTGAAAATATGCAAGATAATAAAAAAAACTAAAATGCTTATTAAAATTCAGAGATTTTCTACCAAATAAAAAAGTTTTTGTAAATTCGTTGAAAAATATCAAAGATACAAGGGTTTCAAAAGAGCAGACGACGCAAAATTGTGAAATGTTTTCGACTTTGAACGTCGATATCTTCGAAACTGTCGAATATATTGTTATTGAATGTGCAAAAGTTGAAAGGTCTAGTATATCTTCGTTGAAATCAGTCATAGTAATACAATTCGGTAGATCAATATAATAGATTTAAAAAAATTCATTTCAAATTCAAGATCATTTTGTATTGAAACAATGAGTTTCAAATTCCTTTAATTTTTTTTTTAATTGAAAAGAACTATGTTTTTTCATTGCACATACTTGAAAATATAATTGTGCAATTTTTTTATAATGGAATGAATGTGAAAAATTGGAATAAATCAACCTTAAATCTAAAATAAGTTAAAGTTAGAGTTTTTATTTACTTGTCGCTAAGATATTATTCCAGAAAAAGGGTGAAATAAATAAATACGGAAATGTGCGTGTATGTGTCTGGAAAAAATGCCTTTTAAACAATTCAATAATTTCAATTCAAAAAAGTACAATTTGTCTATATGTAAAAAGACAAAATTTTCTCAAATCGAAAATGTGTGTCTTTGATAATTTACCCCCCCCAAGATTTTTTCCAGATCCGCCCCTGAGTACACTAAAGAAATAGAGTAGAGCACCAATGCTGCGAATCAGTTCGTATAAAACAAAATCAATACAAGTAAAAACAACGAAACAAAAACACAGAAAGCAGCAGACACAACATAATCAGCTGAAGATTAATTTTCTTAAATAAACACATTTTCTTTTAATTTTCAACAATGTTTCTTTTTACATTTTGCTATTTTGTAACTTTAATATAATAGTGACAAAGTCCATTAGATATTCGTTTAGCGCAGAATATTTCTGATATTTTAACATAAATATTATCTTTGAACGATGATTATTAAAGGCTGAAGGTATACCCTAAAGTATTGGTCAAAAACGTTTCATGACCTTTGAAAAAATTCTTAAAATACAAACGTCAAAAAGTATTGAATTTATCAAAATTACAAACCATTACTGGCACTGTTCTCACTTCACATTGAAACGTTCCTTTCTTAACAAAAATTATGAGAAAACATTTTTATGAAAAACAAAATTTTAAAAAGTATTTTAACTCCAAAAAGTTTTTTTACTATTAAACATTTTAAAGCCATTTTTACATATTTTTGTGAATAAGACCGTTAGTTTTTACAACCTCAATCCCAACATTTTTGAATTTTCAGATCAGATAATTATAGAATTAAAGGAAACTTCAGGGTCTGAAATCATCATAAATATTAAAATTATATGTTCTCAGTTCGTAAGATAAAATCTTTTAAACATGAACAAAAAGTTAATGAATTCTTTAATGACTCATGACTTGACGGTCTTATGAAATGAAAATACAATAGTCCTTTATAATAAGTTTTAGAAACAGTTTTACAAGTAACAAAGGAGTTAAATAGTTTCTATTTTCTAAGCGTGTTTCTAAAGTTGAATCACTCAAATACTCCCCTTTGCGGACAAAATACTGCGTGACTTTTTTCCCTTAGACACTCATAAAAATTTGTTTAACTATAAACTGTTAACAACGCCATTGAATCCTAAGTAATCCTAACTGTACATAGAATATATTCACCACCCAACATTTAAGAAACTTAACTGCAGAAGCACAAATGCCGGCGCCCTTATAACAGATCCTTTAATCATAATCTCTACGCTACGTACAATATTTCCTTGGTCAATTACAACGAATCCTGATGACATGTAAACTCAATTTAAATGACATGAGAAACAAATAATAGTCTGTTTTAAAATCAGATTACATTGCTGCTCGAATATTTGTTCTCTAAATATTTGATTATCCTTTATTTATATTAAAAAAAGAACAACCCCTTGTTAATGCTTGCCCAATTTTTTGTGCTTGTATGCATTGCAACACCCAGAACAAAATATTCATACTTCAAATTTAAAGCGTTAACGCTATTTGCACTGAATCGTGAAAACACTTTTTAACCGACTTCAAAAAGGAGGAGGTTCTCAAGTTGGTTGGTTTCTCTGTTTTTTTTTTTTTTTTTTTTTTTGAATGTATGTACATCGATTACTCCTAAAGTACTTGCCCGATTGCCGTAATTTTTTAAAAACATATAGAGACCATCAACGTGAAGGTGCCCGTCTATTAAAGTGGGCGGTATTCGACAAAGGGGCGTGTCGCTTTAAGAAAAAACACTGTATCTCAGTATATATTGATACTAGGGTAATAAAATTCACAGTAAAATTACAAGGCAGGCACAAATATTCAAAATTACGATCACTTAAGTGGGTGTTATTCGAAAAAAGGGTGTGGCAATATTGGAAAAAACTCTGTTTCTCGAATAAAATTGACACTAGAGTACTGAAAATAAGTACAGAGGTAACAATTATTGAAAATTACTACAAAAAAAGTGGGCGTTATTTGACAAAGGGGTGTGGCAGTATAAGATAATTACTGTTTCTCGAATAATATTGATACTACACTCAGAAAAATATCAACTGTAATATTAACAGTCGGTCGCTGTTATTTCAAAACGCTGTTGAATGATTTCCGTTTAAGTAAACAATTTTCTTTGTTGAATGAACGTTTCAAAGTATTTTTGTGCTTTTTTCTTAGCAATAGTTTTTAAATGTGTTTTGCTATATTTATACTATCGTTGCCAATAGCTCAGTGGAAAGGCACTAGACTGTCATGCGGGGGACGTGGGTTCGCCTAGCTGTGTAAGTATCAAAAATTGTAATTTAATAATTGAAATAATAATAATTCTGTTTCATTAAGGGCCAGTTTTTCAGTGCGGGTGTAAACTCTAGTCAAATTAAACCAAGGTTAACTCACCAAAATTGGACGTTTAAGCTCGGTTTAAGCAAAAAACAACACATCATATGATAATTTAAGTCAATTCAACTTAAACGAATGCTACAATATCTAGTTAAACAGAGTTTCACATCTCTTTTTGGTGAATTAATCTCAGTTTAATTTGACTCGAGTTTAAACCCGCACTGAAAAACTGGCCCTAATAGTTTGGTCAAATATAACCTTAAAAATAAGAAGCTTACAATCTTGCAAAAAAAAAAAGATTGCAAATTTAATTTTTTATTTAAAAAAAATTATCTTCTTCTAATATATAAAATCAAATGTTTGTCTGTCTGTCTGTCTGTCTGTCTGTCTGTTCCGTATAGGCTCGCGCACCGTTTACCCGATTGAGCTGAAATTTTGACACCGAGTACGTTTCATAGAGAGAGAGAGAACATAAGGTGTGTAAAAAAGTGGGCAGAAGTATTTGGGCGTGGCACTCTATAATAACTTCTAAACGCCTAGACCGATTTCAATGAAATTTGGTATGAAGGTTCAACTACTTCCAAAATAAAACATAGGCTATAAAAAATTCCAAAGAATTCCGCAAGAGGGCGCTTTAAGTAGTACATTTTGAAGACTCAATAACTCCTAAACGCCTGGAGTTATTGGAGTTATGTTCAACTGAAATCAAGATAAAGCATACGTAAAAAATTGGGCGGAAGTATGTGGGCGTGGCACTCTATAATAACTACTAAACACCTGGAACGATTTCAATTAAATCTGGAATGAAGGTTCGTCTGCGCCCAAGATAACATTGGCTATAAAAAATTCCAAAGACTTCCGTAAGAGGGCGCTCTAAGTAGTGCGTTTTAAAGAATCAATAACTCCTAAACGATTTGACCTATTTTGCTAAAATTTGATATTTGAAATAACCTGACACTGTAACAGAATTTAGGCTATTTCATGAATTTCAGTAAACTTCCGTAAAAGGGCGGTTTAAGCAATCAACTATGTCTGGCTCATTCCGTCAAAACGGATAAACGGGTTTCAATGAAACTTGGTAAGCATATTCGTATCTGTTACTGAAATAGATCCTATGCTTTTAGAAGTCTTTTCGATAAAAATCAAGGAATGAACCGAAGGCAAACGAAGTCAAGAACCAAAGACTAACGAAAAAAAAGTTTATCGAATACGAGCAGAAGCTATATACAGATGAACAGAAATCAACCGAACAGTATCGACCAAAATCGAAGTTGAACGAAGACAATCCAAAAATCGAATCGATCCCAAAAGGATTTTTACAATTGGAATTTTTGTTGAAATGAGAAAAACTTAGAAAAACTTTAAACGCATTTTTCTCGAAATGACTTTTACAAACTGGGTGACCATTTTCCTCAGAAACGAGCTGTCAGATCGACACGTTGAAGATGCCACTTTTTTTTTAATCATGTCCGGTAGGTACAGTTTTACGGAAACTTGACTAAACACTTTCGACGGAGGAGGGGGCAAAACCCCAAAAAACGATAATTTAAAAATTTAATTAATAATTTAAAAAATGTTAAAATGAGAGTGATTTTAAAAATTGTCGTCTCTCGATACCGATCAGTATCGACCAAAACCGAAGTTGAACAAAGACAATCCACAAAAATCGAATCGATCCCAAAAGGAGTTTTTAAGATTAGAATTTTGTTTTTGAGATAAAAATCCATATTTAATGCATGTTAAGAAAAACTTTAAGCACAAAACTTTAAGCGAAATGACTTTTTCAAACTGCGTGACCATTGTTCTCAGAACCCAGATGTCAGATCTAGACGTCGAAGATGCAATTGTTTTTTTTTAAATGACCGGCAGGTACTGTTTTACGGAAATTAGACTACACACTTTTGACGGAGGGAAGGGGAAAAACCCCAAAAAACGATAATTTAAAACTTTAATTGATAATTTAAAAAATGTTACAATGAGAGCAGTTTTAAAAATCGTACTTTTTCTGTGCTCAATGCACAACCCCGAGTAACATCCGCTAGTTTTGAATAAAAAAAAATATTTTTGTTGACCTTGCCAGTATTTGAACCGTGGGCACTCGAGTACTAGACGCAAACGTCAGCACACTCGGCCATACATGAACTTTCTAAACAGTGATAAAGTTTCAATAAGTACGTTTTTATACGGGTTTCGTGTTCTATAGACCAACAGTCAACCGACTGTTGATTTGAAAGTTTCATTTGTTGGATGGTATTTAACAGTGGAACCTGTTATTTCAATCCATGATTTGGTCGAGAAGGGTGTGGCATTATTTAAAAAACACTGTATCTCGAATACTATTGACTCTACGATACTAAAATTTAGTTCATAGGTAGGCACATACCTGTGGTGACCGTGGCATGCAGGTTAAGTGTGTGGCCTGGCATGCTCGGAGCCCGGGTTCGATCCCCAGCCGCGGCGAAAAGTTTTTTTCAATAAAAATTTTTTCTGATCGGTCACCACCTCTCTGCAGACAATGGCAAACCTCAGAGAGTAAACAAGAGAGTACAAGAGTACTGACATTTACAGCAAAAATGCAAGGATAGGTACAATTATAAAAAATAACGGTCAGTTTAGTGGGCGTTATTTGACAAAGAGGTGTGGCAATATTAGAAACACTCTGTATCTCGAATAATATTGACACTAGAGTACTAAAGTTTACTACAGAGGTAGGCACAATTATAAAACAATTCATTTCAATAAAGTGGGCGTTGTTTGATAAAGGGGTGTGGCAATATAAGAAAACACGCAAACACGTGTTTATTTGAATACTGACACTAGGGTACCGAAATGAAGTACAGACGTAGGCACAATTATAACAAATGACTACCGAGGAATTGGGCGTTATTTGACTAAGGGGTGTGGTAGTTTGTAAAAAACTGTTTAATATTGACTTAAGGGTGATAAAATTCATTGTTAGAATGGGTAGAATTATTGAAAACACTATGAAAAAGTGGGCGAAATTCGACAAAGAGGCGTGTCATTATTATAAAAACACTATATTTCAGTTAATATTGACATTGGGGTACTGATAAAGATACAAGAGTAGGTACTGATAAAGATACTGACAAAGAACAGAATAAGAAACGACAGAAAAGCATTTTCCTATTATGAGCATAAATAATTGGTGTTAAATTAATTTATACACTTTTTTTAAATTTATTATTTCCTCTAAAAAGAATGAAATAAAAACTTTTTTACAAAAAAAAAACCAACTTCAAAATCACTACAAATTAAAAAATTTTATATTACTTTTACTTTTTATTTCTTGGTGAAATTTGATAATTTATTAATATTCTTTATTATATTGGAAATCTTGTGATATCAATTGTTCTTTTTGTATTTTTTTTGTATATATATAATTTGTATTTTTGTCATAAATATATTAACCCTTTCAATGGATTTGTCCATTATATTGGACACTTCGGAAAATACTTTTTTTATATTTTCCAACGTCTTTTCTTAAATCAAATAGGTTGGTACTATGAAATGAAGTTGTGCCAACATGACAAAAACAAATTTAGGGAGATATGTATATAACAGAAGCCTTACATTTTTTATTTCGCGTGTTAGTAAATTTTGCAAAACAAAAAGTGGTTACAGTGTGAAAAGTATAATTTTCTTTTTTTTCGATAATAATATTATAAATAATGCATTTGAATTGTTCTCCGTTTGTTTGGATTGAACCTAAATATTATTATACAACCTTTGAATGGCTTTTTCCATTATATTAGACAGCCTGGCAAAAGCTAAGCAGGGCATGTAAAAATCAGAGGAATGTTTTTTTAATCTTTTTTATGGCCTAAATAATGGGAATAATACCTTAAAAAAATGATTCCACTATTATTCTAGCCTAGCCATTGAAAGACTTAATTTTTTATGATAATAAAAGCTTCGAAGTCGGCGCTAATATAATCAGATTTTTTGTGCAGCTGCAACACACTATAGCATATTCAATATCAGTTTTATAAGCTTACACAAACCAGTAGACTGAGAATGTTTATGTGTGCAAAGCTTTAAAAATTACTTTTAAATTAAGATTACAAATTGTCAATGATTAGCGCTGACTTCAAGCTTTTATTATCATAAAAAATTAATATATTTATAATAAAAATAAAACAAATACAAAATAATAGATATCATAATATAATAATGAATACAAATAAATTATCAAATTTGAACAAGAAATAAAAAGTAAAAGCATAGCTGTTAAATAATGATAAGTAATCGTATTCATAAGTAATTAGATTATTTTCATTAAAAATTTGAAATAATTGATTAAGTACGATTCTTTTCTGTTTGGCTCAGTAATCAAGCGATTATGATTAAAAATAATCAAATTATATTTATGATTACTTGAAATTCGGAAATAAACAAAAAGAATCAAAAGTAATCCACAACAAAAAGTTCGATTATTATACAGATTACTTTTGATTATTTAGATAATTTGAAGAATTTTCGATTCTTAGGCTCAAATTCTTAAAATAATCAAAAAGAAACAAAAATAATCTCTAAAAATAATCTGATTATTTTTTTTGATTACTTTTGATTTTTTTTTATTATATTCGTAATTTAAAGTAATCGTGATTATAATTTCATTATTTGTAATCGTAATCAATTACTAATCAATAACTTTTTACCTAAGGATTATATAATGATTATAATTATTTTTGAAAAATAATCTAATTGATTACTAATCGTAATCGAAATTTAACAGCTATGAGTAAAAGTAATATAAAATTATTTTTTACTTTGTAGTGATTTTGAAGTTGGTTTTTTTCTTTTTTTTTTGTAAAAAAGTTTTTATTATTGTTTTAAACAAAAGTTTTGCTTTAAAATGTTAAATGTATGTTTCTACACTCCGCGACAAAAAGATAGCACATGTGTATTTTTTGTTGTCAATCATCAATTGTCTTTTTTTGAGGTGAATCTTAGGTGATCTTGCCCTTCCAATATTTTAATATTGTTTTCCTTAATGAAGTCTTTTAGGGCTTCAGCCGAATTGTCTTACAGGACCATCATTGCCAATATGCAAAAATTTCATTGCCAATTAAATTCAGATAATCTTGGACATTAACTAGTGCAGAAACAAGCTTGATTTCAATCCTTTTACAATATTAAATACCGGTCCATATCATCACATATTCATACCCATGTTGACGACGACTCGGCTGTTTTCCGGCATATAAAAACAAATTGTATAGATCTTAAACACTTTCGATATAAGCCTTCATTTCAGGGGTTGTATTTTTATATTAGTTTTTTCCTTAGAAAACGAATTTCTTAAAATAGATAACTCCGAAAGATAAGGTCAAACAGAGAAATATATTTCTATTGAATGGTGCTTCGAACTTGGGCCTGCCGAGATTTATTGCCTCACACGTCACACACCTAGCGCGTGCGGTTAAGGTTTCGTCCTTATGCTATGTCTACACAGAGAGTTAAGTTAATTTTAACTAACATTTAACCGAAGTTGTTCACACAGAGATACCGTAGCAGAATTGAGTTAAATTTACCGACAATGCTGCTGGTGTCTCTGCGTACACATGCGTTTTTTTCTTACTATGCGAAAGCTCTGCCCATATTTGGATGAAAACTACTTTCCCCACTATTGCCCAAATCCTTTTCGAAGTTCTTTTACTCAAAGAAAATAACAACATATAGTTAAAAAATAAATTGTATAATTAACGAATCAGCTGTTCTATTTTGACAGTTCTTGTAAAAAAAAGTTTCTTTCATGGAAAATACCACTGAATATACACATTTATATTATTTTGTAGTGTACTTTTAGGCACTTTTTACATTGAGTCATAAAAACTCAGAATATATAATGAGTTAAGTTGAGTTAAATCATACATTTTTGTACTGGTAACGCAAGAGTTTATTTCTCGTTAAATGGGTAAACTCAGCTTTGTACTGGTAACTCAAACTTAACTCTCTGTGTAGACGTAGCATTATGCGCAAATTGTTATGTTGAATTTTTGTCTAGTACACACATACTTAGACAAAAATGTTGCGTTCGTGTTGGAAGCTCTGCCAACGCTGTGCATCACTGGTCTAAACCCCTCACAATAGCAAGTGCAAAAAATAAGACATAAGTGCAAACTTGCTTAAAAACATTCAAGAATCAACGAAAATAATGTGAAAAAGCAAGGGGTTGTTAATAAATTTTGAAGTGTTTATTGTGAAAAGGGCTGCAACCTAACATAAAAATTAATTTCCTCTATTCCTGCGTATGGGTGCTTTCCCAGATAACCTGAGCCAGTTCAGCGATGACAAATTTGTATAAAATCTTTTTAAACCACATTTGGTTACTTTTTATATCAATATTGTATAAAACTAGTAAGGTATATCTTCGACTTGGCCGAAGTTAAAATACCCCACGGGCGATTCGCAATGGTACAAAATCGTAAATTGCAGCTCTTTTTATATGAGATTTCAAAAAGTTTTACTATTTTGATGAGGTCTAAAATACATTCATATCAAATTGTTATCTTGCTAAGTTAAGACAAGCCTCTCTATAAAGTTTTCAATTAGTTGTTGAATGGGAGGTGGGCGTGTTCTTGAGTGGTTGATGACAATTTTTCTAAAAAGCCTCAATTTTGATATAATATCCACAAATACCCAATTTGTCGCCCATTTTTCTAACACACTTGAGTTTTGTCATAGACTATACAAAAACCGAATTTAAGTTTTGTAGCGTAAATATTCGTGTCTTTATGGAGTTTTCATCATTGGGGTTGTATGGGAGGTAGGCGTGGTTTTCATCCGATTTAGCCCATTCTCGAACTTGATCTTAGTTTTTTAGAAAACAGCTTAAATATCGAATTTCAGCACGATAGCTTCAAAATTACGGCTGTAATCGTGTCCACAGACAGACGGACAGACAGACGGACATGGCTAAATCAACTCAGGTGGTGATGCTGAGCAAGAATATATATACTTTTCTGTACCTACCACGCCTCCTTATGGGCGTTACACACGTCGTGACAAAATTAATATACCCCTTACGCAGTACGCGTGGGGGTATAAATATGTGGCACATATGTAAACATACATTAAGTATGTTAACATGTGTTACATTTAAAGTCATAAATCAGGAATAATATCTAGATTTCAATTGATAGATTTCATGATTTATTGTTTTTTTATATTTTCAAAAACAATTTGACAGGAAAAATAAAGAGTACAAAATTGTACTCAGAAATTTGTATGTTTAATCATGTTGGCAGAGCTTCCAATTCATTGTCTTAATATGTGTGTACAAAAAATATTCAACGGAACTACCCAGCGGTCAGCAATTTCCATAGCTGATAAAATTTGGTGTGAAATCAGTTCTATTTTGCTTTGAAAATTCGGGAGTGAGATCATAGCTGATTTCAGAATAAGCATTTCCATTTAAGCTTTCTAAAAACTTCCCTAAATTGTTTAACCTCTGAACATTTTGTTTTGTTTCAATCTCAGACCGGAAGATATCCCTGAGTTTAGATATCTAGATATGCAGTCAAACGTTTATGAATGTTTTCAGTTAACCCAAATATCCCCCAAAAGCATATTTTTATTTTGCTTCGTGTTCGTACCTGAACAACGGCTGAGGTTAGAAGCGAAGTCGTTATGCCACCGAACAATTTTTGGAAATATTTCAAAATAAAAATAAAGAAATGCAAAGTAATTGGCGCGTCATTTTTCATTCTTAAACTAGAAAAGCAAAACAGAACTTTGAATTGTTTAGTGAAAAAGTTCTAATAATTTAAATAAAACTAAAACTCTAAAACAATTCACACAATGCTTATGATACCGAAGCCGAACTACAGCTCGGTAAATGTTTATATTATCTGCTTTCTCATTCATTTTCAGGCTTGGGTCGACCTCATAGAAGGCCTGATATTTAAGTATTCACTGAGGCCTGAATTTTCGTAGAAATATTCTTAGAGACATTCAGGTCTGAGTTTACGCTTTACGATAGCAGGGGCCTTACTCTATAACGTGATTCGAAAAGTAATGCGATTCGAAAATCAAATGCGATTCGAAAGTTAAATAGCACTGCGTTACGCTTTTGCATTCATGACAGTGAGTTAACTTATCGTTTCATCAAATATTCAGTTAAAGTTAGTATTACTGACTTTTAAACGACAAAAATGCGAAAATAAGTGTAAAGAAACAGAAGATTTGTCAAAATATTGAATGCGAAAATCGATTTGCAGAGTATTATAATTCCGAATTCGAACAATTTTACTTTCGAATCGCGTTGCAGAGTAAGGCCCCAGGTATTACGTAAGTTTGACATTTATATGGGAAAAGGAAACCAAGAGGTATGTTGAATACTCTGGCCTTATCATTATCCCTAAGGCCTGAGAGAATGTATTGATTCAGGCATATTTTAACCGCTGGGTATTTTCGCATAACATGATTACTGACTGAAGAACAGAGATAATGAGATGGGAAACTTCGACAAATTTCGGCAAGAAAGAGATAGCCTTCTGTCAAAATGGCAACAATACCAACATAAACTCTACAAATGTGTTAGTGCAATTTTTGACATACTCCCCAGTTACCTTAATTAAATACATAATTCAACAGTTTCCATAAATTTAAGCAGTCTGGTGAAAACTCAGTGGCCACGTCCAGCGCTCTCAAAAAGTTATATTTTCTGAATAGTTTGCTATTTGAAACGTCAAAATAGTAACGTCAAAATTAACGAAATGCAAAACAGTTTATTGAATAAATTGGTAGCTTAACCAGGAAATTGTACTTTTTGTCTCTTAAGTTTATTTATTCAGTATTAATTTTAAAAATATGCTCTCAAAACTACAAGAACATGCGCATTCATTGTTATTTGTCAAAATTTATGTTGCACGGCAACAATTGGCAATTTTAACAACTTGCCAATATTTTTGATGTTTGACTTATCAACTCACAAAAAAAAAAAAAAACAAAAAAACAAATTGGCCATTTCAGCCCTTGAAAAGACTTTGACCGAGCTTCTTATCATCAATTGTGTTGTGTGTGTTATTAAATGTTTGCACACTATTAACAGAGAACTGGACCTACACTTTTTATGCCGACTCCGAACGGCTAAAGTTCATGTTCTCAAGAAGCTTTACATGGCATTATTTACTCTCTGAGGTTTGCCATTGCCTGCAGAGAGGTGGTGACCGATCTGAAAAATTTTTTTATTGAAAAAACTTTTCGCCGCGATTGGGGATCGAACTCGGGCTCCGAGCGTGCTAAGCCACACACTTAACCTGCACGCCACGGTCACCACTTATCAACTCAGTCATAGAAAAAAAGCGCTAATTAGGTTTTCTACTGGAACAGTTGTATCGCTTGAAAGCGCTCACTGCTTTAATCTGAAACCCACCTTGGCATGAAAGCCAGCAGCAGAGTTGCATAAAAACGTAGTTTTGTACAATCAAAAGTAGGTATTATTCACTACGAATTAATAAGTACGAAATTATAGTAGAATTGTACTAGTACTATTTTATTCGGAATTAATTTTATGCAGGCCGGTTTTTGTTACAGAACGTCTCCACTAGGAATAGAATTAAGGTACAGAATAACTTTTTATTATTTTGGCCCTCTTTAAGAATTTTGCAGTTTTTGGTTCTCTTCTCAAACAAATTCTGACCTTTTAAATTTAATAATGTTTTTTTCACAAAAATGTTGATCTCAAAAGTAAGATAAACTGCAGTTATTTCTTTAAATTGACGATTTTAAAATTCTACCCTTAAATGCTGTCAACTGAAGAAACTGAAAAGTGACATTTTAAGAAAATATTGAACATAAAGCCCCAAAAAAATCCTGCGTACATGGAATTGAGAGAGTAATCCAGATTATTTAAATCACTGATTACCTTCTCGCTTACGGAACCCATTATTTCTTTATTTAATCAATGAAGCTTTCGCTTGACATAGAAGAACTTAGTTATAAGCTTATAAATTGTGTTGAATAACTTTTTATCATTCACCAATTATTTTTTAACAAGTTTTAAGTTGGTGAATAAGATATTGCTTTGCGCAAATTAGGAAAGCGATTGAAATATTGAATAGAGATCATTGTATCACTCTTGGTAAACAGGGCGAAAGTGTAAAACCACAAATTTTAAAAGTTAATGAATTTCTTCTTTAGAATGAAAAATACTTTTATTTGGAAGATAACAAATATTTATCTGTAAATTCAGAAGCTAAAATTAATAAGTTTTTGTTATAAAACCGAAGCATAAAATAAGCAATACGTTTCACTTAAAGATTTCATTAGATAAAAAACTAGATTTGAAACATTTTCATATTGTTTTGTTGGTAAATATATTTACTTCCTTCATTTATCTTTCTTCTCTCAAAGCTGTTTCTACTAAAAAGAGAAAAATATTCCAAATATTCAAACTAGAAGGGCACGATTAACTTAAAGCAAAAGTATGAGACTATGCATTTTGGAGCCACTCTGGTTAAAACGGTAAATAATTTGTTGCTAAAATAAATTAACAATAAAGGCAAGTTTCTCTATTTAAACTTGTTTAATATTGAATATTCGTTAAAAAATTATAAAAAATCACAGATTTGTATAAGCTTTTTTCGAACTTTGATGAATTTTATCTCCTAAACAAAAAAAAAATCCCTTTTATTTTGCCACCATTGGGCTTAGCGAGTCCAAATACATATAATCTAACTATTCCAACTCAAAAAAAAAAAATAAAAAGACGTGGGCCCTATAGTAGAATTATGACAAAATTTGTTTTTTTGTGTTTTATCTACTTAGAACAGGGCAAAGTTTTTGGATTAAATAAAAATTGTAATATATTCTGCACTCTTTGCATAGAGGGTGCAGAAAAATGGAATATTTTCTTGATTTCTTTTATCGGGAAAAGAAAATACCATTGTTCTACCGCAAACAGCATTTAAGTTCGAAGCAACTTTGATATAATAGTACATTTTTATTTTTTTTGCAATACAACCCTATTAATAGAATCTGACAATAATACTTGACAACTATGAGGTGAATCATGTATACAATACATGAGACTCACAAAAATACCCAAAAAATTGAAGAAGAAGCATGAATTTGGAGGGAAACATGAAAAAAAAACATCATTAAAAAGAAGTTTCCCATCTCATTATCTCTGCTGAAGAACAAACGCCAACTGATTGTCTGCTAGCATCTATGACAGTGATGCACAGCGTTGGCAGAGCTTCCAACACAAACGCAACATTTTTGTCTAAGTATGTGTGTACAAGACAAAAATTCAACATAACAATTTGCGCATAAGATGCTTACTCCGTGAAGATCAAACGCAAACTGATTCAATGCTATCGTCGAAGAAGTTCGGCAGCTTCGCACACACGACCAAGGCATATTTATCCAGGTAGTATAAAACGCAACTGCGCTGCCGACTTTTGGGAGTCTAATGTCAAAATCAAATAATGCCCACTCTTATTAACGAGTTGGGGGATTTTTTTGTTTTTCAGAGAAAAACTTTACGCTAGCCTTTTTCTAATTTTCGTATGTTTAAGTTTACAGTTTATTAATTTTTTTAATTATTGAATTTTGTGCTTGCTGTTTTAATTGTATTTTGAAGAATAATTTTAAAGTTTTGATATTAGGTGTAAATTAATTGCAATTAAGAAATCCCCTTTTGTTTTGTTTTTGGTGCAGAAGCAACATTGCTCATTGTCATTTCTGATTTTGACATTATACTCCCATACATTTTTTTCTTATTATAGTACCTGGATTAATATGCCTTGCACACGACTTGTCTGTGAAAGCCGAGGGCTCCCCGAAGCTCTTATGTGCACCTCTGATCCAGTGTTGCCGTTCGAGAATTTTAAAACGAAGTAAAATAGGCTACAAGATGGAAGTATTTTCAGAGATTTCGAAGTGTTAAAATAAATTAATTTTGTTTTTAACATGAATGTTTATTAAGCATATTCAGGTACATTTCAAAATTAATAACAAAAAAATCAATAAAAATATTTTCATAAAAATCAATCAATAAAGTTTAATAAGAAAATATGCGTTCAATAAGAAAATACTGAAATACATTTCAATCACTTATATGTATAAATTAACAATGTTAAAAAATTATCTATTTCTAATTTCTATTTCCATTTTCTATGCAGCTATTTCTTCGGTTCTGAAGTAAATATCACTGTTATAACAAACATTCGATAAAGCATTCGTTTAGGATTCCAATTTAAAAAATTATCATTTAGAAAGTGGTCCTTTATTAGCATTATCGAATTTACGGTGCTAAATTTTAACTTATTTGTAGTTGTATTTTTAATTAGTTTTAATTGTGAAAATACCCTTTCTGTTGTTGCACCACCGTGCGGTAAGCTTAGCAACGCTCTTACGAAAGTTTTTATTTTTGGTACATCAGGACTTCTAAGGCACTTTTTAATTTAAAAACGTAGAACCAAAGCTCTTCAAATCTTTTTCAGCTAAAAAAACATTTAATGTTAAAAGACGCCATTCCTTTTCTAGACAGTCGAATTCTTTTTCTTCGATGAGATTAGGAAAAAGTTTTATGAGGGGAACCAAACTATTAGCTAAAGATCTTGTATCCAAAATTTGTAATGTTCTCAAAACTGGATATTTGAAATTGATTCTTTTCATAATTAGTGTACGAATGTAATAGAAATGTACACAACTTTTTAAAATTTCATTCTTATCTGTTACAGATACATCATAGGAATTAAATTTTATCTGGGTTCTAGGCACTATATATATATCAGACAAAGGCTTAATTCTAAAATTATTGAAATCATTTTTAAAAATTATATCAAATTCTACGGCAGAGATGTCAATAAAATTAATATCAATACTTCTGAAATATAATTTTAATGATTTTAACAACTCATGAAAACGAAGCGATTCTGTTTGAAATTCTACATTAAGTGAATTAACAGCACTCAGTGCATAAGACAAGAATTGTAAATATATCACATTTGAATCAGTCATTCGTGATTCTGATATTGCAATACGACTTGCAATATCAGAGTCTTCCTCGAAGTAATTAATCCTTACAAACTTACATTTCAACAACCTTCACAACGCGTGCTTTTGCAAGAAGTATTTAATCGAACATAGTGTTGCCACTATCATTAAAATTCTCTCATCCAATACAAAACTCTGTGAGAGAAGGTACAAGTTATGAATTCTTTTACACCAACAGTTATGCCATGTTATTGATTTTTTAATGTGAAATGAAGTGAAAAAATCAAAAACTAAAAAAAGTTTTAATCACTCAAAATCGAAGTGTTTCCACAAAAGAGGAAGTGTGGAAGTGTTTGACATAAAAGTGAAGTAAAAAACTTCGATCGAAGTAAAAACGGCATCGCTGCTCTGATCTATGAAGTTTGGTAGCTTCGAAAACTCGACTTGTACGTGCTTAAGAATATATATATGATATTTATAAATTTATGGCATAAAAATTAAACTATTCTGGAGTCAAATAGCTGTTTGAATGGAAATGCAAGTCTTAAACTATAGAGTGCGATAAAACTTATAATAAATTTAGAATAGAACGAGTTAATACCACAGAAATGTTATAGAAAAGATGTTATAGAATTTACTCTCAAACTTTTTACTGTGTAGTAAACACACTTTTTTTAATCAGTTTACAAGTTTTAAAGTTGCTTTACAAAAAAATTATGCAAAAACATCGCCAAAATTGAAAAAGGTAGCAAAAATTAATCTTATTTTCGGAACAAATACACTCATATTTCTTAAGATTCCTTAAAGAATATATATCTCGTTTTCTTCAATAACGTCTTAATCAACTATCAAAATCAAAACAACATTAAATTCAAGTTAATTACATTGAAATATTTGTGGTAGCGTTACTGTACTGTTTGAAAAATAAACAACTAAAAAAAAAATTAAAAAAAATTACATTCAATTCAGTTACTTATTTTGAAATGGAAAGTTCTGGAGGTAAATATCTATTATATTCTCAAGGATTATATCTAAAAATATTTTATAAAACTTTTACAGATGAGTCTGGTTCCGCCATTGAACCATTTTCGCTATCAGGCTCCTCTTTCGCTTGCTTGAAAATTATGCGTCATAAATATTTGCTGCCATTTATTTTTGGCGATGACATATTGGAAGCAGTGTTGCCAAATGACCCGCTTGCATGATATTTGAAATATCACGGCTTGTCTTGTATTTGCAATCATTTTAATAAACGTCTTTGATATGAAATACGTGCATATGCAAATATGAACTAATAATTTCAGAAAAGTAGTGTAAGCGGATTCCTATTTCTTCATTCCTATTTAAGTAAAGTTACTTAAAATCAAAATACTTTTCAAAAAAAGTGGAAAAAAGCGACTGGCACCAGCTCAAGTTCTGATCCTTCGTGTCAAAATTTACAGCCGAAATGCAAAAGAAAGCAGTTTTTGTATGAAAGTCAAACTTCCACACCCTAAAACAAAAGTTCTCATATGCGTTTTTGATACGTGATAGCTAATGGAAAATGATAGTTTTGTCGTTTAATCCCGAAATTGCTTTATAGCGTTAACAGTATGGGAAGTGAAATAGTCAGGTTATGAAAATGGCATGAATGAAAAAAGGCGTAAAAGTAAAAAATTGTTCCAAATGAGTTAATAGTAATTTTGAAGATTTTTCCGGAAAAAACGTGGTGTGAACTTTTCATTTCTGATAACTAACTCAAATAATTTCTCATAAATGGCTTGATAAACTAAAACAAGAAAAAGTTTTGTAGGCTAGTCAAATAGTACTAAAAGAAGAATTTTAAGAACTATATCTAAATAGTTTTAAATCAAATTTGTTGATATTTCTATTAATTGCAAAGTAACTGTTAAAACTACGATTTTTTGAATAATTGGTTTCAATAGTATATAAAGTGGTCGAATCTGTTGTTAAATAATAATTTTTTCGATACTTTTTGCACAAATTTGGCACAATCACATTGAGTAGCTGTAGTTTTTTTTTTGTTGAAATAAAAAATAAAAATTAAAAAATTAAAAAAAAAAATACAGTATGTGGAAAAAATCGAATTCAAAGGAAAAAAACGGTATTCAAGAATTAGCGATTGTCGACTTGCCGAATTATTTTTGGTTATTGAACAACGAGTGTGGCATCTCCCAGAAATTTAGTCGTCTCGGTAGAAAAAGATATCTTTTGGGCTTCCATCACACAGCAAGTTTATCCCGGAGAACCTGTGTCCGCTACTCTGTGAATGTCACGGTCATGACCGAATGTATTTGAAAGTGTTTTAATATGAATGTATTTTCAAACGAATAGGAATGTATGCAATACGCTAAAGTTTATGTTTGATGATGGTTTCCACATTTTTGTCTGCCCCTGTTTTCCCGCGCTTCGCTCTCATTTAATGTTTGATCCAAGACAGACTCGGCCAAGTAGCTATTGGCCAAGTATAAGTCGCAGAAGCAAGCGACCACAACCTTACAGCATCAAGTTCGCACAGCGACTGATCGTGTGCTGTGATCAGTGTTGCCAGAAAACCAATGCGCCATATCGGGATTTTTTCTATCCCATATCGTATTTCGTCGTGTACAACTACAAAGTACAACTTTGAAGTTTCTATAGTACGGTACAGCCCTGTAGTACTGTACAAGGTACAACTAATAATATATGTAAATACCCCATCTATAGGGCGATAGAAGAGATTGTTAGTAGATATATTTGAAATCAGTTCGTTTATTCCTAACTATTGATTTCAATACGACAAAGGAAAACTAATTTTTTGGATTGGTTTATATAGCTATATATTTTATGAGTGCATATATGTAAATCTTTTTATATATATTATATTTAAAATTAACAAAAATAATATTCATTTTGTGATATTTTTCCATGAAATGTGTATAAAAGCTTTCGCATTTTAGTTAAACTTATTCCGTTTTAATGAATTTAGTATTTTAGATCGTGTGTCGTAATTGCTTTTTTGCAGATCGTGTTTTTATCTCATATATCGGGACATCGTCCACAGAGACTCAGATCGGGGAAAATACGATATATCGTGTAATTTGGCAACACTGGCTGTGATTGCACGAATGTGAATAAATATTCAGTGTAACAGAGCGAGTCTCGACTGCAAAGCTTTTTTGACTGAAAGCTGTCGTATGCATGTGAAAGCTATCCGCCCATGGGCGGCCTTTTGCGCATGCCTGATTTAAACAAATAAATATTTTGAAATAACAGAACTTGTTATAAAAGTTTTATACGTGCCTGAAAGCAACGCTTTTGTTTTGAGTCGGTATGGAAAAACGACAGAAACAAACTGAACACAAGTTTGGTTAAAGCACAGCTATCCAACGGATCAATTTTAATATGGATTGCCAGCAGTATCTTTTGTTCTTCAACATCCGGATCAAAAAGAGCTTGTAAGAACTACAAAGACGGAAGCCAATTTAAAATTTAAAAATAAATGTGGTAAAAGCATTTAATAATTAATTTTTAATTAAAATCAGACAATAAAAAAATTATTAAAAACAACTCCGGGCCTGGGCTTTTCAAAAGTTGGCAATCCTGCTCAAATTTGGTTAATTAGGCTCCTTTCTGAACTCAAGATAATTGAATACTCCATTGCAGTATGAACATTGTAGCAAAATTTCCAATACAATTTAACAAAGATTTCTAATTTTTTCAACTTTAACTTTAAAAGATCTTTTTTTATCAACAAAATGAAAGTCGATTTCGACGGTGATCACTCTAGTATCTATTAAAAGCTTGGTGCTTTGATAATTTTTGTTATGATGTTTGATTGAAAAGATTTTTTAAATAATTTTCAATTTATTTATTTGTCCCGTAAAATTTTTCAAAATACCGTTTTTTCGTACAAATTCCACATTTGTCCTGTATCGCTGAAAAAAAATCTGGCAACATTAGTTGGAAAGTAAATTGTAAATTAATTCTTTTGTAGTCTTATTCTATATTAATTTTTTACTTTTCAGAATCTCTAAGATACTAATATTTAGTTTTTTCAATTTGTTATGTTTTTTTCATTTTACATAAATATATTTAAATTAAAGAAATTATTATTTTGAGGTTTGTGGTTATTATATTTTCTAAGAAATAAAAAAATTAAAATAATAAGTTGTCCCAACCTACATTTTCTTATTAAAAGTGAATAGAATTGAACATATTACAATTGAGCAATCCGCAAATTTTTTAAAAAACAACAAATAAAAAATTTCAAATGTCATTTAAAAGTTAATTCGATTTTATGTACATTTTTAACCTGGACGTTTTCTCGTATACCGACGTTAGGTTCATTAATATTTCAAACTTAATTTTCTCGATAACTTCAGTATGTGGGTTGGACCATTTTGACTCTGAGCGCCTCATATAATTCACATATAATCAACAAATTTAATAAATCGAAAAAATTCGATTAAGTGCCATAACATCAATACACTGTTAGATCTTTGATACGAACATTTTGTGTTGGGTGTACTCGTTCGTGTCCTCTTGCTGATATATGCCTGAGGATGAGATTATTATGGCTAAATCGCAATACTGCGTTAGGTCGGTCGTGCGTTGACAGCTCGAGTAGAGATCAACGTGTTCTTATGGTGCAAATCCAAATGCGACCTCAAGCGTTGGTCGTACTTTATATCGTAAAACAAGAAGAAGAGATAAAATACGACCAAAGTACGATCTAACGAGATAAGTAGAAAAATGTTCTACTCGGTCGTGCGTTTGACATTTCTTCATAGAGCAGAGTTGCATTTTCATTGAAAGCGCTTAAAATGTGGGTGTTTTATGGTTTCACTGGCAAAGATAGATTTTCGTGGGATTTCTTTTATTATCGCTGGAATTTATGTTTTATATAATGTTTTTTAATTACTCATGCTATTAAAGTAATCAAATTAAGATTTTGATAAAGTTAATCTATTTGTATTATTCGATATCTTAGAAATTTATATAGAAATTGAGAGATTTAGAATTGGAGGAAAAACAACTTTTGTGGGCATTTTTGTGTAGCTGCTTTTATTGGCATCGCCAAAATTACAGACGCACAATCTGTCAGCGCAACATTGAGTTTTGTAAAGTAATAGGTCGTGCGTTCTGTCAGTTCATCTCGTAAAGTTTATGCAACGTCGATATAAAGTACGATCGGCGCATGACCGACCTAACGCAGTATTGCGATTTCAGCATTAAGATTCTGCTCGTGAGCCTGAGACTAGTTTTAATTCACATTCAGTATTGTTTGACTGTTGCTAGTTACGGATAGCAATTAACACATATGTATATTCTTCAGTTTCTTTAGTTATGGCTAACTCACTGCCACAACACCTCTGCTCGTAAGATATGTCATGAATGCAATTTTGAAACTGAAGAATATACATATCGACCCCTTTGCGCGAAATTATCGTATGTGCCAAAAACCAAATTATACAGGAGAGCGTTTTTTCTACTTTTCTGTGCTTTAGCTTGCAACATCAAAACCAAATTTGGCATGTGCTTAAATTGTTAAGTAACACAACTTAAATCAAAAATTTTCCTGTGGAAAAGTTTACATTATCCGAAAAAACCTATTTTTGGCACATACGATAATATCGCTCACAACGTTTCGCAAGTATGCTTGTAACAAGTGGCACTTACGATATAATTAAAAACATTTAAAATTGCAAATTAATTTAAACGCAAATTATTTGATATCTTAAATATTTATGAAACTATTTCGTACCTGAAACAAAAAATTTTTAGTAGGTACTAATTTTATTTTTTGGTGAGATATAAAAAAAAAATTATTCAAAAATGAAAGTGCTGGCTTCGAAAGTGAATAACTCGGTCATTTTACAAAGGATATCATTAATTTTTTAAACATCACCGTGCAAACATAATAACTTTGTTTTATTTAAGTTATACTAATAATAAAACATAATAATTAAAGTTTAGTAACAGTTTCGGAAGCTGATTTCATTATCAATAATAATGTTATCGTAATGTTTTCCGTAGACAACCTCAACAGTGTGGCCATTTTAGCCTTTTCAAGGCTAGATTTAGCCTTTTTATTTGCGGTTTAGCCTCGAAATTTACGATTTAGCTTCGTGATTTTTTAGCCTTTTTTTACTTTGAAAACAGCCTTTTTTAGATTTATTAACAAATAAAAAATTTGCCGATTAAATGCAACACTGTAAGGCAAACATAAATACACACTAAAAAATTTCCAAAATAAATTTACGCCGGAGAGCGAATATTTACATTTTTTACACCGAACGGTATTTATTTACACCGCATTGAAAAACAAATTGAAAATTGAAATTTCACAAGACTGAAAATAAAAGTCCAAAATTATAAGTCATGTTCGTGAAAACATTTCTGGTCAAAATTGATATTAAAGCAGGCATGCGCAAAAGGCCGCCCATGGGCGGATAGCTTTCACATGCATACGACAGCTTTCAGCCAAAAAAGCTTTGCAGTCGAGACTCGCACTGTTACACTGAATATTTATTCACTTTCGTGTTATCACAGCACACGATCAGTCGTTGTGCGAACTTCATGGCTGAATCGCAAAGACGCGTTAGGTCGGTCGCGCGTTGATCGTACTTTGCTCGTACTTTACTCGACTTAACGAGATGAACTGTCAAAACGCCCGACCTTATAATTTTGAAATCATAATGTAGCGTTGACATGTTGTGCGTCTATCACTTAGATGATGCCACTATACGCAGTCAAATCAAAAAATCCCACAAAGTCCCATTTACCCAAAGTATGCAATAATAATGTTGGCACAAATATTAATATTAAATTATAAAATGCTCAACTCATCAAGCATTTCATAATGAATTTCATCATTTCCATAAAACAAATTAAAAAATTAAATCATTTTCAACATAACTATTCTGACAAAATAACAAATCCCATGCAAACATGTCTTTACCATAGAAACTGAACAATACCCACATATTCAGCTAACTCTATGAAAATACAACCCTGCGCTATCAGCAAATGTCAAACGCACGACCGAGTAGAACATTTTTCAACTTTTTTCCGCAGGTCGCGCTTTGATCGTACTTTACCCCTTCCTACGAGATTTGACAGTTTTTACGATACAAAGTACGATCAAAGCTTGAGGTCGAATTATGAATTGCTTCATAACAACTCGTTGTTTCTACTTTGGCTGTCAAAGCGCGACCGACCTAACGCGCCTTTGCGATTTGGGTATCATGCTGTGAGGTTGCGGTCGCTTGCTCCTGCGTTGCCTTCTTAAAAACGACAAACTACCATTCATACGCATGAATATGCGTTTGTTAATTGTATTTGTTTGTCTGTAATAATTTTTTGGTTTTATATAATAGGGATTTAATTAATTTGTAGAATTTTACTTAATTTTTAAACGAAGATTGTAGTATTAAATATGTTAACGCAGTTGCAAGCGACCGCAACCCTTCAGCATGAAGTTCGCACAGCGACTGAACGTATGCTGTGATTGTAACAATGAACGAACTCGTGCTTTTCTTTCAGTGTTAACTTGAAAAACAAAAGCTTTGCAATACAAACACAAAACTTTGTATGTATTATGCTGAAATCGCAATATTGCGTTAGGTCGGTCGTGCGCCGATCGTACTTTATATCAGGGGTGCGCAAACTAATACAAACAAAGTTTTGTGTTTGTATTGCAAAGCTTTTGTTTTTCAAGTTAACACTGAACGAAAAGCACAAGTTAGTTCACTGTTACAATCACAACATACGTTCAGTCGCTGTTTGAACTTCAAGCTGAAAGGTTGCGGTCGCTTGTTACTGCGTTGACATATTCAATACTACAAGCTTCGTTTAAAAATTAAGTAAAATTCTACGAATTAATTAAATCCCGATTATTTACAAACAAAAAATTATTACAGACAAAGAAATACAATAAACAAACGCATTTTCATGCGTATGAATGGTAGTTTGTCGTTTTTAATAAGGCAACGCAAGAGCAAGCGACCGCAACCTCACAGCATGAAGATCGCACAGCGACTGATCGTGTGCTATGAAAGCACGAATGTGAATAAATATTCAGTGTAACAGTGCGAGTCTCGACTGCAAAGCTTTTTTGACTGAAAGCTGTCGTATGCATGTGAAAGCTATCCGCCCATGGGCGGCCTTTTGCGCATGCCTGCTTTATATCGACGTTGCATAAACTTTACGAGATGAGCTGTCAGAACGCACGACCTATATGGCTGAATCGCAAAGACGCGTTAGGTCGGTCGCGCGTTGATCGTACTTTGCTCGTAATTTACTCGACTTTACGAGATGAACTGTCAAAACGCCCGACCTTATTATTTTGAAATCATAATGTAGCGTTGACATGTCGTGCGTCTATCACTTAGATGATGCCACTATACGCAGTCAAATCAAAAAATTCTACAAAGTCCCATTTACCCAAATCGCAAAGTATGTAATAATAATATTGGCACAAATATTAATATTAAATTATAAAATGCTCAACTCATCAAAACTTTCATTTCATCATTTCTATAAAGCAAATTACAAAATTAAATCATTTTCAACATATTTATTCTGACAAAATAACAAATCCCATGCAAACATGTCTTTACCATAGAAACTGAACAATACCCACATATTCAGCTAACTCAATGAAAATACAACCCTGCGCTATCAGCAAATGTCAAACGCACGACCGAGTTGAACATTTTTCAACTTTTTCGGCAGGTCGCGCTTTGATCGTACTTTACCCCTTCTTACGAGATTTGACAGTTTTTACGATACAAAGTACGATCAAAGCTTGAGGTCGAATTATGAATTGCTTCATAACAACTCATTGTTTCTACTTTAGCTGTCAAAGCGCGACCGACCTAACGCGCCTTTGCGATTTGGGTAATAAAGTAACAAAACTCAATGTTGCGCTGACAGATCGTGCGTCTGTAATTTTGGCGATGCCAATAAAAGCAGCTATACAAAAATGCCCACAAAAGTTGTTCTTACCTGTTTCGCCAACGCATATTTATACAAAGATAATTTAAAGAAAAATAATACAAATAGATTAACTTTATCAAAATTTTCATTTGATTACTTAAATAGCATGAGTTATTAAAAAAAATTATATAAAACATAAATTCCAGCGATAATAAAAGAAATCCCACGAAAATTTATCTTTGCCAGTGAAACCATAAAACACCCACATTTTAAGCGCTTCCAACGAAAATGCAACTCTGGTATATGAAGAAATGTCAAACGCACGACCGAGTAGAACATTTTTCTACTTATCTCGTTAGATCGTACTTTGGTCGTATTTTATCTCTTCTTCTTGTTTTACGATATAAAGTACGACCAACGCTTGAGGTCGTATTTAGATTTGCACCATAAGAACACGTTGATCTCTACTCGAGCTGTCAACGCACGACCGACCTAACGCAGTATTGCGATTTAGCCATTAGTTTGCGCACCCCTGATTTAAAATTAAAATGCCAAACTCGTTGCTTAATATTCGATGTTCACTGAAAAGATTACAAAAATGTTGTCATGACTTTGAGGTAACTGATGATCTCATACGTCTGTTAGATTCACGTAGTGCTTATGCAAGCTGCAGTTCCTTCGATTTATCTGATGAAGAGGGAATAATTATATCTGAGATATGAACCATGTTGAAATAATATAAGTTCCTAGCACGACAGTGATCAATTTTTCAAACCTTCAATTTCATTTAAAATTTCTCCCAAAAATTGGAAAAAGGAGATTCCAATTTTTAAGGCTCAAGAAATTTTGGAAAATTTTAAACAAACTTGTTCATTAACCGTGAATATTCATGAGTGTTTTAAGTTACACTTTTAACATACCATGTGATGTCTGTATCCTGCTGATTTAAAAATGATTTATTCTTCATAGGACTCAATGTACATATACATCAATATACATCAATTCAATATAGGGGAGACTCGTCCCCGTTGTCTCAAGTACTAGTTGTCACAACGCCGATATCTTTTGATTCAACACGTTATCGAATGGAATATCAATGCCATCTAAACGCTATTGCAATGTCTAGCATCCCAAGAAAGTTTAAGTGCCGTTTGTTTTGTTTTGCAAAAATTAAAAGAAATTTAAGAAACTAAGTTGGATTTTTGCATTTTTATATTTTTTTAAATTTTGTAATTAAACAAATAGAAGTGTGTTACATTCAACTTTAAATACATTTCCAATACAATTAATATTATATTTTGCGAATACTTATGAATTTTAAGATAAAACTTTATATATAAATTTACAGAACATTGTTAACATTTTTTTCCAAATGGTACAGGTTGTCACAGCGCTTGTGGGGCTTGTTGTCACATATAATTTCATATAACTATTTTGAAAGTATTCTATGATTTATTTGAAATTAAGGAAATATGCCAAGAAATCGCAAACGACTTACAAATCGAGGTCGGACATCTTCAGATATCATGATGCAAGCCGAATACAGCTAATATCAATAAATGTAACGTGGATTCACTATGTGTAGATCGTTGTCGAGCGTCAAATCCAATAATAATTGTCGTCAATGTATAAAATGCAAACTTTGTGCACATAATGCATTGTTTAATACATTGCTGGTTAAATTGTGTTTCGGAGTGTGGCAGCAATGACGATTAAGAAGTGTGACAACGGGGACTACGCATTGGGACAACTAACCCCACGTGTGGGGTAACTTGTCACAGACGAGTTAAATTTTTTATCAAGGAAATTTTTTAATTTATTTTAAAATAATATATGTTATTCACATCAGGATTGAAGAATAAAAGATTAAATTTATGTTTACAAGTTTTGCAGTGCCATTATTGCTTGATTTGTGGGAGTTACAGTGGTTTATTCAAATTTTGTGACAACTAGTACCACTCTCCCCTACATATTATTTTCATTTACATTTAAATGATGAAATGAAAGGTAATGCAATGAAAAGTTTGTTTATTTAATGAAAAGTAAGTCATTCTGAATTAAAAAGGCTGGTATTATTTTGCTTTATAAATATATACCATATGATTTTTTGCTTTTTACAAATTTGTACCTATGATACTGATATACCTATATTAAAAATGAATGTTATGTTAAAACGAAAATATAACTTCAAGTTGTATGAAAAATCTGGACTTTTTTTAGCTTCTTCTTTCAAAACTTTTAGCTTTTTTTTACTTCTTTTTTTTGCCAATTTAGCTTCTTTCTTTTTCAGGTCGTGGCCACACTGCTCTTAAACCTCAGTATTGCTTTACTTTAAGTAACGGTAAAACGAATAAAGGCATGGTACGAATAGGCTACGTAAAGCGAGCAATCCGCTGCACATTCTACTTTTAAATTAAAAAAAAAAAATTGTAAATTTAACAAAAACTAGTATGTATATAATATTTTTGTATGGCACATACGATAATTTCGCCCTAAAAAAAAAAAAATCATTGTAACATACGATAAAATATACACTAAATTTTTGGAGAAGCTATTAGGATTTCAGCTACAATATTTTGCAGGGCGATGTGTTGTAGGATTTAGAACAAATTTGCATCAAAAAGTCAATTTCGAAAAAATGGCACATACGATAATTTCGCGCAAAGGGGTCGATATGTATTAATTTCTATCCGTAACTAGCAATTATAAATTAAAAACAAGTAAAGAAAGTCTAAAGACGGTCCAGCACGACACTGAAATAACCTAAACCTTCTTCTCCAAAATACAATAAAATTATTGAAAATGGGCGTGTCCGTGGGCGGATGAAGCCCATATTTTACATGCATTTAAATTTTGATGAACAAACACCAAGTAATTCCTGTAGCTCACATGTTAATGCCTTTTTAGTATTTTCGCTATTGTGGGTTGTATGGGAGGTGGGCGTGTTCGTGGACGGACTACGCCCAATTTTTAGTATAATACATACCAAATTTGATCTCTGTAAAACAAACATAAGCTTATTTATGCAGTTTTAAATTTTTTGGTTTATATGGGAGGTAGGTCCATGGGCGGATGACGTCCATTTTTTAAAAACATTTTTTTGTTAAAAAAAACTTACGTACCAAATTTTATTTTGTGGGTTGAACAGAAGCTTACATATTGAGTTTTCAATTTTTGGGTTGTATGGAAGAAGGCATGTCCGTGGGCGGATGATACCCATTTTTCGAAGACATCTTTGTTGTAAGTTAATTATGAGCTTAGTTATGCATTTTTCAATTTTCAATTTTGTGTTGTATGGGAGGTATGCGACCCCGTGGGCAGATTCAAAAAATATTCAATAGTGCAGATCCTTGGGCCAATGTGACTGTGTGTTCCGAGTTATCCAATTATCTCAGTATCTTCTTCCTATCCTGTGTTGCAGCAGAACCTGCTTTATACCAAATCTTAATATGTTTGTTCTTTGATATTTTCTTTTTTCTGTAATTTAAATGTAAAATTCATACCAACACCATTGAAATAAAATTAATCTTTACGACTTGATCTTTTAGGAAAAGTCTTTTAATTCGCTTAAACACCTGTGTTTACGGACAACACACAGACGGACGGACGGACTCACGAGGTAGCCCTGATCAAGAATATATATACTTTTCTATACCGGACTCGCTTCGTTCTGTGCGTTACAAACGTTTGCGCAAAGTTAATAGACCCTGACCTTTCAGGTTAAGGGTATAAAAACTAGTAAGATCTTCGACTTGGCCGAAGTTAAAATACCCCACGGCCAATTCTTATGGGTAAAAAATCTTGAATTGGAGCGATTTTTGTATGATATTTTAAAAGATTTTGCTATTTTTAAAACGTCTAAAATTCATACATGCATATCAAATTGTTTTCCTGCAGCTCAAATATAAGCCTTTCTATAAAGTTTTCAATTTTGGGGTTGTATGAGAGGTTGGCGTGTTCGTGGTTGTTTCAGTTTTGTAGCTTAAATATTAGCATCTCTATGGCTAAATCGCAATACTGCGTTAGGTCGGTCGTGCGTTGACAGCTCGAGTAGAGATCAATGTGTTCTTATGGTGCAAATCTAAATTCGACCTCAAGCGTTGGTCGTACTTTATATCGTAAAACAAGAAGAGATAAAATACGACCAAAGTACGATCTAACGAGATAAGTAGAAAAATGTTCTACTCGGTCGTGTGTTTGACATTTCTTCATATACCAGAGTTGCATTTTCGTTGGAAGCGCTTAAAATGTGGGTGTTTTATGGTTTCACTGGCAAAGATAAATTTTCGTGGGATTTCTTTTATTATCGCTGGACAAATTATCTTTGTATAGATATGCGTTGGCGAAACAGGTAAGAACAACTTTTGTGGGCATTTTTGTATAGCTGCTTTTATTGGCATCGCCAAAATTACAGACGCACGATCTGTCAGCGCAACATTGAGTTTTGTTAGTTTATAAGTCGTGCGTTCTCACAACTCATCTCGTAAAGTTTATGCAACGTCGATATAAAGTACGATCGGCGCACGACCGACCTAACGCAATATTGCGATTTCAGCATTATAGAGTTTTCACTATTATGTGTTCTTTGGCAGGTAGGCGTGTTAGTGGATTGATGACGCCCATTTTTTGAACACACCTCAGTTTTAATATAAAATACACAAATACTGAATTTAAAATTTTTAGCTTAAATATTAACCTATTTATATAGTTTTCACTATAGTGGGTTGTATGGGAAGTAGGTGTGTCCGTACGCGGATGACGGCTTCTTTTCTTCCACGATTTAGTTTTAATAAAATTTAAATTTTTTTTGCTTGTAGCTTAAAGAGAAGCCTATTTATAGAATTTTCAATTTTGAGGTTGTATGGGAGGTGGGCGTGTTCGTGGGTCGATGACACCCATTTTTCCAACACGTCTTAGTTTTGATATAAAATGAATAAACACCAAATTTTATTTTTGTAGCTTCAACAGAAGCCTCTTTATATAATTTTTAATTTTGGGGTTGTATGGGAGGTGGGTGTGTTAGTGGGTTGATGATAGTAATTTTTCTAACACATCTCAGTTTTGCCAGAAATATACAAATACTAAATTTCAGTTTTGTAACTTAAATATTAGCTTTTTTATAGAGTTTTCATTATTGGGGTTGTATGAGAGGTGGGCGTGGTTTTCATCCGATACAGCCCACTCTCGAACTTGATCTTTGCTTTTTAGAAAAAAGCTTAAATATCGAATTTCATAACGATAACTTACAATTACGGCTGGAATCGTTTGATTGCAGTCTAAGTGGATTCCCTTTTCTAAATAGGAGTTTCATCAATGGGGTAAAATCGTAGTCGGACATCATTAAATTAAATGCGTTTTCTTTGTTTTTACTACGTTTTTTTTTCGTCAGTGTAGAACAAATGTGAACAAATTTCAGAACCTCACATTATTCTGTTGTCTGCTTCACATGAAATGCTGGGACATAAATATGTGGTACTATGGTACTTATGAAATATTTCAAACAACAACATTATTAAGAACAACTTTGTAGTTAACCTTTTCTTAGTTTTTTGCATAGAGTGTTAACCGCTGACTAACAATTTTCCAAATCGTTGTTTTTTTCTCTGTGTAATAATGAATTTTTATGTTTTCATAAAATTACTTTGTATGGACTTTGAATTTGTGCAAAACATCTGATGAATTGTTCAGAAGTATTTATTACGTTTCTAACAGACATGTTTTGTGAACAATGTGCAAACAATAATAAACAAAACGCTTAAAAAAATAACCGCTTCTCAACCGTAAAGATTTACTTTCACCACCCTTGTGGGAACCATGATTGGTGCTGATTGGCTGATGAAAAGGTCCGCCCTTATAGCAAACACCCTTTTAGATTCAATATACACAGATTGCTTATCAGATTGACTTCATACCTCGATGTTGACTTTTATGTGTTTTTCTTGCGCGGCTACATCTTGCAGAGTTGCAGCTCGTTGACGTATTTGTAAATAAAAAAAGTTAACTAAAATTTAATTAATATACGTAAGTTTTTAGTTTCATGTAAAATTTTTGTTTTCTTTTCCTTATACATATTATGATTTTATTTTTTTTTTTTATTCAGCTAACATCACTTTATTACAGAATAATATTTTTTTAACACAGTATGTATATAAAATCGAGACATAATTTATAAGTACAGGCCATGAAATGTCTCATCTCAGCTTTACTTGTTAGTATTTAACTGTATAGGTTGGTGGTTTGCAGGTTCCCTGTCTTTTGAATATGTTTTGATTGATGTGTAAAATAAAGTTCATGTATGTTTTGTGCAAAAAATGAAACTAACATTTATGTTTTGAATAGATCGAGAAAAAAGTTAGAAAAGTGCATCCTTTATTAAAAAAATTAACTCGAGACAACTCAAAACAAAAAAACATTTATTTCCACCGTCGGAATAATCGCCAAAATGGTATTTTTTCATAACTATTTCCTTTTCTATATATTTTCTTATGTGTTTTCCTTTAAATAGGGCATATTTAGTACTACGTTATACAAGAAGTGAAACAAACAAACAAAGCAATTGTCACACTCACAAAGGGCAATAAAGGCGCCTTTTCTGCCCTGCATACAGCACCGGATTAAAACATAGCGGGGCCTGGGGCTAAAATTGACACGGAGCCTGCTTAAGGACAGAGCATTTAGCTCGGATTTTTGGAGCGAACGAGCGAAGCTCCCATGGAACAGGTTGTTTGAAGCTGTTTAGAGACCTTAAACTCTTGAATGGATTGACCGATCTTAAATTTTATTAGTCTGAACTGTTCTATGCTTCCTAACTAAGGTTGTTTCCTTAGAAAGTATTTTCAAATTCCATTTAGTTCAAAAATTAATTGAAAATAATATTTCTATGAGTTTTGTTGTTGATATTCGCTAAAAATAGTTTTCTTCTAACATGCTTGTGTATGTATCAGTCATGAAAAACCGAATGTAATGAAAAAACCGAACGACATGCAACGACATCAAAAATCTTGAGGCAAATGTTTTTCGCTTCAACAGCTATTTATCAATAAAAAGTTAAAAACAAAATGTCCCAATTTTATTTATGAAGGAAAATAGTTAGAAAATAACACGCAAATACATGAAATCTGTTAACTGTTTATGTTAACATATGCAGGTGAAACCTGTTAAATAAAATAAATTTGCAGTTTTTATTCTTATTTTAGTCTTATTTTCTTTCATAAACAGCATTTGTTGTTGTTTGACAGACATTTGTAGTTTCATAAATTTCAGCTCAGCGCTGCTAATGTTTTGCTGCTAAAGACGCTTGCAGCGCATGCAAATCAAGTTTTGTTCTTTACTGTTACAACTACAAAACATTAAACAAATTTAAGTGGACAACAGTGCTGTCACTTTACCACAATTGTGGTAGATCTACCACTTTTTTCGACTTTTTTGACATCTACCACTTTTACCACCCACTATTTACCTTTTCCCAAAATCTACCACTATTTTATTTCTGTCACAATTTCTATCATCAATCTATTTTTAAAGAATTATATCTATTATTTGTTTCTTTAATTTAATTTTTATAATATTTTACCGAGACAGGAAACGGAATTTTTTTAATGTGTGATTGGATTTGAATAGTACTGCATTGGAATAAATCATAAAATCTATGCAAAAAACAAATAAAATTTAGATTTTCAGTTCTTTTCCAATTATTCCGAAATTTTTTTTTAATTTCGTAGGACACGAAAACGTTACCTAAGTTACAACTCTTAAAAAGTTTTCAAATTCAATATAACACCTAATCTAACAATCTTTTGGTGCGCTTGAAAACTTTGCTTGAAAGTTGCTTATTTTCTGGTTCGCGAGCAGCTCCTAACTTGGCTCTTTGCTTGCTCGCGGTCCAGTTTGTACTTTGCATCTCATGATAGGCAGTGGGAGTTACGGAAATTTAAAAAAAGGCTTGGGCCACGAGCATCTAAAAAGTAGCGAGATCCAATAACGAGATTTTACGTTTATCAGTCTTTATGATCCGGTATTCACAACTGAAAATTGATGTAATGCTATTTTTGGAAAATAATTTGAGAACAATTGTTTATCTGATTTTTGCCAATAAAATTTAATGAATGTTAAAATAAAGCTATACTATAATTTTTATGAGATTACTGCAAGTAAGCCCCATTTTTTGAAGATAGGAAAAATCTACCACTAATTTTCTTAATCTACCACTCTTTTCAGACACAATCTACCACTATTTATAATTTTCAAGTGACAGCACTGGTGGGCAAGGAACAATGAGCGCGAAATTGTCGCAGAGTATTTTAAGAGAAACAGAGTGTTATTTTGTTGTCATCAGCAAGCCTTTTAAGATATTTGATAATAAATTTCTTAAATTATTCGTAAAGATATTTAAAAGTAGATTTATTTCGTTTTCAATCGAAAGATAAATGCATTTTTTTATCACTAAAAATTTGTCTGGTTCGTATTTTCTCAAGAAATTGAACACACAACTACAAATATCCACAAATGTTCGTTTTAACCGTTCATTAAAATTAAACGTTTGAAAAGTACATCCGTTCCGAAAACAACTTTTGTATGCAGCGCTCGACTATCAGCATCAGCATCGTCAAGTGATTTTTTTTTTGCTGTGCATGCGTTATCGGTTCGGTTTGCGTTGTTGTTGTTCTACATGTTTTCATTTTTGCGTTATTGTATAGAAATGAAAACAATAAGAAATAAGAAAGAAAAGTAAGGAAATCAGTCTGGAAGAGACATTTAGATAATTAAGTGCCGGTCGTTAACAAAGTTCCTGAATTTTTAATTTAAACGCTCATTTTGAATAAGTGATTACAAACGAACGTTCGCTGTTTTTTTATTGCGTGAAAAAATCGAAATAATCCAATTGGATTTTTATTGTCTTTAAGTGCTTTTTAAACAACATCTTTGGATTCGACTGTTCACTTAATTCACTTAAATCTTTATTTTTAGCATCTTTCTAAAGCTTTCAGCAGTTCAAAAGTAAATAAATTAAAGGATTATTTTTTAGATTTAGTAAAAACTAGCAAGGTATATCTTCGACTTGGCCGAAGTTAAAATACCCCCACAGGTGATTCACAGATTCACAAATCTGAAATTGCAGCTCTTTTTATATGAGATTTCAAAGAATTTTACTATTTTGATGATGTCTAAAATACATTCATATCAAATTGTTTTCCTACAAAATAAAGACAAACCTTTTTATAAAGTTTTCAATTATTGGTTGTATGGGAGGTGGGCGTGTTCTTGAGTGGTTGATGCCAATTTTTCTAACACGCCTCAATTTTGATATAATATACATACACAAATACCCAATTTCAGGTCTGTAGCTTAAATATTAGCCTGATTATAGAGTTTCCAATATTATGAGTTGTATGGGAGGTGAGCGTGTTCATCGATGGATGACGCCCATTTTTCTAACACATCTTGGTTTTATTATAAAAAGAATAAATACCTAATTTTACTTTTGTAGCTTCGGCAGGAGCCTATTTATATAGTTTTCAGTTTTGGGGTTGTTTGGGAGGTGGTTGTGTTCGTGGATGGATTACGCCCATTTTTCTAGCACACCTGAGTTTTGTCATAGACTATACAAAAACCGAATTTAAGTTTTGTAGCGTAAATATTAGTTTCTTTATGGAGTTTTCATCATTGGGGTTGTATGGGAGGTAGGCGTGGTTTTCATCCGATTTAGCCTATTCTCGAACTTGATCTTAGTTTTTTTAAAAAAAGCTTATATATCGAATTTCATTACGATAGCTTGAATATTACGGCTGTTATCGTGTCCACAGACAGACAGAGGGACAGACATACAGACAGACGGACATGGCTAAATCAACTCAGGTAGCGATGCTGAGCAAGAATATATATACTTTTCTATACCTACCACGCCTCCTTATGGGCGTTACACACGTCGTGACAAAATTAATATACCCCTTACGCAGTATGCGTGGGGGTATAAAAATTATAGTTGTGTTAGTCTGTCAACTTATCTGAAAACGTGAAATTATAAAATTGTTAAATATATGTATTTTCCTTTTGAATTATCATATTCATTGCAGTTTTCTGCCAAAAATTTATCACATGCTCTTAGATTTACTTGAAATTTTGTCTATAGATTCCTTTTCTTCTTATAAAAATATATATTCTTTTTTTATCGCCATTTTTTAAAAAATTATGGAGATGCCAATTTTTTGTAAAAGTAACAATTTTAAAAATAAAGTCATTTCCAACAAATCATATCTCCGTCATTTGCTACCTTATTTTTGTAAATGAAGTACCTATCATAAGAAAGCTATAGAAAAGCGATTTAGAAAAAATAAATATTTTTGGAATTTTTATGCTAGAGTTGCCAACTTTTTGAAAAAACATTAATTTGGTTATATCTCAAAAAGCGAATTTTTGTTTTTTTTTTAATTTCAAAAACAAAATAAATTTTTCACCAACAACGAACTACAATGGGCAAATGACACGTTTTTTCGCAATCTCTTTTTCTGACACACATTTCACTTTATCGTTCATAACTTCTTTACCGTTTGAGATATTTATACAAAATCTTGAACAGAACTGTTTGCCTTTTTAGAGCCAATATTTGGCTTATATATAGTCAGTAGCGTAGCAAGGAGGGAGGGGAGGCGGTCCGCCCCGGGTGTACGCCAAAATGTGGTGCAAAATTTGGCAAAAGAACTTTTTACCACATAATTTTTGTTTTTATTTTTAAAAAGAACACACCTCAATGACTTCGGTTTTATATTTGAATATCAAGAGGGTGCAAAAGTGAATGAAAATATTTTTTACCATCACCAGGACTTCGTTTTTATTGAAAAAAACTTAAACTTTATATTAAATTTTGTTTAATATTAACGCTCACACTAAAACCCAAGTCAATTCCATATGTAATTTTTCATTGGTTAGGGGTGCAATTTCCAAACAAATTATATTAAAATTTTTATGATATTAACATAGAGTACCAAAGGAAAAATGTAAAAACATTTTTTTTTTGTATTTCATTAAGTTTTATAAAAAAGCACTTCTTCAAACTTTCTAGCATAGTAGACATTTCTAAAACCATTAAGTTTCGAAAACCTGCTTGATTTTCAGAGTATGATGAATGGAGGCGTCAGTTGTTTTGTAAGCAATGCATTTCTCCAGAACTTTTCAGAAAAACATGTTCATGTCATAAATGTCAAAAATAAAAATATACTTTATGATTTTGTTTTGAGACTATATATCATGAAACAAACCTCATTTACAACCTTTAACCTGCTAGAACATAATTTTGAATAGTAATATGTTTTGGGTATACAAAACTACTTGTTTAAAAATCATTAATTAACTTTTTACTTGCTTAAAAAATTTCTAAAAAATTAAATTGATTTAAATTCATTACTTTTTTTATTTAAATTAAATATATGGTGTTCTATGACAATTTATGGCGTTCTGACTTTTTTTATTTTATTTTGAAAATGTCTTTTTAAAACTCTAAGATGGTTTTCTGACCTCTTTATTTTACTAAAATAATTATTATTATGTTCAAATCAACCAACAAAAAACATTAAAAATACAGTTTTTAAGAGAAGATAAGATGCACAGTTCCTTAAAAATTATTTTTATTATTGAAATTAAATTTTGTTCTCAATCACCGAATTTGAAGAATCAACAGATTTGATTTGACTCTTGACCTTGTCCAACCTGGGCAAGTTTGCTTTGGGAATTATGTAGATAATGAGAATGAAAAAAATTTCTGATATCAGTTTAGTATCACTGTAATATTGTGATACTGAGATATTTTTGGTGGTATTTATGGTGATATGTCAAATGCTACAGACCTCAATCTTGTCTATATAAGTCCAAGCGGAGATTAATAAAGATACTATAAAGAAATTGATAAAAATTGTGAAAAATTTTTATAAAGTAATTTTAATATATTATTTTAACTTTTCATTTAAATTTTATGTAGAAAATGGGGGAAAACTATTAATATAAATAAATGTAGAAATATTTATATTAATAGTTATTCAGGGTCACTAGGAAAAATTTGTCAACGTTTTGCTTCCAGGTCCTACTTTTTCTTCAGTTATGCCCGAGTTCGATCCCCAGTCGCGGCGAAAACTTTTTTCAATAAAAAAATTTTTCTGATCGGTCACCACCTCTCTGCAGACAATGGCAAACCTCAGAGAGTAAATAATGCCATGTAAAGCTTTTTAAGAACATGTGCAAACTTTTAATAACACACACAACACAATTGATCATAATAAGCTCCCCAATAGGCAATTAAGCCAGCGCTCTTCAAACGAAGGCCTGCATTGACTGCTCCTTTTGAAGACCAAACACATCCTTTCCTTGCTGCTCTTATGAGTCCTTCTTGAAGGCCTTCTTTTTCTGCACAAAACGCAGCACAACAAACTTTTTTCCCTTCAAAGACTAACTTTTCATATACTTCAGGGCAACTTTTTCGTTTAAAGTCAAAATATATATCAGTTCAAAAATATTACATAATAATGGCCCTTCTTACTGCTGTATCAAAGTTTATAGATTGAAATTAATCTGACATAAAAAATTAAAGGAGAGAAGATAAAATCATAGAATTTATAAAAAAGATATAACGGTTTAAAATAAAAAAATATTTTTTTCAATACTTTTTGTTCACCCCTTCTTTTAGCCATTCTTAAGAAGTGCTTCTATCAGGCCTTTTTTGAGCTATCGGAGCGGAAGGCCTGCGAAATTTTCCCATTACATATAAAAAAGAAAGTATACTTGGATATGAGTGTGGAAGCACTTCGAAATCCATATGAAGGCCTGCTAGTAGCGCTTCGAAGTACTGCCATTACCGACTGGGTCGGTCGAAGTCCTTTTAAGGGCTGAAATGGCCAATTTTATGTGTGTGTGTGTGATATTGTGTGGTTTAATGATAGTAAATTTTTCTCTCACAACTTATAAGCCCGGTAGACAAAAATAATGGAACAATTCAGAGAAAATTCTTTAAGTTCGTGAAAATTTTTGATTCTTATATCTATTATCAAATATTCATGGATAGCATAGTTTTGTTTATTTTTTGAATCTCTTCTAAAATATGTCAATTTTGTAGAGGTTAATTCGAAAATATGTAGTAAGATTCATCGACTTATTTTATAAAAAAAAAATCTTCTAAAGGGGTGCACAATTTAGTTTCCGCCCCGGGTACCACCAACCCTAGCTACGCCACTGTATATAGTAATGACCTCTTTGGTCCTGTTCGAGTTGGCGACGACTACCGTATTTGAATGAACCACGAACTGTACGAGCTCTACGACGACATTGACATAGTTCAGCGTGTAACAATTCAGCGACTACGTTGGCTGGGTCATATCTTTCGTATGGATGAAGAAGCTCCAGCGAAAAAGGTGTTTGAGGCGAAAGCCGAGGGTTGATGACGAAAAGGAAGAACATGCCTCCGATGGATTGACCAGGCCGAGGAAGCCCTTACCGCGCTTGGTGAAAGAGATTGGACACAGCGCGCGCGAAGCAGAGACGCCTGGCGAGAGCTGATGAAGTCGGCCGTAACCCGTCAACGAGTTGTCATGGCCACCTTAGTAAGTAAGTAAGTAGTAATGACCTCACACTTGACTTTGGCTCATAAAACTGAAATAAATTAAAAAACTTGAATTTTTTCGTTTAAGATAATCGGAAGAGATATCTTTTTTTTATAGTTTTAAGAAAAATTTTGTAAAGCGAACGACCCAACTAATTTGTATCTGGAACGTACCTATTTATGTGGCCAGCTTAGGCATTTGCTAAGCGATTGCTACGACCTAGTATAATTGTGGCACTTAGTTTTGGTTAAACCGCACCATACGATATATCAATGGAAAGAAGAGCTCAATAATTTTCCAATAAATTTAAATTCATGTGAATATCATGAAAAATACATATTGTTTACGTATTTAAAACAACCTCTTTTCGAAAATGACAAATAATGGATTTTTTGGGGTTTCAATAGAGTTTGTAAACACAAAAAATTTCCAAAATTTTTTTAGTGTACCATGAAAATCTTTAGTTTTTTGCTTATCTTGGGTATGCATTAGACATGGGTAACGCAGCGTTGCGTTGCATTATTGAGTTGAAGCATTTAAATGCGTTACTGCATTGATACACTTCTTTTAAAAAAAATAACGCAATAGCGCATTAATACAAATGCAACACTCAAAGCAAGGCCAACAGCAAGAAAAACATTGAAAGCAAATGTACAAGTTGTACGGTTCATCGAGCACAGTTGGAAAAGACAGAAAGTTGAGTCAAACAAAATAAAATATACTTGTATTATATAGAAAAGAGGTTGCGGGGAAGATGCTGTTAAGCACGAATTCTTGGAGCATGTCTGATTGGATGATACTTGAGCACACATGTGTGAGTTTATTTCAAATTGAACATGTTCGATTTAAAAAGTATAAGCAAACTTAAATCTATCTTCAAACTTGTTTTTCCCACCAAAAATGTGTATGTATCTGTTTAAGAGCTCGATTTAATGATCAAAAAACACAACCATCTGCTTACTTGTTTGAATTTTGGCTTTTTTAATTGTTGGTGGATGCTGAAATCTGCACTTTATTAAGTTAAATTTTATACTAACTACTATTTATTATATTCTAATTAATGAATATAGCCATAACATTAAACATTGTAAAAGGATTTTGATGTTATTTTACTTTATATGTATGAGCTCTTTACCACATGACTAAACGCTCAATGCAATGTTTTACTGTGAGACTTTCTGTGCATACAATTTTGAACGGGCGGCATGACGCAATTGCGTTAACGCATTTCGCTGATACAGTTAACTGCGCTTTAGTTAGTGTGTCAGCGCTGCAATTTTTACTGCGTTACCCATGTCTAGTATGCATTCTGACGAAAAAAGTTTATAATTTAAAAGATTCTGACAATGGCAATACTTCGATTTGAGTTATCTTTTCAACTTCTAGCATGAAGGAAACTTGAAATATTTGGAAACAAATTAATTCAAAAGTAAGACATAGTAAAAAAGCCTAAATTTGAGGAAAATCGGTTGAATCACTAGCCACTGAAAAAATCAAAGAAATTTCCCGTTAAATTGTTATTTTTCGCCCTTTTTTAAAGTCATTTTTTAAACATCGATAACACAAACTCTACAGAATTAATAACACTGGTTTACAGCCAATATGTACTTTGAATGCCACTATCCTTTTCTCATGTAAAATCGGTCGCTAATTCCGAAAAAAAATTTTTTTTTTTTCTGTCACTCCGTTTTCGAGATATTGCCCACTGTAGGGTTTCAACGAAAAAAAAAGTTGGTTCCACTTAATTGCATATATCTCCAGAACCAACAACAGTAATCAAACAAATGATATCAAATAAAAGCTAATAAAATTTCTTACAAACAATGCACACATCATTTTTTGGTCGAGCTGTTAGTTTTGGCGGAATAAATTCAAATTTCGGGGTTTTTTTTTTATTTTTCAGAAAAATTTCCAAAAAAAGACAAAATAGTTGCAAATTTCGTTAAGAAATCCAAATATTTTGTTACTTTTGATATTTTTTACTAAAAGCCTTTATTTTTCTAAAAAAACTAAGCTATTGTTGAAGAAAATCTATTGAGAAATGAAAAAGTTGTGTTTAATGGAACGAAATCACCCAAATTGTGTGATTATCAATTTATGCATTTGGACTTATTTTATTGCCATAAAAAACAATGAGAACTAAAGGTTGTTGTAATCAAGTCATATATTCTTCATTAATAACCGCAAATAAAAAAGGTGACCGCAAATAAAAAAGGTGTTAAACGATCTTCAATTCGCAGAGCTATTGTCACCAGTTGAGGCGGCGGCGTGGGATTCTTTTAGGACGACTGTTTCTAGCTTCTTCGGGAACAATAAAGTGAATCTTACGAGAAAATAGTCAACGAGTTGCTCAGGAACTATAAAAAAATGGGCGTAAATATGTCTCTGAAAATTCACTTTCTGCACTCCCATTTGAATTTTTTCCGAAGAATCTCGGTGACGAGAGTGACGAACATGGGGAAAGATTCCACCAACAGATGAAAGCAATTGAGAATCGGTACCAAGGATTTTGGGACGAAGGAATGATGGGCGACTATTGTTGGTTTCTCATCAGATAAACCGATCCCGAATTAAATAAACGACAAAACAAGAATTCTAATCATTTTGAATTTCTGAATGATAAATAAAAATTATTTACAATGTAAATAACAATATAAATGATTTAAGGGAACAATAAAAATTATTAATAATAATTATATACAATTTAAATAATGTAAAAATAATGTTTATTAATGAAGAATATATGATTTCATTACAACAACCTTTAGTTCTCATTTTTTTTTTTATGGCAATAAAATAAGTCCAAATGCATAAATTGATAATCACACAATTTGGGTGATTTCGTTCCATTAAACACAACTTTTTCATTTCTTAATAGATTTTCTTCAACAATAGCTTATTTTTTTTAGAAAAATAAAGGCTTTTAGTAAAAAATATCAAAAGTAACAAAATATTTGGATTTCTTAACGAAATTTGCAACTATTTTGTCTTTTTTTGGAAATTTTTCTGAAAAATAAAAAAAATCCCCGAAATTTGAATTTATTCCGCCAAAACTAACAGCTCGACCAAAAAATTATGTTTGCATTGTTTGTAAGAAATTTTATTTGCTTTTATTTGATATATCATTTGTTTGATTACTGTCGTTGGTTCTGGAGATATATGCAATTAAGTGGAACCAACTTTTTTTTTTCGTTGAAAACCCTACAGTGGGCATTATCTCGAAAACGGATTGACAGAAAAAAAAAAAAAATTTTTTTCGGAATTAGCGACCTATTTTACATGAGAAAAGGATAGTGGCATTCAAAGTACAAACAACTTTTCGTTATTTGTTAACCAGTGTAATATATATTAATATATAAATAAAAATATAAATTAAGTTTATAGTGAAGTCATGTGATTCATTATAAAAATAGTTCCGATTGGCTTCCGAAAGTGGAGAAAAAAATTACAATTTCTAATTTACCATCGTTGTTTCTAAAATCCGTTTCATAAAATTTCTCTAAATTTTAAAATATTATCGGATATTAAGGAATTATGGCTTATTAGGTAAAATATGTTGGTTTAATTTTTCTTCTGTTTGCCCATCCAGTGACATAATATAGCACTTAGAACCACTCCTACAGACGCACTCAACACAATCTACCTTATACCACTTGATATCCTAACAAAACAGATGGCTGGAAACACAATAGGACACTCTAGCACTAGAAAACTCTTTCGTCCAATACCCAAAACCGTAGACTACATCACGCAAAAACTTTTCTTCTACAAAAAGTTTGATGTATACATTCCAGAATGAATGGGGTACTGGAAGCCCTCCACCTAGTAATGCAATTGAAATCTACACCGATGAATCAAAATTGGTTGCAAAGTGAGGGGGAGGAGTCTACTCTGAATCACTAAACATTAATCTTGCTTTTAAGCTCCTTGACCAATGGAGTGTTTTGCAAGCAGAAGTTACTGCTATACATAAAGCTGTTACTTGACTTCAGATAAATGATATATCAGCTGAGGGTATTTGCATTCTATCTAATAGTCAAGCTTTGGAATCTGTTAATAATATCAAAAACAGTCCTAAGCTGCCGACTGACAGAGCAGTTAGAAATCTTTCTATGCTGGATCCCGTACATAGAGACTTTCCAAAAAACTGCTAAGCGGATGAACTCGATCGAACTGGTGCTCGTTACCACACATCGCGTTAGGTTTGTGTGTCCAACTCTGTGTGTCATAACGAGTTCTGCAGAAGCTGCAGAGATGAGGAGGAGGATGAATTTAAAACAAATCTTCTCTGCACATGCCCAGCGCTGGCTGAAAACCGCCACCTTTCTTGGGTAACTGGCTTTATAGTGGCCTAGACGGTCTCTCAAAATCTTCAGTCTACAAATTACTAAGCTTTATTAAAAGCTCCAACTGGTTCAAATAGAGTAGGCAAATAATTAACCCCCTCGATAACCCCCCGATTCAATGACCTCGAAAATGTTCCACAGTGTTGTTATAACTTATAACTCATGTAGACCAAAAGTAATACCCTACTTTTACGCAATTGTTGTAACCATTCTACTCAGTCATTGAGCATGGAAATTAGATTTGTCTTAAATTACGTTCGATCGATAATCAATATTGTGGCTTCTTGCTTTTGCTACCGCCATTTCTTTGAGTTATGGTCAGTTTAAACGTGGATACCGTTTGACTCGTTTGAAATTGGAAAATAATAAAAAAAAAATTGGAAATTTGCCTAAGCAAATTTTTTCTCTATTATTTTCTAAATTTGCTTGTGAAGTGATAGTGAAGTGTCTGCAGTTAACATGGTGCAGTTAAATTTTGACAAAGGTAAAAGTTTATCATTGTAACTGAGAAAAAGTAATGGGATGGGACTGGTCGTAATTAATTTTCTAATTCTGTTTCACAATTGAAAATTTAAATATACTTAAGTTATTTAATGACAACTCTAGAAATATATAGATAAATACTTCCGACATCGATTTAGTTCACATGAACTATTATGAGTGAGTTATATATAAAATAATCAAATTTACGTTCAACAAGGTCTTATCTTGTGCCACAAGGTTTTGAAAATTTCTAGCCAGAATTGACTAAGTGAAAATATATGAGTTTTGAGACAACTGCAATAATTGGAAAATTGTCCTCCAAACACAATTTGTTAGTACGGTAGGTACTTATTATAGAGAAAAATAAATACGAAGCAAATACAAAAAGAAAGCCATATAAGTGTAATTATGCAAGCAAATAGTCAGCAATCAACTTGAAGAAAAACATATCCGCTAATTTAAATTGAAATTCTTTAATGATTACTCAACACGGACAATGCTAAGACTTCTTGACAGGTTTTTTTTAAATTACTTTTGTATTCTTAATACGAATCTTCAAGCATCAAAAAATTTATTAAGTATTCCGAAAGAAATATGCAAGTCGTCCTTCACTTTAGAATAAATACTTGTTATATTTTTAAGTCTATAAGAAACATAAAAATGTCTTCGCACATTTTCTTTATTTACGGCAACGTTTTGTCTGGCAAAAACAAAATTAAAGACTTAGTTCCACTACAGTTAAGCTTTCTTCGCTCATTATGAAACTGCATTTTGTTGTTTTTTAGTTGTTTTAGTTGATTTTATTTGTTTTTATTGCTATTTTTATGCTCTGGAATCCAAACCACTTAACGCAGAGCAAAAAGAAAACTTTCTTAAATAAAATTAAACAAGCTTGTTAGTATGGTAAAATGGGCATCGTACACCAACGAACACGCCCAGCTCCCATACAACTAGGGTTGCCAATTCTGAAAAGTACAAAATCGGGACGGAGCCATCAAAAATGCGGGACTTGGCTGAAAAATACGGGACAACATTAGATGCAATTCTTTATTTTATTAAATACTAGCGTAGAAGCCCGTCATACGACGGGTCGTATTCAAAATAATTAAGTAGCAGACGATAGGACTTTTTTCATTCACCTCAAATGTAATTTTATTCCAGTCGTTGTCAATGTGTCCCTACTGATATAAATCAAATAAATTTTGTGTGCATACTTTTAGGCTAACAATTTTTTCATATACAAAGCACTGTAATAGTGAAACAGGTTCTGGTCCAGACTGACATGTTCAGCTTATACATAGCAATAACAACTATAACATCTTGAGCGATATAGAGCACGTAGCAGGACGCTTGTCTTTTATATATTAAGATTTCCTTTTATTCTTTAAGAAATAAAGGGTATGCCTTTACACCATCGCTTGGTTCCTTGTTATTGTTTAGATCTCTTTCCAACTCTTGCCCAATTCATGAAAAAACCAAAAAATAAATCCAAATCGTTTTGATAAATAAAATGTATGAAATATAAATGATATAGCCCAAAGTACAACAAATAAGGTAGCTGCAGGGCTGAGAGCCGAAAGTCAGAACTGTCAAAAAATACTGAACGAAATAGAGCTACAAAACAAGACATCAAATAATTTTTATTGAATTTGACAATTCTGACTCTGAGAGAGAGAGGATTGATAACCCTGCAGCTACCTTGTTTATTGTACTATGATATAGCCTGTTTCAAAAGAGAAGAACATTTTCGCGCATGTTCGAGAACAAGGCTTATTTATATAAGGTTGCATACATTTTTGACGTTTTCTCATTTCGGCACCCTTATTTCGAAATGAGAGCAAAAGAGCGTAGTCATTTGAGTAAAGAACTGACACGGTTGCCTGATTATAATACTATTGGTAGTTTTTTGTAGTACTATTTGGTAAATAGAATACTAAAATTTTTGTTTAGTACTTTTATTTTTCCTTTTTTTATTCGGATGTCCTGATAAAATTAAGTCATTGAGTTAATATAATTTAATTTTAATTAAAAACAAGTAAAGAAAGTCTAAAGTCGGTCTAGGCTGACTATGAAATACCCTAAACCCACATTTCAAAATTTTTCTTTATATTTACCCAGCAAAATCTTCGCTTACATGTAATCAAAAAAGTAATCCAGAAAATTTCATTCATCGCTTACCCTCTCGCTTACGGAACCCATTATTTTAATACAGGCATGTCATTGGAGGTAATTGATGAAGCTTTCGCTTGACATGGGAGTTCTTATGTAAGCACTTATTAAATTTAATGAATAACTTCTTCTCAATAATCACTTATTTATTAACAACTAAGAAGCTATTGAATAAGATGTTTCTGTACACAAATTAGAAAAGCGATTCAAATATTAAAAAAAATAAGTTTTTTCGTACATCTCTTGCTTAACAGTGGGAAGATCAACAACACCAATCAAGAGTTAGAGAATTTCTTCTTTTAAATGAGAAAAATGCATTTATTTAATAGATATATGTATCAGTTAATTAATTAATGTAATAATTTACCTTTAACACATTTTTCTGCAAATCGTTCATAAATCTGGCATTTTTTTTCATATTCAAATAATAAAAATTTGACACGTTTGAAGCAAAAATAAAAGTCAAACAAAAAATTTCAACTATTTTTTAAAAAACAGAACAATCATTTCAAAAGCAAAAAGGGCTGACATTACTTACTGCATTACGAGTAATATACAATATAATGCATTTTTGGTCACCAACATTTATGTAATGCGTTTTAGAATCGAATGCAAATCAAGGCAATACGAAAAATTTTGCTGGGTAAAGGCTCAACCAAGTTATGCGTAAGCATACAAAAGCTAGAGAGCAAACGAACGTACTTGCTCAGCAATCGCCAAGTTGTGCGTAAGCAATTTTTCGTTCAGTTTCTCAATTTTCGTTTACTTTTCAAAACTTGAGTGTGAGCGCTCGACACCGTATTGCTAAGCAGAAAAGGGTTGCAACCTGTTTAATAAATAATTTAAATTTGGACTTTAAACACTTATGTATCGAAATTTTATTAAAAATCAGTAAAAAATGTATGTTTTAGACAGGATTTATTTATTGAGCGAGGTTTGTATTGAAATTGACCGCTATATTCAATCATAAAGCATGGATGAATTTACCAACTTAAAAAAAATATTTTTTTATAATTTTAGTTGGCAATCTTTTTCAACAAAAACAAATTATTTTTTATTTGTCATTTCATTCGAATCGATTTATATTGAAATTTTTTTTAATGCCTACTTCGTTTTTAATTAAGTATGGAAAAGTGTGTTTTTGAACTTTTGTATACTTTTCGTTGACTTCTCTCTGAAACTTTTATGTATGCTTACGTCAAGGTTGATTTATTTAAGGTTGCGTACATTTTTTGACGCATCCTTATTTTATGTAAACAAAAATATTTTGACGTTTGCAGAGTAGGGTTTTGTGCTGCTCGAGAAAAAAAAAGTATTTTTCAGGGTTTTGTGCAGTTTTCTGTTTTATTGTGCACACACTAAATCAAGATGTGTTAAAATTTAGATTTTTGTCAAAATTGGAAGTAAAAGTGGTTTTTACGATCACCGTTGTCCAATGCAATGAAAGTTTCGAATATGAAAATATTTATTTCTTGATTTTCTTAATATATATTTATTTCATTAAACCTTTTTTAGGGCATAGTACTGAAATCCTTCAATCAAAACGAAAATTATGGGGGTAGATCAAATGGGGGTAGATCGATGGGGGTAGATTTTGCTCTCATTTCAAAATAAGGGTGCCGAAATGAGAAAACTTAAAAAATGTATGCAACCTTATATAAATAAGCCTTGTGCTTACGCATAAAATTTTCTAGCCTTAGAAATAATTTCTCACTGCGCATCAAAAAAATGTTCTTCTCTTTTGAATCTAGCTATAAATTTATTTTGATAACAAAATTAATATAATAAAACGATAACAAAACGAAAAGTATACAAAAGTTCAAAAACACATTTTTCCATACTTAATTCAAAACAATGCAATCATGAAAAAAAATTTCAATATAAATCGATTCGAATGAAATGACAAATAAAAAATAATTTGTTTTTGTTGAAAAAGATTGCCAACTAAAATTATAAAAAAATATTTTTTTTAAGTTGGTAAATTCATCCATGCTTTATGATTTTTGACGTAGAATTACGTCTTACAGCGCGGTTTGTATAGGGTCGTTTTAACAGATTTTTTCAAGGTCATTAGGCAACGTTTTTGGCGAATACTTTAGGGTATACCTACAGCTTTTAATATTCTACGTTCAAAGATAATATATATACTAAAATATCAGATATATCCTGCGCTGAATGAATATCTAATTTTGGATTTTGTCACTATTACATTATAGTCACAAAATAGTAAAATATAAGAAGAAAAATGCATGGTTTTATATAAGAAAATCAATCATCAGCTGCTTATGTGCCTGCTGCTCTCTTTGTTTTTCTTTCGTTGTTTATGCTTGTATGCTTTGATTTTGCACGAATTGATTGATTCGCTTTGGCAGCATTGTAAGCATTAGTTCGCATCGGGTTTATGTATGCACTACTGTTCTAGTATACTATTTTGAAACCAGAGTTCATGAACCTCTTTTCAACTCAGTCAATGAACTCAATCTGTCAAATTTAACGAAATGGTTCTGTGATCCGGCTAGATTTTACTCTTATGAAAAAAACGAGTTGGATCATATTTCTTTTTATGCTTTTACCCAATAGATGGCGTAAAATTTTAAGTTTTGCTTATAATGCAAATTAATTTGGATTCCACATCCCACTAGCACTAGCGAGTGTAGTTTGTAAACTATACATCGAACAGAAAGTGTAGCTATCAAACTAAATATCAGACAGAGACGAGAGGAAAGGACATGTGCTCAGCGTGAAATATAGTAACCATACGATTTTTTAAAAATCGGGGTCTAAATTTTAATTTGAAATTAGTAGTTTAACTGACTGTAGCTCGCAAACTATATATCGGGCAGAGACGAAAGTGGCACCAATGGAAAGTGCATTTGCTTCGCCTTCTTTTCAACTAAGTCAATGAACTCAACCTGTCAACTAAACAAAATTATCAAAAAAAATTTGAAATTTTGCTTGTTTCTTTTTGCTTGCTCATTAAATCATACTTACTTTTTAACTTTTTCTTTGTTTTGGCCTCGATAAGCAGTCCATAATTGAGTGTTTTATTTACATATTTATTTTTTAATTTTTGGAAGATCAATAAAAATACGTGCAAAATGAACAAAACAATCGGACCAGAGAGACAAAGTAGAAGAGGTTATAACTTAAACGAAATTCTACGTCTACACTTACGATACTATCGAAACTGTTTTTTTTTTTTAATAAAATTTCGATACATAAGTGTTTAAAATCAAAATTTAAATTATTTATTAAACAGGTTGCAACTCTTTTCTGCTTAGCAGTATACGGTGTCGAGCGCTCACACTCAAGTTTTGAAAAGTAAACGAAAATTAAGAAACTGAACGAAAAATTGCTTACGCGCAACTTGGCGATTGCTGAGCAAGTACGTTCTTTTGCTCTCTAGCTTTTGTATGCTTACGCAAGTTAATTCGAATAATATTAAGTCTTCATAGTCAGCAGTTTACGACGCCCTGCTTAGCCACGCGCTCTCAGAATTGCGCAAGTAACAGCGTTGACGACCGCGCTGCCCTACTTTTGACACGCGCACCAAAAGTGCACTTAGGCAAGTGCATCACGCCGATGTCAGCAGTTATTAATAAGTTATCAATAAGCTACCAATAAGTTATAAATAAGGTTGTAAACTATTTTTAAGCTGAGTTCTTTTTGGAAATTAAATAAAGACGGTCGCAAGACCTAAAAAAATATTTTTTTACGAGTTTCGATTATTAAAACTCTAACTCGCATAACTTGGTTGAGCCTTTAGGAAACTGTGTTTCATGTCGAATTGGAATTTATATACAAACAATCATAAGTTCTCAAATGCGGGATAAAAGGTGTCCCGCAAGGGGTTGCCGCGGGACGCTAAAAAATTAGATGAAATGCGGAACGTCCCGCGAAATCCGGGACAGTTGGGAACCCTACATACAACCCACTATAGTTAAAACTGTATAAATATTTTTGTATATGAGCTACAAAGATAAAACTGGATATGTGAGTATGTTATTTAAGAACTTAGATGTGTATACAAAATGGACGTCATCCGCCGACAAACACGCTCACCTCCCATACAACCTCCCATACAAAAATAGGCATCATCCGCCCACGAACACGCGCACCTACAACCCACATTAGTTTTAACCAGGGAATGGAAAAAAACCTTAACGAACGGTTACTTTTTGTCCGGTTCGAGAGAGCGCAATCTTTATTCGGCTTTAGGCGAATTAAGCTCTTCTACTCAAACACAAGCACAATCACAACCACTCAGAAGAAAGAGAGCGGAATAAAATGGAAGAGTTTATGCTGTTTGATCAAAAAAAAACTTTATTTGCTTTGTTGCGCTTTTTGATCGTGATCAAAAAACTTTACCTTATGTAGCGAATGTTAGCGTTGCAGAACAACAGCAAAAAACATGTTGGTGCATGCTACAATTTTGTATTAAAGACGCCGGCACACAGTGTTTCGTTGCTTACAAGCTATGTATGAATCCTAACATGAATCCTAAAATGCTTTCAATTGATAATATTTGTTAATATTTATTTTTATTTTTAAATATTTATTTAATATTTGAATAATTTTCGGTTCTCACATTAAAATGGAATCTAAAGTTACTTCTTTTGCAAAATTATTTTTAGTTTTAATGCTTTTAATGTTTTTTTGGCAATTTAAGTAAACTTGTAATTTTAATTAGATGTAAAACGTTGAAAACAGCCATCTCTTGATGCACATTCAAAAAATTAGGTTATTAATGTTAAAAAAGATAACAATGTTATCTAAGAACAGTATATAACAAGGATTGGTTGCTGCGTTAACAAAGAAAAATATTTAAACTGAGTGTTTTTTAGTGTCACACCCGTCCCATAAAAATGCTATAGTTTTCCTAAAAAGCAACATGGGCTTATGATAAAAATGAATTTTTCCTAAAGTAAGGATATTGATGTTTTACATAAATTTGTAAACTTGTTTTATTAAACAATTTATTTTTATTCTTCATTTCCTTTAAAGAAGTTGGTCACACCCGGAACGGTTTTCAAAATTTTTGGAGTTTACTCCTTTAGAATCGATTTGTATGAAAAGAAATTATATTAGGGGGTAAAGTCAAATCTTCAACTTTTTTTCGTAACGATTGAATTTTCGACTTTTTTTCGTTACGGTTGAATTTTCAACTTTTTTTCGTTACGCTTGAATTTTCAACTTAGATTCTATGATTCTATGGCCAATCGAATGCAATGGAATTATCTGAGGGCACAGGCTGGTCATTGGCACTTTAATGGATTCCGTGGAGGTGACAGGCGAGTCATTGGAACTTTTTGGGTTCCAAGCAACATTTGGACCAAAATTAATTATTCTATGGCCAATCGGATGCAATGGGATTATCTGAGGTCACAGGCGGGTCATTGGAACTTTTATGGGTTCCATGGAACATTTGGACCAAAATGAATTATTCTATGGCCAATCGGATGCAATGGGATTATCTGAGGTCACAGGCAATGGGATTTTCTGAGGTCATTGTCACTTTTATGAATTCTACGAAGTATTTTGACATAAATTGATGATTCTGTGGTTAAGCGGATGTAACTGGACTATCTGAAGTCTAGGGTGGGTCAACTTTAATGGATTTCATATTAATGAAATATGAAATATGTCATATGAAATTTTTTGAGTGATAAGCTTAATATAGATTTAGTTTTGGAAGAACACTGGGGACTTTTAGATTTGGTTCAATCCTCACGATTTTAAAAAATGTTTCTTCAGACTTTCACGTTTCGAGTTTAAGTTATTTCATTTTATTTCCTCAGTTGTTGGTAACGACATTACACATTGGTAATGAAATTAATAATGTTAACCGTTTATACATGATGAGTTTATATATTTACCCACTTTGCCTATTGTACATGATTATATTAAATTCCAAGGCAATCGATGAGAAGTAAACTTCAATCGCGCGTCGGAGCTGACACGCACTCTTTTTTTTTGTAATAATGAATTTACAAAAAATTCATGTAAAGTGAAATCATTTGTATAGGTATTAATTTGATCAAACATTCATGCGAAAAAAAATTTTTTTTAAATATATACATTAATTAAAAACATATTTTTTTTTTTGTTTTAGTGTCAAAAATATGTAATGGTTATTTAATTCATTAAGTTCTTATATATAATTCCCACATAATTCGCAATCGTCACACCAGGGAAAATCTTATGTCACACCCGTGCCATTTAAAAGCTTAAAAAAACAATGGTTGTCGCCATTTTTTTTAAATATATTTCACTGGTATTCAACAGAAAAAATATTAAATTTGACCATATGTAAGTCAAAAATGGTCTCATTGTTAAACTCAGAATTTGAACCATGGGTTGAGCATCGAAACAGAGGCGTACCGAGACCATGTTGGTTGGGGGGTATTTTAGTATTTTGGCCGACTGAATACCCTTAAGTCCCGACTTTTTTAATACAACATAGTTACATTAGCCAAAATTACTCATTTGTTCGATCAATTTTATATAGTAGTTTATGTGAACATTGTACTTTGTCGTACGCTTTTTTTAGTATTAATAAGAACTCAACCTCCTTCTCCTAACCTTCTAAAAGAGAAATGCACTTTTTAAGAAAAAAAAGAAACAGTTTCGATAGTATCGTAAGTGTAGACCAGTGGTCGGCAAAATTAAAAATGAGACTGTAAGTGAAAGTGAGACAAAAAAATTGCATATCATTCAAAACAATGCTGCTTCGGTAATAGTTGTTTGTCGAGTGAGTGAAAGAACATGAAAATACGTAAGAATTTTGGCAAAGCATGTGCTTCATGGGTGCCGACCACTGGTGTAGACGTAGAATTCCGTTTAAGTTGTAACCTCTTCTACTTTGTCTCTTTGGTCCGATTGTTTTGTCATTTTGCACGTATTTTTATTGATCTTCCAAAAATTTACAAATCAATAAATAACACTCAATTATGGACTACTTATCGAGGCCAAAACAAAGAAAAAGTTAAATAGTAAGTATGATTAAATGAGCAAGCAAAAAGAAACAAGCAAAATTTCAAATTTTTTCGATCATTTTGTTAAGTTTGATAGGTTGAGTTCATTGACTTAGTTGAAAAGAAGGCGAAGCAAATGCACTTTTCATCGGTGCCACTTTCGTCTCTGCCCGATATATAGTTTGCGAGCTACAGTCAGTTGAACTACTAACTTCAAATTAAAATGAAGAGTCCGATTTTTTAAAAATCGTATGGTGACTAAATTTCACGCTGAGCACTTGTCCTTTCCTCTCGTCTCTGTCTGATATTTGAATACACTTTCATCTCTGTTCGATGTATAGCTTGTGAACTACACTCGCTAGTGCTAGTGGTATGTGGAATCCAAATTAATTTGCATTAAAAACAAAAATTAAAATTTTACGCCATCTATTGGGTAAAAGCATAAAAAGAAATATGATCCAACTCGTTTTTTTCATAAGAGTTAAATCTAACCGGATCACAGACCCATTTCGTTAAATTTGACAGATTGAGTTCATTGACTGAGTTGAAAAGAGGTTCATGCTCTGGTTTCAAAATAGTATACTAGAACAGTAGTGCATACATAAACCCAATGTGAACTAATGCTTACAGTGCTGCCAAAGCGAACCAATCAGTTCGTGCAAGACCAAAGCATACAAGCATAAACAACGAAAGAAAAATAAAGAAAGCAGAAAGGCACATAAGCAGCTGATGATTGTTTTTCTTATATAAAAACATGCATTTTTCTTCTTATATGTTACTATTTTGTGACTTTAATATAATAGTGACAAAGTCCAAAGTTAGATATTCATTTAGCGCAGGATATATCTGATATTTAAGTATATATATTATCTTTGAACGAAGAGTATTAAAGGCTGTAGGTATACCCTAAAGTATTCGCCAAAAACGTTGCTTAATGACCTTGAAAAAATCTGTTAAAACGACCCCATACAAACCGACCCTATACAAACCCCATAATTCTACGTCAAAACTCACTCTTTGATCAAAATGGAATTTGGTTAGGATATAGCTTTTAAGTTGGTTGAATTAGAGTTTTTTTCAATAGTAAAAATTTTCTTAAAAAAATGTTGTTATATGCATTCATCAATTATCAAATTTCTAAAAATTCTACTTTCCAAATTCTACTTTAACGGTTTTTCAATTTTTCTAATTTTTTCTAAAAGTTTGTTAAATTTTCCCTCAAATGTGATAAAAATCACTGTGAAGCTCTAACCAAAAGTATTTTTAATGAATTTTCCTAGTATTGTCGTAAGTTATTAAGAGCGTATTTCAAACAAATTCTAAGAAAGAAAAAAAAAACTCTCTCAAATTGTGTGTTCTAAATTGGGAAACAAATATCTCTGCCATCTTTGAATAGATTTTATTTATTTTTTTTTTAACGCTGATCAGTTAACTTAAAAAAATGTATAGAAGTTGTACCGTTCCTTTTTTGTTTATATTTGAATTATATCTTTTTGAAAGAAACCACAAAATTTAATTTTTTCTCAAAATATAAGATTAAATGATTTTTGTTGTAAAAGGAAAAAAAACTCAAATTTGCATTTTTGATTTTCTTTCAAAGTCTGTAAAGGTGAATGTAATGAACTGTCCGTTCCATAAAAAAATCAAGGCATGATTTTTTTGACAAGATAATTTTTTTTTAATAATTTTTTTCTCTTTTTTTCAAAATTATTATAATTCTAAAATAATTTATTTGAAGGAAATACCTTTATATTTCAAATCAATTAATAGTTATAGCCACGAACTTATTTTTACCATCGCACTAATTCTGCATATGTGCGAAAAATACAAATAGCTTTACAAATTGTGTAACTCTTTTTCTCTTAAATATTTAAATTAATAATAATGCAAATTTCTCATTTCCTGCAACAGTAACTTTAAGGGATTAAGGGATTTTTTATTGCTTTCTGAAACATTAGCTGCACCCGTCAGAGATTCTACGCCTTCGAATAGATGATAAAATACTTCTAAATCCGCTTTCGATTGAAGTTAGTCCACCAACAAATTTTTTAGTAACAATTTTATTGATTCTAGAATTCACTTTTGGGTCAAGTAAGTTGAAAATAGTCAAAAAACTATCACCCGATATACTTTGGCGGCGAATCTGAGCGGCGGGCTTCCTTTGGCCATCAAGCAAAGGTTGTGCGTTGGGTTTGAAGCCCACCATGTAATAAAACTATTTCAATGAAAAGTTTAAGAATTAATAAAAGAACGATCCCCAAATCTGATGAGTACTACCGCAAACGAAAAACTGATAATGATTTACGGATATGCACCTGGAATGTCCGAACCCTAAATTGGGATGGTGCCTCTATCCAACTGATTGAAATCTTGGAAAAATATAATTCTGATATCACTGCAATCCAAGAAATACGATGGAAGGGACAGGGTTGCTTACGGAAAGCATCCTGTGATATCTACTACAGCGGCCATGTGGAGCAGCACGAGTTTGGATGCGGATTTGTAGTTGGCAAGAGAATACGGCATCATGTCCTGCGATTCACTCCTGTGAATGAACGACTTGCCATAATCCGCTTCAAGGCAAAATTTCTTAACATAAGCCTAATATGTGCGCACGCTCCGACAGAAGAAAAAGATGACGAGACCAAAGAAAGTTTTTACGAGCGCCTTGAAGACGCATACGAGCGCTGCCCCCGTCAAGACTTAAAAATCGTGCTTGGTGACTTCAACGCCAAGGTGGGTAAGGAAAACATATTTGGTCCAACAGTCGGAAATTTCAGCCTCCACGACAACACATCCGATAACGGAATGAGGTTGATTGACTTCACCGCAGCACGAAACATGGTCGTTAGTAGCACTAGATTCAAGCATCTCAATACTCATAAGGCCACCTGGTTGTCCCCTGATCAAAAAAAAATGCAACCAAATTGATCACATTTTGATTGACGGAAGGCACTCTTCCATTATACTAGACGTACGCACGATCCGTGGTGCAAACATAGACTCGGATCATTATCTTGTCGCAGCCAAGATCCGCACACGTCTGTGCGCAGCTAAGAATACTCGCAATCCTACACAAAGAAAGCTAGACGTCGACAAGCTGCAGTCAAAACGGACGTCCGAAGCCTTCGCTATCCGACTCTCACTCCTGCTTCAAGAAAGCACCGATCGACGATATATGCGGACAGTGGACGCACATATCCCACTCTATGCGTACGGCTGCCGAAGAGGTGATAGGCTACCACCGCCCTCGCTGAAACCAGTGACACGACCTACAAAGCCACCCTGCAGTCGGTTGTAAAGCGTGCTGTTATGGAGTGATACCGAGAGAAGGGAGGGAAGAGAGACGTATTTTCAGGCAAAAAAACGAGAGACGGAAATGCGTGAGTGCGAGAAAATTGAGATGCATGGCGACAGGAATGAGACTCAAAAATTATTCGAAAAAATAAGACGCCTGGCCGATGTTTTTAAGACCGGAGCCTCTTCCTGCAAGGACGAGAATGGGAATCTAGTGACAGATATCCAGAGTACACTGATGTTATGGAGGGAGCACTTCTCTAGAATTTTAAATGGCAACGCTGACAACAATCCCGCCAGTGGAGATGATACCCCGGAAACCCCAATTATGGATGACAGCGTTGAAGTTCCGCTGCCCGACTATAACGAGGTCTTAACAGCTATAGCTCGTCTTAAAAACAACAAAGCCGCAGGAGCCGATGGTCTACCGGCTGAGCTGTTTAAGACCGGTGGCGAAGCTCTGTTTAAATGAATTCACAGAGTTCTATGCAGAATATGGTCGGAAGAATGCATTCCAAATGATTGGAACCTCAGTGTGCTCTGCCCAATCCACAAGAAAGGCGATCACACCATTTGCGCCAACTACCGTGGGATTAGCCTTTTAATATTGCATATAAGGTCCTGTCGAGCGTATTGTGTGAAAGACTGAAGCCCATCGTTAACCAACTGATTGGACCTTATCAGTGTGGCTTCAGACCTGGAAAGTCCACCATCGACCAGATCTTCACGCTCCGACAAATCTTGGAAAAGACCCTCGAAAAACAAATCGACACACACCATCTTTTTGTCGATTTCAAAGCCACCTTCGACAGTCCAATAAGGAGTCACCTATATGCCATCATGTCTGAATTTGGTATTCCTGCGAAGCTAATACGTCTTTGCAGGATGACACTGAACAACACCAGCAGTGCAGTGAAAATCGGGAAGGACCTCTCCCTTCCGTTCGATACCAAGCGAGGTTTCAGACAAGGTGATTCCTTATCGTGCGACTTCTTTAATATAGTAATGGAGAAGATCATCCGAGCTGCTGACCTGAGACGCAGCGGCACAATTTTCTATTAGAGTGTTATGTTGCTGGCTTATGCTGATGATATTGACATCATTTTCCATAAAACGCGCGAAGTCAGTGCAGCATTCTCCAGGCTAGAAAAAGAGTCGAGTCGAATGGGTCTTGCAGTGAACGCAGATAAAATGAAGTATCTTGTGTCAACAAACAAACAGTCCCAGCGTCTTGGAAATCACGTCACTGTTGAAAACACCTCCTTTGAGGTAGTGAAGGACTTTGTTTACCTGGGATCCAGCATTAACTCCTCAAAAGATATCAGTATTGAGATTAAACGAAGGTTAACTCTTGCCAACAGGTGTTACTTTGGGCTCAGCAGGCAACAGGGTATATTAACTTTGTGCAAACGTTTGTTAAACCCAGAAAAAAACGTGTCCGATATTGAGAAATATAAAGTGGGAGTGATTCGCCCATGAGCACGCCCACATCCCATACCACCAACAATGTTAAAACTTTCATATTTGACAGATGTTACTTCGCTTGTGAGCATTTTATATAAAAACTGAGGTGTACACAAAAAATGGGCGTCATTTTCCCACCTCCCATACAAACCACATCAGTTAAACCTGAATAAATGCTATAGGTACAAGGAATGCATGGATTTTGAGAGAAAGTTATGTCTATTTGTTTAAGTTTTTTAATAGATATTTAAATGCAAAAGGAGGTGAAGGATACTTCATAGTCCGGCTTAACCGACTTTAGACTTTCTTTACTTTTTTTTTTCATATATAAAAATCATATGTCACTATATTGGTTTTCGCTAATCTCCGAAACTACACAACCTATTTAAATGAAATTTTGTGAATGTATATGGTTGGTTTCAGCTTCAAATACAGTATTCGAACCGTTATGTGGCGCTGTTGTCGAGTTTTACAAAAAGTTTTAATAATGTCAACGAATTTTTTCATTAATTTTTAATTATTAAGTATTACAATGGTACAAACTTGAACCATTTTCTTTTCCATTAGATTAAATTGTTGTAACTTGCTGAGGAATTTGAAAAACAAATATTAAGTTGAATTTTCGATTACATTTTATGCTTTAATTATAATGCTGCATTATGAAGAAAGCTAAATTATGATTAAACAACGTTGATGGTTACAAATCTTCACCAACTCTCCCTACAGAGTGACGTGATTGGTGTTGAATAAATGAGGTCATATACAAAGCGATGTCTTTTTATCTTTTTTTTTTTTTTTTTTTTTTTTTTGGATTCGCCAAAGGAGTGAGAAATCTCATAAATACGTATAGCCCGTACTATACGCATGCACGACTTACATTCTACAACATTCCGGATTAACCGGAAAGATAGAATGCACCTACGTACTAAAAAACACACCCAGTTGGCGAAGTATGAATTTCCACTAAGCACATAACTGGCTTTTCAGCGGAACTTAAAAATTTTATACAAAAACACGAATTTATTAAGAATATTTGAATTTAAAAAAGTAAACAACATCAAATAAGTAGTAAACTTTACATAAAACTCTAAAACAAAGAGACCAAAGTAACTATAAATAATATGAATATTAGTAAGTTTGCGGCAACTATCCAACCCAAGATCCTACGTGGAAAAGAGAGTAAACTCTTAAACACCAAACCAATTCCAATTATAACAGAGATATATACGTGTAAATATGTACAAACATATATGTGTATATATATACGGGTCACTATGTAATTTTGGAACACCGTGCTAATGTTATTAGTTGGATATGTATTTGGGCCAACGCAGGCATAAACTTGCATGGAAAAGAGATAAACTCTTGCGCACCAAACTAAGTAACTAATAAGTCAACTGAATAAGAAAAATTTTAAAATTTTTTGAATAAAAACAAACAAGTTAAAGCATACATATCGTATTCGATGGTATTTACTTCATCAAACGCAATATTATAAAGGAAAACAACTGAAACGATCTCGAATATATGGAATAACTTCAGCCAACATTTTAACAGAATATAACAATATTATTAACCGAGATAATGTTTGAAACAAAATTCTAAAATGTATCAATTATTTAAATGTAAAATCATTTTCCGTTTCAAGGCATCAACCGACTCACAAAAATTAATTAAGCTGTAGCTATTATTGAAATCACTACACATACATCGTAAAGGGTCATGAAGGGCAAAATTTGAAGTGCACTGGCTCAACTTAAAAAGCACAAAATGTCTAGATCCTCTTCTTGGGATGTTAAAGTTAAGAGATGAGAGAATATATTGGGAGTCAATTTCACCACAAACTAATTTATATAGGAAGGTGACATTAAGCACCGTCCTTCTGCTTCTCAGGGAAGGTAGTAAAATTTGCTTAAGGCGGGTTTCATACGAAGGAAGAATAATATCTGGGTTCCAACGATGATGACGTAAAGCAAAAAGTAAAAACTGTTTTTGAACCGATTCTATTGCATCAATGTGGACGTTATATTGAGGGTTCCATACTACGGAAGCATATTCAAGAATAGGCCTTACGAGAGATATATACAGTAATTTAGTAGTGAAGGCATCATTGAATTCTTTCGCCCATCTTTTAATGAAACCAAGGACACCTCTAGCCTTATTTACAGCCAAATTAACGTGGAGATTGAAGCGAAGTTTTGGATCCATAATTACACCAAGATCAACAAAACTATGAACAACTTCTAAGTGGATGTTATTTATAGTGTAATTTGTACTATGAGCAGTTCTACGTGAGAAGGTCATTGATTTGCATTTTTTTAAGTTAAGGTTTAATAGGTTGAAGTTACACCAATCCACTAGTCTGTTTAAATCAGATTGTAAAAGGTGTTGTTCGTCGAGTGACTTGTAGGTAAGAAAAAGTTTCACATCGTCAGCAAACATTAAGACGTCACAATGTTTAATTGCCGAGGGAAGGTCATTAATAAATAGTAAGAATAAAACCGGTCCAAGATGACTTCCTTGCGGAACACCAGATGTAACCATTATATTTTGTGAAAGAGAATTTTTATATAAAACTTTTTGAAAACGTCGCGATAAATAAGATTCTATCCAATTTAGCAATTTTACAGGAAACCCAATTAGCTTAAGTTTATTCAATAGAAGATTATGATTGACACTGTCAAAAGCTTTGCTAAAGTCCGTATAAATAACGTCAGTCTGTTTTCCCAAAGTAAAACCTTTTATTACACGAGTTGTAAACTCCAAAAGGTTTGTTGAAGTTGATTTACCCTTTAAAAAACCATGCTGAGTGACAGAAATGGAAGATGAAACGAAGTGGGTTAGTTGTTCAGTTATGATTTTCTCAAATAATTTAGGGATTGCGCTTAATTTGGCGATGCCTCGGTAGTTAGTGACATCAATTTTGGAGCCAGATTTATGAAGGGGTATAATATATGAATCTTTCCATATAATGGGAAAATGACCACTTTGCAGGGATATATTAAATATGTTTGATAGAGGAGCACACAGGTTGCTAGCACATTCCTTTAGAATGCAACTCGGAATTTCATCAGGGCCAGTCGAAAAAGAGCATTTAACTTGACGAAGGTTATGCATAACAATAATTGAGTCTATTACTGGAGTTTCAAAAGAGCTAACTGGAGGTAAATAAGGATGCTCAGAACACATATTGAATGGTATGTTGGAGTAAGTTGATTTGAAGAAGCTTGCAAACATGTTAGAAATAACATTGTCACAAGACGATTCCTCTTGATTGAATCTCATAAGGGGTGGAAAGTTGGAAGCCTTACGTTTTGAATTAACAAAAGTATAGAAGAGTTTCGGATTATCATTAAATTGAGATTTGATGTTGGCTATATAAGCAGTATAACACTGTTTATTTAATAGCTGGTATCTGCAACGACAAGATGAATAACAAGCAAAGTCAGTATTAGAACCAGATTTTTTATATTTTTTAAATAATCGATTTTTTAAATTTTTTAGTGACTTAAGTTCACTTGTTAGCCAGGGTGGACTTAAGGGTTTAGAATTAATTTGCTTTGTTGGGACGCACAATAAGAAGCACCTTTGCAAAGTATCATTAAAAAACTGTACCGAGGTTTCGACGTCATAATATGAATACGGTTGTTTAATAGATAGAATCGGTGACCAGTCAGTCTGCGAGAGTAAGGTGTTGAGTTTAACATAGTCTGTACTTTTGAAATTATATATTTTTGTATTTCGCTTATCAGGTGTAAGTTTATTTTCATTTTCATGAGCAAGTAAAACTGTTATTTCAAGAGTTGGATGATGTTCATCTTCCGGAAATGATACAGGGTTTGATCGATTGAGATATACAGATTAAGTTTATTTTCTTTATAAAAGAAGGACTGTTATTTTTGATGGGGAATACCTGGTATATTAATAAATATGTATTTTTATTACTATTTTTAGATAATGTCTATAACATAACACTTGACAAAACTGGCAAGGAGTCCTTTGGAATTTGTATTGTTAGAGGAGTAGTAAGTAGTTTTGGCGCTTTTACCTTTTATTATTGATAGATGCTATTAATTTTGTTCGTCTTGTAAAGGTGAAGGATTCCCCGGATTCTAAAACAAGTGGAATTTTCATAAAAGGAATTGTTCCCCAAAGTCCAGCACATCTATGCGGCAAAATTAAAGTAAGTGAGATAATAAATTAAATATGTATTTTATATTCCTTTCAAAACACTACAACAATAAATTCTTCTTTTCTCAAGAAATATTTTCAATATTTTTTGATGCGTCAGGTTATCTATGATTTCTTCTTTAAAACACATTTTATTTCTGCAAGTTTCTTATGAAACCGTGAACTATTACTTACAAAATTTAATATTTTTTTAAATGTAGACCACAACGAATTCCAAAATTTCATTCGAAATTAAGAAAACATCTAATAATATTCAGAAATTAATTCAGTTACAAAATAACACTCGTTAACAATTTGGCAACTTTTTCGTGCCACACGAACTTTGATAACTAATACTGTTTAAGTGTTCTTCCCACGTCATGAAACTGCATTTTTTTTTAGTAGCCCTCAGGCTTTGACGTAGATTTACGTGTTACAGCGCGGCTTATATGGTGTCGTATTAACAAATTTTTTCAAGGCCATGAAACGTTTTTGACCAATAATTTAGGGTAGGGGAGCGGGGGCTAGTTGTAAAACTTTTTGGAAAATATGATGGGAAAACGAAACTACACAATATATCCTGGTTTTAAACACATGAGCTTAAAGGTTAAAGGTCTGACCATCCTTGCATTAAAAAAGTTTTGGAATAGTAAATATTTTGTAACTGAGAGACATATAAAAAAAAATTGCTAGTGTTACATCTTACCCCGTGTATGGGCTAGTTGTAACAGTCTTGGGGCATGTTGTAACAAGCAATAAAACTGAAGTTTTTCAATTTCTACAACTAAAAAATATTCAAGTATTTAACAACATAAGGGCCTAGTTTCACCAGCTCTAGTTTCATATTTTTTGAAAAATTCTTAAACGTTGAATTTGGCTCGGCTAAAAGAAGTGGTTTCAGGTGTCCTTAGAGAACGTTGTGAGTTTTTTTTTCATGACTGGTATATTTAGTGAACAGAACATTGGTATTGTACTCTTCACTCTCAATAACTCTCAATAACTCGCTTTTTTATGTTTCTACTTAGAGATACATGGCATAAATTGAACAAGCTTTTCTGACACTTTTCTTCTTTTCTTTAACTGCAATAGCAGCCAACTCGAAAACTTGTTTGCTTTGAGTTGCCCGATTACACTTTCGTTTATAATTTCTCATTCTGCAAAAAATGATAAAGACATACAGTGGCTCAAAGTAAATGGAACAAACTTAAAAATCGCATTCAAATCCAAATTAAAGTTATTTTGATGGTCTTACTAGCAAGTTTTTGTATATTTTCAAAAGAGTATTATGTGGTTTATATAAAATAATTAAAAGAATAATGAATTAACTGTTCATTGATTTAAAAAAATAAAAAACAAAATCAATAACGAAAACCAACATCAAAGTAGTAATCCATTACTACGACGTTAATTTATAAAAACATAAGCAAAATTATTAAAAAAAACGCAGAGTTAAGATTTAGTCAGTAAGCCTTTCTGTTAATTAACCGCTTCCAAATAATTTCGCATTGATTCACCTGTTTTCGGCAGTAGGACGGCTCCATATTCTCCCACTCCTCAATAAGGGCTGTTTTTCACTGATCACGAGTAGAAATTGTGTGATTTTTCAACTTTCCTTCGGATTACTCCATGTGAGCTCAATAGGATTGAGGTCTACAAAGCAGGTTAGAGTTTCCAGACATGTGGTCAATTTTTAAGTAGTCAGCTTCTCACATTAAAGGACTTGTGTCTCAGATCGTTATCCTGGTCAAATGAAAATTAACTCTCAATGCCCAACTTTCTCACACTTTCCTTCAAATTATTCTTCAATATATTAAAGCAAACGTGTCAGTCCATAATGCCATTGATGATGTGAAGCTTTCCAGGACCTGCAGCTGACATGGCACACCATAGCACCACTGAACCCATACCGTGCTTTATTGTTTGACAAAGATCGTTTTTCTCAAGTTCCGCATTATTAACTTTTCAAGTCAAATTTTAACTTTTATTTTTGACCGAAAAATAAAAATCAAATTTTAACTGTTATTTTTGACTCAAAAAACAAAAGTCAAATTTTAACTTTTATTCTTGACTGAAAAAATATAAGTCAAATTTTAACTTATATTTTTGACCAGAAAAAAAAGTCACATTTTAACTATTATTTTTGACTGAAAAAATAAAAGTCAAATTTTAACTTATATTTTTGACCGAAAAAAATCGATTAAAAAATAACTATTATTTTTGACTTTTTTTATAAAAGTCAACCAAATAAAAAGCTTTTAAGATTACTATTCCATAGATAACAAGCATCGCACTGCTATATTCAAATTCAATACACAAATTCTTTCTGTCTGACTTGTTGAATAAAAATTTCGATAATAACTGTTATTTTCGGTCCCTGGTTAATATAAAAAATTTTAAAATTTAATTGATAATTTAAAAAATGATAAAATGAGAGCCATTTTGAAAATCGTCCAGTTTCTGTGCTCGAGGCACAACCCCGAGTAACACCGGGTTGCATCCGCTAGTTTTGCACAAATAAAAGATTGTATATTTTACATTTACAATACTTTTACATGCAGAGTTAACTCGAGGTTAGGGTTTTCGTTGAGTTAAAAACACGGCGACGCTAATTCGATGTTGCTAACATGCAAGACGTCGAGTTAAGTTAGGCTGCGTGCATAGTAGATTCTGCTAATTAAGGTTGCGGTTATAGTGAGCGCCGAGTCAGACAGGCAGGCAGGCAGCTATGTATCTCGCTTGTTCAAATTGCCTGCCTGCCTGCCTGTCTGACTCGGCGTTCACTATAGCCGCAACCTAAGACAGAAAGGCAGGCAGGCAGGCAGGCTGAAATCTGTGTGAGCAAACGAGATACAAATAGCTCTCTATCTCGCTTTCTCATATACTCTGCCTGCCTGCCTGTCTGAATCGGCGTTTACTAGCGCGCGGCCTTAGATTTGTCAAGTTTATTTAGACCAAATTGTTGGCAGCTCAACAGACTTTTGCAGCTGCCATATTTTTATGAAAAATACCATATTAGATTTTGACAGATAGTACTCACCTAAATTTAACAAGTTTCGTGGAGTTTTCTTGGGTTTAACGAAACTGAACTCAACACTACGAGTAAGCCCCGTAGGGGGTTAACTCTGCATGTAAACACATTATATTACGCTTCTAATTAAATACTTTTATATAAATTGATTGATAAAAAAATCAATAACTAAGTACTGTTTTGTGTTTTAAAGGTGAATACAATATCGTTTTTTGCAATTTGATACTTGGATACTTTTTTTTTAAGTGGATACATTTGGATACATTTCTGACCATTTTATGGATACTTTTTTTAGAACCGTCGCGGCAACACTGATGTGTGTATGTATGTTTTCTCTTTGTTTTGTTTAATTCGTCAATAAACAGACCAAATTTTCATATAAGAGGGAGTTTGAGGGATTTTGTGGTAATTTGACGTATTGTGGTATTTTGTGGGAATTTGAGGGATTTTGTGGTAATTTGAGGTATTTTTCGAGCGTGGTAATTTATGGTAATTAAGTGAGAGAAAAAGATAAATTTGGTGGTAATTTCATCTGATGACTCTGATAATGCGTCTATTCGTTTTGTAACCACATGAAAATTTAAGTCTATGAAACAAAAGAAGATGACAGGCGAAATGACAGTGTTGCCATCGTCGGAAATGTCATAAAGGCATGGTGTTCAACTTACGGACGTGTTCAACTTACAGACCTCTTCCCTATTTGCGGACCTCTCTTCCCTAAAGTTGCGAAATTGTTGACCAGTGTTATCATATTTCTAAAATTTTTAATAACTAATTCAAAAAAGTGGTAAACATCCATTTACTTTTAAATTCTCTTTTATAGATCGGTGATAGAATTTTGTCATTAAACGATAATGATGTACGAAATGCCACTGAACAAGCTGTTGTCGACCTTATTAAGGAATCAGGCATGAAAATAAATTTGCAAGTTCAAACTTTCGGACATGTATGTATATCGTATATTTTCTTAAAAAACATTATGATAGATTTAAATAAAATAAATATTATAGAATCGGTACACATTTATTTCAGAGTGAACACCATAAATCAGAGCCAAAGGAAATGGGATACAGTCAAAACAAAACCAAGAAAATACAAGGTACGTATTTGCTCGAAACTTAGTCTACCTTCTTCAATTTAAGCGATATAAAAAAACTCTTTGAAGCCTGGTTTTCACTATGTCTTTTCGATGGTCAGTTGTGTCAGTCCAATGAAAAATTCCAACACCTGGTAAATTTTTTTCCGTTAGACAATCAAAAAACTGTCAAGTCTGGATAAAACTAGATTAATCAAACTATATTTTTAACAAAAACACTGCTGGTCTAAAAAAATATATTTTTAAACTTAAATTTTCAATGAAAAAGTAGCAGATGTTCCTCACTTTTACTTTCCAATTTTTACCAAAGCTGCTTATTCCAGTTATTAAAAACGTGTGTGAAGCAAAGAAAGACGAAGATCAACTTTATATACTTTAAAAAATTGCTCAGCGGGATGTTACTTCAACCAGAGCTGTAAAATCTGCATTTATATTCAAAATTTTAAGTACAAGTGAATAAGGACACAAGAATGCATTCAATGAATACAAAATTGATTCCTGAATAAAATTTTCAATTCACATTCAATTTCAAAAAATTTATTTATTACTTATGCTTACCTTGTTTCATCAAAATCGGTTAATCCGTTTTGACGTGAATGAGCCAGACATAGTTGACTGAATAAAGCGCTCTCTCACGGAAGTTTTCTGAAATTTAAATAGCGTCAATTCTATTGCAGGGCAAGGTTATTTCACGTACCAAATTTTAGTGAAATCGGTCAAGACATTAAGAAGTTATTGAGAAACAATGCTCTACTTAAAGCGCCATCTTGCGGAATTCTTTGGAATTTTATTTATATTTTATTTTGGGTGCAGTTGAACGTATATATCAAATTTCATTGAAATCGGTCCAGGCGTTTAGGAGTTATTGAGTCTTTAAAACGCACTACTTAAAGCAAAGCGCCCTCTTATGTATGGATATCGGTCCAGGTGTTTATGAGTTATTATTGAGTGCCACGCCCACATAATTCCGCTCACTTTTAACCTATGCTTTATCTTGGGTGCGGTTGAACATTCATACCAAATTTTATTGAAATTCAGGCGTTTAGGAGTTATTAAGTCTTTAAAACGCACTACATAAAGCAAAACGCCCTCTTATCTTTCTTTGGAAGTCTTTGGAATTTTTTATAGCCTATGTTATCTTGGGCGCAGAGAACCTTCATACCAAATTTCATTGAAATCGGTCCTGGTGCTTATGAGTTATTATAGAGTTTCACGCCCACATAATTCCGCCTACTTTTAACCTATGTTTTGTTTTGGGAGCAGTTGAACCTTCATACCAAATTTCATTGAAATCGGTCCAGGCGTTTAGAAGTTATTATGGAGGGGCACGCCCACATACTTCCACCCACGTTTTTACACTCCTATGATCTTTCTCTCTATGAAATATACTCGGTGTCCAAATTTCAGCTCAATCGGATAAACGGTGCGCGAACCTATACGGAACAGACAGACAGACAAGGACAAACATTTGATTTTATATCAGGCATGCGCAAAAGGCCGCCCATGGGCGGATAGCTTTCACATGCATACGACAGCTTTCAGTCAAAAAAGCTTTGCAGTCGAGACTCGCACTGGTGCACTGAATATTTATTCACATTCGTGCTATCACAGCACACGATCAGTCGCTGTGCGAACTTCATGCTGTGAGGTTGCGGTCGCTTGCTCCTGCGTTGCCTTCTTAAAAACGACAAACTACCATTCATACCAGGCATGCGCAAAAGGCCGCCCATGGGCGGATAGCTTTCACATGCATACGACAGCTTTCAGTCAAAAAAGCTTTGCAATCGAGACTCGGACTATTACACTGAATATTTATTCACATTCGTACTATCACAGCACACGATCAGTGGCTGTGCGAACTTCATGCTGTGAGGTTACGGTCGCTTGCTCCTGCGTTGCCTTATTAAAATCGACAAACTACCATTCATACGAATGAATATGCGTTTGTTTATTGTATTTGTTTGTCTGTAATAATTTTTTGCTTTTAAATAATAATAGGGATTTAATTAATTCGTAGAATTTTACTTAATTTTTAAACGAAGCTTGCAGTATTGAATATGTCAACGCAGTAGCAAGCGACCGCAACTTTTAAGCATGAAGTTCAAACAGCGACTGAACATACTTATGTTGTGATTGTAACAATGAACTAACTCGTGCTTTTCGTTCAGTGTTAACTTTAAAAAAAAAAACTTTGCAATACAAACACAAAACTTTGAATGTATTAATTTGCGCACCTCTGATCTATATCAGGTATGCGCAAAAGGCCGCCCATGGACGGATAGCTTTCACATGCATACGACAGCTTTCAGTCAAAAAAGCTTTGCAGTCGAGACTCGCGCTGTTACACTGAATATTTATTCACATTCGTGCTATCACAGCACACGATCAGTCGCTGTGTGAACTTCATGCTAAGTTCGTAAGGTTGCGGTCGCTTGCTCCTGCGTTGCCTTACTGAACACGGCAAGCTTTTATTACTGCATTTATTCGTTCATTCAATATTATCAGTCGCTGTGCGAATTTACCTTATTAAATACGACAAGCTATCATTCTTGCGTTTATTCATCTATACTATTATATAAAAGGCTTCTCACGTATCTACGTAGACGTGTAACTCAAGAACTACTCAACCGATTTTTGTAATTCTTTCACTAACATAAAGCAACATGTTTAACTTGGTCGTTGGCGTACTTTTTTTCTTTAAAACTGCTCTTAAAAGTTATTAAAACTTGAGTTTAAAAAGTAGCCAAAAAAATCAAATTCAAAAAAAATTGCTGCATTGAATCGTTAGATACACAACCAGCGCGCTGCAGCGTAAAGCTTTCTCGCTCTTTTCCTCTCCGATTGTGTTTGTTGTTATTGTTTTTTTTACTAAAAGTGCTTTAAATAAGGGATGTTTTCAGTGCTGCCGGAATAAATTTATTTTTATATCCAAAACACAAAATAAAAATAGCCAAAATGTAAAAAAAATAGCCAAAAGTTTGTTTAATTCTATAAGAAAAAAAAACCATACTCACATTCATTCCTTTTTTAACTAACTAGTTTTTTTACAACACAGTACCGTTTTTTATTGTAAATAGATTTACAAACATGTTTGTTTTGTAAATATGTTATAAAAAAATTATATATTAAAATATAAGAGCATATTTTAAACATATTAAAGGCATAAATCCTTTAAATTTATTTTATACTTGATAAGAGTAGAAAAACTTCATAAAAATAATGTTTGCATTTTCGGAAGTAAAAAAAAAAAAAAAAAAAAAAAAAAATTGGCCATTTCAGCCCTTGAAAGGACTTTGACCGAGCTTCTTATGATCAATTTTGTTGTGTGTGTTATGAAATGTTTGCACACAATTGACCGAGAACTGGACCTACATGTTTTATGCCGACTCCGAACGGCTAAAGTTCATGTTCTCAAGAAGCTTTACATGGCATTACTTACTCTCTGAGGTTTGCCATTGTCTACAGAGAGGTGATGACCGATCAGAAAAATTTTTTATTGAAAAAACTTTTCACCTCGGCTGGGGATCGAACCCGGGCTCCGAGCATGCTAAGCCACACACTTAACCTGCATGCCACGGTCACAGTAAAAAAAGTATTACATTTATTTTTTAGCTTCTAACCAAGGCCTGCTGGAGTCAAACCTTTTCAGTTAAGTCTGCCTTGGTTCAGAAATGGGCGATAGATAAGTAGGTGAGAAAGTGAAATTAAGTGAAACAAGTGAAGAATGTTTTATGTGTAGCGGAGTGCTATATCAACTTACTTTTCCATGCTGACTTGCTTAATTTTACTTTCAAAAACAAACCATAAATACTTTCAATGATCAAAGTTATATACATTGTTGCATACTCTTATGTGGCACATGATTCGAGATGTCACATGTCAAACTATTGGATATTCTTGCGCTCGGCTGCGCGATTAGCATCACTGGCAGGTCGTGTTCAAATGAAGAGAGAATTCACCCTCACGTACAAATTTTAAATCATTTCCCTGCAAACATTTGGAAGACAATAGGCAGAGAAGTGGATTTTGCGATGCACCAGTGATTCGCCCAAGTGTTTTTGGGAAAATGCATCGCTTTTCAAATGCTTAAGCAATGAATGCGCGAGTCACGAAAATTTTCAAAATCTTCCTTCGCTTATTTCGGCGATTATTTGAAGATGGATTTTTGAAAAATGTTCAAAATCTATCATGGGAATATGAAGCAGGCTCTGAAAAATCGTTAAAATTAATCAAAAAGTTAATCTAGCATAGTTTCGAATCAACGTCGCATTATATCGAAATGAAATAAAAACAAATTCACAAAAACTTCATTGAATTCGGACAGAACAACGATGTTTTGGAACAAATTGCTGAGGACTCTTAAAAGGACTTCGTTTGCCACCCTTTTCGACGAATTTCTTATAACACCTCTTGGCGGTTAATTGTCGAATTCCCGGCGAATTAGCCTAAGCAGCTTACAGTGATACCCGGATGATTCTCAGATGAGCTCAAAGGCAATTTCTTGATCTTCCAAGCGATTCGCTGGCGATTCTCAGGCAAGTGAAAATGTTAAACGTAAAATGAAAAAATAATTTTCGCCGGAATGCAAAACCATATCCATGTAAAAAAATAGCCAAATGAAAAATAAAATCGCCAAATAGCCAAAACTGATCACGAGCAACAAAAATAGCCACTTTTGGCTATAAATAACCAAAACGGCAACACTGGATGTTTTACGTACAAGAGCAGACGCAGGAAGTTGTCTCCAGGGCTGCCGTTTTGGTAAAATGTTACCAAATTTGGTAAAAAGATTTCGACTTGGTAAAATGGTAAATTTTTTTTTGGTTTGGTAAATTTAAAATCAATGAAAATTTAAAATAAGTTGCGATTCAAAAAATGATTGTTTAAAATTATATCAATCATTCTCATTGTGCAACACCATCCTTATGATTGAAATTTATTGAAAATATATAATTGAACGCTAAGCATGCTTGGAGCCCGGGTTCGATCCCCAGCCGCGGCGAAAAGTTTTTTTTTCAATAAAAAAATTTTTCTGATCGGTCACCACCTCTCTGCAGACAATAGCAAACCTCAGAGAGTAAATAATGCCATGTAAAGCTTCTTGAGAACATGAACTTTAGCCGATCGGAGTCGGCATAAAACATGTAGGTCCAGTTCTCGGTCAATTGTGTGCAAACATTTAATAACACTCACAACACAATTGATCATAAGAAGCTCGGTCAAAGTCCTTTCAAGGGCTGAAATGGACAATTTGTTTTTTTTTTTATATATATAATTGAACGCATCAAGTGAAAATTACACGAATGAACGTTAAGCAAAATTTAAAAAATTTGAATTCGGCAGTAGCTTAGATGGTCGGCTTAGGAAAGAAATTGATGGATCGCTAAGATCATGATACAAAAATACAGGTAGTGTTGACGTTTCCGTCGACTACTTCAAATTGTCAAAAATTATATCGAAGAAGAGAGCGCTCATAAGCAAACAACATAGTACAAAGGGCACATTCAGCATAATATTGCTAACACTTGAGTAAAATTAAATTTTGATAGCGCTCAGTAAAACTAATGAGGTGGGAGACGCTAAAATGTACTCTACTGTAACAACTGTTCAGAAATTAAAACTTCAACTTTGAACCTGTGTTAATTAATTACATATAAATCAATCTGAGATGGTGGAAAATAATGTTCAACATATAGTAAAATACTTATAATTTCTATATAATTTTTTTAGAGTGCAGTTAAATATTAGATATTTTTTAAGTATTTAAAAATCAAAAATATGCATATGAATTACATATGCACTTAAAATAGAAAAATTATAAATAAATAGTATGAATTATTATAAAATGATAAAAGGCTATACATAAATAGTAAAGGGTGATTTTTTAAGAGCTGGATAACTTTTTTTTTAAAAAAAACGCATAAAATTTGCAAAATCTCATCGGTTCTTTATTTGAAACGTTAGATTGGTCCATGACATTTACTTTTTGAAGATAATTTCATTTAAATATTGACCGCGGCTGCGTCTTAGGTGGTCCATTCGGAAAGTTCAATTTTGGGCAACTTTTTCGAGCATTTCGGCCGGAATAGCCCGAATTTCTTCGGAAATGTTGTCTTCCAAAGCTGGAATAGTTGCTGGCTTATTTCTGTAGACTTTAGACTTGACGTAGCCCCACAAAAAATAGTCTAAAGGCGTCAAATCGCATGATCTTGGTGGCCAACTTACCGGTCCATTTCTTGAGATTAATTGTTCTCCGAAGTTTTCCCTCAAAATGGCCATAGAATCGCGAGCTGTGTGGCATGTAGCGCCATCTTGTTGAAACCACATGTCAACCAAGTTCAGTTCTTCCATTTTTGGCAACAAAAAGTTTGTTAGCATCGAACGATAGCGATCGCCATTCACCGTAACGTTGCGTCCAACAGCATCTTTGAAAAAATACGGTCCAATGATTCCACCAGCGTACAAACCACACCAAACAGTGCATTTTTCGGGATGCATGGCCAGTTCTTGAACGGCTTCTGGTTGCTCTTCACTCCAAATGCGGCAATTTTGCTTATTTACGTAGCCATTCAACCAGAAATGAGCCTCATCGCTGAACAAAATTTGTCGGTGAAAAAGTTGCCCAAAATTGGACTTTCCGAATGGACCACCTAAGACGCAGCCGCGGTCAACATTTAAATGAAATTATCTTCAAAAAGTAAATGTCATGGACCAATCTAACGTTTCAAATAAAGAACCGATGAGATTTTGCAAATTTTATGCGTTTTTTTTTAAAAAAAAGTTATCAAGCTCTTAAAAAATCACCCTTTACATAGACTATCATTTCGTCAACTTGACAACTTTAAGACGCTTCATATAGCAACCCATTCAGCTAAAACATAGCTCACATAGGTACACTATCACAACAGTTGACTACGCTGAATGTGGCCAGTAACTGTTTCTGTTTAGATATTTTATTAGAAAGAAGGCGACCAATGTGAAAAGCGATGAAACATCTTCAAGCGTATAATAAATGTTAATTTAATTGAAAAATATATATTAAAGTATAGTTTCTTAAACTCAAAAATAAAGTTTTTGTGTTTGGTAAATTCTTTTTCATTTTGGTAAATTTTTGGAAAAAATTTGGTAGAAAAAAATGTTTGAGTGTGGCCATGGTGAAATAATTGAAAGGTGTTCTCATCCCATGACATTTTTCAATATTTTTTTTGACATGCTGCCTTATTTTGACAATTATAAGGGTTTCAGATACATGTTTTTTAAGGGTGTTGTTTTGAGTCCGTTAAGTACTCAATATAGGTACTTTTTTATTTTTGGTAAGCAAAACGCACAAGTCGTGTATTTATATTAAAAACTTAATCCTAGCAAAAGTTATAACAAAAAAACCAAGAAACCTAACATAAAATTTTTATAAAGATGAAACTTTAAGTAAGATTTCTCGAAACATGATTATGACTTAGATTATTATATTAGATTATTATTATTTTATTAGATTATAATTGCTTTTGACTACAGATATAATGAATATTCATGTATAGTAGTATCGCCTGGGCCCATGGTATAATAATTAATAAGGTAGCATTGACAAGTGTTGATTTTCTCATCTGCAAGTAAATGAGTTCCTGTCAAAAACAGCTGTTCGTTGTTATATGCGTTGGCCACATTCGGCTGTGTGAACTGTTGTGATAGCGACACATCGGGGAGCGAAGCTATCGCTACGGAAGTGTCAGAAAAGTTGTCAAGTTGATGAAATGTCGATCATTGTATCAATTACCAATGGAAACTTTACCGACAAATAAAAAATTTTCTATTTTTAAATGTAATTTTATGCGCAACTTCTTGAGAAGACGTCAAATATTGGGATAGCCTTTTAATTTATTGAATCATGATTGTTTCCTACAGAAACGTCAATAGCACCTTGTAAATAATTATACCATTTTTATTATAAAAAATAGTCGGTGCTCTCCTTCTCCGGGAGAAAATGGTTTTTAACTGTTTTCCCTACGCCTATTTATATAAAGATTAGACAGTTAATTTTGAGTTTTACATGAAGATACTCTAGAGTGGTTTGCATGTTATATAATAAGTAAACACAATTTAGAAGATTGTCAAGAAAGCTCTGATCGTGGGCTTATGTTGTCAAGTGTCAAGCGGTTCTTTTCTAAAACCGAATGCACTCTTCATAGAAAAGATCAGACTTGTGGAAGTATCTAAAAGTTGATAGTATATAAGAGCTAAAATTTACTTATTTCAAAAATTAATAAGTAAATGAGTAAATAAATTATTAATTAAAAACTAAAATTTTAATGTTACATGTATAATAGTATCATATTCAAGTAGCATCTCAAAAAAGTACTAGTATCAGGAAAGTACAAAAATATGCAACATTACTACGATTTCAAAAGAAATTGTCAAAATAAGGCAGCCTATTTTTTTCTGATATTGGGGATGAGAACACCTTATATTCATTTCACCATGAGTGTGGCAGCCCTGGTTGTCTCATGCAGTTGGCGCTGAGACTTCAAGTGATTAAGGTACTATTACAGTGTGTAAAAAATTAAAAATAATTTTTTGTTTTTTCTTAGAATCTGGTTTCTTAAGGTCTAAAGAATGCGTATACGAAATTTTAGAAAAAAATATCAAATAAAAAAAAAAGATATAACATATATTATATTCGTATGTCGCGTATTATCTTAATATATAAAAGTCAAGCGTCCTGCTCCGTGCCCAATATCGTAAAACATGTTTAGCCTGGACCAGAACCATTGGAAATGTTTGTACTTACTAAATCTTTTGCTCTATATCGTAAAACCTGTTCAGCCTGGACCAGAATCTGTTGTAAAATTATTTATTTGAAATCTTTGTACGTACTTGCTTTTTAGAACCTGTTCAGAATGGACCAGAACCTGTTATTAAATTATGTATTGGAAATCTTTGTACTTTAAGACTATCGTCAGTTTCCTCAACTACTATATATCAAACATCATGTCTTGCTATTACAATGCTTCTTAATTAACAGAACCGCAACCTATTCGGTCTGCATAAACTGAACAGCAATGATTACATTCAGTGACGTTGGTGTCAATTGGAATTGCTAGAATTAAATCACAATGTTCGGTCTTCTGATCCAAGTTTTAGCGATTGTAACTTGAGTAGCAGTTAGGAAATGGAGATGAAGATATCATAAAAATTCCAGATTATTTTGTTTGTAATGGTTCGCTTATTAACCCTTTTAATGGCTTGCCTAGAATAATCGTGGACAATTTTTTTGAGCTTATATTCCCATCATGTAAGCAATAAAAAGATTAAAAAACATCCCTCTGATTTTTACATGAGCTGCTTTGCTTTTGGCAGGCTGTCTAGTATAATGGACAAAACCACGATAACGTTGTATTATAATATTTTAGTTCAACTAAAACAACCGGAGACAAATTCAAATGCGTTATTTATGCAAATGTTATTATAAAAAAAAAATTATGGTGATCGTAGCGTGCAGGTTGAGTGTGTGGCTTAGTACGCTCGGAGCCCGAGTTCGATCCCCAGTCGCGGCGAAATGTTTTTTCAATAAAAAATTTTTTTCAGATCGGTCACCACCTCTCTGCAGACAATGGCAAACCTCAGAGAGTAAATAATGCCATGTTTAGCTTCTTGAGAACAAGAACTTTAGCCGTTCGGAGTCGGCATAAAACGTGTAGGTCCAGTTCTCGGTTAATTATTATAAAAAAAAAATTAAACTTTGCATACCAATCACAATACTCACTTTATTTGCAAAATTTATTAACACGCGATATAAAAAAATTGAAGGCTACTGTTGGGCATAAAATCGAAAATCTAACTAAGTTAAACGTTATATATCTCCCTAAAATTATTTTTGTCATGTTGGCACAACTTCACTTCATAGCACCAACCTATTTGATTTAAGAAAAAAACTTTGGAAAATTAAAAAAAAATTGTTTCCGAAGTGTCCAATATAATGGACAAGTCCATTGAAAGGGTTAAATAGATTTTTGGCGATACTTTGAGTCCGAATAACATCAACCGTTATTCCAAAATTGCTATCCTGTGCACAAAAAATTCCGATGTGAACGAAGTCAACGAGCAAGTTCTAAATATTTTAGTTGGTGACACAGTGAGAGATCTGAGCACGGATTAAATTGAAGGCAGTGATGATAACGATAAACGAAATTACCCTGCCGAGTTTTTGAATGAATTTTATCCTTCAGGAATGCAACTGCATTAGTTAAAATTCAAATTGGAAGTATTATAATACTTCTTCTAAATTTCAATACCAAAAAAGATATCTGTAATGGAAGGTGGTTAGTTTTGAAAAACCTAAAAACTTAATTAATCATCGCACAAGTATTGACAGGCGCACTGGCGAACATGAAATAGTTTTCATACCTACAATTGATTTGGCCCCGACAAACACAGATTTGCCTTTCACTCTCCGAAGGCGACAATTTCCAATTAAACTGACATTTTCAATGACCATAAATAAATTTCAAGGTTAAATATTGCAAAAAGTAGGAGTTTTTCTAAAAGAACTGGTATTTAGTCATGGGCAGTTTTAGCGGGCTGATGATGTAAAACTAAGCATTATAGATGGCAAGGTACAAGGTTAATTGGTTAAAATTCTAAAGCATGGTTTTCACTATGTCAATTTCAATGGTCAGTTGTTGTCAGTCACATGAAAAATACCAACATGTTGTCATTTTTTTCTGTTTGGCAATGGCGAAAAATAGGAAAAACTGATCTCTTCACATGTTTATAGCAGAAATTGCAAAAAAAAATGTTATTTATGTGATTTTTTAAACTTTTAAATTTCATGTCAAACAAAAAATGACTAAGTGAAAACCAAGCATAAGAATTTTTTTACTAGAAATGTTGTATGTACGGAAGTTTTATAAAAATAATTTAATAAACATGTTTTCAAATAAAAACCTTTGTATATAAATCCAATAAATTTTTTGTCGCATTTTGTACTCTAAATGGTTCCTTCCCGTCGTAGGACGGGCTTTTACACTAGTTCATATATAATCGTTCATAGAAGAAAATCTAATCGCGTTTTTCTCGAAACAAGTTTTTTCGAATTGGTTTCTAAGATATCTCGAGTTCTGCTTGATCAATTTCGATGAATCTTGATTTATTGTGATCTTCATAAACTCGGTTAAGCACTCTACCTATAAAAAGCAGTGAAACTTTTTTATTTTGTCTTTTACGGCTAAGAATTTTTGCCAAAAAGAGGGGTTTTTTGTAAATTTGTTTTTCAATGCATGCCATTTTTTTTGTTTTGTATTTTTTTTTATTTGCGTAGGTAGAGTGCTCAACTACAACCCTTAACTGAAGAATGCACTTTTCTTTTTTACTTTCCGACGCCTTGAAAATGCTGGAGACGAGAAACCAACTTACAACCTTTTTTTAAACACGCCAACTTCAACCACCTCTAGAAAAGAAACCACAAATACAAAAACAAAAAAAAACATTTTTTTTAATATCTTCAACTTTAGCTGTACATAATGTAAATACATTTTAATTAAATAATTTAACAATACTATGTAAAAAAAATTAATAAAAAAGGTGTTGTTTTTAATAGCTTTACACTGTAATAGTACCTTAAGTCTTTGTTGCTTAATTTTTAGGTATGATATGTTTATGCTTCGTAAATGTTTATCTATATTGTTTTTTATGCTGCGTAAATTTTTGCTGAGACAAAGAGCGCTACAAGCGTAAGTATAAAATCATGTTATAAATGAATTACAGTGCGGAAGTAATTGAACATTGTACTGCTTTTAATATTTTTGGTCATTAATACTTAAAAAGGTCGATCCAAAATGTGAATCAAAAATTTATAAACCAGTAAAATGTCCTATTTAAGTACCTTCATTCATATGCGTTGCCTGACGTTATTTTTGATTATAGCCTTGATTATAAAAATTGGATAAGTAGAATACAAGATAGACTTGAAAAAATTTAATAATATTGGGGCATAGTGTAATCATTAGTTAACAGGTGTAAGTGTATTGATACGATACTGAAAGGTGTGGTAAAATTTATTTTCAAAATCCTTAAATTAAGTTGAATGGAACAATTTTCATCAAGATGCTGCTTGCTTTAAAACAAGATGTTAAAAGTTACAGATCTTCATATATTTTTAGTTCGTGTTAAAGAATTAAAATGTCGTTTTTGGAAAACGAAAATAGATTTCTGAGCTAAAAAAAGGTTAAAAACTATTTATTTAGACTTTTCAAGCAATTATATACAATTCATACACAATGAAAATATATAAGAATCGCGACATTGGTCAATCAGTTTTATTGGATCAAATAAAAAAATTTTAAATTAAGTGGACATGAGACCGAACATTTCGAACAAAATTTGGTCCTTATTGGATCACGGTCAGTAGACACGGCGTCTCCTTGGATTCTAAGGGACTGTGTATGCAAATGAACTGTTTATTAAAAAAATATTTTTAAAAAAGTAAAAAAAAAAATTTAGATACTCGAAAACATTTTATTGAAAATTAAAAATTATACGTTCTTAGGCCTTACCGAATATTATTTCGTTTTTGGAGCGAAAACTTATTGTACTTGAAAACCAAAGGAAAACATAGAAATCTGCAGTAAGTCAACCGATTTTTAATTTAAAAGTTTAATGCCATGCAGCATCAGACGCTATAATTTTCATTTTTATAATTTTCACGTTCTAAATGGATTTAGAAGATTGAAAACCTTGAAATATTAATGAATTTTCAATAAAAATTCAACTAGCTGTCATTACATTTCTTACATTAAATTTTCATAAAATATTTTTTTCATTTGTTTTTGTATTAAAAATTTGTTGAATTTGTATTGAAAATTCATTAACACTTCACGTTGTATCGCAAAAACTTCGGAACTCTTTAAGAGTACACCTTAATTTTATATCGCTAGAAAGGTAATGAAACCTTAAAACAGCTTATATTATGAAAGTTAAAAAAAATTATAGCGTCTGGTGATGGCATTATACTTTGAAATTAAAAATGGGTTGACTTACTGCAATATTTCCAAAAGTTTTATATTTTTCCTTTAAAGTAGACAAAAACTTTTCTAATGATAACCTATTTACGAAAATCGTATTTAAATTGACTGAGCTACGTTGTCTCAAAGTAGACCGTATTTTGGCCGCGAAAAATGATTGCAAAAATGTATAACTTCGGATTTGGTTTCTAATCATTAAACCAATTCAAGAAAAAAATTTGAGCCAATTCGGAGATGGTAAGTGCAACTAATACAACACTTCAATATAAAATAGCCAGTATATTTTCTATCAACAAAAAAAAAAACCCCGATTCAACCTGAAAAGGCATTGATGTCATCAGATTTACTGCATTGTTCTGGCAAAATTATCAGTTACCATATCGGAAATATGGACAAAGGATTAAAAATGTAAGAATTCTAAAAATATGATCCGCAAGCAATGCAATAGCTAGATTTGTTTAACATTTCGAAACGTTGCTGAAAATTGTGGTGACGTTAAAAGTAATACCAGTTTGTACATTCCAATACATTGGAAACTTATTTATAGGATCAATTTATCTCAAAATTAACAGTGGTTTTTTCTTGAACGTTGAAATCACTGCTAAACTGAACGATAAAAGATTTTTTGAGCAGACGAAACGGGTATTTTTTTTTGGTCAATAACGTCCTTTGTTTGGGCTGCACACAAAAAATCACTTCACTTTGTGATCCTATCTGAAAGCATATATAATAAACACGCTGTCAACAAAAATTACAAATACTATTATAAAAACCAAAATAATAGACTCAAATGTTAATGCCCTTATAGTGCTTTCACTATTGTGGGTTGTATGGGAGGTTAGTCGACGGACTACGCCCAATTTTTGAACACACATTAGCTTTAGTATAAAATACATACATACCAAATTTTATCTCTGCCCAATCGGCCAAACAAGCTTGGAATAAGCTTTAAACAAGCTTACAAGCGTAAGCCTCAATCTTGGATAACGCTTTCATTTACTATTGTAGAACGCTTACATGTAATTGTAGGATAAACGAAAGTGAACCCTTGGAATAATATTCCTTACTTCAAGCTTAATCCAAATGTTGTTTTTACAATTGGATATAAGTGTTTTAATTAGCTTTTTCCAAGTGTGCTACATTCAACAAATAAGTTAGCACTTGAGAAAAATATTTATTCCGTGGCTCAGTTGGTAAGCCACTGGTTATTTGATTTGTTGTGATTTGGACATCCAAGGTTCAATTCCTAGCTGAAACATTTTTATTTTTATTTATTTTTTATTTTCGGTTGTTAAAATTAAAGCATATATTTATATGATCGATTTAGGGATCGAACGCGCGAACCACCGCATATGAGTCGGACACTCTTACACCGTGCTATACGCCTTATGGCTACTGAGAGAACAAAATGAAAATAAAATACATTTATGTATGTATATATGAGAGCATCACAACTTTGAACAGTTGTAAAACTATTACCGTTGTCAGCGTTTTCTAAGTATGATTGCAAAACACTTACTTAATGCAAGCCTTTCCAAGTATTATTGTACATCACTTGCTTTTTGTGTTTTACGCAATAGTTATACAAAGCAACTTGGAAATTTATTACCCGGGCAAATGTTTTTCAAGCGTGCTTGGATAAGGCTTACTTTTTGTATTGCATGTAAGCTTAATCCAAGCACTATTTCTAAATGGCTGATTGGGTGTTAGACAAACATAAGCATATTTATCAAACATGCACAACGAAATCAACAAAATTTTTTGGTTTCGTTGAGGCCGAAAAATAAATTATCAAAATTATTTCGTTTTTTAAATAACGTTAAAAATTTATCAAATCAAATTTCGTTTCGTTGAAAAACGAAAAAATTTTCTATAATTTTCTGCTAAAAAAAATTTCTTCTGATACAAAAAAAACGAAATTTTTTTGTTGAAATTAACGTTATTTTCAACGGTTGATTGGGAAAAAAACGAAAAAATTTTATATTGTTTTCTCCGAAACGAAATAAATATTTTTCGTTTTTTGAATTAACGTTATTTTTTTATTTCGTTTCAACGAACAAAAAAAATATTTCGGTTACCGTTAAAATTAACGTTAACGTGCATGCCTGATATTTATACAGTTTTCAATTTTTTGGTTTGTATGGGAGGTAGGCGTGTCCGTGGGCGGATGACGTCCATTTTTCAAAAACATCTTTGGTTTGTTAAACAAAACATACGTACCAAATTTTATCTCTGTAGGTTGAACAGAAGCTTACATATTGAGTTTTCAATTTTTTGGTTGAATGGGAGATGGGCGTGTTTTGATATAAAGTGAGTTTTCAATTTTTTGGTTGAATGAGAGATGGGCGTGTTTTGATATAAAGTATATACATACCAAATTTTATTGTTGGAAGTTTATTATGAGCTTAGTTTTGCAGTTTTCGATTTTTGCGTTGTATGGGAGGTATTCAGGTTTAGGGTATAACAAACTTGCAAACAGGTAAAATCAAGTGTTGTATTCGCTTTTAAACCTAAATCACCCCAATTGGCTATGGGTGCTTTTTTTGGTATTTTAAGTGCTTTTATTTAAGTGTAATATGTGGATTTTTTTTATTTAATGATGTCTTGATGTGCCAAGTTCATATGTTTAGTCTGTAAATATCAAAGAATTCACTCTTACAAATTAAGCAAATATGTAAAAAAAGTGTTGTAGAACAGGGTGCGGAGAACTCTATTTGCAAACGATTACAGTATGCGTCACTGTTTTTGTACATGGCATCCCACTATATATCCCTTATAAATTTGGGCTCTCTTAACACGAAAATAGCAAACATTTTTTTTTTATGGATACGTTTTTTTAAAAAATTGTTGTTACTTTATTTTATCGACCTTTGACTTTGTTTGTTTTTTTTTTTGACCCCTGAACAACGTTTTAAAAAATTTAAGTTTTTTGTGTGGCTTTTTTCAAAATTTTGCTGTATAAAACCTCTGTATATGTGGTACTCCGAGGCCTTAAAATATATTTTTTAATAATATTTTCCAGTTTGATCCTCTTACAACCTCACCCACTGCATCTGTTGCGCAGTGTACCTTTTTATATAACTATATTTTAATATAATAAAAATTAAAAATTTTTTTTTGCTTTATGAGGAAATTCTGTTTAACTTTCCTTTTTTAATTTAAATCGGGGCTTTTTATGGTTAGTTATTCATTGCTCAGATACGATACGTTCACCAATGCGAAAGTGCTCTTTCAACCATCAAGACTGTATCCATTTCAACATCATAAAACATTTTAACATTTCTTAAATTTATCAAAATTTACAAAATTATGAACGTTTGGTTTCTTTGTAGCTACTTAAAGTTTCATCGGACAGACATAAAACCCGAATTCTACACAGAGAAAATTTTTTTCCTCTAACATTTATTTTCATTTACAAAACGGACATTTTAAAATGAGCGAATGAATATTAAACGTTCGTTAAATATTTTAAAATGAAAATTTCAGAAGTGAAGAATAATTATAAGCTATTTTTTAAAATTTTTATTTTAAACTATCAACCGATCGTTTTAAAATCATACGTACGTTTTAGAAGCTAATTTAAAAATGTCCGTTTTTAGAATGAAAATAAACTTTATAAACTTGCTCCTCTACAAAACTATTAATGCTTTAATGACACTAAGGATGTTATAACACAATATTTGTAAATAAAAAACAAGTAAAGAAACTCTAAAGATGGTCTAGCCCGACTATGGACTACCCGAAAACCACCTACTCCGAAAACAAACACAATGATATATACATATTTAAGTTTGGACAGGACAACGTCTGTCGGGTCAGCTAGTTATATATATTTGGCAATAATAGTTTGTTTGTTTTTAAATAATAAGGATTCATTTAATTTCTACGATTAAACTTTAGTTTTAAACGAAGCTGTGATGTCACAGTAGTCCATGTCACGCTGTTTGACATAAGTATATAGAGCAGGCATGCGCAAAAGGCCGCCCATGGGCGGATAGCTTTCACATGCATACGACAGCTTTCAGTCAAAAAAGCTTTGCAGTCGAGACTCGCACTGTTACACTGAATATTTATTCACATTCGTGCTTTCATAGCACACGATCAGTCGCTGTGCGATCTTCATGCTGTGAGGTTGCGGTCGCTTGCTCTTGCGTTGCCTTATTAAAAACGACAAACTACCATTCATACGCATGAAAATGCGTTTGTTTATTGTATTTCTTTGTCTGTAATAATTTTTTGTTTGTAAATAATCGGGATTTAATTAATTCGTAGAATTTTACTTAATTTTTAAACGAAGCTTGTAGTATTGAATATGTCAACGCAGTAACAAGCGACCGCAACCTTTCAGCTTGAAGTTCAAACAGCGACTGAACGTATGTTGTGATTGTAACAGTGAACTAACTTGTGCTTTTCGTTCAGTGTTAACTTGAAAAACAAAAGCTTTGCAATACAAACACAAAACTTTGTTTGTATTAGTTTGCGCACCCCTGATATAGAGCAGGACGGGCACATTTTCAATTCCCAAACACGCTTGTTTGGACCAGTGTTGCCGCAGTAAATTTATTTTTATATCCAAAATACAAAATACAAATAGCCAAAAGATTAATTAATTGTATTATAAAAAAGAAACAGGACTAACATTCATACGTTTTTAACTAACTTCTTTTTTGTACAACATAATACCGTTTTTTACTGGAAACAGATTTATAAACATGGTTGTTTTAAAATATGTTATAAAAAATTATATGTTAAAAATATAAGAGCATATTTTAAACATATTAAGGGCATATATCCTTTAAATAGACGGACCTTTAATATAGAAGGACGTTAGGTCATTTATTTTTTACCTGATAAAAGTAGAAAAAAACTTTATAAAAATAAGGTTTGCATTTTCGGAAGTAAAAAAAGTATTACATTTTTTTTTTATCTTCGAACCAAGAATTTCAGGTTTTAAACCTATTTATTAAACCCAGGTGAGAAAGTGAAATCAAGTGATACAAGTGAAGAATGTTTTATGTGTGGCGGAGTGCAACATCAACTTCCTTTTCCATGCTGACTTGCTTAATTTTACTTTTGAAAACAAACCACAATTACTTTCAATAATCAAAATTATATACATTGTTGCTATTCTCATGTGGCACATTATTACAGATGTCAGATGTCAAATTGTTGGATATTCTTGCGATCGGCTGCAAGATTAGCATCACTGGCAGGTCGTGTTCAAGTGAAGAGAGAATTCACCCTCACGTGAATATTTTAAAACATTTCCTTGCAAACATTTGGAAGACGATTGGCAGAGAAGTGGATTTTGCGATGCACCAGTAATTCGCCCAAGTGTTTTTTGGGAATATGCATCGCTTTTCAAGTGCTCAAGCAATGAATGCGCTAGTCACGAAAATTTTCAAAATCTTCCTTCACTAATTTCAGCGATTGTTGGAAGAAAAATGTTCAAAATCTATCATTGGAATATGAAGCCAGGCTCTGAAAAATCGTAAAATCAATTATAAAGTTGAACTAGTATAGTTTCGAAGCAACGTCACTTTATATCGAAGCGAAATAAAAACAAATTTACAAAAAAATTCATTGAAATCGGACAGAACAACGATGCTTTGGAATAAATTGCTGATGACTCTTAAATGGACTTCGTTTGACACACTTTTCGGCGAATTTCTTGTTACTCCTCTAGGCGGTTCATTGGCGAATCTTCCCGGCAAATCGGCCTAAGCAGCTTACAATAGAAGGCAATTGCTTGATCTTCCCAGCAATTCGTTGGGGATTCTCTGGCAATTGAAAATTTTATATGTAAAATAAAAAATTAATTTTCGCCGGAATGCAAAAACATAGCCGAGTACAAAAAAATAGCCAAATGAAAAATAAAATCGCCAAATAGCCAAAACTCATCACGAGCAAAAAAAGTAGCCACTTTTGGCTATATATAGCCAAAACGGCAACACTGGTTTGGACAAATAATGCTGCTTATGCGAAGTTGGCACACGTTCATTATTAGCTCCTTCGTGTGGCTTTCAATCGTGAGTATCGGCTGCTGTTTTATTTTTATGCTGCCAAGCAAATAAAGCCAGTTGCTGTTCAGCATTTGTTGAAATATCATCTCGTTGTGCAAGTTCTAAAAATTTAACAGAGAGAAAATACGTCAAGTTGATCTTCGTTTTTCTTTGCTTCACACACAAGTATTGTTTGTGAAAATATATGTTTGCGCATCACTGCTTTAGAGTCTGAACAAAATTAAATATTGTTACGACCGGCGCTATCGCCAAATAAGAGAAAACAAAATAACGAAACCGTCCAAAATGAATTCTTTAGACAGGACACGCAACGAATATCGCTAGATTAGAATCTATTCTATATTTTTTCTGACTGCCAACGATTTTCTCTATGCGTGTAACTAATGCTGGCACATTTTTGCTAGTAATTTTATTAGTTATGATATGTTATTCTTTTTTTGATATTTTCAAACGTTTTTTTATTTGTATTTGAGTTGTATTCAAGTCAATTCGAACTAAAATATGAATTGCATTTTGCAACCTAGAATCGTCAGTCGTAACGATATTTGATTCTGTTCGGGCTCTTCTAGTGATCAAATAAAACAGTTGTTTTATTCAGTAATAATAAAAGATTCCAATATATTAGTTAAATTCTATTAATGAAATAAAATGGAAATGTTAAATGAATAACTCTCATATATATTTTTTTGAAAAGATAGCAGTACTTCTAAGCCACCAATTGCTAAGGATCCAAAGAAAAATGCAGCATACGCTCCTTCAATTCGAAATAAATCAAATGAGAACTATGCAGATGCTGATGATGACGAAGATACTAGGGATATGACAGGGCGTATTCGCACAGAAGCTGGATATGAGGTCAGTTTATATGTAAACTTGTCATGTATAAATGTAGATACATACCATCTCCTACCTACTTTAATTTTATTTACTATTACTCTCATTCCATTTAGAACTAAATATCTTTTATCAAGTTATACTTTCTGTTCAAAATTGAACCGATCTATACGAATAAAACGAAAACAGTTGCTATAAAAATAATGACTTTTTTTCAAGGCTGGCAGCACTGTTTTAGGCGATTTGTCACGTAGTTTCTTTCTTATTGCTTTGTTAACAAGATCACTTCGAGTCAGAGCTGCGAATTGCATATTGCAGAAAAAGTTGAGCAAAGAGTGTGTTTGAAATGTTGTGTCACCAGCGGAATTTCTTGTCTGGATTCATTGAAAATGTTACAGAAATCATATCGTATGGAGCCAATTTGAGTGGTACAAATTGTTTAAAGAGGGCTGTTGCGGCAGCAGACGAACTTTTGACACAAAATAAAAGGCTCTGTGATTTTATCAAAATACGATGTTTATATTAAAATGAATGCAAGAAAATTTATTGAATTTATCATTATGTATTAGCAACCAATGACGACGAGTTTTACTTTGTATTTTTTCTGAACTGTTCTCCACAACACTTTGTCTATAATAAAAATCTGCTTATTATGTAAATTGTGCTCGCTGTACAGAAATGCTGTTTTTGTATTGCAGGGATGTTGTGTTTGCAGGAATGCTGTATTTGCAGGGATGTTGTATTTGCATGGATGCTGTATTCGCTTTGCAGTGATGTAGTGTTCACTAACAAGGGCTGTACATCAGTTGACAACTAGCCTTACCCTCCTCGTCCAACAACATTAATAAATGATGAAAATGTCAAAAAAGTTAAGGAAATTGTGCTCGAAAATCGTCGTTTGACCGTGAGAGATATAGCTTGCGAGTTTGATATATTGTCAGCATCAGCGCACACCATTTTACATAATTTTTTAGGCAAGCAATGGGTTGTTCTTGGGTTCTTTCAAAAAGAGTTCCGCGAAACTGTCGCTGAAGAGATGCTTACCCTCCTTACCATATTCCCTTTTGTGAAACCCGTTTCCATTTTTAGGCCTCACACCGATTTTATATTCTTTGTCCTGGAAGGTAGGATTCTTGATGCATTCAAAAAGTTTTACGACTTTTCAATTGATCGATTGCCGGCCATAGAAATGAAGTAGTTAAAGCCAAAAAATCTACTTTTTTCTAACATATAGCATCGGTTTTTATTCTAATTTATATCTCAAATGATGCGTCGGTCTCACAGACAACGAAAAAAGTCAGGAAGGTTAATGAACAATACAAGACATTTATCGCATCATTAACGGTGACAAAACTCGAGTGTACGAGAATGACATCGAAACAGCTCAACTATGTATCACAGAGCGACGCTATCCAGAAGAGCCAAAAAAACCCAAAAACCACAAAAAACAAAGACGTTCAAAAATTAAGGTTTCTTGACCGCAATAACAGTTGTTCAGCTCTCGATATTAATTGAGTGTTTTAAAGCGTTTGCGCGAGATTATTCGGCGAAAGAGGCCGGAATTATGAAAGGAAAATTCATAATTTTTTTCACCAGCTCACACGCATTGTACGCGAATATTTATCCAAAAACAATGTCAATATCGTTGTGAGCTAAGCCCTATTCCGAAATCGACCAACCAAAAATGCCTTCAACAATGGTAAACATGTTGGCATATGTGTATCGCCTCCTATGGTAATTATTTTAACCTTCCTATACTCGCGCATACGGTCTGTGAGACCGACTTTTAGTATTTTAAGTAACCATATTTTACAAAGACTGAAATGAAAAGCTCTTAGTCATAAATAAACATTTTTTTTTCTGTAAAACTTTTGTTTATATGACTCAAAACATACGTTCCTAAATATATATGGCGTTTTAATAATTTTTTTTTTAACAAGTATAAGCTTAGAAAGCTCTGAAAATATCGGTCTGACAGACCAGGGTGAGTATACGTGTAACATTTTTTGACGCGAGTATAGGAAGGTTAAAGGTGATACAATAAATATTGAATTTTAATTAACAGTTATTGGTAAGGCTGGCAGAAGCTCGGGGAGTAATCCAAAATCTTTACACCCATCAGCCTTCTGCCCTTCATTCGTGTGCAATTTTTATTAGATTAGGGATTAGGGAACAGCAGTAAGCTGAAATCTGAAGGACTAATTTTGTCTGTCGGGGGACTGTCAAGTTAAGAGCCTAAATTTTCTCCTTAACTTGATGTCGACTCTGGGTCGGGGAGAACCATAAACTTCGTATATAGTTTCCTTTCTCACGCTGACCTATTTTGCAAACGCTTGGACAAAGAGCTTACCACTGACCAAAATCGAATGCAAAATCGACGTTAAGAAGAAGAGTCCTGCAAGCTTGCTTTGGTCCTCGTGTGCTTGGAAACATTCTTGCTAGCGCCAGGCATGAAGAGGCTGCTTTCCTGTGAGCATGTCTAGGTGATGTTTGAAACAGAGTCGAGAGTCGATCAGCACGCCGAGGTACTTAATAAATGGTTTTGAGTGTACCTTCGTCCCGCGCACGCTTATAACTGTTTTTCGGACTTTTACGGCTACTGATAAGCACCGCTTTATCGTAGCCCAGTCATAGATAGTGCTAATAGCAACTTAAGGTTTACACTTCTTCTAGAAGTTTAGCTGTTACTACAACCGCTAAATTATCCGCGAATCCGACGATCTTCACACCTGTAGGTACCTCGAGTCATTACGCCACTATCGGTATCATCGGTCGAATATTGCAGCACTCTCTCATCGAAATAATTTGCAATAACTTTCGTGAGGTAGCTTGGTGCTCTAAACTCACTAAGAGCTTTCAAAATCTAACACCAGTTAGCTGAGTTGAACGCATTGCGTACATCAAGAGTTGCTACAAGGTAATATTGTTTTTCCTTCACCTTTCTTCCATCGAGTGCCTGTTATAGCTTCCTGTGCAGTAGTGGTGACAAGGTTTATGGCATCTGTCGTTGAGTGCAGTTTCCGAAACCCAAACTGGCGATTGGATAGCCGTCCCGCTAATTGGATTGCCTCTTCAATTCGGTTGCACAACAGTCGCTCAAAGATCTTCACTAGTGTGTCAAGCAGACAAATTGGCCTCTAGCTTGAGGTATCATCCGTAGAGGCACTGCTTTTTGGTATGAGCACTAGTCTCTGGGCCTTCCACTTAGTTGGAAATATGCTCTCCCATTATGACAGGCGTTGAAGAGCTGGAGAAATGCTCGAGGTTGCTCTAGAAGTGCGAGTTTTAACGCACAGCTAAGAATACCATCTAGCCCTGGTGCTTTTTCATCCTTCACGGTTTTGGTAACAGTCACCACCTCATCAGTTCTTACCATCCTCATTTTATGGAGATCTTCGTGTGCATGGTGGGGCGAAATCACTGATTGTGGCGGAAAGAGAGTTCTTACTACGATGCCAAGGTGTGGATCTGTAGGAGTGGGTTGTCTGAACCCCTTCAGCTTTTTTGTTACTAGCTTTTAGGTGGTTCCACATGGACTAACTTCTGCTTCTTCACATATCTGCAGGAAAGACTCGCGCTTGATCTTATTAATAACTTTCTTCAAAGCTTTTTTTGGATACACGGTAAGATTCACGAATATCTTCGAATCTGTCGGTACCTTTTGAGCGGTAATATCTTCTTCTAGCTTGAATGAATTCTCTGCGATTTCTTGAGACCACCAGTCCAGTATGGACTGCGGTGTCGTTTGCTTGGTCTTCTAAGGAGCATGGAAGCGTCGCAAGCTCTCCTGACTTGGTCAGTGGCTTGCTTTGCCATATCGGTTGCAGTGCCGGCGAGGTGTATCATTACTCTGAAGATGCCTTCGTCTAGCGATTCTCTTTTATAAGCAGCTCTGTTTTCGCTACTATTCCTTCGGCTACGATGTTGTTTACCTAGCATTTATGTAATGGCATGGTGGTCACTGTTCGTATAGATATCTCGTACCATCTACCCAGTCTGAATACCGAGCTCACTAGTAGCGAATGTCAGATCAATAAAGGAGCTACCTACTGCACTGCCAAATGTGTGCTGCAATGCGGTATTGAGCAGCACCACATCTAGTGATGCAAACGCATCGAGAAGTATGAAGTCTCTTTGGCTTGTACGTTGAGTGCCCCATTCTACAGCCCAATCGTTAAAGTCGCCAGCTATTAGAACTGGCTTAGTCCCTCGTACGTCTTTAACTATGTCGTCTATTGTCTCCCCAAACTCTTCAACGGACAAACTTGGAGCAAGATAGCAGCTCACAACTTGAACAATCTCTACCTCGACCCGAACAAAGCCGATTGCATATGTACGAGGGTGTATACGGAGAGGGACCCTACCGCACGACCATATAGCAGCTTTGCCACTATTGTCTGAGGCCCACACTCCTGGTCTTTTGCAGGCATATGGTTCACTTAGAATCGCAAGATCGGTGCTCTGTTCTCTGAGCGTTTGCGCTGCCCAGCAGTTGTTAAGATTCAACTGTAGGAATCTCATCTTTGCTTAGGTTTCGTAGCTTTATTGAAAGATAGACATCTCCAACTTCCAGCACGGTGGTTTGTATCTGTGCTTTTCTTGGTTAAGCATAAAAAGCAGCTTGCCCCCACACCACACTCTTTCGCCTTGTGGCCCTCTTTTCCTCACTTCATACAGCACTTACTTTGGTCAGTGTTGTTGCAGCTTTTTGCACTATGACCAAAGTCGAGACACTTGAAGCACCTGGTTTGAGCAATTTTCTCTCGGACCCTACAAATGACCCAGCCAACTGTAAGCTTGCCAGTTTTGGTCATCTTTCTTGTCTCTGTCAGTGGTAGGCTCACAACCACCGTTTGTGGGCCCGCATAGGCTCACCAAGATACTTCTTCGATGTTGACACCTCGTCGAAGTCTTTAATTTCGACCTGCATCTCTTCTGTTAGAGTTCTCGTCTCGGTCATCGGTCGTTGAATACCATGTTGAGCTCTTCTTTCAGCTTTTGAGTCGACTGAAAAATCTATCGGCTGTAAAATGCAATATTATGTCATATGAGTCCACTACAAGGGCATTTAACAACCTTACTATGCCACCAGTTATGAACAGGTGGACTATGACGACATTTAGTACTCAGTTATCTAGACTTGCTTGGATAATACTTTTCTTAAAGCAACTACAACCAGGGGATGCCGGCAAGAAGGCGCCCTTTCACGCTTGCTTTGATCCCTAGTTGTAGAAAGCCTCCTAGTTGAATTCAAAGAAACTGGGATAAATGTGGTTGGATTTACCCATGATGTAGGAGTCATCATATGAGGGAGCTTTGAAAGAACAGTATCTGACGTTCTACAAGCAGCACAGAGATGATGCTTTAACGAAGGCCTCTGTGGTAACCCAGAAAAGATAGTTATTGTTCCTTTTACAAAACGAAGTAAGCTTATCTTTCTTGCCCGGAACTCTTTGAAGAATAAGTAGATTTTCCCACCTCAGAAAAGTATTTTGGATTGGTCTTGGACAGCAAACAGTCCTGAAAACTCCAGCTAGACCACATTATCAGCAGATCAACAGCCTCATTGGACCTTGTGGCAAGAACTTGGTAGTAAGCCCTAAGATGGTGTACAATCCTTACACTTTGATCGTTAGGTCCACAATTTCATATGCGTCTGTAGTGTGGTGTTTGAAAACCCAAGAAGGATCAACCATCAAGCGGTTAGAACGAGTTCAAAGATGTGCAGGTATATGAATGACAGGCTGCATCAGGTCCACGCCAACAGCGGCCCTCAATTCCATCTTAGGGCTTATACCAATCCACATACACGTCCAGATAGAGGCAAAGCTCAGCCTGCACAAACTTTTCCATCAGGGTTACATTATCCCAAACCATCCCTTTAAGGCACACCTTTCCTGAATTATAGCCATACAGCGAGAAGGGTAATTCTGCATGCACCTTCCAAAAGCTACTTTAACAAAAACTTCATCGTAGTTATTCCACCCAGATCTAACTGGGAACACGAGAAACTAAGCCCTTTCTTAAACGACCTTGTGTTGTATGCGGACGGTTCCGAAATGGAGGAAGGTACGGGAGCTGGAATCTTTGGAGGACACTCTAATGAGAGCCAATTCCACAGAGCAGGTCATTTTTCCACAATATTTCAATCGGAAATCCTTGCCATTAATTAACAGACTGAACTATCTGAATAATGTTAGGGGCAAAATGATTTTCATCTTCTCTGATAGTTAAGCTGCCCTTAAAGATCTGACATCACCCATTATCTAATCCAAGTTAGTGTTAAAGACTGGCAATGTCCTTAACGACCTGGCTGCAGAAAGCAACAAAATTACTCTACAGCGGATTCTTGCCCACTGTGGCTTTGACGGGAATGAGAAAGCAGACTCTCTAGCCAAACAGGGAGCAGAATCACCATTTACAGTACTGGAACCGTTCTGTGATGTTGGTAAGAATCTCTTCAAGCAACATGTCAAAATAACCTCATTCCGCGAAACTCAAGATTCTTTGAAGAACTGTTTCGGGCAGATATGAACTAAATTCATTTACCCAGAACTTTCACCTAAGAAATCGAAATTCCTTATGAACTTAAGGAAAAAAGACTTGATATCTTAAAAAAACTAATCTCGCTACTGGTTCACTATCTAGACTATGCAGTGAGGATTAAGAAACCTCCAGACATATTCTCACTGAATGTAAAGCTGTTCTCCATATAAGGAAGAGAAACGTTGATAGCGTAATAGTCACACAAGGACATCTTGCTAACTTAACCTCAAAAATAAACTATGTTTTTTGAATAAAACTAAAGTAATTTAACTGCTTTAAACAAAAAGGTATGACACAATAAGCGTGGTGCCCGTGGCATGCAGTTCAAGTGTGTGGCTTTGCATGCTCGGAGCCCGAGATCGAAAAAGTTTTTTCAATAAAAATTTCCTGATCGGTCACAACCTCTCTGCAGACAATGGCAAACCTTTGAGAGTAAAAAATGCCATATAAAGAATGCCTTCTTGAGAACATGAACTTTATCCGTTCGGAGTCGGCATAAAACATGCAGGTCCAGTTCTCCAGTTCTCGGGCAATTGCGTGCAAACATTTAATAACACACACAACACAATTCATCATAAGAAGCTCGGCCAAAATCCTTTCAGGGGCCGAGCAAAAACACTAAAGGGGGCAAAAAAAACATAAAGTATGAAGATGTTACGTATAAATGTATCAGAGACCTGCAGCGAGTCGCTTTTTCGCTATTCAGAGTACAATCATCAAAAATAAGTATTCATATTCATTCAACTTGCAGTGAGGATTGCAGTTCAGTCTAATACGAGCTATTGTCTGAGTCGGTCGTTATGTCGCTAAGATCTCGATGTTTAGTTTGCAGTAAATCAACTGCTAAAGATAGCTCGGTGTCTTGTGTCATTTGCAATGGTTTTTGCCACAAACTTTGTGTGAACATTGATGAAAGTTGCTCTGTTTTGCTAAGAAATAATGCAAACATTGTATTTAATTGTAATGAGTGCTTAAATATGTCTTCTAATTTGACTGTAACTGTCGCACAATTAGTGCAAGAAGTAAAAGAACTAAAATCAATTATAAGTGAGTCATTTAATTTTCGTGATGCTGCTTCTTCATTTCGTCGCCCTTCAAATAGAAGTTTATCAACCGCTGATTTTGCTACTGTTGCTGCTTCTGCTGTTACAAGTGCGAGTGTTTTTCCGAAACTTGTTATAACGCCGCCTAATGCAAATGTTGTTATACCGCCTACTGCAGTTGTTATTTCTTCTCCATCCTCTTTCGCGTCAACAGATGCTGTTGTTGCTGCTGATGCTGATGTTTCTTGCTCTATGCAAAATCCTACTTACTCGTCAGTTGTTGTTGGTGAAAGTTCTGTTCAAACTTATTCCAATTCTGCTAACGAGTTGTGCTCTAATGTTGTTGCTGCTAACAGAGGAAACTTAAACAAACGTGCTTTTGTTGTTGGACAAAACGATAATTTTGACTTGCAGGTTGTGGATAGAATGAGATGGGTACATATATCTTCATTTAAACCCACAGTATCGGAAGAAAACATTACTGATTATGTCATGAAATATGCTAAAGTGGACAGGCAGTATCTCTCATGCACAAAGTTAGTCAAAAGAGATGCTGATTTGGATGCTCTTAAAAGCGTTACTTTTAAGCTTGGCATTTCGTCATCTCTTTACTCTAAAGTAATTGCACCTGCTATCTGGCCATTGGATGTGATGATTCGTGAATTCAAGTTTTTTCGAAAATAGTTAAACCCTCTGTTACGCCAATAACAGAGTTGAGACATACAGTTGATCTTGATAATACACTCAAAATTTATTACCAAAATGTATCCGGCTTAAGAACCAAATCGAATAATATTTATGCTGCCACCTCTCAAAATGTTTTTGATATATTCATTCTTACGGAGACCTGGCTAAATCTACATTTATTTGATCAAGAGTTTTTTGATCCACTTCTCTATAACGTTTATCGTAAAGATCGCGATTTTCATGCTACTGGATGTCAGCGAGGAGGAAGAGTTTTAATCGCTGTTAATAAAAATCTCAACATTTCATCTTTAACGACCAGTATCCTGAAGGATGGGGACCAGTTGATGTTACTTGGTGATTTTAATCTCAGTAATATTTCATGGACTAAGTATTTTGATTATTTTTATCTCGTACCTGGCAACGTTTCTAGTAATATAGAGTGGTATGTTATCGATAACTTGTTAGCTCTAGGTTTTCAACAAATAAACAATTGTTTTAATTTACTTAATAGGTTATTAGATTTTGTTTTTATAAACGATAATTTTAAATTTAAACATAAGTTTCTCAATCACCGATATCTCCGCATACTGCTTATCACTTACCTTTAGAGATAGAAATTTCTTTTTATAAATATCTTAATGTCTCAATCCGTCAACATCTTTTGAAATTTAACTATAAAAAATGTAAATTTTCTGTATTGAATAATGCTATTAATGCCATTGACTGGGTTAATGAATTAAAACATGCTGACACTTCAACAAGTTTTGATATATTTGTCTGCCGGTTGTCTTCAATTTGTAATGATTTTATTCCAAAATATAGAACAAAAGTTTATAAGCTACCTTGGTATACAAACGGTCTTATTAAAATTAAAAATTTGCGAAGTAAGTTTTATAAAAAATTCTGTAAAACGAATAATTTTTTCTACAAATATCGACACTATATGAGGGAATTCAACTTTCTTAATAAGTACCTCTATAGAAATTATATCTCTAACTTTGAGTTGAACATTAAATCAAACCCAAAAGCCTTTTGGGATTTTGTCAAATCCAAGAAACGTTGCTCAGACATTCCCTCTACAATGATCCTCAATGATAATTTATCGAATGACGGAATATCATCTACTGCAATCTTATTTGCAGAATTTTTTCAATCAAATTTTGAATCGTACGAAAATTCTAACTTTGAAGTTAGTAGTAGTACTGATACTGGAATTAACTTTGGTTCTCTTTCTGTTAAGGAAAATGATGTTTTAAGAGGTATTCATACACTGAAAGTTTCTTATAGGGTTGACATTGATGGTTTGTTAGCCTTTTTTCTAAAAAGGTGTGCTTTAAATTTAATCGGTCCACTTGTAATAATTTTCAATAAATCTTTGAATTCTGGTATTTTTTTGGATATTTGGAAAATGTCTTCTATAACACCAGTGCATAAATCTGGATCAAAAAATAATGTTGCTAATTATAGACCTATCTCCAAAATTTCTGCAATTTCCAAACTTTTTGAAATTATTGTTAAAGAAAAAATAATATTTACCACCAAGAGTATCATTTCTCCCTTCCAACATGGTTATGTCCCTGGACGTTCGACTATTTCAAACTTAGTGATGTTCTCTGAATATTGCATATCTGCGTTTTCTAATGGCTTTCAGGTAGACGTAATATATACGGACTTTTCGAAAGCATTTGATAGAGTCTCTCATGATTTACTTATTTAAAAACTAAACAACGTAGGCTTTCACTCAACATTTTTAAGTTGGATTGAGTCTTATCTGTCTAATAGGCAGTGTTACGTTTCTTTTGATAATTTTAAGTCTTTTTCTTTTACTGCAACGTCTGGTGTTCCCCAAGGGAGTATTATGGGCCCTTTGTTGTTTATTTTATTTATAAATGATATTCCACCTTTATTTATACATTCTCAATGTCTTCTATATGCCGACAACCTGAAAATTTTTCTTCAAATTAGAAATCAATGTGATGTTTCCCAACTTCAAAATGAAGTTAACAAACTCTATACTTGGTCTTTAAAAAATGATCTTTGCTTAAATTTAAAGAAATGCGCTTTTATGTCGTATTCGAAAACTCAAATTATTAGTCCGTCCGAATATCATATAAATTACACTCTGTTATCTCATGTCCATCAATTTAAAGATCTTAGTGTTGTTTTTGATACCAAGTTTACATTTAGTTCACATCTAGACTTTATCATCCCAAAAGCCTATGCTTTGTTAGCATTTATTAAGCGTCAAACTTCTTCTTTTTCAGACCCGTACACTTTTAAAACACTGTTTTTTAATCTTGTTCGTTCTCGGTTAGAATATGCATCTGTAATTTGGCATCCGTATTATGCTGTTCATAGTTTGCGCATTGAGCGTGTGCAGAAATCTTTTACTCGTTTTGTTTTTCGTACACTCAGTCCTGAATTTCCACTTCACCCATATAGTGAACGATGTCTTTTATTAAACATAAAGTCTTTAGAGAATAGAAAAAATTTACTTTCATTACTTTTTGTTTATGATATAATTTCTGGATCTGTTGATTGTCCTGTGCTTTTGGAAAAAATTGATTTTAATGTACCTGCTAGAGTGCTAAGAAGTATTGATATTTTTTACCTACCAACTTGTCGTACTAATTATGTTGCTAATGCACCTATTTATAGGTTATTATTTCTTTATAATAATATTAATGTTGAACATTGTATAGAGTTTTCTATCTCAAAGGAAGTTATGAGGCTTTTATTAAATAGAATTCTGTAATTATAGTTATCATTACAATTAGTAGAAAATAAGTTTTTCATAATATTTTAGTTAATTTTTATTGTATTCTTTTAATCTATAAGGAAGTTGTATCCAAAGATTAAAATAAAATGAAATGAAAAAAAAAACTCTCAACGCACGCCACTCTGATTCAATCCATTCACACAAAAGAGAGCATGTGGGCAATCAAAACTCATGAGTCTTAGTGAAAGGGAGTTAAGTTGGCTTCGGCTCTGAGTATTATGAATGCTCTTCCTCAATTAACCCTAGAACTGTATCGCGGGGTGAAAAACCCCGCCAGAAATCTCGCGCCAGACACAAACGTCTTACATTTACGGCCCGGGACCGCAAACATAATTCTGTTCCAACGTCTGAGAGTAGAGGGAGCACGCTCGTGGCATCCGTACCACGTGCTAGCTCAAGCAATCAACATTAGAAGTACATTTGGCGTGTTTTTTCACCCCGCTATACAGTTTGTGTATATTTCTCGTCATCTTAAAGTTTTTTTTTATTTTCGAGTTGTTTAAACTTTTTGGTCAAGTAATGAGTGTATAGTGGCCCCACTTCACATTTCTTTACATATATGCCCTGCTTTCCACTTGATTAGTCGCACTTGTTTTAATACCAAAAAATGCTCTGCTCCAATATTGGTTAAAAAATAACAACAACAGCTACTTGGAATAAATGCTCATTGAGTGTACTTACCAACAACAACCAAAAATTTGCACTCTCTTTAAAAAACGGTACCTTGTAACAAGTTTTTATACAGATATCAAAAATATTACAATTCTCACTCGTTCATTAGCTTAGACGCATTACGAAATTAAAGTTTTCAGTGATACAAGCTAACTTTAATCAGTGATACAATGTTTTTAATCTTTATAATTTCAAATAAAGATCCCTTCTTCCAATTTGAACAAAATTCTTATTCATTGTAACGATCTGTGCGGCAAAAATCGTTTTTTCAAATTCTTGCTATTTGCGCAATTTGATTTTTCAAAATAAATAGCATGAATTGGCCAAAGAATTGGCCAAAACTACTATAATATCCCTTAAACATAGTATATCCCATTTAAAACCCCGTTGGAATTACTCGATTTACTCAAAAACTCAGTGAAATATCGTAATTTTAACGAAAAATAAACTTTTTGCTAGTTTTTCACGGTTTTTGCCCTTCTTAGTCAATATTCCCTGACCCTCCAAACTCTTGGCCAAAAAAATTTAATTCACGTGATTCTGGGTCAAAAGACGAAAAAAATTATCTCCCATGGAACCATCAAAGTCACACTGTGCCCCAGATACGGGCACGGGATACGGTGTTTTTTCACCCCGCGATACAGGAATCAAGCAAGCATCAAGTTGCACATAACAAGATAATTTTGTAGGAACTAAAATATGGGTATAGTTTCATTAATCTATTAAAATTATGTTTGAATTAATAGCGTATGTATTTACTTCAGTAAAAAGCTACTGAAGTATTCATCAAAATACTACTTTACCATTTGTGCTAAAAAAATACAACATTTTTTAACGTCAATTTGGCAATCTTGCTAACACAATGGCTTGTCAGCTGAAACAGAGAGAGATATTTAAAAATCTCTCACTTGGTTATCACTTACACTCTCTTCACATGAATCTAACTCACTTGAGTAGGGGTAAGCAAATGAGTATGAGTGTAACCCATGACAGAATAATAAGGTAGGCTCATATTTTAACGGCTGCTCAAATGTCTAATTTTACACTAATAAAGCTGTGAATGCTATAAACGTCACACAATAAGCCAGCAACAACAACTAGAAAAACTTAAATTCGAACAGCTGACTTTGACATCTAACTCACTTCTTCTCCAATATGCGCCTACCTTGTTATTCTATCATGAGTGTAACCCATGTCTAATTATATAAAAAGAGTTGAATGCGTAATATGGTGGGTATTTTGATGATTATGAGTAAGTGTACGTACAAACAAATCATGAATATATTGGCAAGTATACTCGAATCTGAATCACTCATTGCAGTTCTCTGAAATGTATTTACATACCATCTCTCACTTACTCTCATTCTATTTACCATTTCTGTTAATCTTTTTACCACCATACATCATGTATCAAGTTAGATATACTTATTTGAGTAGCACATTAATAAAGCCAAGTCTTTAATAATCACTTGTATCACTAATTTCATTACAAACTATAAAAACATATTAACGAAACAATACCATTTTTAGATCGATCGCGCATCTGCCGGAAACTGTAAACTAAACAAAGCTGAAAAAGATAGAGATAAAGAGACTGAAGATGAGTTTGGATACACGATGGGCAAGTGCAGATTTGTAAAAAAAAAAACTCCGATAATGATTGTTTATTATTTACAGCTAAAATTAAAAAACGATATACAATGATGAATGACTTAAGAAAGATAACTATTACACGTACCCCAAATACTGATTTGGGAATAGCTCTCGCTGGCCACAAGGATCGACAAAAGATGTCCTGTTTTGTTGCTGGCATTCATCCAAATGGTTTATTCGCTTCACAAGACTTACTTCCGGGTGATGAAATTCTCGAAGTAAACGGAAAGGTACTCCAAAATAGATGCCATTTAAATGCTCCTGTTATATTAAAAAATATCGCTGAAGAAAAGTTAATATTTATAACATCGAGACGAAAAGCAAATGATGAAGGGATATCTGTCAAAATAATTAAGAAATTTCCTCGAACTGTGGATGATGTAAGTTCAACAGTGTTTTAAATAATTGTTATATAAATCTGTTAGGTCTTGATTTATTCTTGATCAGCGACAGCGAGATAAGGAGTTGAGATATTTGCATATATGTATCTACTTTGTATCAAAACTAAGACATGTAAAAAAACTGGGCGCGATACGCTCACAAACACGCATATCTCCCATATAACCCGAAAATTGAAAACTCTATAAAGAGGCTTTTATTTAAGTTACAGGAATAAAATTAATTTTATATTAAAAATTAAGATATATTAAAGAAATGGGCGACGTCTGCCCACAAACACGTCCGCCCACAAATAGTCAAAAACCATACAGAGGTTTATATTTTAGCTAAATAGATAAAACTTGGTATTTGAGTACCTTATATCAGAATTAAGATGTTTACTCAATATGGTCGTCATACGCCCACGAACACGCCCACCTCCCATACAACCCATAATATTAAAAATACCATAAAAATGTATAAATACCTTAAAATATAACTTAAGGTGTGCACTCGAAATAGGCGTCATCTGTACTCGAACTCTCGCAACTCCCCTGCAACCGACCTTAGTGAAACCTATTAAAAACTGCAAAGGAAAACATGGATTTTGAAAAATATAAGAAGTTATAAATATTTTTTTAGTATATCTTTATATATTTAACCGACTTAAGAGACCTTACTTGTTTTGTATGGGAAATATTCTTCATCTCTGGAAGTTACTCACCCATAGATTTTAAATTTTGCAGAGAGGTAGACTATCACTTATTTCGGATTTAAAGATATATTTATTAATATTATTAGTTATTATTTAATTTGCCGCGACCGTTCACACCGCCTGCTCAAGGCGTAGTTACAGTTTCGGTGAATGTGACATGATTATTTCACTGAAAATTTATTTTCTATGCAAATAAAATTTTAAAAATACAAAAAGACAACACAAATAAATAAATTTATTAAATTTTTTATAAAGTTAGGCTTAATTTTTAGATCGTATAAAATCTTTTAAATAAAATCTTTTAATTGGTTACGAGGTTGCGGGTGCCGAAAATCAATGACTTCCTCAGCAGCTGTGCGCATGGAATGGGATATATGCGCCCAAAGTCCGCCAGCATCATCGAGTTCAGAATAAGGTTGGTTGAGCTTAACCGAGAGTTGAACGGAGTAGGCCTCGGCGATCCGTTGTGATAGCAGCTTATCGAAATCTAGCTATTGTTGCATAACTGTGCGTATATTATCGCATTGCACAATCGCGTGCAGATCTTGGTTGCAACAAGATAATAGTCGGAGTCAATATTGACTCCCCAAAATGTGCGCACATCCAGTACGCTTGAAGATTACTCTCCGTCGGTGACCTTGTGAATTCGAGGGGTTTGCCGCAGTGAAGTCGATCAGTCTTAGACCGTTATTCGAGTTGGTCTCCTGGAGACTGAACTGACCGACAATGGAATGGAGGGAAACAAGGTGGCATAGTTTCCAGCTTACGACGAATCTGCTTCCAAATTCACGCTTCTCCGCATGGCAGTTATTGTAGTTGCAGTTATAGTAGTAGTAGGCAGTTGCTCTCTTAAATCAGCCTTGTCCTTTCCATCGCATCTCCTGGATGGCGGTGATGTCAGCCTTTATTTTTACGAGGGCTTCCGCCAATTGTACAGAAGCACCTTCACTATAAAGGGTTCGGACATTCCATGTCAACATCTGTAGTGTTAAGTTTATGAAGAAAAATGTACAGCCACGGACAGCCGCATATAACAAAACTCTTCGGATATCCTAAAATTAAAAAAAAAATATCCTCAAAAAACACCCATTTTTAAAATACAATTACATATTAATTTTAAATAATAACAATACCATCCAAACCATTTTACATTTATTATTATATGCCTGCTTCAGTACAATCCATTTAAATTAACATCTTAGAAAAATTGGGGGGAAAAAATATGAATTTTTAAGTATGCACTCCTCTAAATAGCTAGTAACCCAAAGAAAAGTTAAAAAAAAAACGGCAAAGCTCAGAGAGCTAAAAAAAATGTTTGAGAAAGACAAGGTAAAAAATACTCTTGTTCATTATTCTTACACTATTCAACAAACTAAAAGTATGTATATTTATTTTTAAATAGGTGTTTAACAGCCCAGTTTAACAGTTTAACAGTTTAACAGCCCAGTGTTTCCCCAGCCGCGGCGAAAAGTTTTTTTCAATAAAAAATTTTTCTGATCGGTCACCACCTCTCTGCAGACAATGGCAAACCTCAGAGAGTAAATAATGTCATGTAAAGCTTCTTGAGAACATGAACTTAAGCCGTTCGGAGTCGGCATAAAACATGTAGGTCCAGTTCTCGGTCAATTGTGTGCAAACATTTAATAACACACACAACACAATTGATCATTAGAAGCTCGGTCAAAGTCCTTTCAAGGGCTGAAATGGCCAATTTGTTTTTTTTTTTTTTTTTGTTTAACAAAATTGAATATTGTCCGTCCAGCTTAATCGAAGAAATACTCCATAGTGCGTCGATTCATGTAGGATTGACTGTCAAACTAGTTGAGCTTATCTTGTCGTCATACTGTCATACAATTAATAAATTATGATATAACGTTTGTTTTCTGTTTCAGACAAAATTCATCTTTGAACAGTTTCCGAATGCCCGTTCGGTACAAGTAAAGAAGGAAGGATTTCTGGGAATAATGGTGATATATGGAAAACATGTCGAAGTTGGAAACGGAATATTTATATCTGATTTACGGGAAGAGTCTAATGCAGTTGCGGTAAATAAATAAAATATATTATTACTTATCATGTGTGCAAAGCAGAGAACTGCAATGAGTATCCGACAGAAATCGGATACTCAAATCATACCCGAGATACCCGAGTTTCTTTCTGTTATCTGCCCTATCCATACTCAATAAAATATGTAAACTACTTAGACTCATTCGCTCATTAAAATATTTTCGGGTATGAGTTCATACTTATATCCGAGAGCGGCGTGATCCGAACCACTTTGATTTGTTTTCAATGAGTGTGTTGAGTTTGTGTATAGGAAGGAAGCTCGACCCGAGTGTATTTTGAGTGTATCCTGAGTATTGCTCTTTCTCTGCCAACGTCTCTATTTTGTTTGGATTTGATTTTTGAGTATGTTTTTCGTAATCGCACTGCAGGCAATATCAGCTGAAATTTTTTTTAAAGTGTTTTTGTAGGAATTTCGTTGTTGGTATTTTTCTGTTACTCTAGGAAGAAAAGAAAATAACAACAACGTTTGTGAGTTTTGTTTTTTTTCTTTCGGTTACGCGTTCGTTCGTGTTAGCTGAATACATAAAACAAACAAAATAAAAAAAACAAAAAAGAACACGTATTTCTGTTACACACAAAAAACTGGTTAACTTCTCACTGCTGCGCTCATCTGCGCTCTGCTTCACATCCTTGGCAGAATGAACCGAGTGATTCGGGTGTTTTTGTCGATTATGAGTTCTTGGGTAAGTATGATGAGTATCAGCAAGACGACAACAACCATAAGTATTTATGAACCGAAAAACCCGGTCTTTGCCCGATCCGACTTGTGATTGAGTATACTCATATTTATTTGAGCCGACGCATTGCAACTTCGTGAAAGTGAGTATGAATAGGGTTGCGTGCGGTTAGGGTTGAGTAGGTTTTTGAACTAATTTTTTTCGGATCTATTCAGAGTCTCAAAAAAGCTACCCGTTGCAGTTCTCTGGTGCAAAGGCAAATGTTTTCTATTTTATCAGGATGAACTCGTTTTAAATTTTTTGATATTCTTAATCGTAAGAAATTGGGTTGTTTGCCATAGAGACTACAACCAAAAATCGAAACAGCATCTTATGTAACTTAAAAGGCAATCTTTCACATAAACAATTACACAACAGGTACGTGAAAAAACACATGAAAACGCCAGGATCCGTAAACCTAATTTCGGTCATATAATTTAGTGACATACTCAGTTTTTTCCAATCAAGTCAAATTCTCGAAATATTGGCGATTGAAATTTAAGTCACCTTAACACTTTTGAAGTTATATTCACTCAATCGGACGAAGATGGTGCTTGATTTAATCAAGCAATCACGTCTTTTGAAGAACAGTTTTTAAAATGTGAAAGATTCGATTTGATGCTTGCCAATTGCTACTTGATAATTCTCAGAAGAATACAATTTTCACATTTAAATTAACTTAAATACTCCAATTCAATTAGAGGCCAAAACAATCATAAATATAGATTTAATTCGAAAAGGATTAAGAAAATTGAGAATAATAGGTAACACAATTTATACAAATTTTATAATTTTTGTCAACCTGCTTTGTAAATTCTATTATAAATCTTTTAAAATAAAAAAAAAATAAATTGGCCATTTCAGTCCTTGAAAGGACTTTGACCAGTGATGCACCGCGTTGGCAGAGCTTCCAACACAAACGCAACATTTTTGTCTAAGTATGTGTGTCAAAAAGACAAGACAAAAATTCAACATAACAATTTGCGCATAAGATGCTTACTCCGTGAAGATCAGAGATAATGAGATGGGAAACTTCTTTTTAATGATGTTTTTTTTCATGTTTCCCTCCAAATTCATGCTTCTTCTTCAATTTTTTGGGTACTTTTGTGAGTCTCATGTATTGTATACATGATTCACCTCATAGTTGTCAAGTATTATTGTCAGATTCTATTAATAGGGTTGCATTGCAAAAAAAATAAAAATGTACTATTATATCAAAGTTGCTTCGAACTTAAATGCTGTTTGCGGTAGAACAATGGTATTTTCTTTTCCCGATAAAAGAAATCAAGTATATATTCCATTTTTCTGCACCCTCTATGCAAAGAGTGCAGAATATATTACAATTTTTATTTAATCCAAAAACTTTGCCCTGTTCTAAAAGTGCCTCCACACTATATGTTTCATACATATGACATGCCAAATTTTACAGATAGCTTTGACATACATATAGTGTGGAACATATGGAATTCAAATTCTGACAAGTCGTTTGTATTTCCGTATGTAGAAATTTGAATTAGAACTGTTTCTAATTTGAAACAGTTTTTCATATGTTTTTCATATGTAAAAGTTTGAAGTTTGGAAAAAAAAACAATAACATGCCATAAAAAAAATCAAGAAAACGTTAAATGTAATTATTTATTCCACAAATTTATATTTTTTAACAATTATTTAGATTGATTGGACAGATGAAATCATTTTGCAACTTATTGAGCACTGGCGTGGCTTCGAATGAACGAAATTGCCGGAAAACTCAAACATTTAGCAGAAATATTGTGTCAGATAGTCTGTGGTCAAAAGAAAGGAGCTGTTTGACAAAAGTAAAAGTAATAATAATCAATATTGACATACATATGAAATTCGAAATGAAACTTTTTTGACAAGTCATTTGTGTTGAACATATAGTGTAGGGGCACTTTAAGTAGATAAAACACAAAAAAACAAATTTCGTCATAATTCTACTATAGGGCCCACGTCTTTTTATTTTTTTTTTTTGAGTTGGAAAAGTTAGATTATATGTATTTGGACTCGCTAAGCCCAATGGTGGCAAATTAAAGGATTTTTTTTTGGTTTAGGAGATAAAATTCATAAAAGTTCGAAAAAAGCTTATACAAATCTGTGATTTTTTATAATTTTTTAACGAATATTCAATATTAAACAACAAGTTTATTTATAATTAACAACAAATTATTATTTATTAACAAATTATTTACCGTTTTAACCAGAGTGGCACCAAAATGCATAGCCTCATACTTTTGCTTTAAGTTAATCGTGCCCTTCTAGTTTGAATATTTGGAATATTTTTCTCTTTTTAGTAGAAACAGTTTTGAGAGAAGAAAGATAAATGAAGGAAGTAAATATATTTACCAACAAAACAATATGAAAATGTTTCAAATCTAGTTTTTTATCTAATGAAATCTTTAAGTGAAACGTATTGCTTATTTTATGTTTCAATTTTATAACAAAAACGTATTCATTTTAGCTTCTGACTTTACAGATAAATATTTGTTATCTTCCAAATAAAAGCATTTTTCATTCTAAAGAAGAAATTCATTAACTCTTAAAATTTGTGGTTTCTCACTTTCGCCCTGTTTACCAAGAGTTATACAATGATCTCTATTCAATATTTCAATCGCTTTCCTAATTTGCGCAAAGCAATATCTTATTCACCAACTTAAAACTTGTTAAAAAATAATTGGTGAATGGTAAAAAGTTATTCAACACAATTTATAAGCTTATAACTAAGTTCTTCTATGTCAAGCGAAAGCTTCATCGATTAAATAAAGAAATAATGGGTTCCGTAAACGAGAAGGTAATCAGTGATTTAAATAATCTGGATTACTCTCTCAATTGCATGTAAGCAGGATTTTGTTGGGGCTTTATGTTCAATATTTTCTTAAAATGTCACTTTTCAGTTCCTTCGGTTGACAGCATTTAAGGGTAGAATTTTAAAATCGTCAATTTAAAGAAAGAACTGCATTTACCTTACTTTTGAGATCAACATTTTTGTGAAAAAAAACATTATTATATTTAAAAGATCAGAATTTGTTTGAGAAGAGAACCAAAAACTGCAAAATTCTTAAAGAGGGTCAAAATAATAAAAAGTTATTCTGTACCTTGATTCTATTCCTAGTGGAGACGTTTTGTAACAAAAACCGGCCTGTATAAAATTAATTCCGAATAAAATAGTACTAGTACAATTCTACTATAATTTCGTACTTATTAATTCGTAGTGAATATTACCTACTCTAAATAGTACAAAACTACGTTTTTATGCAACTCTGCTGTTGGCTTTCATGCCAAGGTGGGTTTCAGATTAAAGCAGTGAGCGCTTTCAAGCGATACAACTGTTCCAGTAGAAAACCTAATTAGCGCTTTTTTTCTATGACTGAGTTGATAAGTCAAACATCAAAAATATTGGCAATTTGTTAAAATGCAATGCCGTGCAACATAAATTTTGACAAATAACAATGAATGCGCATGTTCTTGTAGTTTTGAGAGCATATTTTTAAAATTAATACTGAATAAATAAACTTAAAAGAGACAAAAATTACAATTTCCTGGTTAAGCTACCAATTCATTCAATAAACTGTTTGCATTTCGTTAATTTGACAACTATTTTGACGTTTCAAATGGCAAACTATTCAGAAAATATAACTTATTGAGAGCGCTGGATGTGGCCACTGAGTTTTCACCAGACTGCTTAAATTTAAGGAAACTGTTGAATTATGTATTTAATTAAGGTAACTGGGGAGTATGTCAAAAATTGCACTAACACATTTGTAGAGTTTATGTTGGTATTGTTGCCATTTTGACAGAAGGCTATCTCTTTCTTGCCGAAATTTGTCGAAGTTTCCCATCTCATTATCTCTGGTGAAGATCAACCGCAAACTGATTCAATGCTATCGTCGAAGAAGTTCGGCAGCTTCGCACACACGACTTGTCTGTGAAAGCCTAGGGCTCCCCGAAGCTCTTATGTGCACCTCTGACTTTGACCGATCTTCTTATGATCAATTGTGTTATGTGTGTTGTTAAATGTTTGCATAAAATTGACCGAGAACTGGACCTACATGTTTTATGCCGACTCCAAACTGCTAAAGTTCATGTTCTCAAGAAGCTTTACATGGCATTTTTACTCTCTGAGGTTTGCCATTGTCTGCAGAGAGGTGGTAACCGATCAGAAAAATTTTTTGTTGAAAAAACTTTTCGCCGCGGCTGGGGATCGAACTCGGGCTCCAAGCATGCTTAGCCACACTCTTTACCTGCATGCCACAGCTACCACCATAAATCTTTTACTTTACAAAATATGGTGTTCGGTATCAAAATTACAATCGTGCGGCAATAGACCTTGTACAAATAAAAACTGTAGAATTGTTACTCGCTCTCTACTGTGTGCAGAATAGTAAAGCTACAGAAAAAGGGGAATCAAAATTTGTTGTGAAAATTTAAGGCTAAAATTAAAGAGCATGACGTTTTGAAATGGGTTTACCTTAAAAGGATGCAATACAAAGATTCACTTTAGGTTTTTTTATACTATGTACTATGAATGTTACGGAGGTGAGTTTATTGGAACCGGAGTCGGAACCGGAGTTTTTAAATTTGATTTATCGGAGTCGAAGTCGGAATTAATGAACAAAAGCTTGCCAGCTTTCTCCCCGTCCAACCGATTTCTTAGAGGACCATATATGAGACCGATACTACTAAAAGGTTGCTCACTTGCAAGTGATCCTGTAGGACACGATAAATATTGACGAGCAATTGAGTGCAAATTTCGAAATTTCGAAATTACTCAAGAGAGTTTATAAGCAATTAAAATTATTTAACGAAGAACTGCGCTCGTGTGTGATATAGGTAAAATCGTTTACGCCGGTACATTTCGATCTTCGTTAAAACTCCGATTAAAAATTGTCGGAGTCGGAGGTGTAAAATCAATCGGAAATTCCGACCTTTCGGAACCGAAGTCGAAGCTTCGTTACATCCCTACTATGTACCTATATTTATAAGCATTTCATGGGTTTTTATTATTTTTATTATTTTAGGGGCGGCCCTGAAGCTAAATTAGGCCTTTTACAAAATAAATACAGTGGCTTCATTGCAAAATCGGACAAGACTTTGTCTGATGTAAATGTCCCCTGATCTTTAAAAAAAAGATGCTAAATTTTTTGTTTTTTCACTTTTCTTTACACTTTGCAAACTAACTTCTCTGAGCAATGAAGAAAATCACAACTTTTCCAATGATAACTGTTTATTAGAAGAAAAAACAAAAATAACTTCGTTTTTGGCGCTCAACGCAAAATCGGACAAAGCAAAGTAGCAATGATACAAATGCCGTTATATTGAAAATATTCTCTTCAAAACTTAGCTTTTTTGTGACATTCGTTCGTAAATCGCATTTAGTGGCAGACGGTATTAAAACTATTTGAAAATATTTTTAAAATGGCTCCAAATGGAAAACAAACTTCTGTCGAAATTAGGCAATTAATAGTAAAGCTAAGTTTTGAAGGTAAAACTGTGAGAGAAATTGCTGAATTGGTTGGAAGAAGTAAATCTACTGTCCATGACATTATCAAGAGGTTCCGTGATGAGTTTAGGTTGGCCAATAAAAGCAAAGAAGGTTATGGCACAATATTAAATGAGCGAGAAGAGCGATCGATATTAAAAGAAATAAAACAAGATCCATTTAAAACCGCAAAAGAGCTTAAGATATCTTTAAAAACTCGCACAGGAAAAGATGTTTGTCTAAATACTGTTCGGAATACTTTGCATAAATACGACTACTATGGAAGAGTTGCCAGAAAAAAGCCATTTATAAGCCTTAAAAAAAAAAGAATAGAATAAAATATGCCAAGGAATATTTACTAAAAAGCGAAGATTTCTGGAATCAGGTAATTTAATGATTAATCGTCTTATAATAAATACAAATTAACAGACTTGATTATTTAAGGTATTGTTCACTGACGAAAGCAAATTTAATTTACATGGATCAGATGGCAAGATGTTTGTATGACGTAAACCAAATGAAGAATTTAATCATAAAAATACAAAGGCCACTGTCAAGCATGGAGGAGGCTCTGTTATGGTGTGGGGGTGTATGTCGAGTTCCGGAGTTGGCAATTTGCATTTTATTGAAGGTAAAATGGACAAATTTGTCTACCTCAACATTTTGAAACAAAATGTAAAGCAAAGTGCTGAGAAATTGGGTATCAAAAACAACTTTGCCTTTTATCAAGACAACGATCCCAAACACACATCAGGCGTTGCAAGACTTTGGTTGATCCATAATTGCCCCAAACTAATACAAACTCCTGCACAGAGCCCAGACCTCAATGTAATTGAGCATCTTTGGGAGGAATTAGCCAGGAGAGTATATCAGAACAAATTTAACACGTTAGCTCAGCTAAAATCGGCTTTACTTGAATCATGGAACTCCATAGAGCCAGAAGTATGCCAAAACTTGGTAAAATCAATTCCAAAGCGCTTACAGGCCGTTCTGAATAACAAAGGATATGCAACTAAATATTGATTGTTCGAAATTGCATTTTTATCGTTACTACTCTGCTTTGTCCGATTTTGCGTTGAGCGCAAAAAAATTAGTTATTCTTGTTTTTTTAGTAAAATAAACTGTTACAATTAAAAAAGCTGTTGTTATTTTTTTTTTTTGACCGGAGGGGTAGGTATATGAAGTAAAAATAAAATCAAAAAAATTTGAATTTGTTAAATTTTCTTGAAGTTTAGGGCAAATTGATATCAGAAAAGCTCTTGTCCGATTTTGCGATGGAGCCACTGTATGTGTACAATATCATTTTAAGATGTAAGTACAAACAAAAGAAAGAACCAAACGTAATGAATAAATTTGTAAATAAAACTATGTATATCACACACTAAATACAAAACAGTCACAACCAGTGTTGCCGTTTTGGCTATTTATAGCCAAAAGTGGCTATTTTTTTTGCTCGTATTGAGTTTTGGCTATTTGGCGATTTTATTTTTCATTTGGCTATGTTTTTGCATTCCGGCGAAAATTAATTTTTTATTTCACATATAAAATTTTCAATTGCCAGAAAATCCCCAAAGAATTGCTGGGAAGATCAAGCAATTGCCTTCTATTGTTATCTACTTAGGCCGATTCGCAGGGAAGATTCGCCAATGAACCGCCTAGAGGAGTAACAAGAAATTCGCCGAAAAGGGTGTCAAACGAAGTCTATTTAAGAGTCCTCAGCAATTTGTTCCAAAGCATCGTTGTTCTGTCCGATTTCAATGAATTTTTTGTGAATTTGTTTTTATTTCTCTTCGATATAATGTGACGTTGCTTCAAAACTATACTAGTTCAACTTTATAATTGATTTTACGATTTTTCAAAGCCTGCTTCATTTTTCCATGATAGATTTTGAACATTTTTCAAAAATCCATCTTCCAACAATTGCTGAAATTAGTAAAGGAAGATTTTGAAAATTTTCGTGACTAGCGCATTCATTGCTTGAGCATTTGAAAAGCGATGCATTTTCCCAAAAAACATTTGGGCGAATCACTGGTGCATCGCAAAATCCACTTCTCTGCCAATCGTCTTCCAAATGTTTGCAGGGAAATGATTTAAAATATTCACGTGAGGGTGCATTCTCTCTTCATTTGAACACGACCTGCCAGTGATGCTAATCGTGCAGCCGAGCGCAAGAGTATCCAATAATTTGACATCTATAATCATGTGCCACATGAGAGTAGCAACAATGTATATAATTTTGATCATTGAAAGTAATTGTGGTTTGTTTTCAAAAGTAAAATTAAGCAAGTCAGCATGGAAAAGTAAGTTGATGTTGCACTCCGCCACACATAAAACATTCTCCACTTGTTCCACTTGATTTCACTTTCTCACGTTCTTATCTATCTCCCATTTCTAAACCATGGCAGACTTGACTGAATAGGTTTGACACCTGAAATAGTTTGTTCGAAGATAAAAATGCAAACCTTATTTTTATAAAGTTGTTTCTACTTTTATCAAGTAAAATATAAATGAGCTAACGTCCTTCTATATTAAAGGTCCGTCTATTTAAAGGATATATGCCCTTAATATTTTTAAAATATGCTCTTATATTTTGAACATATAATTTTTTATAACATATTTTAAAACAACCATGTTTATAAATCTGTTTCCAGTAAAAAATGGTACTATGTTGTACAAAAAACTAGTTAGTTAAAAAGTTATGAATGTTAGTCCTGTTTCTTTTTTCTAATACAATTAATTAATCTTTTGGCTATTTTTTTTACATTTTGGCTATTTTTATTTTGTATTTTGGATATAAAAATAAATTTACTCCGGCAACACTGGTCACAACTCAAAAAACATGACTTTTCAGGAGAAGCGAAAAATAAATCCCTTTGGTTGCTACTACAGAAGAAAATCAATTTTCATTTAAACACACAAACTTCATTCTTTCAGTTAACGAAGAAAATAATTAAAAATATATTGAGATATGTGATTTGTGAATTGATTTATAACAAAAAGTCGGTATATAAAAATTTTGAGTTGTGACTGTTTTGTATTTAGTGTGCGATATGAGATTCGTATTGAGCAAAGCCAAAATAAAAAATCGTTTTTCGAGTCTCGAAACTAGTTGCCGAAGAAATAAAAAAGACATAATATTTAAGCATGTGGGAGTAGTTGAATTTTCGAGTAACTCGGCTATGACTTGAAACTCGTATTGAATAACTGGTGTTTTCGAGTAACTCGAAGTTTTTCGAGTTTTTGAGTGTTCTTACATATCAGTGGAAATACCCAGTAGAAAATTGGTTTAACAGCATGACGTTTTGTGCTGATTTTCGTTTGATTATGGCGAATGGTATGTTAAGAGTGCATATTAAAAATTAAGACTTATGCGTATAATTTTACGACGTATCTGTTATAATTGTTTTTGATTTTTGAAGGGATTTTACTGTTTTAATAAAATCACTTTGGAGGGGAGTTAGGTGTGGTCTATACTAATTTGGGTCATTTTCTAATTTAATAATTTAATTAATAATTTTGGAGAACTAATTTTGAGAAATGACCACAAGGTTTCAGCAGCTTCATGCTCTTGCTGAAAAATACGCAATTCTTACTCCTTTGATTCTACTGAATGATAAGTTGGAATACAAACTGAATGAACTCTGTCACGAAGATATTGACAAGGAAGAGTTTCTCGTTGAGAGAAAAATGCTTCAGAATATTATTTCTTTTATATTGCGCACAAAGAAACTTATTCTTGTATGAAAGGTCCGCTTGAATTTTTACAATTTATTTTTAAATTAAGTCTAGAAAAAGCAGTTCCAAGCACTGTTATACTTTAACGAATCTTTCTAACCATTGCTGTTACTGTTGCCACTTGTGTGAGGAGCTTCTCTAAGTTAAAACTCATAAAAACCTACATTAGAAGAGTACGTCTCGCCTACAAAATCTTGCCATATTATCTATAGAATACGAGTTAAGTAATGAAATAGACTTTGAGAATGTAGTTAACGATTTTGCTAATAAAAAAGCAAGAAAAATAACAATTTAATAAAATATTAAATAAAAAAAATTGTTTTTGTAAAAATTTATTTTTCGGTATCATTTAAGAATAAACTTTTTTTTATCGTTGGCCTTATTCTTATATGACGTAAGTCAACATTTGGAATAATAGCGATTATTAACGTTTAAGGTAGATTGATCAAAACTACAATTTTGTCCTTTTTAATTTTTAACGCTTTTAATGCTTGAATACATATTTAAATACATTTGAAATTAGTTTTCTTTGCCTCTTCAACAATATATAATTTTGACTTACGTCGCACGTTGGGAAAAAATCAGGCAAATCGCGCGCATTGCGATGACATCTCGACTTTTTTTCTTGGTTTTTTACAATGATTTAATGATTTTGGATATTTTTAATGATAGAAATCCTTTTTTTTAAGGTCATAGGCCTTACCAATTTTTTTAAGGACCTCCAAAGTCATGCCTAACTTCAAAAATATTTAATCAAAAATTACACTAAACGTATCACCTTACTAAAATGCTCATATGAACTTCAAACTAAAGTCAAAATAAATGAAATTTTCAACAATAAATCACCAAAAACTAGACTTTAAATTTATAAGCCTAAAAGTTTGGCCCTGTGACAAAATAAGGAGATGTACTTCCTTGAAATACCATAAATTATAAGAAAATATAAAAAAATAATCAATTTTCTTTCAAATGCAACTTCCACAGGTAATCGTGGATAATGATCAAAACAATACATATGAAAATGTTACCAAAGGAGTTGCACGTGTAAATTGAGATTGTCCTTATAATGAGATTGTACGACCTGTAATTTCAAAGCTAAGCGGTATTGCAAATTGGGTTACATACGAGGTGCCACGCCTCTTGTATCGATTTGTTCGATCTTCTTCACAGCAACACTTTCAAGACCATGCGCAAGGTACCCTGAAAAAATCATATCAATTGGTCTAGCGGTTTCGGAGTCTATAACTAACACACACATACGTGCATCAGTTTTAATATATGTACATAGACAAATCCTTTGGAGAATGAAAAGACACTTAAGATTCTGAAAATCGTTAAGTGTAACGATATCTTTGTAATTCTATGTTTTTTTTTTTTGGATTGCACTGCATTTTATATTTTTTGTTCACCACTTTATATATCATAAATAAATTTATTTTCAACTGTAGGGTATAATGAATATAATAATATAATAATAATAATATATATTCATTCTGTAGGGTGTATGCAATGACAAAATTTTATTATGCCAGGTTACTCCTTAAAAAATACTTGTTCAGGTGTCAATATATCAGCTTTATATTTTAGTAAATATAGAAATGAGAGCAAAAATAGACTCATGCGCGCGTTTTACTCCATTTTTTCCCAACGTGCGTCGCACACTGTGTCCGTGTAGTGTATTTGGCGGTCTTAAATCAGGGAGGAGGTGTAGCTTCATGAAATTTTGCACAAATTTATTTTAAATTTTTTAAAAATTTCAATTTTTTTTTTACAAAAATACGCCCACTTTTACGCCCTCCTCCCATACAACTTAAATAGAAAATGTGGCCTAACTTCCATGATTTTAAATATATCAACTCAATTTTCACAGAACGTTAATATTATAATTGTAGAATTTTCTCCTGAAAATATGAACTTGATCCGCCCATTTTTACGCCCACCTCCCATACAACTCCAATAAAAAAAATTTTACAGTTTCACTCTATTTCATTTATTAACAAGTTTTTCACATCTTCGTGATAATCTAATTTTTTAAGCTTCAGCTTCGTTCTCAATGAATTGATATATGGGTCAGAGGATATCAGCAAATGATGCATTACGTCTTGGTTAGAAGTGCAGCGCCAGTTTTGCGCGAGTGATATAACCTATAATTTCTATAATCTTTGTTCCTCGCTTCCTGCGCTTCTTCTGATAGCATTCCTTTGAAAAATAAACCATATGTTAATTTAAAATGTATGAAATAAATTGTATATTTAACCTACCTATGGGTAGAATGGCCTTAGATACAATTTTGCTACCATGTATCAAAACTTTATGCACTGTGATGGGCATGTAGTACCATCCATACAAATGAATGTACAATTTCGCCGTGTCTAGGCAATATATTTTAAATTTCTCAGGGTCTTTTGCCTGACTGCAATTTATTGTGGACAATATAATTTTGAACCGATGAATCAGTTGCTCATCCACTCCGGTTAAGTCAGCTGTAATTTGTGGGTTTTCAAAAAATCGTCGAGCTGTATTAAAAAGTTAAGATTTGCCATTGAGAACGAGGTTTCAACAGTACTTGCTAAAATATTTAGTAATGAATTATATTAGCTAACTATTATTAGATATTTGCATGAAATTTTTCACACATGAACTTTAGATATTTTTTAACAAGCTGTGCAAAAATCATCAAAATCGGAGAGATTGTCCAAATTGATTTATTGCCGCGGTGGACACAGTGTGCGTCGTATTAGAAATAGGTTGATGATATGTACATATGTTAGAATTTTTTTTATATATAATTGAGAACAATGAGAGATCACATTCTAAAGTGAAAACTATGCATAATAAACCCTATATTAATATCAAAGATGTTTTTTTTTATTGCATATGAGAGGGGTGGCAAATTTGGAATCCGCACCGGGCGGCTAAGCCTCTTGGTACGCCACTGGTTACAAGCGTTTGCAGAAAGTTCATATGCCCTCACCTTATATTTTTATGGTATAAAAATGGTTTCAACTTGCAGTATAAAAGAGCTTGGATATGGTATTAACTGGAATTAACTTAGATATATCTATGGAATAAAATAAAAATTAATCTCAAAGTTTCGTTATTTCTTTTGAGTTTGTTTAATAACTCACGATTTGTATCATTGATTTAAATTATTAAAAAGTGCAAATAGGATCTTCTATTGATTTGGAAACAATTGTTGAACATTAGCATTATATCTTAGAAGTTGCTTTGTTTTTCATTAGGATTTTCTTTATTTGAATTGATATATAGATAGTCAGCGCAATATATATATATAGACAAACTAAAGATCTTTTCATTTTATAAAAACAAATGTCAGAAGTAAAGTCCTACTTCTTAAAAGTAAATGCTTCAATAATTATCAAAGTCGCCTTAGTCCAACGGTCTAAGTTTTTTCCTGTTTTTTGCTGAACTCACAAACGTTTAAGAAATAATTATTATTGAAAGAAGGAAATAACCGATATTGTCCTTCACTTGGTAAAAAAGTACTGTAACGGGTTTTATTTCAAAGGCTGAGGTATGAAATAAAAAAGAGTAAACTTTTTAAAATTATCCTATTTGGTTTCTGGTAATATTTAAAAATAAAACGGAGTCCCTTAAATTTTTCGTGGCTACTTCGTGATAAAATAAAAAATGTTTTCATAGGGGTATAATAAGAAAAGTATAAAATGCTATAATAAATCAAAGACAACTTCAATCATGTGAGTTATATAAGTAAATTTCTAATCTTAAACATACATTAACTTTTTTTTTACACAGGGTCAGTATTAGTTATTGTGGTGACCGTGGCATACAGGTTAAGTGTGTGGCTTAGCATGCTTGGAGCCCGGGTTCGATCCCCAGCCGTGGCGAAAAGTTTTTTTCAATAAAAAATTTTTCTGATCGGTCACCACCTCTCTGTAGACAATGGCAAACCTCAGAGAGTAAATAATGCCATGTAAAGCTTCTTGAGAACATGAACTTTAGCCGTTCGGAGTCGGCATAAAACATGTAGGTCCAGTTCTCGGTCAATTGTGTGCAAACATTTAATAACACACACAACACAATTGATCATAAGAAGCTCGGTCAAAGTCCTTTCAAGGGCTGAAATGGCCAATTTGTTTTTTGTTTTTTTTCAGTATTAGTTATTTTAAAAAGCTATGTAGGTTATTTTTTTAAGGTTTGTACAGTAACAGAACTTGCATATGTAAATCGAGAATAAAAATAAGGAATTAATCTCCTTAACAAAAGAGATATTCGTTCACTTTATGAAATAATGCTCGGATAATATTGTTTTTTTCTGGCGATTTCGAGCGATTTTTAAAAGCTTCTTTAAAAAATCATTGTTTTGTCATAAATTGCATGTTGTACAATTGCGTACGAATATTCGAGTGCACCTTCGGGGTAACAAGAAAACTGGTACCCTTGCTGCAACAGTTGTGACAGTTGGACAATGGCATAAAGTTTACTTAATGCTTGAGCATTGCACTGAAAACAAAAGATGACTTCATTTCGAATTTGCAATGGAATTCGGTTACAGGTTGCCAAATTTATTAAATATTTGTTTTAGGGTATTATTCTAACAGGTCCAGCAAAGGATAAAATGTTTTAATGCCTCGAATCCCTTTGATCCCCTCAGATTTACCCTTCCAGTTAAAGCGATTACAATTCCGGTACCAACGTGTTTTACTTTGACAAAAAACCAAGCACAAGGGGAAACTTTTCAAATCGTCCGTGATTATCTTATACAGAACTGTTTTTTCGTAGTATTTTGGTCTTTTTAGGATAGGAAATCCCTCCAATCAATGTATTCTTCCTAATATCAGAAAAACAACCAAAAATAATAATTTATAATAATAAAATAAATAAATTTTATAACTATAAAAACAACCATAAAATAATTTGAATTTTGAATACATTCGAAAAATAAGTCTCTTCGAACAATAATACAACAAATCACATAAAAACATAGTACAACAAATAAGGTAGCTGCAGGGCTGAGAGTCGAAAGTCAGAACTGTCAAAAAATACTGAACGAAATAGAGCTACAAAACAAGACATCAAATAATTTGTATTGAATTTGACAATTCTGACTCTGAGAGAGAGAGGATTGATAACCCTGCAGCTACCTTGTTTATTGTACTATGCATAAAACATTGTTTCTTATATTAAAACATATCGCGAGCAAGGCCGCGGAGGGTTGCTAGCTAGCAACCCTCTAGCTATATAAACTAGTTTATATACATACTAGATACATATTATACTACATATATATTATATATACTAGTTTATATATACTAGTTTATACATATTATATATACTAGTTTATATATAAAGTGTAGATATTTAACCAAAGTTCAAAATTGCGAAAGTGCGATGCAGAAGATTTTGGTGGGAATCTTAAGCGCGTTGCCCTCGCATTCGATGCATTCTGCGTTTCTGCACTTACTTCAATTTACTTGATTTGCAGTGCTGCCAGATCAACATTTACCCAAGGTTGGATTTAAAATTCCCCTTAACATTTTTTTGAAAAACATACAATATCCCAATAAACCACATAGCGGACTCGGTTTAGTTTCGAATTAGTAATGAAACCGAGAACTCGGATTAGACATCTCGTATTCGATTCGAATTCGAAACGAGTCCGCAATCCCGTAAAATAAAATAAATTCTTATATATCTGAAAATAATCATCGCAACATTGATTTTTTTTTGTTTTTAAAACTCGTGATCCCTTCAGATTTTTTAAAAAATAGAGAAAAAAAACACCAAAAGCAAAAAAAAACTTATAAGTTTTTTTGTCTGAGCTGGGAGTCGAACCCACTTCCTCAAACGTTTGTTTTCATACTCAAGCAAACTACGCCGCTTCAAAACAACAACTGCGATAGGCTAGTGGATAACGTAGCAGACTGGCATCCGGGGGACGTGGGTACGAATCCTGAACATGTACATTTTTTTTTTTTATAACAATAATAATCTTATAATCTTTTATCATAATAATCGATTTGCGTAAGACAAGAATATATTAAAAAAATTTAATTTAAAAAAAAATTCCCAAAATTATTCGAAAACGATTTGCTAATGTTGAAATACTCGATTCGGCAGTGATTCGATTATGATAAAAAATCTCGCTTTGAGAACGAAATATCTATTCTCCCGCCCTTGGGTTCATTAACAAAACATTTTCGAACTTCGTTTTCGAAATAATTTTCCGAGATCTCAGATTTACCTCGAATTCGAGGCAAATTCGTTTGGTTTATTGGGATTGGATTCGTTTACTAACAAAACATTTTTTAAAATTTTTACTTGTAAAGCGGTTACGTTCTCAAATAACTTAATACAAAAAGTATTAAATTTTAAAAATTTTTAAATTTCTTAAATTTTTCTTTAAAAATTTAAAGAAACTGAAATTCTATATATATATAAAAATCAATTGCGTGTGCGTTAGTCTTGCTAAGGCTTGGAAACGGCACGACCAATTTTAATAATTTTTTTTTTGTACTCTTCGCCTTAATACGGAAAAACTCGAAGGAACTGCGAAAAAATCGAAAAATAGAAATTGGTACTTTTGTATGGGAATTGCCACTTCTAACTGCCTTAAATAGCCAACGAATCTTAATGGGTGGACGGATTTATCTCAAATTCGGCACACATATTACTAGAATTCGAGATAAGGCATACTTAGTTTTGACCACGCCTCTTCTGCCCTTTACAAGAAATACAAATGTACCTACTAATGTCCTTTTTTACCGAAAATGTTCGTAACTGATCGATTCTGTTCCCTCTGAAATTCTGCCACTTCCTCTCGAAATGAGGAAGTGGTCATTCCGAGAATTCCATTGATTCCAACCAATTAGCTTTTCCAGTTCAAACACATTCAATTCACATTCAGTTTGCCTTGCATCGTCATGACCAGGGCTCGGATTGTGATGACCTAAAAAACAATGAAAAATAACCGAAAAAAATGACAAAAAACCCTAAAAAAACCTTAAAAATTACCCAAAAAATTTTAAAAAATGCCTTTAAATTAAAAGTATTATAATAAATGTAATAAAAATTTGTTGTTGTAGCAACCTGTTTGGCTTCAATAAATTATTTGGCATCAAGCTCTAAAAATAATTCTTAAAAAATATGTTTTTTTAAGAATTATAAAACTAATATAATCAATTAAAATGCCACAATTTTTTAAGTCATGTAAACTGGTGCGAGCATAACCTACGAAAACATGATGACTAATTATGTGCTTGCGCATATAATAAACATCTGCTTTCAAAAAACCTTTTTCACGCCTTCTTTGGTTAAATACCAACAAAATGTTGGAACCTAGATGGACACGTGATAAAGAAGTAAACAAAAAGCGCAACAACAAAATCTTTGCAGAATAAATGTAGTCAATTTTTGAAATTTTGCAACTAGCAAAAGAGTAGAAAAACACTTCTTGACAAGTGAAAAGCTTTTTGGGTAATTCCGTTTTGGTTTTACTGCAGTTAAGCTTATTAACTTATCAAAGTTAGTGGACTGCATAAACCACAGAGACTACTGATGAGTCGGAGTAGCGTCCGACGAAACCATGGTCTAGTCTGCTCGGTTTGTTCTGCAAAGAACATTGTTGTTGTAGCAACCTGTTTGGCTTCAATAAATTATTTGGCATCAAGCTCTAAAAATAATTCTTAAAAAATATGTTTTTTAAGAATTATAAAACTAATGTAATAAAAATAATTTTTTTTTTTTATTTAATTTTTGTCTTTGTTTGCGTTGCATTAAATAACTAAATATTTTTTTAAATTATCGAATAGGAATGATCTTCGATTGTCACTTAAAATGTTTTTAAACATTGAAAAACTTCTCTCTACGTCGACACTCACAAGAGGAGCATATTTAAAACAAGCATATTAACCATGAGTCCCATCTCGTTAAAATTGGTTCTGGTGGTAGGCGTATATCAGGGGACAAAGCTCTAAAACTTTCTCTGCATAATGGCGCTTTAATTAACACTTTCTTAGTGTTTGCTATTAGTGCATCAACCAACTGGAAGTTAGATCTAACTTTTTCCGCAACCCTGTGCAAACCATGTACCAAGCAAGTGATATGCACTAATTTTGAGTAGAGACTTCTGATAGATTTGACTGCCTTGACAACATACGGAGCTCCATTCGTTAGAAAAAGCAGCACATCCTCATGTTTTATACCTGCGTTACAGGTCAAATAATAAATAATTAATAAAATTTAAAAAACAAAATTATAAAAGATTTTTGTACAAACCATCAGGCCAAAGTAAAGACATGGATGTATTAAATAATTTGCATATACTGGTGTAATTGACATTTTCCAGTTTGCAATTAATGATGTCGTTCAACAAGTTGGATCATTCGAAAGATCCATCAAATTGTTCAATTAGTTTTCCATCCGACTTTGTCGTCCAATATGTTAGATCTTGCGAAAGCCCCTATTCACAGGCCGTGAGCTGTATTTGTCAGAATAAAAAACAAATACATGTTCAAACAGCATAGCTACCCTGCAAACATTTGGAAGACGATTGGAACATTTAGCGACGCGCTAGCGATTCGCCTTAGGGTTCTTTGGAAGATGGATCGCTTTTCGATCGCCGAAGCGATGAATGCACGATTCTCAAAAAATTTAAAAATCTTCCTTCGCTCATTTCGGCGATCGTTGGAAGATGGATCGCTTTTCGATCGCCCAAGCGATGAATGCGCGATTGAAAAAAAATGTTCAAAATCTTCTTTCGCTCTTTCCTAAGCTCTTCCTAAGCTCATTCCGGCGATCTTTGGAAGATGGCTTTTTCAAAATCTATCATTGTAAAATGAAGCAGGCTCTGAAAAATCTTTTAAATTAATCCAAAAATTTAACTTTTAAAAACTTCATGAAACTGGGATAAAACAACGTCTGAAGAGCCCGCTAGTTCAAACTTGCCACAACTTGTAACGTTCAACAACGATGCTCTGCAACAAATCGCTAAGGACCTCTAAAGCGATTTCTTTGCCACTCTTGTCGGCGAATCGCTTTAAGCCCCTTCTGCCGATTCGTGCGCGACTCTTCCGGGCGAAGCGTTTGAGCCTCTTCTCGGTGATTCGTTGGCGAATCTTCCCGGTGAATCGCTTAAGACTCCTCTCAGCGAATCGTTCGCGAATCTTCCAGGCGAATCGCTTAAGACTCTTCTCGGCGATTCGTAGGTGAATCTTCCCGGCGAATCGCTTAAGACTCCTCTCGGCGAATCGTTCGCGAATCTTCCAGGCGAATCGCTTAAGACTCCTCTTGGCAATTCGTCAGCGAATCTTCCCGGCGAATCGCTTTTATGGCTTCAGCTGCTTACATTCGGCGATTCCCGGAAGACTCTCAGAAGAGCTCGCCGGCGATCGTTTCATCTTCCAAGCGATTCGCTGGAGATTCTCAGGCGATTAAAAATGTTTGCAGGTTATGTACTTGCATATAGAATTGCCACATTGAAATATTGAAAATTTTAATAAATTTTTACTTTTTTAAGTTTATTCTTATTTTTTTTTAATTAAAAAAAACTAATAATTAAACAAATAAAATTAAATATGACATAAAAAATAAGAAAAAAATGACAAAATCTAGCAAAAATGATATAAAATCAAAAATTAACAAAAAATGACAATAAAATTAAAAAGATGACATATCATCATAATCCGAGCCCTGGTCATGACTGTTGGAATTAATTATGGAATTGTGTGCAGGTTTAAATCAAATCTTCACTTATATCTACCTTAAGAATAAAGAGAACATTCGAGTCATATATCATATATTTATTTTCTATCTATCTTGTGTCTTCTATGAAATGGGCAACAAGTGTATTTCAATCCAGAGAACACAGCAGACAGAGCGGCACGTCCACCGTCAACAATATTGACAAGCTTCTTCTCGGTTTGTCAAGCAGATACTTTCGCTTGCACTCTACTGTATGCTGAAATTCCACGCTACTTCACATGAAAAGCATAATCGAAATCGTTTTAGCGTCGGAAACAAGCAACACCAGTTGAAGGACATCTAAATGTATTTGCTTCAGACTCTCTGGGTCGCATCTACACTGTGCGTCCAAATAACGACGAATGTTACTATCTTCGATTATTGTTGATTAATGTTCGTGGTCCAACGTCGTTTCAACAACTGAGAACTGTTAATGGTTATCTGTGTGGTGCAACTTTCCGTGAGGCGTGTCAACTCTTACAGTTACCCGAGAACGATTCACATTGGGAAAATACACTGAAAGATTCCGTCATATCTTCGTCACCGCATCGAATTCGCACATTGTTTGATATTATCATATCTTCATGTTTCCCTACGAATCCGAACGACTTGTGGGTCAAATACAAGGACGACATGTCTGAGGAAAAAACAAATTTTTCGCAATTGAATCAACAACAAAAGACTGCGTACGACTCTTTGTTATAAGCTGGAACTGACAATGGAATAAGACAATGGAACTGGTGGAATTGACTTCCTCGATGCTCCCGGAGGAAAAACGTTCTTAATTTCATTGATTTTGGCGAGGATTCGATCGCAGAATGAAGTGTCTAGAGCATTGGCTTCATCTGGAATAGCAGCAACTTTGTTAGATGGTGAGCGAACAGCACATTCTGCCTTGAAATTGCCCCTGAACATGCAAATCAACGAGACTCCAGCTTGCAACATCGCCAAAAACAGCGCAATGGCAAAGGTTCTCTAGAAATGCGAATTGATCTTTTGGGACGTATGCACGATGGCCCATAAGAGATCATTGGAGAGATCGCTGAAAGATCTTCGTTTCAACCAAAACATTTTTGATGGAACGATGATTCTGTTGTCCGGTGATTTTCGTCAGACTCTTCCAGTTATAAGCGTGTTTGAAAACATCAAATTTGTGGCGGCATGTGAAGACAGTCCGATTAACGACTAACATGCGAGTGTTTTTGCAACAAAATCGATGTGCTGATGTGTTTTCAAAGCAATTGTTGGACCTTGGTAATGGAAAAATCGCAGTTGACATCTCCACTGGACTCATCATACTGCCCACTGATTTTTGTCAGTTTATCGAATCAAAGGAGGAGCTCATTCGGCGTGTTTTTCAAAAAACATAATTGGCTAAGTGAAAGAGCCATATTCGAAAAACAAAGATGTCGCTGACCTCAACGCGACTATTCAACATTTCATTCCGGGACAGCTGTTTTCCTTCAAATCGGTTGACACAATTATCAACCAAGATGAGGTTGTTAACTATCCCATAGAATTTTTGAATTCACTGGAATTGCCTGGATTACCACCTCACAACTTGCAATTAAAAGTAGACTCAGTCATCATCATGTTGCGTAACATCAATAACCTCTACTATGCAATCGAACGAGACTAGCTGTCAAAAAACTTATGAACAACGTAATCGAGGCGACGATTATCAAAGAAAAGTACAAAGGAGAGGATATTTTGATTCCGCGCATACCGATGGTTCCAATGAACATGCCCTTCGATTTTAAACGGCTGCAATTCCCCGTGCGTCTGGCCTTCGCGATGGCCATCAACAAATCACACGGCCAGTCGTTAGAATTTTGCGGAATCAACTTGGAGTTTCCGTGTTTCGCGCCGGAAAACACAACAAAAAACGTAGTTTATCAAAAAGCTTTACTTTAAATGTTAAATATATTTATTTGATTTTAATAAAAGGCATTGAATTTATTTAAATTATAAACAAATTTCATTTTATTACCAAACAAAATTCAAACGGTACACGATGCGGCAAATTTTTATATATTTTTTTTCTACACAAATTAATAAGTTCTACATCATTTAGGCAAAAATAAAATTTTCCTAAACTCACACAGAGCCATCTATTGAAAAAATGGATACTTTGAATATTAAGTTTTGAAAAAAAAAACGTTTGCCGGGTCAGCTAGTAATTTAATAAAATTAATAAAATTTTTCCTTGCAAGAATTTTCAGCTATCAAAAACAAAATTGTTTGTGAAAAAATAAAATTTCAAAAAAGGTTTTCTGAATTCAAATTAGCTTTCATAATTTTTTTCGGTCGGTAAAAAATCAACGCATCCATTTGGTATGCTATATTGAGCACAGACGATTGCATCCGAAGTTCTTTAGAAATTCCATTTTTCGAGCTTATCTTTTGCAATATTCACAATTGAGAAAGATCTACGCACTCGAAAAAGACACAATAAAGCGCTGTTCATAACATGCATTTTCAATACTTTGAATCTCCGCCTTAAATTATTCAGTCGAACTAAAGTAAATCTTTATCTTTGTAAGATAAAAGATTCCACTTTTTTGTTAGTTCAGTCACATCTTCGCATCTAATCTAATACGAAGAGAGACATCTTATATCACTTAAATACCCAAGAAGCCAAATATTTTTTTTTCTCGGGTTTTGCACAATATGGAGAAAAAACCATTTTTCCTAAAATTGTTTGCAAATTATAAGGAAAGGTAAGAACATTTTATTTCAAAAGGTACATTTTTCGAATACCTTTAAAAAGGCAAATGTTAAATGTATTCGGTTGTATTGTTGTCTAGCGTAATAGCAATTTACACTTTATTTGAAGACAGAAATTGCTGTTGAGTTGTGAACTGTAATAAGTCCGAATGTTTCAAAATCCACAGCAAACATTTTTGTCTTATTAGGTCAAATAATTATTTTGTATATAATAAAGACCTCTGAGACCATAAAACTTTAAAAAGCCGGAACATTTTTAGTTTCATTCAGTTTTATTTGTACTAAGTTTACAAATTTTAAGTGCCTTATAAAAATTCGAAATGAATTAAGATCAAATTTACGCTACGAATTTTTTTAAATCGGTCTTAAAACAAAAAAATTTTAGCATTTTTCAATTGGCCATCCGTGAGCGAATGAAGTGACAAATTCACAAGTTGTACATATCTTACTTTTGATGTGACAACCAGACATACTACGTTTGAAATCTGTAGCTCTAGATATATAAACCTATTTATAGAGTTTATACAAAAAACCCACCTCCCATACAGCCCACAATAGTATACAATTGGACTTAAACATTTTTTTATTAGAATTGACACAATTAAAAACTTATTCTTAGTCAAAGCTGTACGTAAACTTAATAAATAAGGAATAAAATTTGAATTATAGTACCTTAAGTTAAAAATTGAATACATAATAACTAAAAGTTCATGTTATCACAAGCAACAGGATGTGACAAAATAAAAATATTTCACTATGCAATTTTAACATAAAATATTTAATGAAATAAGATTAAAATAATATAAAATTAAACAAATATATTTAAAACGGTTTGGATGAGGATTAAACCAGGATCATTTGATTCATGAAATCAAATCGACAACTGCTTAACCAACTGAGCCGCGAAATAACATTTTATGCTTCCACGGGTGCCACTTTCGTTTCTGTCCGAAGTATACTTTTTTTTTTTTTGTTTGTTAGCTTAAACCAACGCTCAGGGGATGCCCCCTATTAATGCGAAGCATTGTGTTGATTCGGAAGATGGGTAATGCTAGTTTGAGGGTGGAAAAATGGAGAAGTGACGGTGAACATTTGTTTTGAATTTACACAGGTCAAAACTGCCAGGAAACACATCTGCAGGGAGATTATTCCACAATTTTATTGTGCGACTGAAGAACGAATCATCGCGGTAATGCGAGGTTCTGTTGGGCAACAAGGCAATACTGTAGGGATGGGCTAGGTGAGCTGCCCGAGTGGACCTGGGAAATACTCGAGCTGGTGGAGTCAGGTCGTGTACCTCCCTTGAACACTTCCCATGGTAGTACCTGTATAACAGGCTTATTAACCCAACTTTGCGTCGATGACCAAAAGAATTGAGAGATGATGAAACGTTATCATCCCCAACCAAATATATCGCACGGCGTTGAATTCGGTCCAGAAGCTCCAAATAATATCTTGAAGCCCCTGCTCAAATGTGCGAATTGTACTCCATTTTTGGCATTTTATATGAGGTATAGAAAGTGCGAAGATCAGTTGTTGTGAAATATTTTTTGCACCGTTAAAAGAAACCTAGGCACTTGGCCGCTTCTTTCGACACATCGAAAATATGATCATTCCAACGAAGGTCAGATTGAATCGAAATGCCCAGAACGTCAAGAGTAGCTGGCTCCCCAATATCCACACCATTCATATTGAGGGAAGCTAAAGAGCAATCCATTCGCTTGGGACTTAACAAACAACACTAGGTCTTGCTTGCATTAAACTCTACTCTGTTAGCAAGACCCCACTCGGAGATCTTTTTCAAGTCATTGAGGAGTGAGTCACTCATATTTTGCCTTTTTCTCTCAATCTCCGAAGATCTCGGGCGTTTTTTGAACGACTATGAATGACAAATGCTGCTGTCGTCAGCAAACGAATGGATTGGGTTATGAGTCAACGACAGAAGGTCGTTGATAAAAACCAAAAACAAAGTAGGAGATAGGACTGAACCCTGCAGTACACATGCATCGGTTGTGTGCTCTCTGGACGAAATGCCGTCAACTACGACAAGTAAGGATCTATCCTTGAGAAAACACGTGATTTACCGAGCAAAGTTAACTCCGACTCCAAATGCAATTAGTTTTGACACGAGTGCTTTATGCCACACTCGATCAAACGCTTTTGAAATATCTAGACCAACGACCTTGCTCTCGCCAAATGATTGAATGCATTGGTTTCATTTTTCGACGAGGAACGCCATTAAGTCACCAGTAGAGCGTGCCCTGCGGAAACCATATTGGCGATCACTGAGCAACCCGTTTTGCCCCAGATAATTCATTAGGTGGAAGTAAATAACGCTCTCCATAACTTTAGAAAGTGTAGAGCATATTGCAATGGGTCGGTAGTTCGCAGGATTCGTGTCATCGCCCTTTTTAGGTATCGGCTGGACATTTGCGACCTTCCAACAAGATGGAAATACTCCTGTCCTGTAGGAGATGTTGAAAAGGTTGCGCAAAGGCCGAGCAAGAGTAGAGGCACACACTTTAAGCACAAGTGGTGGTACCAGAGGCTTTATTAACGTTGAGTTTTGCAAGGACCCTTTTAACCGGTCTCGTTCGAAAGTAAATCTCCTGCATTACAGAAGGTTTACCCTCAATGAAGGGCAGTGGCTAATTGCTAGCCGGGATAGTGGAGTTTTGTTTAAACAATTTAGCCAAAAGGTTCACCTTATCAGCCGAATCCGTGAAGATTTGGTCATCTTTCAAAAGAGTTGGAATCGACGAAGATGTCTGATTCTTTACTCTTTTAACGAACGACCAAAAGTTTTTGCTCCCTTTGTGGCAGAGAAGAACCTGTTCTCTTAAGCGAGTTTCGTGAAGAAACTTTTCACGCTCTAAAATTGCATTACAGCGATTCCTAGCCTCGATGCGAAGCCTTTTAGTATCAGCATTTTTGTTAGAACGCCAATTCTGAAAGGTTTCCTCTTTGGACCTGACTGCAAGCCTGCAAGTCTCAGTAAACCATGAGTGAGCTTTTGGTTTAATGCTTCTCATCTTATTGGGGATGAAAAACCGCATGCCAAATGAAATAATTTCTTGTACCATAACTGCCGCGGCATTCACATTTTCTCTTCGGGGCTTTAGGCGTAGAGGTGCACTGGTTACAATATGAAAAAGCAGCGGAGATGGTACCATGGTCCGAGTTACCAAGAGGTGCGTTGACAATCACATCATATTTTTCATGATGCGAAGTCAGAAGAGGTCTAGGATTTTATGGCTTTGCACATCATTTCGTGAGAAAAAAGTTGGTTCCTTCACTAGTTGAATCAACCGGTTCGATTCAGCAAAAAAACTCAACATATTGACCTTCAGGTGTTATTTGGCCAGAATGACATAACCAAACCGGGTTGTGGACATTAAAATCGCCGGCTATGACGATTTCGCTGTCAGGAAACAACCCCAAAATGTGCGTTATCGAATCAGAGAGGGAATCCAGTTTGTTAAAAGTGGGCTCACCCACATGGAGCTGAACTTCGGATCGGCTACGGTCAGATTCCGTTCGCACTGATAGGCTACATATGTTATAATATAAAGGACGATGCTCCTATGCAGAGAAAACAATGGCAGTAAGTGATACCCAGGTATATGATAATCCAGTGGATCTGCATCCTCACTCACCTGGGTCTCACAAAGTGCCATTATTAGAGGCCTTTATAGAGCAGGGTTGCCACATGCAAAAATTTTCTTTTACCAAAATTACCAAAAAAATTTCACATTTACGAAAAAAATTTCACATCCAAAGCAAAAATATTTTTAATTTTTTAGCATTCTTTTGAAAAGCTCTTTATTTTTGTTGTGACGATATTAATGAAAACAAGCAATCCCAACTAGTACACAAACTTCTGTAAAGATTGCAGCAAGCTTTACAGCAACTCATTATAAAATCTACGTAGTTTCTGAAAGCACACTTATTGACTTCTATAATGGCAAAAAGACGAACTTTTTATTATTTTAAAGAGGCTTCTTGGACTTTTATTAAACTTCGCAAACAACTTCCGTAGGGTTAGTGCATGCTTGCTTATACAAGCTTTATACAGCTTATATCTATTTCTAATAAACTTCTAAATGAACAGGAAACAGGATCCTTCATAAAACTGTACCAAGTTGAATGAATAAGCTTTACCGAAACTCCAAAATAAGCAACTACAAATTTTTCTGATTTTTTATGATATTTAAATTTCTTTATAAATTTTATTTATATCAGTAAACTCACTACATTATTCACATCTCGTTACATATTACTACATTTTTTTTTCTTGTTTTTTTATGATATATACATTTTTTTATAAATTTAAACCTTACTCAATCTCAATTTTTGAGATAAATATTTTTATTTAATTATATTTTTTAAATTAAAAATTTCCAAAATTGTTCTTATGGATTCATAGGATTAGAACCCGTAACATACCGCATGTCAGGTTGGAGGGTAATTCATCTACCTACTTATATTTTATATACAAAGAGCTAAAACTAAATGGCTTCATGGCTTCCACTACAAACCTGAGGCTTTGGATTCAATGATATAATTTATCAAAACTTATTGGAAATAGTAGCTTCGAAAAGCAACTGTCCAATTTTCAAGTAAATAAAGTATTTGATTTTAACGATATATAATGCAGTTTGACATTATAAACTTAATGGAAGTTATAACTTTCCATTCAAGCTCTAACTGATGTAGAAGCCTCTTATATGTTTCTATTCAGTTTATACGAGGCTGCCGCCTCTTCTAGATAACCAATTTCTGATAGGTTTTACGATTTTCAAAACAACTCTAACGTTTTCGCTCATTTTGAGTTGCCAATCAACAGTTTAATAAATAACACAGGGCAACACTGATTCTGCGGCATGTGGTTTGGTAGTCAATTTTAGTATATAGATTGATGAAGATCTTAGCCTCTTATTTAGATTATTTGAATTGACTCTGGTTCTCGCGATAAACCGCTATTTTTAAAATTAAGGAGGTTTCATCAGAGATTTTAACATAACTCCAGAACAGTTAGTCTGATTTAGTAAAATAAAAAGTTCGAAAATCCGCAGCAAAATTCCCTCTAAGTTACATCTACACTGTTTTTTAATTAGCTGAATAGTTTCGGAAATATTCATAAAGTTCTTCCGAAAAAAACATTTTTTTATACAAAATTTAAAATTTTTTGATATTTCATAATTCATAAAAAATCGAAAACGTCCAAATAGCTCTTTTTTAACATAAAGTTATAAAAACACATATGTTACAAAGAAAATAAGCCATATTTCACATAAATCCATTGGCATGTTTTGGTTTAATTCACATTCAATGATGTTATCTCATTTTGATAAAAAATTAAAAAAAAAATAAATCCAAATAAATACCAGAGAAATAACAAGATTTTTTTCTGCGACATATATTTTTGCATAAAATTCAGATTCACTCACTATTAGGCCACCAGAGCATTAATGGTAACGAGAAGGCTGACGGACTAGCAAAAAAGGGCTGGGATCTGAGTGTTTAAAACATGTATGAATCCCACTACAAGAGCCGTATCGAAAACATAAAAATTCTGTAGTTATAAAGCTTAAAAACACGTCAAAGCAGTCTTTAAACTAAAACTTGCAAATGAACTTACATTGCTATAAGCTTAAGATTAAAGGTTACAGTCAAAAGCTAAGAGAAAAGAGAATTAGGATTAAGAATAAGTAAAGATAAGTAAGAGAAAACTAAAGATAATAAGAATAACAACTATAATAAAAGAGATTTACAAGAGATCAAAGAGAATATTGTAAAGAGTATTAAGTATAGTTTAAATATAAGAAAGTAAAAGTAATGGTATAAGAGAGTTCAATATGTGACTACATGGATGAGAAGTATTTAAATTCGTCATGTTATTGAGCTTCAAGTGCTTAAAACTCTAATAATGTAAATCAAGACTTATTAACTGTTAAACGTTTAATATATTGAAGAAAATGTATTTTTCTAATGTTAATATAACAACTTTTATTGAACTCATTACCTTTACTTCAGTTTTTGTATTTTAAGCTTGTTCAATTTATGCCATGTATCTTTAAGTAGAAACATAAAAAAGCGAGTTATTGAGAGTGAAGAGTACAAAACCAATGTTCTGTTCACTAAATATACCAGTCATGAAAAAAAAACTCACAACGTTCTCTAAGGACACCTGAAACCACTTCTTTTAGCCGAGCCAAATTCAACGTTTAAGAATTTTTCAAAAAATATGAAACTAGAGCTGGTGAAACTAGGCCCTTATGTTGTTAAATACTTGAATATTTTTTAGTTGTAGAAATTGAAAAACTTCAGTTTTATTGCTTGTTACAACATGCCCCAAGACTGTTACAACTAGCCCATACACGGGGTAGGATGTAACACTAGCAATTTTTTTTTATATGTCCCTCAGTTACAAAATATTTCCTATTCCAAAACTTTTTTAATGCAAGGATAGTCAGACCTTTAACCTTTAAGCTCATGTTTTTAAAACCAGGATATATTGTGTAGTTTCGTTTTCCCATCATATTTCCCAAAAAGTGTTACAACTAGCCCCCGCTCCCCTCCCTAAAGTATTGGTCAAAAACGTTTCATGGCCTTGAAAAAATTTGTTAATACGACACCATATAAGCTGCGCTGTAAGACGTAAATCTACGTCAAAACCTGAGGACTACTAAAAAAAAAAAGCAGTTTCATGACGTGGGAAGAACACTTAAACAGTATTAGTTATCAAAGTTCGTGTGGCACGAAAAAGTTGCCAAATTGTTAACGAGTGTTATTTTGTAACTGAATTAATTTCTGAATATTATTAGATGTTTTCTTAATTTCGAATGAAATTTTGGAATTAGTTGTGGTCTACATTTAAAAAAAATATTAAATTTTGTAAGTAATAGTTCACGGTTTCATAAGAAACTTGCAGAAATAAAATGTGTTTTAACAAGAAATCATAGATAACCTGACGCATCAAAAAATATTGAAAATATTTCTTGAGAAAAGAAGAATTTATTGTTGTAGTGTTTTGAAAGGAATATAAAATACATATTTAATTTATTATCTCACTTACTTTAATTTTGCCGCATAGATGTGCTGGACTTTGGGGAACAATTCCTTTTATGAAAATTCCACTTGTTTTAGAATCCGGGGAATCCTTCACCTTTACAAGACGAACAAAATTAATAGCATTTATCAATAATAAAAGGTAAAAGCGCCAAAACTACTTACTACTCCTCTAACAATACAAATTCCAAAGGACTCCTTGCCAGTTTTGTCAAGTGTTATGTTATAGACATTATCTAAAAATAGTAATAAAAATACATATTTATTAATATACCATCAAAAATAACAGTCCTTCTTTTATAAAGAAAATAAACTTAATAAAGATAAAAAGACATCGCTTTGTATATGACCTCATTTATTCAACACCAATCACGTCACTCTGTAGGGAGAGTTGGTGAAGATTTGTAACCATCAACGTTGTTTAATCATAATTTAGCTTTATTCATAATGCAGCATTATAATTAAAGCATAAAATGTAATCGAAAATTCAACTTAATATTTGTTTTTCAAATTCCTCAGCAAGTTACAACAATTTAATCTAATGGAAAAGAAAATGGTTCAAGTTTGTACCATTGTAATACTTAATAATTAAAAATTAATAAAAAAATTCGGTGACATTATTAAAACTTTTGTAAAATTCGACAACAGCGCCACATAACGGTTCGAAAACTGTATTTGAAGCTGAAACCAACCATATACATTCAAAAAATTTCATTTAAATAGGTTGTGTAGTTTCGGAGATTAGCGAAAACCAACATAGTGACATATGATTTTTATATATGAAAAAAAAAAGTGAAGAAAGTCTTAAGTCGGTTAAGCCGGACTATGAAATATCCTTCACCTCCTTTTGCATTTAAATATCTATTAAAAAACTTAAACAAATAGACATAACTTTCTCTCAAAATCCATGCATTCCTTGAACCTATAGCATTAATTCAGGTTTAACTGATGTGGTTTGTATGGGAGGTGGGCAAATGACGCCCATTTTTTGTGTACACCTCAGTTTTTATATAAAATGCTCACAAGCGAAGTAACATCTGTCAAATATGAAAGTTTTAACATTGTTGGTGGTATGGGATGTGGGCGTGCTCATGGGCGAATCACTCCCACTTTATATTTCTCAATATCGGACACGTTTTTTTCTGGGTTTAACAAACGTTTGCACAAAGTTAATATACCCTGTTGCCTGCTGAGCCCAAAGTAACACCTGTTGGCAAGAGTTAACCTTCGTTTAATCTCAATACTGATATCTTTTGAGGAGTTAATGCTGGATCCCAGGTAAACAAAGTCCTTCACTACCTCAAAGGAGGTGTTTTCAACAGTGACGTGATTTCCAAGACGCTGGGACTGTTTGTTTGTTGACACAAGATACTTCATTTTATCTGCCTTCACTGCAAGACCCATTCGACTCGACTCTTTTTCTAGCCTGGAGAATGCTGCACTGACTTCGCGCGTTTTATGGCAAATGATGTCAATATCATCAGCAGGGCAACCAAAAGTATGCAAATGCATGTTTTTTGTGTTACATAATATGGTGAAATAGGTTGAATAAAAATGCGATTTACACAAAAACAAAGAGTTTAAGCTACATTTGTTAGCGCATATTTTTGCATATTTTGATATAAATGCATATTTTGCAATAAATGCATATTTTCGCATATTTCGTGATATAGCATGTTTTTAAATCTATATAACTTTTTGTCTAATTTTTAATTTAAAATGAAATTAAATAAAAAAAATTTTGCGCTTCCCTTTAATTTGGCACCGCTGTATAAAAATTTCGAGAAAAAATCGACGTTTGACTAAAATCGACTTTGTTTTCCACATCCCCAACTGGCACTTGTCAAGAATACCTGTTCATTTGTTTGATTAACTTCGTGTTTGCAAATTTAAAGCTAAAAGTAAGAAATATTTATTTATTAAATCATTTACATATTTTCATAAGAACTTATTTTTCTTTAGATAAGCCAAAGGTGAAAGAAAAGCAGTCTTCTAAGTTGGGAAGGTACGTTTTTGAGTATCCAGTTCTTAGAAGTGATGGAAGCATATTGTATTGCAAGCTTTTTAGCAAAACAGTGAATGCAGACCGCAAGTCCTGTGTGGTGCAGCATGTGGAACGCGCTGGGCACAAATAAAAATCCAGCCGTCTTTCAAGCTTACCAACTCAATCACAACAATTTCTTACAGAATGTACATCGAGAAGTACAGAATTTACGAAAGATTTGTGTAAAGCTTTCGTTTCGTCCGATATTCCTTTGTACAAAGTAAGAAATGAACACCTCAAATCGTTTTTTAAGAAATATATTGATATAGACTTGCCATCAGAAATCACTTTGAGATCAACAGTCTGCAGTTTATATGAGCTTACAATGATTAATATCAAAAGAGCTATAAAAAACCAATACCTTTCTATTTCAATGGATGCAACCACAGACGCTTCACGTCGATACGTGGCAAATGTTGTAATAGGTGTGTTATCCAACGATAAGCAAGTTGCAAAACAAAAATTTTTGATTAACACAGCTTTATTAGAAAAAGTAAACTACTGCTCAATAGTTCGATTATTTGCGGATTCAGTTGATATTTTCGGGCCAGAGTTCAATAAAGATGCACTACTTCTTTTCATCACTGCTGCTGCACCGTACATGGTAAAATCTGCAAGTGCAGTTAAAGTTTTTTACCCAAAAATAACTCATGCGACGTGTTTGGCACATGCATTGAATAGGGTATGTAAGTAAATTCGCAGTTGTTTCCCAAATGTTGACTGACTCGTAGCAAGCGGCAAAAAATCTTTTTTGAAAGCACCCTCACGGTTGGCAATTTTTAGAGAGATAATACCAGAACTTCCTTTGCAGAAGGAATTATGCAGAAAACTATGAAAAAAAAGAAACAGTTTCGATAGTATCGTAAGTGTAGACGTAGAATTCCGTTTAAGTTGTAACCTCTTCTACTTTGTCTCTTTGGCCCGATTGATTGTTCATTTTGCACGTATTTTTATTGATCTTCCAAAAATTAACAAATAAATGAATAACAATCGATTATGGACTACATATCGAGGCCAAAACAAAGAAAAAGTTAAATAGTAAGTATGATTAAATGAGCAAGCAAAAAGAAACAAGCTAAATTTCAATTTATTTCGATCATTTTGTTAAGTTTGACAGGTTGAGTTCATTGACTTAGTTGAAAAGAAGGCGAAGCAAATGCACTTTCCATTGGTGCCACTTTCGTCTCTACCCGATATATATTTAGTTTGCGAGCTACAGTCAGTTAAACTACTAATTTCAAATTAAAATTAAGATCCCGATTTTTAAAAAATCGTATGGTAACTATATTTCACGCTGAGCACATGCCCTTTTCATTAGTGCCACTCTGGTCACTGTCTGATATTTAGTTTGCGAGCTACACTTTCGCCTCTGTTCAATGTATAGTTTGCGAACTGGCTAGTGCACACTGGCTAGTGCTAGTGGAATGTGGGATCCAAATTAATTTGCAATAAAAACTAAAATTAAAATTTTACGCCATCTTTTGGGTAAAAGCATAAAACGAAACATGATCCAACTCGTTTTTTTTCATAAGAATTAAATCTAGCCGGATCACAGACCCATTTCGTTAAATTTAACAGTTCATATTCACGTGAAAGTGCCAATGACCCACTTGTGACCTCAGATAATCCCACTGCATCCGATTGGTCATAGAATCATCCATTTTAGTCGAAATGTTCCATGAAATCCATAAAAGTGCCAATGACCCACCTGTCCCCTCAGATAATACCACTGCATGCGATTGGCCATAGAATCATTCTGAAGCTGAAGCTCTAATACGAACCAATCAGTTCGTGCAAAATAAAAACAATACAACCATAAACAACGAAACAAAAACGAAAAAAGTAGCAGGCACAGCAGGTCTATTATAAGCAGCTAATGATCGACTTTCTCATATAATAACATGCATTTTTCGTCTTATATTTTACTATTTTATGACTTTCATATAAAAGTAACGAAATCCAAAATTAGATATTCATTCAGCGCAGGATATATCTGATATTTAAGTATATATATTATCTTTGAACGATAAGTATTAAAGTCTGTAGGTATACCCTAAAGTATTAGCCAAAAACGTTGCATGACCTTCAAAAAATGTGTTAAAACGACCCCATACAAACCGCGAAGTAAGACTTAATTCTACGTCAAAAAAACATATTATCAATATGTTGGATGCAGAAGATTCACAGTCTGTGAGAGTCATGCAAGAATTATTCCAAGTACAACATTTGCGTTTCCAACTTATTTATATAAAAGCGAACTTTTGTAGCTTAACTGAGGCCATCAAGTGACTTCAGACATGTAGTTTAAGCATGGCTGAACAAATAAAAATAGTTTAAAAAGCAAAAAAAATCTATTGATAAGTGTGACTGTGTTTCTATAAAAGAAAAGCTTGACAATATTTAAAAAAAAAAATCAAGGTTTTAATATTTTACAAAAAATTGGTAGTCAAATTTCTGACCAAAATCCAAAAGAAACTGAACATATTGAAAAGTACTCAATTTCAGAAATTGTTGCTTTTAACTATGCACCAATAACTTCAGTTGAGGTAAAGAGAAGTTTTTCAATGTACAATGCTGCTTATCGTGCAAATAGGCGCAGTTTTTTATTTGACAACTTAGCACAAATGTTTATTGTTTATTGTAACAGCAATATTAGTAAATAAGTTGGTGCTTTAAGCTGTTAATTTTTAAAACTGAATTGTTTTCGTTTCTATTGTTTTTATTTATTTTTACTGTTTTATGTTATGTTTTTTTTTTGCCTTGAAGTAGAATAATAAAAGCTTCTTTAAGAGAATATTTTGAAGCGCATATTTTAAATGCATTTTTTGCTTTTTTTAAGGATTATTTTAAGCGCATAAAACACAATTTTTAGCGCATATTTTTGGTTGCCCTGATCATCAGCATAAGCCAGCAACACAACACTCTAATAGAAAATTGTGCCGCTGCGTCTCAGGTCAGCAGCTCGGATGATCTTCTCCATTACTATATTAAAGAAGTCGCACGATAAGGAATCACCTTGTCTGAAACCTCGCTTGGTATCGAACGGAAGGGAGAGGTCCTTCCCGATTTTCACTGCGCTGCTGGTGTTGTTCAGTGTCATCCTGCAAAGACGTATTAGCTTCGCAGGAATACCAAATTCAGACATGATGACATATAGGTGACTCCTTATTGGACTGTCGAAGGTGGCTTTGAAATCGACAAAAAGATGGTGTGTGTCGATTTGTTTTTCGAGGGTCTTTTCCAAGATTTGTCGGAGCGTGAAGATCTGGTCGATGGTGGACTTTCCAGGTCTGAAGCCACACTGATAAGGTCCAATCAGTTGGTTGACGATGGGCTTCAGTCTTTCACACAATACGCTCGACAGGACCTTATATGCGATATTTAGAAGGCTAATCCCACGGTAGTTGGCGCAAATGGTGGGATCGCCTTTCTTGTGGATTGGGCAGAGCACACTGAGGTTCCAATCATCTGGAATGCATTCTTCCGACCATATTCTGCATAGAAGTCTGTGAATGCATTTAAACAGAGCTTCGCCACCGGTCTTAAACAGCTCAGCCGGTAGACCATCGGCTCCTGCGGCTTTGTTGTTTTTAAGCCGAGCTATAGCTGTTAAGACCTAGTTATAGTCGGGCAGCGGAACTTCAACGCTGTCATCCATGATTGGGGTTTCCGGGATATCATCTCCACTGGCGGGATTGTTGTCAGCGTCGCCATTTAAAAGTCTAGAGAAGTGCTCCCTCCATAGCATCAGTGTACTCTGGATATCTTTCACTAGATTCCCATTCTCATCCTTGCAGGAAGAGGCTCCGGTCTTAAAACCATCGGCCAGGCGTCTTATTTTTTCGAAAAATTTTCGAGTCTCATTCCTGTCGCCATGCATCTCAATTTTCTCGCACTCACGTATTTCCGCCTCTCATTTCTTTCGCCTGAAAATGCGTCTCTCTTCCCTCCTCTTCTCTCGGTATCGCTCCATAACAGCATGCGTTACAACCGACTGCTGGGTGGCTTTGTAGGCGATGTCTTTCTCTGCAGTGGCGTCGCGACACTCTTGGTCGTGCCACTGGTTTCGGCGAGGGCGGTGGTAGCCTATCACCTCTTCGGCAGCCGTACGCATAGAGTGGGATATGTGCGTCCACTGTCCGCATATATCGTCGATCGGAGGAGTGCTTTCTTGAAGCAGGAGTGAGAGTCGAGTAGCGAAGGCTTCGGCCGTCCGTTTTGACTGCAGCTTATCGACGTCTAGCTTTCTTTGTGTAGGATTGCGAGCATTCTTAGCTGCGCACAGACGTGTGCGGATCTTGGCTGCGACAAGATAATGATCCGAGTCTATGTTAGCACCACGGATCGTGCGTACGTCTAGTACACTGGAAGAGTGCCTTCCGTCAATCAAAACGTGATCAATTTGGTTGCATGTTTTTTGATCAGGGGACAGCCAAGTGGCCTTATGAATATTGAGATGCTTGAATCTAGTGCTACTAACGACCATGTTTCGTGCTGCGGCGAAGTCAATCAACCTCATTCCGTTATTGGATGTGTTGTCGTGGAGGCTGAACTTTCCGACTGTTGGACCAAATATGTTTTCCTTACCCACCTTGGCGTTGAAGTCACCAAGCACGATTTTTATGTCATGAGTGGGGGCAGTGCTCGTATGCGTCTTCAAGGCGCTCGTAAAAACTTTCTTTGGTCTCGTCATCTTTTCTTCTGTCGGAGCGTGCGCACATATTAGGCTTATGTTAAAAAATGTTGCCTTGAAGCGGATTATGGCAAGTCGTTCGTTTACAGGAGTGAATCGCAGGACATGATGCCGTATTCACTTGCCAACTACAAATCCGCATCCAAACTCGTGCTTCTTCGCATGGCCGCTGTAGTAGATATCACAGGATGCTTGCCGTAAGCAACCCTGTCCCTTCCATCGCATTTCTTGGATTGCAGTGAGATCAGAATTATATCTTTCCAAGATATCAATCAGTTGGATAGAGGCACCATCCCAATTTAGGGTTCGGACATTCCAGGTGCATATCCGTAAATCATTATCAGTTTTTCGTTTGCGGTAGTCGTCATCAAATTTGGGGATCATTCTTTTATTTATTCTTAAATTTTTCATTGAAATGGTTTTATTACATGGTGGGCTTCAAACCCAACGCACAACCTTTGCTTGATGGCCAAAGGAAGCCCAAATACGCCAAATATTGGCCAAAATACGCGCGAAGTCAGTGCAGCATTTTCCAGGCTAGAAAAAGAGTCGAGTCGAATGGGTCTTGTAGTGAACGCAGATAAAACGAAGTATCTCGTGTCAACAAACAAACAGTCCCAGCGTCTTGGAAACGACGTCACTGTTGACAACACCTCCTTTGAGGTAGTGAAGGACTTTGTTTACCTGGGATCCAGTATTAACTCCTCCAACGATATCAGTATTGAGATTAAACGAAGGATAACTCTTGCCAACAGGTGTTACTTTGGGCTCAGTAGGCAATTGAGAAGCAGAGCTCTCTCTCGATGAACAAAACTGACGCTCTATAAGTCAATAATCATGCCCGTCCTACTATACGCATCACAAACCTGGACGTTGAGCAGCTCTGATGAAAGGACTTTGGGAGCGTTCGAGAGAAAAATCCTTCGCAAGATCTATGGTCCAATCTGCGTCAATGGCGAGTACCGAATACGATGGAACCACGAGTTGTATTAGCTATATGCCGACATCGATATAGTCAAGCGTATTAAAATAGAGCGGCTTCGCTGGCTAGGTCATGTCGAGAGAATGAACGACGAAGCTCCAGCGAAAAAAATATTGGATTCAGTACCCAGCGGTGGCCAACGCAGACGAGGAAGACCGCATCTCCGTTGGAAAGACCAGGCATTGGATAACCTGACGACGCTTGGAGTTTCCAACTGGCGCCAGCAAGCGCACGACAAAAGAGGCTGGCGCAAATTCTTAGACCAGGCCAAAACCGACCAACGGTTGTAAGCCCCATCTAAGTAAGTAACATTATAGATAACGCATTTGCATTGGTCTCCAGTTGTTTTAGCTGAACTTTAATATTATAATACAACGTTATCATGGTTTTGTTCGTTATATTAGACAGCCTGCCAAAAGCAAAGCAGCGCATGTAAAAATCAGAGGGATGTTTTATTAATCTTTTTATAGCCTAAATGATGGGAATATAACCTGAAAAAATTGTCCACGGTTATTCTAGACAAGCCATTGAAATGTAGTGCGAATTTTTTAATTACATTCAAACATAAAAACAATTATAAAATAAAAACTAAAAATATACATTATCTTCTATTTAAGGCTGGTATAAGAGTGGGTGATATGCTATTAGCTATAAATAAAGACGTTACATTGGAGTCAAATTATGATGAGGTAACATTTCTTTAAATCCAACAATCTAAAATATACCTTCTGAAAAAATTTCGCAGGCAACAGCAATGATTAAAAGAGCCGAAGGAATAGTTACAATGGTCGTATTAAGCCTTAAGAGCGAAGAGGCTATACGTAGCGAAAAGGAAGCTGAAGAGAAACGCAAAAACGGTAAAATCCTTGATTAATGTAGTTTATCGCAAAGTTTTTAATTCGAGAAATTTATCTTAGAAGTCAAAGTAGAAGCTGAAAAGCCTCAAGATCCATCTGTTGCCGAAATCAAGCCTAACAAAAAAATTATAATCGAAGTCAAAGTTGAGAAGAAACCACTCGGAGTAATAGTGGTAGGAGGCAAGAACAATTACGTTAAGGTAGATATCAATACATAAATTTTAAAGTGATTCAACTAATTAAAATTCATAAAATTTTACAGACTGGATGCGTAATCACGCACATTTACCCAGATGGTGCACTCGCATTGGATAAACGCGTCCAAATTTTTGATCATATTGTTGATATGAACAGTGCACCAATCGATTGTGCATCGATGACAACTCTAAAAGTTCACCAGAAATTTCATGCCACTTACGAAAAGACAGTTGCATTGTCAGTCTATCGAGCTGATCCACCGGAAGTAGAGAAGTTTACAATAGAATTTATGAAAAAACCTGGCAAAGAATTAGGTTTATCTCTGGCTCCAAACGATAAGGGTTGTACTATTTCCGAAATTGTAAGTTCTGGTTGTTTATTTTTCTTTTTTATTTTACTGCTAAACACATCTCAATAAAATCGTAATATTTTCTGTGCTCTAAATGGAACTAAAGTGATAAAAATCCATTTGATCGCCGCATAATGTCGCCAATTGCCGTTTAAGCGCTCGAAACTATAAAATGCCAAATTAAAAAATTTAAACATTTTTTTACATTCTAAGTGAAAATTTAACAAATTTTTCAAATTCGCTGTTATTTGCTTTTGAATCTATAACACTTTTTTATATAATATTTAGAAAGTTATTAAATAGAAAGTTTGAACTCTATTAAAATTTTAGATTTTCTTATACAAGACAAAATAAAAGCAAAATACAATACAAGACAAAAACAAAAAAATGTTAATGGTTTCATCAGATGCGTTTATAACAAGGGTTAGGAGTATTGGGACAATGGCATATTTTGACGATTATGTCATATCGCTAGCTGTAATAGAAGATTTGATTGAAAATTAGATATACTTCAAATACAGGTTAACTTGTTGTTTTCTTTTGTTATAATTTATTTGATTGACGAAGAAAACATAGAATATTAAACTTATTTATGGATTATTTTTTCTTAATTTGAATGAAATATAAAAATATAAAAGTTATAGTTGCTTCTGGGTTCAACCTAAATGGCGACATTTGCACGTTTTTAAACATATGTTAGCATACTTATAATTATTTTTAGATTATGGGCGGATTATACCCACTTTGCGTGCGCATCGTAGTTTTGATATAAATTAATTGCCATGTTTTTAGTTTGAAATAATTTATTTTAATAATTTTATTTCAATGTATCAAACAAACTTATTTTGCAAATTTTTTTTCTCCTTTAGTGGTGAGTTTCTGAAAATTTGAATTTGTTTAATTTATTGATATTTAGAAAATATTCAAGCATTCGTTGGGTTTCTGTTCTGTACGGTGAATTATGTACCGTCATAAGGAAGAAGGCTGTATCTAAATGTTTTTAAATTCCATCATAGACGTCTTGTTACAGTCTATCACTAATTTATCGAAGCAAGGAAGAATATTTTGATATTTTTGATTCGCCGAACCACCCAATACAAAAACAAAAATGGCATTATTTTACCATTCTTATCACAAAATGCAGACGCAAACCCGTACTTGCCACTTTTATACTTTGTTTGTAGAAAAATTGTTTGTTTCAAAAATTTGTGTGTTATATGAATAAAAATTTATTCAATATATAACAAGTAAAGAAAGTCTAAAGTCGGTCTAGGCCGACTATGAAATACCCTAAACCTACTTTTAAAAAAAAAAATATTATTGAAAATGGCCGTCTCCGTGGGCGGATGAAGCCTATATTTTATATGCATTTAAATGTTGATGAAAAATTTACACATACCAAGTTTTATTCCTGTAGCTCACAGTTAATGCCTTTATTGTGCTTTCGCTATGGGAGTTGTGCGTGTTCATGGACGGATTACTCCCAATTTTTGAACACACCCTAGTTTTGGTATAAAATACATACATACCAAATTTAATTTCTCTATGACAAACATAACCTTATTTATTGAGTTTTAAACTTTTTGGGTTGTATGGGAGGTAGGCGTGTCCGTGGACGGATGACTTCCATTTTTCAAAACCATCTTTGTCTTGTCATAAAAAACATACATGCCAAATTTTAGCTCTGTAGGTTAAACAGAGGCTTATTTATTGCGTTTTCAATTTTTGGCTTGTATGGGAGGTGGGCGTGTCCGTGAGCGGATGACGTCCATTTTTCGAAGACATCTTTGTGTTAATATAAAACACATACATACCAAATTTTATTGTTGTAGACTTATTATGAGCAGAGTTATGCAGTTTTCAATTTTCGCGTTGTATCGCAGGTAGGCGTTTCCGTAGGCGGATGATGTCCATTTTTCAAAGACATTTTTGTGTTGATATAAAACACATATATACCAAATTTTATTGTTGTAGGCTTATTATGAGCTGAGTTGTGCAGTTTTAAATTTTTGCGTTGTATGGGAGGTAGGCGTGTCCGTGGGCGGATTCCAAAAATATTCAATAGTGCAGATTCTTGGGTGCATGTGACCATGTGTACAAAGTTTCATCCAATTATCTCAACTCCTTCTTCTTATCCTGTGTTTACGGACAACACACAGACGGACGGACGGACGGACATAGATAGCTCGACTCACGTGGTGACGCTGATCAAGAATATATATACTTTTCTATACCGGACTCGCTTCGTTCTATGCGTTACAAACGTTTGCACAAAGTTAATATACCCTGACCTTTCAGGTTTAGGGTATAAAAAGATTTAAGAAACAAAAAAAAACAAGCAAAACACTGGTAAAAATCAGTATCAATAGAAATAAAGGAAAAAAGCCGTATGTAGATTCTGCTTTTTAGCTTGGTATGGTAGCTATATTTTGTGTAGATAAGACAGTTTTCGTATAGATACGACCATTCGACACGACTTGAAATGGCATTTTATAAACTTAGGACATAACCTTAGTTAGAAAGCGTAGAAAAGTTTAGAAAAATAAATTTTAAGATCGGTCAATCTATTCGAGAGTTTAAGGTGTCTAAACGTCTTCAAACAACTTGTTCCATGGGAGAGATTTTCGCTCGCTCGCTCCAATTAACAATTGTGTGTTAATTTTTCATTGTACATCAGAGACCTGCAGCGAGTCGCTTTTCGCTATTCAGAGTACATTCATCAAAAATAAGTATTCATATTCATTCACTGAGCTAAAAAACAACTTAAAATCAAAGAAAACCACTTCGATTCAAATATTTTTCGGAACAATTTGGCACCAAACACGAAAATATTCAATTCGAAGTCTTCCCACTTCAAAAAACACAAATTCGGTTTGATGTTGTTTCCACTTTAAACTAAAGTTTTAAAGACTTTGAATTAAATTGTTTTGTACTTTTATTCTACATCTCTATATTAATGAATCAAAGTGGTTTTAACTTTGAATCAAATCCTTACCATTTGTGATATTAAATGGATACATATAAATAAGTAATACAATATATATATTTTTTTTTTAATTTTCTTTTATTGATATACAAGATAACATTTGGTAAATTTCTTTAATTTATTAATTTTTCCAAACAATAATTTTGTGCCTTAAAATAATATTAATATTATATTTTGTTTCCTCCATACGAACAACTTCTCTCTGAATTCCTTTATGTTATCTTTATTTGTACTTCTGTTTTTATTTTCAGACACGAACAAAATCAGGATTTATTTTCCAGCTTCAGCAATGTTTTTCCAGCTTCAGCAATGTTTTGCACAAAATTTTAATTATTTTGATATTTATTTTATTTTGACACACCAGTTTAAGACAAAAATTTTCTTACTTTGTTTTGTTTTTTAACAACATGTTAACAATGTTATTTTTCAACTTACTTTCGAAGTGGTTACAGTTCAGTGAATATAAGACTAAAGTGCATTCATCATTTTGAATATCAAAATGTTTTCATATTTGATTTAAAGGTTTTCAAAGTGAATTTAAAGACGATTTTTTAAAAATGGAACAACGTGAAATTGATACCATATAATTTAATTTTAACTTGCGATTTTTCCCTGAGTGTTCAACCTTCAACGCACGCCACTCTGATTCAATCCACTCACGCCAAAGAGAGATTGTGGGCAATCAATACTCATGACTCTAAGTCAGAGAAGGGCACAAATTAAATTTCCTTTCCCATGGGATTGGAAGCGACTGCTTGCGCGACGCACATTGGGAAAAACATAGCAAATACGCTCGCATCGCCTCTTTTCAACGCTAGCATCTATATTATTAATGCTAGAAACTTGAATTCTGGGTATTTCATAAAAAATCCTTCACGAAATAGACTGATGTAATCTATTTTGGTTTTTCTTCGCCAGCGGCTGATACCCTACAGTCAGAAGTTATGACTTTTAAGGAACTGTGCTGTGTGAAGTCAAAGAAATATATCAAAATTCCGGCAATGAATTTGGATAGCTGGTTTATAATAAAAACTCCCATGTTCCAGCGTTTTTTAAGTTGAGGCATTAAAACCATTTTAAATTCACCATTTGGGGAACATATTTTGTGATGGAAAAGTTTTTTTAATTTTGAAAAAAGTTTAATTCCTATTTCTATTATTGCTTGCAATGGTTATAAAAATACTATATTTCGGTAGTTAAGTGGCCTTAGAGGCCATTTATTGAAATAATGTAATATTTAAAGTATAAAACTTCACCTCGAATGCCAACCACTGTTTTACATGTACAGTAGACCGTCTCTCCTCATAGGCAAAAAAAAAAAATATCGCCGCACACCAGCTAATCTGAAGCATTATTGAAAGAAAGTTTCGAAAAAAATTTTTTTTTTTTACCGAACGTAGGTGAGTGGTCGTGCATCGACATATTTCTTTATAACTTCGGTATTTATCGTGCGATCTAAAAGAATGAAGTGTTTTTGTTTTTGTCTCAGGGAGACCTATTTTTGTCTCTAAAATTTAAAAGTTGCAAAAAAATTACAAAAAAATATATTAAAAATATTTCTAGTGAACAAAGCGAAAAAATTTCTTAAAAAAAAATTTCATGATTTTTTACGGGCTTTCCATTTCTGAAATCAAAATGGTACGTTAAGATACTAGAAACTGTGGTCCTGTGGGTCAGTACTTTAAGGAATCAACTGGGGTCAATGAGTCCTAAAAACAAAAAAAAATAGGTCTCCCTGAGACAAAAACAAAAACACAACATTCATTAAGATCGGACGATAAATAACGAAGTTATAGAGAAATATGTCGATGCGCGACCCCTAGTTCGGTAAAAAAAAATGTTTTTTTTTAACTTTTATTCAATAATGCTTCAGATTAATTGGTGTGCGGCGAAATTTATTTTTTCGATACGGTCTTATGTACAGGTTTGCGTTGAAAATTATCTAACTCTCGCAGCTCTCTCTCTTTCCTTTGAAAATTCTCTAAATCTCTCAGCTCTCCGCAAATAAATTTGGTGTCATCTTCAAGGTGAAAGTTTGAAGTTATCAGATCCGAAGTATTTCGAGGAATCAGGAGGAATCACAGAAGTTATAGCTTAATAAAAATAAAAAAAAAACTTGAAAAAAGCGTAAATTAAGGAACCCGTGAATTGTCAAAAGATTACAATTGGAAAAAATTTTTTTTTTTAAAAGCACGTCTAAAGTGCCTTTATTCTAAACAATAAGTTTGAGCTAATTCCATTTACAATTAAAAATTCTACAATCATTCGTACACAGTAGTGTAAAAAACATTGTAGGAATAAAGAAAAAACGTTTTTAGAAGATCAACTTTCGATGACCATAGAGACCAATACTTGGGATCATATTACTTGCAAAGTGTGTTTTTTACATGTTGGATATGTCTAGATTACAAAAAGTAGAAAAAATAAGTAAACCCCGTTACTTTGGAATAACCCTGAATGCGAGGGTTTTGCCTATATTTCTCCCAATGTGCGACGTCGACACATGAACAGTATAAGCTACTTCGTGTGGCTTACGATCGTGTGCATTCGGCTGTTGCTTTGTTTTTATTTTGGCAGCAAATCAAGTCAGTTGCTTTTCAGCATTTGTTGAAATAACATCTCTTTGCGAAATTTTTTAAAATATAGCGAGAAAATACGTAAAATTTATCTTCGTTTTTCTCTGCTCTACTTACAATCAAATAATGTGATAGCATGTGTGTGCCCATCGCTGCCAGTGCTGTCACTTTACCACAATTGTGGTAGATCTACCACTTTTTTCGACTTTTTTGACATCTACCACTTTTACCACCCACTATTTACCTTTTCCCAAAATCTACCACTATTTTATTTCTGTCACAATTTCTATCATCAATCTATTTTTAAAGAATTATATCTATTATTTGTTTCTTTAATTTAATTTTTATAATATTTTACCGTGACAGGAAACGGAATTGTTTTAATGTGTGATTGGATTTGAATAGTACTGCATTGGAATAAATCATACAATCTATGCAAAAAACAAATAAAATTTAGATTTTCAGTTCTTTTTCAATTATTCCGAAATTCTGTTTTTAATTTCGTAGGACACGAAAACGTTACCTAAGTTACAACTCTTAAAAAGTTTTCAAATTCAATATAACACCTAATCTAACAATCTTTTGGTGCGCATGAAAACTTTGCTTGAAAGTTGCTTATTTTCTGGTTCGCGAGCAGCTCCTAACTTGGCTCTTTGCTTGCTCGCGGTCCAGTTTGTACTTTGCATCTCATGATAGGCAGTGGGAGTAACGGAAATTTAAAAAAAGGCTTGGGCCACGAGCGTCTAAAAAGTAGCGAGATCCAATAACGAGATTTTACGTTTATCAGTCTTTATGATCCGGTATTCACAACTGAAAATTGATGTAATGCTATTTTTGGAAAATAATTTGAGAACAATTGTTTATCTGATTTTTGCCAATAAAATTTAATGAATGTTAAAATAAAGCTATACTATAATTTTTATGAGATTACTGCAAGTAAGCCCCATTTTTTGAAGATAGGAAAAATCTACCACTAATTTTCTTAATCTACCACTCTTTTCAGACACAATCTACCACTATTTATAATTTTCAAGTGACAGCACTGATCGCTGCTCTAAGTGAAAGAGAGTTAAGTTGGCTTCGGCTCTGAGTATAATGAATTAGGCTTGTGCTAAACAGTTCCGGAGCAGGAACGAACATGGAACGTTTCTTTTGTACAGCGGAACTAGTTCGCGGAAACATGTTCGCGGAACTATGTAGTTCCTTTGCACTTTTCAAGAATGTTTGTGTACCTAAACTTATGAGGAAATCTACTTAGATGTGAATGTATATTATTATATTAAGAATTCATAATGCGATACTCATTTGAATTATATAACAAACATTATTTTGCCTCGAAAGCAAAACATGTCCGAACTATATAGTTCCTTCCGTTCGATTGTTCAACCAAATGAACAAAACAATGCGCATAACAAGAACGACAATATATCTTCCAATAGATCTTTTATCATATCTTTCAATCAGATTTATACATGTCCGCGGAACTATGTAGTTCCGCTAGTTCCATTTGATTGAACGAAAGCATGTTCAAAATGAAATGAACAGAGCATTGCACACAACAAGGACAACGAATTGTCATCTTTTCATTTCATACATTAGTTCTTTCGTTCGCTCACAAACATCATCTTTGCACTTTCGCAAAAATCGTGTAGGACTTAATATGTTAGAAAGAGATGTTGTATTTATGTTTATATTGCGTAAGAAAAAAAAAACATTCATTGCAGCCGGAACTGCTTGAACATGTTAAAAATGAATCGAAGGAACGATTGGAACTATGTCCGACTGTGAACATAGTTCCGGGAACTATACAGGTTCGGAACGACACATCTCTATAATGAATACTTTTCCTCAATTAACGCAATGAAAATATGTGTATTGTTTCATTAATCTTTTAAATTATGTTTAAATTCATCAAAACACGACTTTACCATTTGTGCTAAGAAAAGTCAACATTTTTTAACGTCAATCTGGCAATCTTGCTAACACAATAGCTTGTCAGCTGAAACAAAGAGAGATATTTAAAGTCAAACTCGGTTATCACTTACTTTCTCTTCACATGAATCTTACTCTGTTGAGTAGGGGTTAACAAATTAGTATGAGTGTAACCCATGTCTAATTTATATAAAAATAGTTGAATGCGAATGAACATGGTGGGTATTTTGATGAGTATGAGTGAGTGTACGCACAAGCAAATCATTAATATACTGGCGAGTATACTCGAGTCTGAATCACTCATTGCAGGTCTCTGATGAACATTGTACATATATACAAAAAATGTAATCCATATTTAACAAAATTTCAATAGCTCTCAACATATGGATTGCAAATTTTTTTAAAACGAAGACATACTGCTATATTTTAATTATTGTTATCATTCTACGAAAAGTCACTTATGCCACCTTCAAAATAAATGGCTCATATATAGAAAGTCTAAAACGAACCTTGATATTAATAAATAAAATTATTTCTTACAGACATCTGCTGGGTATGCTGACATCGAAAACAAGTTACAACGTGGTGATGTTATCACCAAGCTAAATGGTGAATCCTTAGAAAACACATCATTCGTTGAGTGTTTTGCCTTATTTAAAACGGCAAACAACAAAGTAGTACTGGAAGTAACTCGACCCAAGCCAGTCCTTAGGACAGAAGCTGCTAAAACATAATTGGCGAATAATCTAGTCTAGATCGACAGCAATCGACGATAAAACAAAATAAATTATCGTCCAAAATAATTGGTTGCACATTTGATGGAATTGTACTATTCAATAAACTCAAAATAAGATATTGCACGATGCAAATTACAAGTTTAATTTTATTTTTATAGAGATCAGTTTGATCGATATAAATTTGGATCCACATTCATTGAAATTAATAAAAGATTGATATTTTGAAAAATAAGATGAATAATTGGTTTTATTCAGTTACTAATTGATGTCTTGAAAAACTGAAGTAAGCTTATTAGCAGGGCAACCAAAGGTATTATATGCAAATTCAATTTTTTTGTGTCATATAATATGGTGAAGTAGGTTGTATAAAAATGCGATTTGCACAAAAACAAAGAGGTTAAGCTACATTTGTTGGTGCATATTTTTGCATTTTTGAAATAAATGCATATTTTGCAATAAATGCATATTTTCGCATATATCGTGATATATCATGTTTTTGAATCTTAATAATTGTTGTCTAATTTTTAATTTAAAATGATTTTGCGCTTCTCTACACGGCACTGATAATGTGTACCTCGCATAAGTTCAACTTTATAGCAATTTGACACTACTCTATAAAAATTTCAAGCAAAAATCGACGTTTGACTAAAATCGACTTTGTTTTTCACATCCCCAACTAGCACTTGTCAAGAATACCTGCACATTTGTTTGATTAACTTCGTGTTTGCAAATTTAAAGTAAGAAATATTTATTTATTAAAACATTTACATATTTTCATAAGAACTTATTTTTCTTTAGATAATGCCAAAGGTAAAAAAAAAGCAGTCTTCTTAGAAGTGATGGAAGCATATTGTATTGCAAGCTTTGTAGCAAAACAGTGAATGCAGACCGCCTGTCCTGTTTGGTTCAGCATGTGGAAAGCGCCGGGCACAAAAAAAAATCCAGCCATCTTTCAAGCTTACCACTTCAATCACAACAATTTCTAACAGAAGATACATCGAGAAGTGCAGAATTTACGAAAGATTTGTGTAAAGCTTTTGTTTCGTCCGATATTCCTTTGTACAAAATAATATATGAACACCTCAAATCGTTTTTTAAGAAATATATTTATATAGACTTGCCATCAGAAACCACTTTGAGATCAACAGTCTGCAGTTTATATGAGCTTACAATGAATAATATCAAAAGAGCTATAAAAAACCAATACCTTTGGATTTCAAATAATTTCGGAAATAATTTTCGGATTGATTCCGTTCAGCTGAACTTCAGTGGAATTAAATGAATTGTTTAATCGTTCGCATCTGAATTAGATAAAATTTGAATCAAGCAAAAATGTAAATACGTACATTTTTGGCGAATATTTTCGAACGAATTGAGTTGAGATGAACTAAAGTGAAAATAACGGATTTGTTTTTTTTTTTAAACAATAAGTACTCAAACAATTGTTTTCAAAATGTACAGTAGTTTTAATTATAAAAACGTAAGTTTTAAAAAATGTTAAAAAGTATTCAGTTTATGCACCATATGGTGAGACCATGAAACAAAAATTATAGCGCCACTGCAGCAGTGATTGCGAGTAATAGAGTACCTAAAACATGAAAATTCAAAATGATTATACAAATGTTAAACGCTTGCATTTAAATTAAATAAATAATTAAAATAAGCAAAAATGTAATAAAGTGGTTTAATAACAACAACCATTGTAAAATGCTGAGACTTTTTCAGCTGGTTGAATAATTTTAATGTGTGTTCCGTTAACACATCCGATGATGCCTGGAATCCTTAACTTCTGGTAGAAGCTCCTCTTAACACTTCGTTCTTCTTCATCAGAAGTGGCTAACTTTATCCACTTTGGGTACAGATTTCGCTCCAGAAGATCCATCATATCCGATGTCACTCTAGATACTGTGCTACTGTCCATTGCGATGTTGGAGTCCACTCCCACCGATCTTTAAAAGCCACCCTCTGTAAGAAATCGCAAAGTAGCAGCCAACTGCAGAACTGACGCAATTGAACATAGTCGAAAAAAAGGTCCAACTTCGGCTAAAATCATGTTGAATGTCGATTTATTAACGCGGTACAATGCAACAAATCTGCAAATTCAAAATTTTCAATTGGTAAACAAAACTTATTGGCACCAATCCGACAAACGCAGAAATCCGACAATTGCAAAGGACTGCTACAGTCTCGCAAAATTTTCCGCTTTATTTTCTGAGTTGTCCGTTGTTCCCATTCCACCAATAATGCTAGAAAAACAACAGAACTCATTTTCGTTTCGTTTTTGTTTATTTATTAATTATTTTATTCACAAAATATGATAAGTGTGACTGTGTTTCTATAAAAGAAAAGCTTGACAATATTTAAAAAAAAAAAATCAAGGTTTTAATATATTACAAAAAATTGCTAGTCAAATTTCTGACCAAG